>CM072936.1:2179557-2844557 GCA_036971965.1 Nyctalus aviator | reverse complement strand
CCCCTGTGAGGCTGGGGATGAGGTGAGAGAGGACTAGTCAGTCCTCTGTCTGTGTCCCAGCACAGCTGGGTCCCTGCGCGAGTGCCGCCCAGCCACGTGGCTGCGTCCTGCAGATCCTGGGATCCATGCCCTGCCCGCTGGACCCTGGCTCTGGAGGTGGGTTGGGTTTTGGAAGAAATGTCAGGGTAGAGGGAGGTCAGAGGCCATAAGGACCGCGCAGGCCTGGTTTTGCAGAAGCTTGGGGGCGTCCTGAGACCTCTGTGTGTCCAGGGCCAGGCTGGCACCAGCCTGTGGCTCACAGCAACAAGGTGCTGGGGCCCCAAGTCCCCACCGGCCCAGGCTGGTGTGGGTCAGTGCACAGAGCATCCTCCTGCGGACTGAAGGGTCCCGGGCTCGATTCTGTTCAAGGGCACATGCCCCAGTTGCAAGCTGGATCCTCAGTGGGGGAAATGTAGGAGGCAGCTGATCAATGATTCTCTCTCATCTTGATGTTTATATTTCTCTCCCCCTCTCCATTCCTCTCTGAAATAAATAAATATACATATGAAGAAGAAGAAGATGATGATGATGATGATGAAGAAGAAGAAGAAGAAGAAGAAGAAGAAGAAGAAGAAGAAGAAGAAGGAGTAGAAGGAGGAGGAGGAGGAGGAGGAGGAGGAGGAGGAGGAGGAGGAGGAAGAGGAGGAGGAGGAGGAGGAGGAGGAAGAGGAGGAGGAGAAGTCAGAGCCAGGCCTCCCTGCGCTGACAGCAGGCTGCATGCCTTCTGGAGGCTCCAGGACAGAACCCAATCCAAGTCTGTCCAGCCCGTGGAGACCCGCGCTCTGTGCCTGAGCCTCTTCCTCCATCTGCGAAGCCAGCCTCCAGGTGAGCGCTTCTGCCAGCTTCGCGGGACCCTGGGGCGCTGCCTCTCTCCTCCACGCAGGAGGGGCTTGCGCTGACCTGGGAACTGGGAGCCCTGCAGGTGGATGAAGGGTCCAGGGAAGGAAGCCCCGCCCACGCTCCCCTCCCCGCCCCCACGCATGCGCACCCTAGTCTTATGTCAGAACCAAGAGGTCCTCCCTTAACTTTGAAGACCAGCCATGCACATTCCCACAGCCTCTGCTCCGTTTGGCATCCCTACCCAGGGGCCCAAGGACTCCCCAACCCTCCACATTCTCCTGAAACTTAAAAAAAAAAAATTTTTTTTTGTTAATTGATTTCAGAGAGAAGAAGGGAGAGGAGAGAGATGACAGGTAAACATTGACTGGCCTGTGCCCTGACCAGGAGTCGAACCCTGACCTCCTCCTGATTCCCATAGGCCAACACGCAACTACTGAACCACACCGGCTGGACTTCCTTAAAAACAAACAAACAAACAAAAAACAAACATATATATATATATATATATATATATATATATATTTTTTTTTTTTTATTGAGTTTTTACAGAGATAAAAAGAGAGGGATGGAGAGTTAGAAATATCGATGAGAGAAAGATATCAATCAGCTACCTCCTGTACATCTCCCACTGGGGATGTGCCCGCAACCAAGGTGCATGCCCTTGACTGGAATCAAACCTGGGACCCTTCAGTCCGCAGGCCGACGCTCTATCCGCTGAGCCTAAACGGTTTGGGCAGATTTCCCTTTTTTTTTTTTATTGTTTTAAAATATATATTTTTTAGTTTTTACAGAGAGGAAGACACAGGGATAGAGTTAGAAACATCGATGAGAGAAAATCATCCCCCCCCCTTTTTTTTAAGGTTTATTTAAAATTTATTTTTTTCCATGACCACTGCCACACAATATATTGAGTCAAGTGGGTGGCATAGGGATTAGACATGTCTGTGCGTTAAGATGTGATTCCCCAACTCCTTTAGACCAGCTCTAAAAAACAAAAACAAACAAACAAACAAAAAAACCCACAACAACAACAACAAAAAGCAACACTTTTAACAGCGGCCGCCCTGATGAATGTGTGGTGGCACCCCCCGAGGTTTGGGGTTGCATGTCCTTCCCTGGACTTGGGGTGTAGTCAGCTGGGCCCCAGGAGACAGACCCGGGAGGCAGACCTGGGAGGCAGGGCAGCCAGGCCCAGAGCAGGTGCAGCCTCACAGGTGACGGGGTGTCTGAGACCAAGGGCAGGGGGGCAGCACACGAGATCCTTCCCGCGGGATCCCAGAAAGCAGCTGGGAAGGTGGGGTCCAGGAGGCAAAAAGGAGGGGTGGAAACCCCGGTATGTGTGCCTGGGGAAGGGCGGGGTCAGACCTAAGAATAACCTGGATGCAGAGAACACCAGAGGGAGGGGCATAAACGCTGGGAAAATGGCCTGAGCTGAGCACCTGCAGCCTCTGTGAAGGGGTGGGGGAGGAGGGCTGTGGAGAACCTGCAGAGAAGGGAGAGCAGGGAAGGAGGGGGGCGGGGCCCTGAGCCAGGGGAGGGTCAGACCTGGAGCCAACCCCTGTGACCTGAGACAGATCTCAGAGGAGATGCCCGTCACCACTGAGAATCGCGCGATTTCAGGAGGAAGAGGGAGAACAGCCCTGAAGGACAGTCATAGAGAGGCGGGAAAGAAGGGGGACAGGGCTGGTGCAGGGGGAGGGCACTGGTGTCCTGGGCTCCAGCTTGAACCTCCGGGCACTCGGGGAGCTCCCTGCTGGCGCCCTGGGGTCCCCTCTCTCCGAGGGGCTCCCTTGTGTCTATTCCTGTGGTCCCTGTGAGGCCCTGCTGGCTGAGCCCAGCTTCCACCAGAATCGCCACCAGGATCAGCAGGACCAAGCCCGCCAGGCCCAGGCGGATGCTGTTCTCCACACTGTAGTCCTGGGAGGCGGGGCCTGGAAGCACAGGGCAGGGGTCACTGACAGGTGGACTCCCCCAGGCCAGGCCAGGCCCTAGGAGGCAGGAGCCCATGCCCAGCAGAGACCTGATGAGGGGACGCCCCAGGCGGAGGTCCCCCCACCCCAGCCCAGGCTCCAAGTGGGGGAACAGAGGTCTCCAAGGGTTTCCTGTGAAGGGGGCGGAGCAAGCACTGAACACTGGATTGATCTGGGCTCCCCCAAAGCAAAGAGGCCCCAGTGACTCACCAGCCCTGGAGGTTAGCTCCAGGGGGAGGGTGATGGGTTGCACAGAGGGGACTGGGAAAAAGGCAAGAGAAGGGGTAAGCGCAGAGTGCCCCCATCACCAATATAGCACATCAAGTGTTATATTTGTTAACACTTGTCTCCTTATCCTCTTTGTGGCCCTGGCAAGGTGCTCCCTGCCAGCCCCTGGAGTCCCCTTTTGTTTGAGAATCTAGTGATGGGCATGAGGAAGGGGCAGGGGGTGAAGGCCCACTGTGCTCCATCCATCCCGTTGAGGGTGATGACCCTCCCTGAAGCCCTCATTGTGGTCCTGCATTGGGGACCTTTTGGGAAGGATCCTTAACCAAACACAGGGACAAGGAGGGGACAGGACTGGGGCTTCTCACCTGAGACCTGGAGCTCCAGGGAGACACTGGGTTGTGACCACACCTGGGGTCTGATTCTGTAATAGCCATAGCATCTGAACGTCCACCGGTGGCTGGCGGTCACAGGGCCCACAGGGAACAGGGCCTGGAACTGCCCATTGGGCTGTTGCTGTGCATCCAGGGCCCTGGAGAAACTATGATCTTCTTCCTTAGTCAGAATGAACCTGTCAAACCCCTCCACTGAGCCACACCGGAGGGTCGCGTTCTCTCCTGAGGGCAAGAAAGGGCCGGGCAGGGCTGAGAGGCTGGGTTTGCTGTAGGATCCTAGGAGAGGAGGAGGCAGCAGGTTAAATGAGGCTCACACCTCCTACATGGCCCCCAGGGCTCGGCTGTGAAAGGTAGACACCCTGAGAGCAGACCCCCTTCTTGAGGGCAGAGCCTGAGGCTGGGACCCCTGAGTGTCCTCTCACCTGTCACCACCACCAGCTCCAGGGGGTCACTAGGATCTGACCAGACAGTGGGGCTGTGATAGAAACAGAGATATCTCCCTGCATTGCTCTCTGTCATGTTTGTGATGAAGAACTTGATCTTGTCCCCAGGTTCCAGTGGCTTCTGTGTTTTCCATGGTGCTGAGCTTCCCTCTTTATACAGACGGTACTTCTTAGCCCCTGGGGTTCCTTGACACCAGATAGTCATGGGGTTCCCCCAGGGGATCACAGGGCCTGGCTCAGCCCAGAAAGTAGGCTTTGGGAGGGGCCCTGGAAGGAAATCAGGGGCTGGGTCACAAGACCAACCCACCCCCAGTTCCAAGCTCTCAGCCCCAAGCATTCCATCCGCCCGAAACAGTGTTCACCACCCCAACTTCCTAGGGGGTGGCCCTTGTCCCCTGGGAGGAGCAGGACCTGGGACACCTGGGGAGACTCACCTTCCTGCACTGGGGTCCTGAGGCCCACACTCAGCCCTGGAAGAGAATCTCTGTGAGAGATTTTGCCCTGAGCAGCACCCTCCTCCCCATGAGCCTCCTGAGTCCTGGGGTCCTGACAGAGCAAGGATCCCCTTCCCTCTCCCATCTCACCGAGGCAGAGCAGGGCCCAGAGGGTGCGGGTCATGGTGTTTTCCTGATCTGGTCCCGAGTGTGCAGATGGAGCCCATGGCGCTATCAGTACAGAGGCACAGGGTGTGGCCATCAGGAGGCTGGCCCTGCCAATCTCTTGGTTGTCATGGTAGCCACATTATCAGCCCTAAGGAAGGCGAACAAAGTTTTTCAAGCAGCCTGGCTGTGGTTCCCATGACGAATCAGGAAGCAGACCCGAAGCCTCCTGAGCCCTACCTTGCAGGCAAGCTTTCCAAGGGCACTTCCCTCCCTGTCAGAACCTCCCTCACAGGGTCTCCTTCCTCCTTAACCCATCCATCAGCACCTCCCTGTGGTCCTCACTAAGGACAGTGACACCTGGGCCTGGAGATGCTTCAGGAAGACGGGGGTCCCTATGGCTTATAGAAGTGGGTCCCTATGGTATGTCACCAGCAGGGACCTGCTCACCCTATCTCTGTGCAGCTCAGGGTGCTGTCCCTGTGACAGTGAGTACAGAGGGAAATAAGAAAGAAAATCTGGCCGAAACCAGTTTGGCTCAATGGATAGAGCGTCGGCTTGGGGACTGAGAGGTCCCAGGTTCGATTCCGGTCAAGGGCATGTACCTTGGTTGCGGGCATATCCCCAGTAGGGGGTGTGCAAGAGGCAGCTGATCGATGACTCTCTCATCGATCTTTCTAGCTCTCTATCTCTCTCCCTTCCTTTCTGTACAAAATCAATAAAAATATATTTAGGAAAAAAAAAGAAAAAAAAAAAGAAAAAAAAAGGGAATCTGATTCTTCTCCTGAGTCCAATTCTCTTTTTTTGTGGGTGGGCTTTGGAATAGCCTTTTTTTTTTTTTTCCTTCAACAGCATCTACCTGCCTTCCTGGGGAACAAGCCTGACTCATTGTTGGTCCTCATGCCTCGGACAGCATTCTCCTCCTCGTTCTGGGGTCCTGCATGTAACTTTTAGGGGGCTTTTTTGATAGGTTAGAAGTGTATTTTTTAAAGAAAAAGATGACCTTTATGTTAATACTAGAGGCCTGATGTACAAAGATTTATGCAAGAATGGGCCACCTTTGCTGGGGCCAGAGCTGCCTTTCCACATTCCCATGCTGCCTACAGGCCCAGTGTGGCTGGGGTGGTTTGGAACATCTACATCATCACCATGATGAGGACACAAGCATCCTGCCCACCCCCAGCCACTGCATATTCACCCACCATCTTTGTTGGGTTAATTTGCATACTCACTCCTGATTGCCTGGTGGTCATCATGGATGTACGGTCAATTAGCATGTTACTCTTTTATTGGTGTAGACAGTGAGTGCTTTTGGGGGGAGACCTGTGTTTGTGTCCTTGTTGAGGTCAGAGGGGTTGCAGGTGGCCTGGTTTTTGTTTTGTGGGAGGAAACCAGTCCCTGTTCACTTTCAGGCCAGGTGATGATGTGAGAGGGCCACAGTGTCAGGCCTTGTGCTGAAGACAAATGCTTACCACAGCCATGCCAACGCCCTTGTCTGCTTAGCAGACCAATAAATGCTTCTGATAAAGTTGTTTCTTAAAAATATGTTTTTATTGGTTTTAAAGAGGAAAAACATCCATGAAGAGAAAGAATCATGGATTGGCTGCCTCCTGCAGGCTCCACACTGGGGCAAAGCCCACAACCCAGGCATGTGCCCTGACAGGAATTGAACCTTAGCCTATTGGTTCATAGGTCAACACTCAACCACTGAGCCACATTGGTCGGCCACTGATAATATTTCTGAAATGCAGGGTGTCTCCCCAAAATGCATACACACTGTACCAGCTGAGAGCTCCCTTTTGAAAATGAAATGTATTTTAGCCCTAGCCAGTTTGGCTCAGTGGATAGAGCATGAGCATTGGCCTGCAGATGGAAGGGCCCCGTGTTCGATTTTGGTCAAGGGCATATGCTCCGGTTGGGAATGTGCAGAAGACAACTAATCAATGAGTTTCTGTCATCATGGATGTTTCTCTTTCTGTGCCTTCTCCTTTCCTCTCTGAAATCAATGAAAAAAATATTTTTTAAAAATGTATTTTAATGAACTCTGCCTTGATATGATTCACAGTGTGTGGATACATGTCTGGGGCCACCCTCCACATAGACATAGTCCTTTGCAGGAAAAGAGAAACGAAAGTTTCCCAAACAGACAGGAAAACACAAGAAAGAACAGACAGGACAGCAACACCAAGCAGCACTGGTGCCCAGGATCAGCAGAGGGTGTTGCCAGAGGTTCCCACTCCCGGAGCCACGGAGAGAGGCCCCCAGTTCTCAGAGGGAATGAGGGTCAGGGTCTCGTGGTAGGTTGGAAGCTGTGTTGCCCCCAAACTTGCCAGTGCTGCTTCTCCATCTCCTTGATGAGGAGGCCCCACCGCTGATGCAGGTTAGCCAGCCTCTGTGCAATGGTCTCAGTATTCAGGTTTCTGCTATCAGTGACATTGCTCTGACTCATCTCAGAGTTTTGAAGATGTAGTCAATGCGATGCTGGTGCTGTAAGATTTCCTTCTGGGTGGTCTGAATTTTCTTTGTACTCCCAAGCTTTGGAAGGTCTTAAATTCCCATGTTTTACTCCAAGCTACTACTACACTTTGCTCTTTCCTTAATTTTTGCTTTCTGCATGTGCTTCACTGGAGCATCCTTTTACCTTGCATTTGTAGTTACTCAATCTCAGGCCCCACTTTGGGTGCCACATGTGTCGCCCCAGTACAGTAAGGGTGAACCTGAGCAGGGACGGTGAAGGATTGAAGAAAAGACAGACAAGAGAATGCAGCTGGGGATCCGTGGATCTCCCCTGCCTGGATGAAGACACAAAAGACCTAGCCTGCCAGCCAATGCTTTATTTCAGTCTGGTTAAAACAGGGTAGATTAACATGTATACAAATGTTCTTGTTTTGGAAACACTTGCTGAACCTCCCACAGTCAATTAATAATTTAGGAAGGAATTAGGGAGGACTATGTGGTCAGGCTTAATTATGCTGGGAGAGCTCTGTCCTCCAGGCTGGGACTTATTTATGACCCTTCCACAGGTCAGTCCATGGTTTAACCATAGAGACAATCCCTACACCAAGCATCCTATGCACATGGATTCTCTTGTCCTTGAATCACAGTATGGGAGCATCTGTCTTTCCTTGGCTACAGTGTGAGCCTGCTGGCCTTCTGGCAACCCCCTGCTGGCGCCCTGGGGTGCCCTCTCTCCAGGGAGGGGGGAGGGCTCCTTTGTGTCTATTCCTGTGGTCCCTGTGGGGCCCTGCACTGGCTGAGCCCAGATTCCATCAGAATCGCCACCAGGATCAGCAGGACCACGCCCGCCAGGCCCAGGCTGATGCTGTTCTCCACCTTGTAGTCCCTGGAGACCGGGCCTGGAAGCAGAGGGCAGGGGTTACTGACAGGGAGACACTACCTGGCCAGGCCAGGCCCTAGGAGGCAGGAACCCATGGCCAGCAGAACCCTGAAGAGGGGACATCCCAGGCTGAGGTCCCCCCTCCCCAGCCAAGGCTCCAAGTGGGGGAGCAGAGGTCTCCAGGGGGCTCCTGTGAAGGGGGCGGAGCAAGCTCTGAGCACTGGGTTGGTCTGGGCTCCCCCAAAGCAAAGAGGCCCCAGTGACTCACCAGACGTGGAGGTGAGCTCCAGGGGTAGGGTGCTGCGGTCCACAGTGGGGCCTGGGAAAAAGGCAAGAGAAAGATGAAGGGCAGAGTGCCCACATCTCCCAGCTAGAGATATTGTATTTGTTAACACTTGTCTCCTGATCTTCTCTGTGACCCTGGAAAGGGGCTCCCTGCCAGCCCCTGGGGTCCCTGGAGAATCTGGTGATGGGCATGAGGAAGGAGCAGGGGCAGAAGGCCCGCTTGCTTCATCCATTCCTTTGAGGGGTGGATTGCCCTGTGGATGACCCTCCCTGAAGCCCTCATTGCAGTCCTACATTGGGGACCTCCTGAGAAGGATCCTTAACCAAACACAGGGACAAGGAGGGAACAGGACTGGGCTCCTCACCTGAGACCTGGAGCTCCAGGGCGTCACTGGGGTGTGAACACACCTCGGGTCTGTCCCTGTAGCAGCCATAGCATTTGAATGTCCACCTGTGGCTGGGGGTCACAGGTCCCACAGGGAACAGGGCCTGGGACTGCCCACTCGGCTGTTGCTGTAAATCCAGGGCCCAGGAAAGCCTGTGATCTCTTTCCTTAGTCAGAAGGAACCTGCCAAATCTTTGCCCTGAGCCACACCGGAGGGTCACGTTCCCTCCGGAGGTCAGGACAGGACCAGGCAAGGCTGAGAGGCTAGGTTTGGTGGAGACTCCTAGGAGAGGAGGAGGCAGCATGTTAAATGGGCTCACACCTCCCTCATGTCCCCCAAGGCTGGGCTGTGAGATGGAGAGTCCCTGAGAGCAGACCCCCTTCCTGAGGGCAGAGCCTGAGGCTGGGACCCCTAAGTGTCCTCTCACCTGTCACCACCAGCTCCAGGGGGTCACTGTGATCTGACCAGTCAGTGTGGCTGTGATAGTAGCAGTGATATCTCCCCGCATCGCGCTCTGTCATATTTGTGATGTAGAACGTTGCTTTGTTCCCAGGCTCCAGTGGCTTCTGTCTTTCCCATGGCAATGGGATTCCCTCTTTATACAGAAGGTACTCCTCAGCCCCTTCGGTTCCCTGACACCAGATCGTCACAGCATTCCCCAAGGGGATCACAGCGACTGGCTCAGCCCAGAGGGTAGGCTTGGGGAAAGGCCCTGGAAGAAAATTAGAGGCTGGGTCACAAAACATTCCCACTCCCCAGTTCCCAGCTGTCTGCCCCGAGCATCTGAGATGTCCATCATCCATTGGCCCGGAAGCTGTTCACCACCCCAATTGTGGCCCTTGTCCCTAGTGCGGAAGGGGACCTAGAACACCTGGGGATACTCACCCGCCAGCACTGGGGTCCTCAGGCCCACACTCAGCCCTGGAAGAGAGTCCCTGTGAGAGATTTGCCCTGAACTCTGAGCAGCACCCTCCTCCCCATGAGTCTCCTGACTCCTGGTGTCTTGACAGAGCAGGGCTCCCCTCCCCCTCCCATCTCACCGAAGCAGAGCAGGACCCTGAGGGTGCGGGTCATGGCACCTTCCCGATCTGGTCCCGAGTGTGCAGATGGAGCCCATGGCGCGGTCAGTAAAGACACACAGGGTGGGGCCACCGAGAGGCTGGCCCTGCGAATCTCTTGGTTGTCATGATAGCCACATTAGCAGCCCCAAGTAAGGGGAACAAAGTTTTCCCAGCAGTCTGGCTGTGGTTTCCATGACCAATCAGGAAGCAGACACGCAACCTGCTGAGTTGTCCCTTTAAGATGTGGTGGTCCAGGGCCCTTCCTTTCCTGTCAAAGCCTCCTCCATAGGGTCTCCTTCCTCCTCAGCCCATCCATCAGCATCTCCCTGGAGTCCCCTCCATGGACAGTGCCACCCGGGCCTGGAGATCCTTCAGGAAGACATAGATCCCTGTGGCCTGCAGAGCTCAGATCAGCAGGGACACGCTCACCCTCTCCCTGTGCAGCTGAGGGCGATGTCCCTGTGACAGTGAGCACAGAGGGGAATAGGACAGGAAATCTGATTCTTCTCATGAGTCCACTATCTTTCTTGAAATAGCCTTTTTGTTTGTTTGTTTGGTTGGTTGGTTGGTTGATTAGTTGGTTTGTTGTTTTTTTGGTTTTTTTTGTTTTGTTTTGTTTTGTTTTGTGTTTTTTTTTGCAATAGCATCTACCCGCCTTCCTGGGGAGCAAGACTGACTCATTGCTGCTTCCCATGCCTCAAACAGCATTCTCTTCCTCGTTCTGGGGTCCTGCATGTAACTTTTAGGGGATTTTTTTTTTGACAGAAGTATATTTTTTAAAGAAAAAGATGACCTTTATGTTAATACTAGAGGCTTGATGCAAGAAGATTTGTGCAAGAATTGGCCACCTTAGCTGGGGCCAGAGCTGCCTTTCCACCTTCCCATGCTGCCCGGAGGCCCAGAGTGGCTGGAGTGGTTGGGAATGCCTAAATTGTCACCTTGGTGAAGACATAAGCATCTCGCCCCACCCCCAGTCATTTGGTGCCATCTTTGTTGGGTTAATTTGCATATTCACTCCTGATTGGCTGGCCTGCATGACGAAGGTACGGCCAATTAGCATGTTACTCTTTTATTAGTGTAGATTCACCTCCGAACCCCTGCCGTGGACAATAGCATCTTATCTATAGGTGTCCTCTCCCTCAAATGTATACACACCCTTAGGATAATTATAAAGGCCACATTTAATAAAATACGTGCTTTCGTTTTCAGGATTGAGCCATCCGCTGTTACAGTGTGAGTGCTTTTAAGGGAGACCTGTGTTTGTGTCCTTGTTGGGGTCAGAGGGGTGGCAGGTGGTCTGGTTCCTGGTTTGTGGGAGAAAACTAGTTGCTGTTCACGTGCAGGCCAGGTGATGATGTGAGAGGGCCACAGTGTCAGGCCCTGCGGTGAAGACAAATGCTCGTCACAGCCATGCTAGCGCCCTTGTCTGCTTTGCAGACCAATCAATGCCACTGATAAGGTTGATGATTTTAAATATGTTTTTATTGATTTGACAGAGGGAGAGAGTGAGAGAGATAGAAACATCAATGAGAGAATTATGGATTGGCTGCCTCCTGCAGGCCCCACACTGGGGCAAAGCCCACAACCCAAGCATGTGCTCTGACCAGGAATTGAACCTTAGCCTACTGGTTCATAGGTCAACACTCAAAAACTGAGCCATGCTGGCTGGCCACTGATAATATTTCTGAAATGCTGGGTGTCTCCCCAAAATGCATACACACTGTACCAGCTGATAGCTCCCTTTTGAAAATGAGATGTGTTTTAGCCCTAGCCAGTTTGGCTCAGTAGATAGAGCGTGAGCATTGGCCTGCAGATAGAAGGGCCCCAGGTTCGATTTCAATCAAGGGCACATGCCCGTGTTGGGGCGTGCAGAAGGCAGCTGATCAATGATTCTCTATTATCATGGATGTTTCTCTCTCTCTAGCCCTCTCCCTTCCTCTCTGAAATCAATGAAAAAAAATTTTTTTAAAAATGTATTTTAATGAACTCTGCCTTGATATGACTCACAGTGTGTGGATACATGTCTGGGTCCACCCTCCACATAGACATAGTCCTTTGCAGGAAAAGAGAAACGAAAGTTCCCCAAACAGACAGGAAAACACAAGAAAGAACAGATAGGACAGCAACACCAAGCAGCATTGGTGCCCAGGACCAGCAGGGAGTGTTGCCCGAGGTTCCCACTCACGTGGCCACAGAAAGGGACCCCTTGTTCTCACAGGGAATGAGGGTCAGGGCTTCCGGGCAGGTTGGAAGCTGTGGTATCCCCCACCTTTTGTTTGTTGGGGAGGTGCGCTGGGTAAGCTCTGCTCCCAAAGCTTGGGAGTATAAAGAAAAATCAGACCCTCCAGAAGGAAATCCGACAGCACCAGCCTTGCATGGACAACATCTTCCATGGTCAGTCCTGAGTCACGTGTGGTGTCTGTGTGTGTGTGTGTGTGTGTGTGTGTGTGAGAGAGAGAGAGAGAGAGAGAGAGAGAGAGAGAGAGAGAAACAGATTGATTGCCGTTTTTGTGTGACACAAGTGTGTGTCCCACAGGGGAGCAGGAGGACAGTGCACCCCATCCCCACCTCACCCAGCCCAGAGCAGATGCTAGTTCTGAAAGGATGAGTACCAAGGATCCAAAGAAGCCACAATGATCCCCAACCACATGCTGTCAGCCTGATCCCCAAGTGAGTCCCAGAAAGTGTGTGAAGAAAGAGACTTTCAACAAGAATGGATGCCCTGCCCTAACCAGTTTGGCTCAATAAATAGAGCATCGGCCCCTGGTTTGAAGTGTTTCAGGTTTGATTTCAGTCACGGGCATGTTCCTTGGTTGCAGGCACATCCCCTGTGGGAGGTCTGCAGGAGGCGGCTGATGAATGTTTCTAAGTCCCTATCTCTCTCCCTTCCTCTCTGTAAAAAATCAATCATATATATATATATATATATATATATATATATATATATATATATTTAAAGAATGGATGCCACATAAAGTAAGACACTCAGAGGAAGATAAGTATCATGTGACTTCACTTCCATGTGGGATCTCATGAACAAAATGAACAGACAGATAAATAGGTCCAGAGACATGAAATCACAGGACAGACTGACAGATCTCAGGGGTAAGGGGCGGGCTTCTTTTATAGCCTGATTAAAACAAGGAAAGATTAACATGTGTACAAATGCTCTTGTTTTGGCAACACTGGCTGCACCTCACACAGCCCATTAGCTTCTTAGGAAGGAATTAGGGAGGACTACAAGGTCAGGCTTTTTTATTTTTAAGCTACTACAAAAAAAAATGTAACTCTGGCAATTAAAAAAAATAAGAAAACAATGCCAATGCAACACAGCAATGAGAGAGAAATCAAACTACAGACATGTTAACATTTTCAGCTACAAAATGAAAGTTATCTACTCAGAGCCCTCAGAGTTGGCCATGCAAGACTTTACAAAAAACTGGCAGCTCATCAATGCTAGTCAGCACCTTGGTCCCTTGTGCAGCCTTCGTTTCTTCTTCCATATCTCTATCATCAGGGCAATGCTCAGTCTTATGAACAAAGGGACAAGGAGCTTCTCTGGGCCCCCTGTACCTCCTCCAACCACCACTGCCACTTCTCCATCTCCTTGATGAGGAGGCCCCACAGCTGATGCAGGTTGGCCAGCCTCTGTGCATTGGTCTTGGCATTCAGGTTTCTGCTGTCAGTGACAATGCTCTGACTCATCTCAAAGTTTCAAAGATGTTGTCCATGCAAGGCTGGTGCTGTCGGATTTCCTTCTGGAGGGTCTGATTTTTCTTTATACTCCCAAGCTTTGGAAGGTCTTAAATTCCCATGTTTTACTCCAAGGTGCTACTACACTTTGCTCTTTCCTTAATTTTTGCTTTCTGCATGTGCTTCACTGGAGCGTCCTTTTAACTTGCAACTGTAGTTACCCGAACTCAGGCCCCGCATTGAGTGCCAATTGCCCTGCCCTAGTACAGCAAGGGTGAACCTGAGCAGGGACGGTGAAGGATTGAAGAAAAGACAGACAAGAGAATGCAGCTGGATAGGACAGAAAAGACCCAGCCTGCCAGCCAATGCTTTATTTCATAGTCTAGTTAAAACAAGGGTAGATTAACATGTATACAAATGTTCTTGTTTTGGAAACACTTGCTGAACCTCCCACAGTCAATTAATAATTTAGGAAGGAATTAGGGAGGACTATGTGGTCAGGCTTAATTATGCTGGGAGAGCTCTGTCCTCCAGGCTGGGACTTATTTATGACCCTTCCATGGGTCAGTCCACAGTTTAACCATAGAGACACTCCCTACACCAAGCACCCTATGCCTGTGGATTCTCTTGTCCTTGAGTGACAGTGGGGGAGCATCTGTGTTTCCTGGGCTACAGTGTAAGCATCCCAGCCATCTGACAGGTCCCTGCTGGCGCCCTGGGGTGCCTTCTCTCGGGGAGGTTGGGGTAGGGGGCTTCCTTGTGTCTATTCCTGTGGTCCCTGTGGGGCCCTGCACTGGCTGAGCCCAGATTCCACCAGAATCAACACCAGGATCAGCAGGACTAGGGCCGCCAGGCCCAGGCTGATGCTGTTCTCCACACTGTAGTCCCGGGAGGCGGGGCCTGGAAGCAGAGGGCAGGGGTCACTGACAGGGAGACAACACCCGGCCAGGCCAAGTCCTAGGAGGCAGGAGCCCATGCCCAGCAGAACCCTGAGGAGGGGATGCCCCAGGCTGAGGTCCCCCCTCCCCTGCCTAAGCTCCAAGTAGAGGAGCAGCGGTCTCCAAGGGGCTGCTGTGAAGGGGGTGGAGCAAGCTCTGAGCACTGGGTTGGTCTGCGCTCCCCCAGGGCAAAGAGGCCCTAGTTACTCACCAGCCCTGGAGGTTAGCTCCAGGGGTAGGGTGCTGGGGTCCACAGAGGGGACTGGGAAAAAGGCAAGAGGAGGGTGAAGGGCAGAGTGTCCCCATCCCCGACCAGAGATGTTGTATTTGTTAACACTTGTCTCCTGATCTTCCCTGTGGCCCTGGCAAGGTGCTCCCTGCCAGCCCCTGGGATCCCCTGGAGAATCTGGTGATGGGCATGAGGAAGGGACAGGGGCTGAAGGCCCACTGTGCTCCATCCATCCCTTTGAGGGTGATGAAGCCCTCATTGCGGTCCTACATTGGGGACCTTTTGGGAAGGACCCTTAACCAAACACAGGGACAAGGAGGGGACAGGACTGGGCTCCTCACCTGAGACCTGGAGCTCCAGGGCATCACTGGGTTCTGACCACACATGGAGCCTGTTCCTGTAGCAGCCATAGCATCTGAACGTCCCCATATGACTGGGGGTCATAGTACCCACAGGGAACAGGGCCTGGAACTGCCCATTGGGCTGTCGCTGTGAGTCCAGGGCCCAGAAGAGCCTGTGATCTCCTTCCTTAGTCAGAATGAACCTGCTAAACCCCTGCCCTGAGCCACACTGAAGAGTCATGTTCTCTCCTGAGGTCACAACAGGGCTGGGCAGGGCTGAGAGGTGGGGTTTGCTGTAGGATCCTAGGAGAGAAGGAGGCAGCATGTTAAATGGGCTCACACCTCCCTCATATCCCCCAGGGTTGGGCTGTGAGAGGGAGACACCCTGAGAGCAGACTCCCTTCCTAAGGCCAGAGCATGATGCTGGGACCCCTGAGTGTCCTCTCACCTGTGGTCACCACCAGCTCCAGGCGTTCACTGGGCTCTGACCAGACAGTGAGGCTGAGATAGGAACAGCGATATCTCCCTGCATCATGTTCTGTCATGTTGGTGATGGAGAACTTGGCCTTGTCCCCGGGTTCCAGTGGCTTGTCTCTTTTCCATGGTGCTGGGCTTCTGTGTTTATTCAGATGGTACTTCTCAGCCCCTGGCATTCCCTGACACCAGATGGTCACGGGGTTCCCCCAGGGGATCACAGGGCCTGGCTCAGCCCAGAGGGTGGGCTTGGTGAGGGGCCCTGGAAGGAAATCAGGAGCTGAATCACAAGATATTCCCACCCCCACTTCCCAGCTCTTATCCCCAAGCATTCCATCCGCTTGGAATTACTGTTCACCACCCCAACTTCCCAGAGGGTGGCCCTTGTCTCCAGGGAGGAGTGGGACCTGGGACAGCTGGGGAGACTCACCTGCCTGCACTGGGGTCCTGAGGCCCACACTCAGCCCTGGAAGAAAAACCCTGTGAGAAATTTGCCCTGAACCCTGAGCAGCTCACTCCTCACCATGAGCCTCCTGAGTCCTGGTGTCCTAACAGAGCAAGGATCCCCTTCCCTCTCCCATCTCACCAAGGCAGAGCAGGACCCTGAGGGTGCAGGTCATGGCACCTTCCCGATCTGGTCCCGAGTGTGCAGATGGAGCCCATGATGCTGATAGTACAGACGCACAGGGTGTGGCTACTGGGAGGTTGGCCCTGCTGGTCTCATGTTTGTCATGGTGGTCACGTCAGCAGCCCCAAGGGAGGGGAAGAAGGTCTTCCTGGAAGTCTGGCTGTGGTTTCCAAGGCGAAACAGGAAACTGACCAAAGCCTCCTTAGCCACCCCTTACATGCAAGGTGGCCCAGGGCACTTCCTTCCCTGTCAGAGCCTCTCCCACGGAGCTTCCTTCCTCCTTTGCCCATCCATAAGCACCTCACTGTGGTCCTCACCATGGACAAGGCCACCTGGGCCTGGAGACCTTCAGGAAGACGTGGTTGCCTGTGGCCTGCAGAGCTCAGATCAGCAGGGACACTCTCACCTGGAGGTTCCCACTCCTGTGGCCACAGAGAGGGGCCCCCAGTTCTCACAGGGAGTGAGGGTTAGGGCCTTGTGGTAGGTTGGAAGCTGGGTTTCCCCCAAACTTGTGTGTGGAGGGTGTGCTGGGCAAGCTCTACTCACTGACACCCCCTCCATGGTCAGTCCTGAGTCACATGTGTGTGTATGTGTGTGTGTGTGTGTGTGTGTGTGTGTGTGAGAGAGAGAGAGAGAAAGAGACAGAGAGACAGAGAGAGACAGAGAGAGATATAGAGAGAGAGACACAGAGAGAAACAGACTGATTGTCATTTTCGTGTGACACAAGTGTGTGTCCCACAGGGTAGCATGAGGCCAGCGAGCCTCACCCAGCCCCTGAAGCTAGGTCTGAAAGGGTGGGTACCAAGGAGCCAGGGAGGCCGCAATGATCCCCAACCCCATGCTGTCAGCCTGACTCCCAGGTGAGTCCCAGAAGTTCTGTGAGGCAAGAGTCTTCCAACAAGAATAGATGCCCTGCCCTAACTGGTTTGGCTGAGTGAATAGAGCATCGGCCTCTGGATTGAAGGGTCCCAGGTTTGATTCCGGTCAAGGGCATGTACCTTGATTGCAGGCACATCCCCAGTGGGAGGTGTGCAGGAGGCAGATGATGGATGTTTCTAAGTCCCTATCTCTCTCCCTTCCTCTCTTTAAAAAAATAAAAAAATATTTTTTTTTAAAGAAAAGAATGGATGCCACATGAAGTAATCCAGTCAGAGGAAGATAAGTATTACATTATCTCACTTTCACTTGGGATCTCATGAACAAAATGAACAGACAGATAAATAGGTCCAGAGACATGGAATCATGGGACAAACTGACAGATCTCTGGGGAAGGGGAGGGCTTCTTTATAATCTGATTAAAACAAGGATAGATTAACATGTCTACAAATGTTCTTGTTTTGGCAACACTTGCTGCACTCACACTGCCCATTACTACTTAGGAAGGAATTAGGGAGGACTACAAGGCATGCTTAATTATGCTATGAGAGCTTTGCCCTCCAGGCTGGGACTTGTTTGTGGCCCTGCCACAGGTCAGCCCAAGGCTTGACCCTAGATTCACTCCCTACATCTCCCCTTCTTTTATTTTTAAGCTACTATTAAAAAAAAAAAAGTAAGCTTGAACATAATTCTGGTAATTAAAACCATAAAAACAAAAAAACAATGCCAATGCAACACAGCAATAAGAGAGAAATCAAATTACAGACATGTTAACATTTTCAGCTACAAAATGAAAGTTATCTACTCAGCCTCCTCAGATTTGGCCATGCAAGACTTTACAGAAAACTGGCAGCTCACCAATGCTAGTCAGCACCTTGGTCCCTTGTGAGGCCTTCATTTTTTTCATCCACATCTCTATATCTTGGCAATGCTCAGTCTTTTGAAGGAAGGGATTAGGAGCTTCTCTGGGCCCTCTGTACCTCCTCCAGCTGCCAGTGCTGCTTCTCCATCTCCTTGATGAGGAGTCCCCACCGCTGATGCAGGTTGGCCAGCCTCTGTGCAATGGTCTCAGTATTCAGGTTTCTGCTGTCAGTGACGTTGCTCTGACTCATCTCAGAGTTTTGAAGATGTTGTCAATGCGATGCTTGTGCTGTAAGATTTCCTTCTGGATGGTCTGAATTTTCTTTGTACTCCCAAGCTTTGGAAGGTCTTAAATTCCCATGTTTTACTCCAAGGTGCTACTACACTTTGCTCTTTCCTTAATTTTTGCTTTCTGCATGTGCTTCACTGGAGCATCCTTTTACCTTGCAATTGTAGTTACCCGAACTCAGGCCCCATTTTGGGTGCCACATGTGCCACCTCAGTACAGCAAGGTTGAACCTGAGCAGGGACGGTGAAGGATTGAAGAAAAGACAGACAAGAGAATGCAGCTGGGGATCCGTGGATCTCCCCTGCCTGGATGAGGACACAAAAGACCCGTGTGTGTGTGTGTGTGTGTGTGTGTGTGTGTGTGTGTGTGAAAGAGAGAGGGAGAGAGAGAGAGAGAGAGAGAGAGAGAGAGAGAGAATGAGGCCAATGAGCCCCATGCCTCCTCCCCAGCCCCGAGCAGATGCTAGGTCTGAAAGGGTAGGTACCAAGGAGCCAGGGAGGCCACAATGATATTTATTGATCAGCCAATCAATATTTCATAGTCTGGTTAAAGTAAGGGTAGATTCACATGTATACAATTGTTCTTGTTTTGGCAACACTTGCTGAACCTCCCACAGTCAATTAATAACTTAGGAAGGAATTAAGGAGGACTATGTGGTCAGGCTTAATTATGCTGGGAGAGCTCTGTCCTCCAGGCTGGGACTTATTTATGACCCTTCCACAGGCTAATCCAAGGTTTAACCAAAGAGACACTCCCTACACCAAGCATTCTATGCCTGTGGATTCTCTTGTCCTTGAACGACAGTCTCTGTGTTTCCTGGGCTACTGCGTGAGCCTCCCAGCCATCTGGCAGGTCCCTACTAGTGCCCTGCGGTGTCCTCTCTCTGGGACACCGCAGGGCACTTAACCTCCAGTGTAAGGCTGGAGACCTGTGCCAGGTCTAGACCATTTGCACCATCTCTTCCCAGGAGACCACCCCTTGTGGTTACTCCTGTGGTCGCTGTGGGGCCCTGCGCTGGCTCAGCCCAGCTTCTACCAGAATCGCCACCAGGATCAGCAAGACCACGCCTGCCAGGCCCAGGCGGATGCTGTTCTCCATCTTGTAGTCCCGGGAGGCGGGGCCTGGAAGTAGAGGGCAGGGGTCACTGTCAGGGGAACACCACCCGGCCAGGCCAGGCCCTATGAATAGGATCCCACTGTACCACAGAGCCCCAAGGAAGGGACACCCCAGGCTGAGGGGTGGGGGACACCTGGGTAGGGAAGCATAGGTCTCCAGGGGCTCCTGTAAAGGTGGCGGATCAAGCACTGTGCCCAAGTTCCTCTCCATTTGCCCAACTTGCCTGGCCCTTCCCCACCCATAGCAACCACAATGGCCTCTTTCTCTGGCCCTCCCAGTAGAGAAGATGGCCCAACACACCCCAAAGGACTCAGGGAGACCAGGGCACCCAGATGGCACCCTCTGTGCTTCCGGCTGAGCGGCTGGCCACCACTCAGAACAACGTCCCATTAGCACAGGCAGCTGGTCCTGGACCCTGGACACATGGGGTGGGAGCCCCCTGACCCGGCCACAGGTTCACAGGTCCAGGACATTCAGCTCACTTCACCTGGCCACTGTGCCATCCACAGTCCCGCATGGCAAGAAGGTCACAGGGTCAGGATCAACTGGGTGGACACCCCCAGGCCTAATGGGTGGGGTCCATGCCTGGGCATGTGCTCTGCCCCTCCCCCAACCATGGGATGTCTGAGTCACAGCAGGATGAGGAGAGAGGAGAGAGAAGACACATGGATTTAAAGAAGAATTTTCTTCCCTCTCACCCTCCCTCCCTCTCCATATCCCTGCTGGATCCTATCTCTAGTTCATCTCAAGGTCTGTGCCCACCAAGTGGTTGGAAGCTCAGGCCCCACCCAGCCCAGCAGGGACAGCTCTGTGTCCCCTCTGAGGCGGGGCTCAGGGTCCAGGACATTGTGGTGTCCAGATGGGACCGGACTCCAGAGCCCTGAGCCAGGGGAGACGGCTGAGGGTGTTGTGTGCAGAAGGAGGGGAGCCCCAGGTCTGGTGGGCAGGGAGGCTGAGGACAGAGATGTAGCTGGGACAGTGTGCAGAGGGAGGGGAGCCCTAGGGCTGGGGGTGAGCACGAGGGCAGGGAGGCTGAGGACAGAGATGTGTCTGGGACAGGGTGTGGGGCCCTGGGACCCACCTGAGGGCTGAGTGGAGACGTCCTCCTCTGTCACCTGGAACCCACCTGAGGGTGGAGTGGAGACGTCCTCCTCTGTCATCTGCAACTGCAGGGGCTCACTGCGCTCAGACCAGCTGAACCCTTGGTTGTAGAGGCAGCTATAACGCCCGGCAGTGTCGTTACTCACCGCGCCGATGAGAAATCTGGCCTCTGTGCCTTGAGAACCATCTTGAGGCACACTTTTCTGATCAGAGACTATTTGTCTTTTATCCATCTCCAGACGGAATAACCTAGCCCCAGCTGGGCCCCGGCACACGAAGGTCACAGGCTGTCCCCTGTGGATCACAGGGCCTGGCTCGGCCCTGATGGAGGGCTTGGGCAGGGCCCCTGGGAGGAAGCAGAGCAGGATCTCAGGCTCCATCATGAGGAAATCTCCAACCTTACACTGCCCCTGTCTTAAGCGTGCACTTCCATGGTTTATACCAAACTGGCAGAGCTGTGCAGCCCTCACCACAGCCCAGGTCTAGACCATTTGCACCATCTCTTCCCAGGAGACCACCCTTTCCTTTCCAGAGACTCAGTTCTGATCTCTCCAGTGACTTCTCCATGTGACACAAGAACCCGAGACCTGATGGCCTCGTGTGCTTTCCTTAAGGAACCAGGGAGCAGTCGGAGCAGCCTGGGGACCTGGGCACATCCCCCTCCCTACAGCCACCTCCAGGGGGACAGACAAGGCTGGGATGGGGCAGAGGGTGAGGATGAGCAGGTCACTTGTGGGGACAGGGACGCTGGAGTCTGAGATGGTGGGAATGACCTGGCCGGGTCTGAGGGCAGCTGTATAGATTGTGGGGACCAATGGGGGCTGCATTGCCTCATGGGAAGTCTAGAAGAGAATGGGGTGGGTTAGAGCTCCAGCCCAGACCTGGTCACAGGATCCCAGTTGTGTGGACACCCCCCACCTGTGACTGCAGGGCACATCATCTGAGCAGCACTCACTGAGGTTCTCTCTGCATTTCCTACCTTCCTCTCAGCCCATTTCCACTTTCTTGTGATGGAGGCTCCTGAAACCCCAAGTGTGTAAACTGGGCAGGGAGGGGAAGAGAGGGCTCTGGCCCTGAAACAGGACGAAGCCATCCCAGTTACCCAATCCCTGAGAGACAGAGCTGGCCCAGCCCCACCACTCATTCCTCATTCCTTCAGCCACAGCTCAGCTCCTGTCTCCCCTTTACAGATGCCTCCTTATGCCATCACCCCCAGGCCTCAGTTTGGGGGTTACCTCGGAGCTTGTGGAACCATCCAGAGGATGTCTGAGTCCCCCCAGGATAAAGAAAGAGGAGAGAGAAGGCACTCAGTGTTAAAGGAAGAATTTCCCTTCCTCCTGCCCTCCCTCCCTCTCCATGTCCCTGCTGAACCCTCAGGTCATCTCAGGGTCTGACCACACCAGGACAGGGGTCAGCTACATCCAAAAAAATACCCCAAAGCACCGTCCTGCTTGGACCACGGGACTTGCCAGTGGAGGGTGGACCCCAGGGGACACATTGCCTGGGCCCCTCAGAGCCTGGCCAGGGGAAAGGGCAGGGCACCCCCACACTGAGGGGAAGGACTCAGGGCCCCTTGAAGGGGTCTGTGCCCACCTGGTGTCTGGAAGCTCAGGTCCCACCCAGCCCAGCAGGGACAGCTCAGTGTCCCTTCTGAGGTGGGGCTCAGGGTCCAGACCACCAGGGTGTCCAGTTGGGACCAGACTCTAGGGCCCTGAACCAGGGGTGACGGCCGAGGGTCCTGTGTGCAGAAGGAGGGGAGCCCCAGGGCTGGGGGTGAGCAGGACGGCAGGAGCCCGAGGACAGAGACGCGGCTAGGACAGGGTGCCGGGCCCTGAGACCCACCTGAGGGTGGAGTGGAGACGTCCTCCTCTGTCACCTGCAGCTGCAGGGGCTCACTGCGCTCAGACCAGTGGGACCCTTGGTGATAGAGGCAGCGGTAACTCCCGGCATCACGTTCATTCACAGCGTGCATGAGGAATCTGGTCTCTGTCCCCTGAGAATCATCTTGAGACACACTTTTCTTATAAAGGTGTACAAATCTTCCATCCTTCAACAGGCGGAATAACCTAGCCCCAGCTGGGCCCCGGCACACGAAGGTCACAGGCTGTCCCCGGGGGATCACAGGGCCTGGCTCGGCCGTGAGGGAGGGCTTGGGCTGAACTCCTGGGAGGAAGCAGAGCAGGATCTCAGGCTCCATCGTGAGGAAATCTCCAACCTCACCCCGCCTGTATTTCAAACGAGCACCTCCATGGTTTATAGCAAACTTGTAGAGCTGTGCAGCCCTCACCACAGCCCAGGTCTCGACTATTTGCAGGATCCCTCCCCCAAGAGACCACGCCCTCTACCCCCTCAGGGACTCATCACTCCAGTGACTTCTTCACAGGACACAAGTTCTGGTGTCATCATGGGCTTTTCTCAGGGGGACATGAGAGGAGTCGGAGCAGCCTGAGGCCCCAGCCATGTCTCTCTCCCCACGGCTACTCTCCATGGGGACAGACGGGGCTGGGAGGAGGACAGAGGGTGAAGATGAGCAGGTCTCTCGAGGGAACAGGGACGCTGTAGTCGGAGATGGTGGGAGTGACCTGGCCGGATCTGAGGGCAGCTGGGGAGATTGTGGGGACCAATGGGGGATGCAGGGCCCCATGGTGGGTCTAGTGGGGATGGGAGTGGACACCAGCCCAGACCTGCTCACAGGACCCTAGTAGGTATGGACTCTCCCCTGACTGTGGGCATGACCTCTGAGCAGCACTCACAGGTTCCCTCTGCATTTCCCACCTCCCCCTCAGCCCATGTGCACTTCCTTGCAATTGAGGTTCCTGCAACCCCAGGTTTCTAAACTGAGCTGGGCAGGGGAAGAGAGGACTCTTGCCCTGAAACAGGAAGGAAGCATCCAAGTTACTCAATCCCTGAGACACAGAGCTGGCCCAGCCCCACCACTCATTCTCTTGTTCCTTCAGCCACAGCTCAGCCCCTGTCTCCCCTTTACCGACGCCTCCTTGTGCCTTTGGCCCCACAAACAGGAGAAACACAGGAGGACCCCTGCCTTTTTGGGCAGAAGGGGAGAGGAGGCACAGGGCTGAGGAGGGATTGTGCAACCCATAGCCACACGCTGTAACACTGGCCCAGAGCTGAGTGTGGAGGCTCAGTGTGAGTGTGGGAGGCTCAGGGTTGACAATGGAGGGCTCAGGGTGAGTGTGGGAGGCTCAGGGTTGACAATGGGGGGCTCAGGGTGAGTGTGGGAGGCTCAGGGTAAGGGGAACAGAGCTGACCTCTCCTCAGAGGCAGAGAAGAAAGGCCCTGAGCTGAGACCAAAGGCCAAATACGAATAAGCTAAGCTGAGCTACATGAGCCCTCAGTCTGGGAGGGGGTCATGGTAGAGACAGAACATGGAGTTTGTGGAAGTGACAGGAAGGCTGGGTTTCTGAAGGTCACTTAGCCAGAGGGCGTGAGGACAGACAGACCCAGACAGGGAGAGATGCTCAGGCTCATTCCAGCTGAAGACACACCAGGAGAGGACTCTAAGGAAAATCAATATTTTGCCTGAACATGAAATATGTGTGAAATACTCCATTTAAAAAGGGGACTCACCCTCCTGCGTGTGGATCATCTGGCCCAGACAGAGCACTGCAAGGGAAGGGCTGGTGAGGACAACGCCCAGCACCCGGGTCCTCCCCGGGCTGTAATTAGGGGGCCTTCCTGGAGGCAGTGAGCCCGGCAAGGAGAATTTCCCAGGCTCCCTCCTCAGCATCCCCTCTGATCCCAATCCTGCTTCCTGCTCTAGGTTTCTAGATTAACCCCCACCTCCTCCTCCAATCAGTCCCTCAGTCAGACCCTGTCCCCATGACCGGGCCCCTGCCTCTAGGACTGACCCTCCCGGGGTCACATGTAGCTCAGGGCCAGCGTTGAGGGGCCAGGCCCCCAGGAGGGACCAGGAGTCTCCTGGGCTGGGGTCAGACTGAGCAGGGATGGAGACGCCTCCCCCAGCCACCACCCCGTCGGCCCCTGGGATGCGGTCCCTCCGTCTAGGACTCACCGAGGCCCAGGAGGATGGAGGGCTGGGGGCTCATGGCCTCTCCCCGTCTTCTCTGTCCTTGTCCACACGGAGGAGATGTGTCTGCCTGGGAGAGGGAGGATAGGGCCCTGCAGGTCAGTGAATGTGCAGGGCAGCCTTAAAGGGGCCAGGTCATGTGCCTCGTTTCTGTGGTTTCTCATGGAGGGAGGCGGGGTACTCCAGCCCCAAACCCAGTTTCCCCTTTGTGGGTCCAGAGAGGCCTGGGTGAAAATACATGAAAAACTAAATTTCTAGTTTTTTCATGAAGCTGTGTCTAGTGAGATATGTCCTCATCAGGCTAGCCCTGAAACCCGATGCAACCCACGTGGCATTAATTTGTTAGAGAGTGGGGATTTTTGAGCATGCTTCCTCCTAGTCAACGTGGCCATAAACCTCCACTGCAACTAACAAAATAGCCTTACAGGACAGATCACTGTCAACTTTCCTGATCACAGGATGCGGTTACTTACTCCACCAGGCACCACGACCACATATACATGACATGTTGACATTACCTAAACAAAAACTACTTGGCTTTAAGCTGTTTTAAAATGTTTGCTCTGCAAAAACAGAATGAGGTGAATGGGTTTAAATAGGGTTGGACGCAAAGAGTTTGGGGCTGCTCTCTGGGTCCCAGCCCAGGGATGGCTGTGAGGCCGTAGCCCCAGGCAGGCCCCAGAAGGGAAAAGGTGGTCTGGGACAACTTCAAGCGAACCAACATCGGAATTATGGGGGGTCCCAGAAGATGACAGAGAGTAAGATACTGAAAACATATTGAAAGATAGTGACAGAAAACTTCCCCCACCTGATGAAAGAAATAGACTTACAAGTCCCTGGAACTTACAAGCGCACAGAACCCCAAACAAAAGGAATCCAAAGAGGACCACACCAAGGCACATCATAATTAAAATTCCAAGAGCAAAAGACAAAGAGAGAATATTAAAAGAAGCAAGAGAAAAGCAGGTAGTTACCTATAAAGGAGCACACATATGATTGTCAGCTGATTTCTCAACAGAAACCATGCAGGCCAGACGGGAATGGCAAGAAATATTCAAGGTGATGAATAGCAAGAACCTTCAGCCAAGAATACTCTACCCAGCAAAGCTATCACTCAGAATCGAAGGCCAGATAAAGAGCTTCACCAATATAAAAAAAAGCTAAAGGAGTTCATCGCCGCCAAACCAGAATTATATGAATCGCTAAAAGGGGTTCTTTAGGAAGAGGAAGAAGATAAAGATAAAAAGTATGAACAACAAATACGTAACTATCAATAAGTGAATCTAAAAGCCAGGGGAATTAAAAAACCTGATGAACAATATTAACTGGTGAATAAAATAGAATCAGAGGTATGGAAGGGGAATGAACTGACAATTCTCAGGAGGAAAAGGGAGTGGGGGAGGGGGAAGATACTGAACATAAACTGTGCACCTATGGATGAGGACAATGTGGGGTGGGGAAAGGGCAGAGGGTGGGATGGGAACCTGGTGGAGAGGAGCAATGGAGGGGGGGAAAATGAGGAACATTTGTAATAATCTGAACAATAAAGATTTATTTTAATAAATAAATAAATAAATAAATAAATAAAAGGAGGGCAAAGGTGGGAAATGGGGAGGATAGGAAACTTCTGTAATAGAGTCAACAAGACAAACAAGATCAGCAGAAGGGGCAAATGTGTACTATCTGGTGGCATTTCATACATTCACCATCTTGTGCAACCATTGCCTCTACCTCGTTTCAAATGGTTGTCATCACACCCCTAGCCCCCCAAAAGAAATGCTGAGCCCATCTTACCGGTGTGGGTCTGTCCCAGGCACAGGACCTACAGGACATGTATATACAGAGAGATGCCTGTGGCAGGATTGGCTCACACAGTTCAGGAGTCTGGCAAGGCCACAATGTGCAGGGAGTGCTGATGGCAGGAGACCAGGAGAGCTGCTGTTGCCGTGCTAGCTCCAGGGAGTCGGCTGGCAGCGTCCAGGGGTCCGTCCTGTTCTCTTCAGCCGATGCGAGGAGGCCCACCCACGGTGGGCAGTTTGCGTTCCTCCCATGACTTAGCGGCCCTGGGGAGCTGGGTTGGGGATCGTGGTGATACCCACAACAGCGAGATGAGGTTTCATCCCCTCTCCCCAGCCCATACGGCATCTCACACATACAGAGAATGAAGATATCTCACACCAGAAGATTGAAGCCAAAGTGTGGAAACTTTATTGCAAGCACATTGAGGCTTGCATGGGGAGAGGCTCAGTCATGGTTGCTCCTGAAGGCTGGGGTCTAGGGGTATATACTTGCTACAAACCTGCTCTCTATCGCCCCCTGTGGCCACCTCATGGATCCTCTCAATTGTTGTTGCCCAGAAGCAGACCTGAACCTTCTAAGTGCCTCTGCCTCAGCTCACCTGATTGTGGCAGCCCCTCCCTAGTTCCCCTGCTTCCCCTCTGAGTCTAAAATCATCCTGTTATTTCTGTGAGGCTGGCTTCTGCTGTCAGGCTGCCTCACTCACGTGGCTAGGTCTGCTCTGCCTACATTCCACCTGCCTTTGTCTCTCCTGGACCCTGCCTTGTCTGCCTCCTGGTCAATCAGGCTGACTCCTCTCTATGGTCCTGGGAAGAGGAGGGGTTGAGGCCAAGCATCCTAACCCATGTGGGCCCTGGTGTTCTTGTCCTTGAAAAACAGCGGGAGCAGATCTGGGTATCCTGGGCTCCAGTGTGAGCCTTGGGGCACTCAGAGAGCTGGCGCCCTAGGGTCCCCTCTCTCTGGGGGAAGGGGCTCCCTTGTGGTTACTCCTGTGGTCGCTGTGGGGCTCTGTGCTGGCTGAGCCCAGCTTCCACCAGAATCGCCAGCAGGATCAGCAGGACCACGCCCGCCAGGCCAAGGCGGATGCTGTTCTCCACACTGTAGTTCTGGGAGGCGGGGCCTAGAAGCACAGGACAGGGTCACTGTCAGGGGGACACCACCTGGCCAGTCCAGGCCCTAGGAGACAGGAGCCCATGCCCAGCAGAACCCCGAGGAGGGGACGCCCCAGGCTGAGGTCCCCCCTCCACAGCCCACAGCTCTACAAGTCTTGGAGCAGAAGTCTCCAATGGGTTCCTGTGAAGGGGCAGAGCAAGCATTGAGCCCAAGGTCCTCTCTCTCTGCCTCACTCACCTGGTCTTTCCCCACCCACAGCGCCCACACCTGGCTACTTGCTCTGCCCTCCCAGTAGTGAGGACAACCTGACACACCACAGAAGGGCTCAGGGAGACGAGGGCACCCGGATGGCACCCGCTCTGCTTCCACTTGTCTGAGTGGCTGGCCACCCCTCAGGACAACGTCCCATTAGCACAGGCAGCTGGTCCTGGTCCCTGGACACACGGGGTGGGAGCCCCCTGACCCGGCCACAGGGTCACTGGGCCTGGACACTGAGCTCACCGCACCCGGCCACTGTGCTACCCACGGTCCCCCAAGGCAGGGAGGTCACAGGGTCAGGATCAACTGGGTGGACACCCCAAGGCCTGGCGGATGGGATTCACCCCTGGGAATGTGCTCCTCCCATGAGAAGTCTGAGTCACAGCAGGATGAGGAGAGAGGAGAGAGGAGACACTTGGACTTGAAGAATTCCCCCTTTCTCCCTCCCTCATTTCTCCCTCCTTCTGTTCCTCCATCCCTCTCCATGTCCTTGCTGGACTCTGACTCCAGTTCATCTCAGGGTCTGACCACACCAGGCCAGGGGCAAGCCACATCCAAAAATATACCCCAAAGCACCATCCTGCTCTGGTCAGGGACCCCCGTGGACCACAGGACTTGCCCATGGAGGGTGGACCCCAGGGGACACATTGCCTGGGCCCCTCAGAGCCTGGCCAGGGGAAAGGGCAGGCCACCCCCACACTGAGGGGAAGGACTCTGGCCAGAACAGGTTTGGCTCAGTGAATAGAGTGTCAGCCTGCAGACCAAAGAGTCTGGAGTTCCATTCCGGTCAAGAGCATGTACATTGGTTGAGGGCACATCCTCAGTGGTGGGTGTGTAGGAGGCAGCTGATTGATGATTCTCTCTCATCGATGTTTCTAGCTCTCAATCCCTCTCTCTTCCTCTCTCTCTGTAAAAAATCAATAATATATATATATTTTTTAATTATTAAAAAAAAAGGAGAGAGAAGAAAAGAAGAACTCTGGGCCCTTTAAAGAGGTCTGTGCCCACCTGGTGGATGGAAGCTTAGGCCCCACCCAGCTCAGCAGGGACAGCTCTGTGTCCCCTATGAGACAGGGCTCAGGGTCCAGGCCACCATGTTGTCCAGATGGGACCAGGCCCCAGGTCCCTGAGCCAGGGTTGAAGGCTGAGGGTCCTGGGTGCAGAGGGAGGGGAGCCCCAGGGCTGGGGGTGAGCAGGAGGCTAGGAACCTGAGGACAGAGATGTGGCTGGGACAGAGTGCGGGGCCCTGGGACCCACCTGAGGGCTGAGTGGAGACGTCCTCCTCTGTCACCTGGGACCCACCTGAGGGTGGAGTGGAGACGTCCTCCTCTGTCACCTGCAGCTGCAGGGGCTCACTGCGCTCAGACCAGATTTTAGACTCTTGGTAATAGACGCAGCGGTAACTCCCAGCATCGTGTTCAGTCACAGCGTGGATGTGGAATCTGGCCTCTGTCCCCTGCCAACCATCTTGAGGCACATTTTTCTGATTCTGATTTGCATCTTGTCCATTCTTCTCCAGGCGGAATAAGTCAGCCCCAGCTGGGCCCCGGCACACGAAGGTCACAGGCCGTCCCCGGGGGATCACTGGCCCTGGCTCGGCCCTGAGGGAGGGTTTGGGCGGAGCCCCTGCGAGGAAGCAGAGCAGGATCTCAGGCTCCATCACGAGGAAATCTCCAACCTCACACCGCCCGCGTATCAAGAGTGCACATTAATGTTCTTAGCAAACTTGCAGAGCTGTGCAACTGTGTCTGCAATCTAATTTTAAGCCACTTCACCACCCCTTTGCCAAGAGACCATGCTCTCTGCCCCTCCAGAGGACTGAGTTCTCATCATACAGTGACTTTCCCACCTGACACTAACCAAGATCTGGTGGCCTCGTGGGCTTTCCTCAAGGGACCGGGGAGCTGTGAGAGCAGCTGTCCCCACGGCCACTCTCCAGGGGGACAGACAGGGCTGGGAGGGAGGCAGAGGGTGAAGATGAGCGGGTCACTCGTGGGGACAGGGACGCCGGAGTCTGAGATGGTGGGAGTGACCTGGCCGGGTCTGAGGGCAGCTGGGGGAGATTGTGGGGATGACCAATGGGGGATTCAGGAAGTCTAGAGAAAAAGGGGCTGGGGTTACAGCTCCAGCCCAGACCTGCTCACAGGACCCCAGTTGTGTGAACACCCCCACCCATGACTGCAGGGCACGTTCCCTAAGCAGCACTCACTGAGGTTCCCTCTGCATTTCCCAGCTCCCTCTCAGCCCATTTATACATCGTTGTGACTGAGGCTCCTGCAACCCCAAGTGTGTAAACTGGGCAGGAAGGGGAAGAGAGGGATCTGGCCCTGAAACAGGAAGAAGGCATCCCAGTTACCCAACCCCTGAGAGACAGAGCTAGCCACCCTTACCACTCAATCCCTCATTCCTTCAGCCCCAGCTCAGCTCCTGTCTCCCCTTCACAGACGCCTCCTTGTGCCTTTGGCCCCACAAACAGGAGAAACACAGGAGGACCCCGGCCTTCTCGGGCAGGAGGGGAGAGGGGGCACAGGGTGAGTGTGGGGGCTCAGGGTAAGTGTGGGGGGCACAGGGTGAGTGTGGGGGCACAGGGTGAGTGTGGGGGGCACAGGGTGAGTGTGGGGGGCACAGGGTGAGTGTGGGGCTCAGGGTGAGTGTGGGGGCTCAGGGTGAGTGTGGGGCTCAGGGTGAGTGTGGGGGCTCAGGGTGAGTGTGGGGACCCAGGGTGAGTGTGGGGCTCAGTGTGAGTGTGGGGGCTCAGGGTGAGTGTGGGGACTCAGGGTGAGTGTGGGGCTCCGGGTGAGTGTGGGGGTTCAGGGTGAGTGTGGGGCTCAGGTGAGTGTGGGGACTCAGGGTGAGTGTGGGGCTCAGGTGAGTGTGGGGACTCAGGGTGAGTGTGGGGGCTCAGGGTGAGTGTGGGGGCTCAGGGTGAGTGTGGGGGCTCAGTGTGAGTGTGGGGGCTCAGGGTGAGTGTGGGGGCTCAGTATGAGTGTGGGGGCTCAGGGTGATTGTGGGGCTCAGGTGAGTGTGGGGACTCAGGGTGAGTGTGGGGGCTCAGGGTGAGTGTGGGGGCTCAGTGTGAGTGTGGGGGCTCAGGGTGATTGTGGGGCTCAGGTGAGTGTGGGGGCTCAGGGTGAGTGTGGGGGCTCAGGGTGAGTGTGGGGCTCAGGGTGAGTGTGGGGCTCAGGTGAGTGTGGGGCTCAGGGTGAGTGTGGGGCTCAGGGTGAGTGTGGGGCTCAGGGTGAGTGTGGGGCTCAGGTGAGTGTGGGGACTCAGGGTGAGTGTGGGGCTCAGGTGCGTGTGGAGCTCAGGGTGAGTGTGGGGCTCAGTGTGAGTGTGGGGCTCAGGGTGAGTGGGGGGGCTCAGGGGGAGTGGGGGGGCTCAGGGTGAGTGTGGGGGCTCAGTGTGAGTGTGGGGGCTCAGGGTGAGTGTGGGGGCTCAGGGTGAGTGTGGGGCTCAGTGTGAGTGTGGGGCTCAGGGTGAGTGTGGGGACTCAGTGTGAGTGTGGGGACTCAGTGTGAGTGTGGGGCTCAGTGTGAGTGTGGGGGCTCCGGGTGAGTGTGGGGCTCAGGGTGAGTGTGGGGGCTCAGGGTGAGTGTGGGGCTCAGTGTGAGTGTGGGGACTCAGGGTGAGTGTGGGGCTCAGGGTGAGTGTGGGGCTCAGTGTGAGTGTGGGGACTCAGTGTGAGTGTGGGGCTCAGGGTGAGTGTGGGGGCTCAGGGTGAGTGTGGGGGCTCAGGTGAGTGTGGGGCTCAGGGTGAGTGTGGGGGCTCAGGGTGAGTGTGGGGCTCAGGGTGAGTGTGGGGCTCAGGGTGAGTGTGGGGGCTCAGGGTGAGTGTGGGGCTCAGGGTGAGTGTGGGGCTCATGGTTAGTATGGGGTTCAGGGTGAGTGTGGGGGCTCAAGGTGAGTGTGGGGGCTCAGGGTGAGTGTGGGGGCACAGGGTGAGCCTGGTACACAGGGTGAGTCTAGGGCACAGGGTGAGTGTGGGGGCTCAGGGTGAGTGTGGGGGCTCAGGGTGAGTGTGGAGACTCTCAGACGCAGAGGTGGGAGGCCCTGAGCTGAGACCAGAGGGTCAGGGGGGAATGAGCCAAGCCCAGCACAGAGGGAGGAGGCCGAGGTCCAGGGGGAACATGGAGTTTGTGAAAGTGACAAGAAGGCTCAGTTTCTGAAGGTCACTTAGCCAGAGGGCATGAGGACAGACAGACACAGACAGGGAGAGAGGCTCAGGATCATTCCTGCTGAAGACACACCAGAGAGGACTCTAAGGAAAATCAATCGTTTGCCTGAACATGAAACATGTCTGAAAAACTCCATTTAAAAAGGGGACTCACCCTCCTGTGTGTGGATCATCTGGCCCAGACAGAGCACTGCAAGGGAAGGGCTGGTGAGAACAACGCCCAGCACCCGGGTCCTCCCTGGGCTGCAATCAGGGGGCCTTCCTGGAGGCAGTGGGCCCGGCAAGGAGAACTTCCCAGGCTCCCTCCTCAGCATCCCCTCTGAGCCCAATCCTGCTTCCTGCTCTGGGTTTCCAGACCAACCCCCACCCCCCTCTTCCAATCGGGTCCTCAGTCAGAACCCTGTCCCCATGCCCCGACCCCTGCCTCTAGGACTGACCCTCCCAAGGTCACACTTAGGTCAGCGCCAGCGCTGAGGGGCCAGGCCGCCAGGAGGGACCAGGAGTCTCCCGGGCTGGGGTCAGACTGAGCAGGGATGGAGACGCCTCCCCCGGCCACCACCCCCTTGGCCCCTGGGATACTCACCGAGGCCCAGGAGGATGGAGGGCTGGGGGCTCATGGCCAGCCTCTCCCCGTCTTCTCTGTCCTTGTCCACACGGAGGAGATGTGTCTGCCTCGGAGAGGGAGGACAGGGCCCTGCAGGTCCGTGAATGTGCAGGGCGGCCTTAAAGGGGCCGGGTCACGTGCCTCGTTTCTGTGGTTTCTCATGGATGGAGGCGGGGTGCTCCCAGCCCCAAACCCAGTTTCCCCTTTGTGGGTCCAGAGAGGCCTGGGTGATACTCATATGAAAAACAACATTTCTCATATGTCCACACAGCAGTTTGTAGCGACATCTGTCCTAACCAGACTCAACCCATGACATCAATCCCACATGGTATTAATTCACCAGCGATAGACAGACATAGATGATGATAGGTAGGTAGGTAGATAGATAGATAGATAGATAGACAGATAGATAGACAGATAGATGATAGATGGTCCTTAGCTGGATCCTACATAGCTGGATCCTCAGATACCTAGACATATAAGTTGTTACACAGATACACAAATTGATAGTTACACAAATAGATGCATAGATGCAAACATGGATATAGAGATCGGTACAAAAATTCTTCATTACATAAACACATACTGGGGTACATATATAGCTATGTAGATGGTCAGATACATAATTATATAAATACAGACAGTTGAATAGATATTTAGATAGATACAGAGATACTTATGTATATACATAGATACTTAGACACACAGTTACACAGATAGATAGATACATAGATATATGAATTATTAGATAGATACATAGTTACATAGATAATTAGATAGATGCATAGTTACATAGATAGATATACAGATACAATGATATATACCTATATACATAGATATTTAGATAAATTTTGACATATAGATAGATACATAAATGATCACATAGATATATAGTTACATAGATAGATATACAGATACAATGATAGATACTGAGATACATACAATCATAGTAGACAGTACCGGCTGGGAAACTTCTTGTCTTGCCCTCTGGCCCTCACAGGCTGACTGTCCCCAAACCACACATTTCCTGATGCAAAGGCGTCAGCTTCTCAGTGCACACAGGAAACCATAGAACTCTCCTGACACCTCCATGCGGTTCCTGGGGCAGCATAGAGCTGAGGGGGAGGCTGGAGGGACTCAGCCTGCTCTCCCCGCCCTCCCCCCCCCTCCATGCACCCAGGGCAGGCGGTCCCCAGCTCAGGCTCTGAGCCCCTGTCTCTGTGGCCCTCTGTGCCCGGTGAGACCCTGGGCTGCCAGCTGCCTCTGGTTATGTCACACCGGACGCCCCCATGTCCACAGGACCGAATGCACTGAAGACACAGTCATGTGGGCAGGACTTCCGGGAAGGTTGAGTGTGCACAGAGCCACAGGGGCCTGGGCGGGTGGCCAGATTCTGGTCTGGATGGTGGTGTGTGTCCATGGGTCCATTGAGGGCCCAGAACACAGACACTGTGCCTTAGGGGAGGTGGTTCCATAGCCTCTTCCCCCCTCACAACACTGAGGCCCATCCTTGTGACCTCCCAGGGGAGGGGCCTCCACCCCCAGGAGGAGCAGACAGAGGAGAGTCAGGACCTGGAGGGAAAGGCTGAGACTCGCAGGTCCCAGCCCAGGGGGTGGCTGTGAGGCCGCAGCCCCAGGCAGGCCCCAGGCAGAGCTGGGCCACCAGGAGGGCAAAGGTGGGTGAGGGGAGGATGGGGGACTTCTGTAATAGTGTCAACAAGACAGACAAGATCCTCAGAAGGGGGTAGGCGTACAGTTCTGCTGGGGTCTTTTCTGCACCAACAATGGTTCAGGAATCTGGAGAAGGGCTGTGCATCCTTGGACTAAAGAGATGAGAGAAGAAATAGGAATTTGGAAGGCATTTTGGAGAGCCAGACAGAAACTTGGCTGTAGTGACTAAGTTTCCTGAATCTCCAGACCCCCTGGGTTTTTATTCCCACATTTTCCCCTATAGCAAAGCAGATATACCTATCAAAGGTAAGGTTTGGTAAAGAGTATATCTATTAGAGGCCTCTGTGCACCAATTTTTGCATGTTAGGCGTCCCTTGGGCTGGCCAGCAATTGGGGCCTTTTGGGTGGGAAGGGCCAGCTGGCCAGGGGTAGGGACCCTGGGAGTTTGGCCAGTGGCTGCGAGGGGCTGCAAGAGGTTGGCCGGCCACGGGAGGTTAGCTGTGAGAATGCCCTGACCATCAGGGGGCAAGGGGGGGGGCACTTCCAGTGTCATGAATCTGTCCCCTGGACGTCAGTGTTCATCATAGGAACTGGTCAACTTGTCCTGTAGTCATTTAGGCTTTTATATATATAGATGTACAGTTTCTGTCTATGTATCCATGTCTCTCAGTGTCTATGTGACTATCTCGACATCCATCGAGGCACCTATGAATCCACCCATGTCACTACCCCTTTGTGTATGTGTGTTACTGTAGGTCTGTGTGTCTGAGTCTTTATGGGTCATCCACCCAACCATCCTTCTGTCCTGTGTGTCTGTCTCTGATGAGTTACTTCTCTGTGGCCTTCCCCTGGGCACGGGCTCAGCCTGGTGAGGAAACATCTCTCTCGAAATGCCTCCCGGAAACCCTGACTCTCAGGTTCTCCAAATAGGGGCACGTGAGTCCGGGAGCGGCCACACTCCCTTCCTGAGAGGCCACGGAAAAGAGCCGGGGCCCCTGCACACTTCCTCACCAGCCAGGCCCTGCCCGCCTCACCCGGACAAGGGCAGAGAAGCCATTGCGAGGCTGCTCGTGTACCCCCATCCCTCCACCCTCCTGGGCCTCGGTGAGTTCGATCGCTGGGGGGAGGGCAGAGGGGCAGAGGGGCGGGGCTCTGAGGGGCACCCGGGCCCCACCTGCCCCCCAATCCCCAGGATCCCCCTCAGCCTTCAGGCTCTGCTTCCTCTGTGTCACCTGGACCCCAGCTCCAGGGGAGAGACCCGGGCTGTTCCGGAACCCGGGAGGGGGACCGGTCAGACACACACACACAGGGGCAGAGGGGGTGTGGTGGGAGGCCTCCTGGGAACCCGTGTGGACCCCGCTGCAGGGTGGGAGCCAGGCTGACCAGGGGGGTGGAAGGTGGCAGGAGAGGGTGTCCCTTCCTGTAGCTCAGGGGCCTGGACCCCGTTTGAGGCACCGGACGGGTGGTGGGCGGCCATCTCACCGGGGCTTCCCTTGCAGTGCTCTGTCTGGGCCGGGCAATCCACACGCAGGAAGGTGAGTCACTCCTGCCCACCCCAAGGGCATCCTGTGGCTTAAAGGGAGGGAGGATGGGGGGGGGGCAACACACACCCCAAGTGGCACCAGCAAATGTGCCTCCTCACACACCTGACCGCTGCCACCCCCCACCCCACTGGGCATCCGCCCCGATTCCCCGACACCTGAGGCCCAGGAAATGCAAAACTGGATGCTGATTCCTGCCCCTGTCACCTGCCTCCTCTTCCTCACCTGCCTACTGTGTCCTCAGGGTCGGGCCTCAGTCCAGGACCATATGCCACAGTCATCTGTCCGCACCTCTCCCCTCCCCCCCCCCCGCTCTTCCCCTCCCTCTGTCACCCCATCACACCCCCCGGGGTGTCACCAGCGCCCTCACATGTCCTCACGAGAGCCCACACATCCCAGCCCAGCCGAGCTCTCCGCTCCACAGCAGGTCCCCCGGCCGCCAGGGGCTTCGCCTTCACCCCCCCTCCCCTGCCTGCTCCGCTCCAACTTCTCCCTCCTGGGGTCGGATTTAGAAACATCAAATCTGATGACGTCACTTCCCACCCAGAACCCTTCCCAAGCCAAATGGAGGTCTTGTCAGATTCTCTCCTCCCTGTGTGTCCCGAGGCCAAGTCTCCCTCAGCCACAGCCCTGGCTTCCTTTCCGCATCTCACACACCAAGCTCACCCCATGCTCATGACCTTCTCCCACCCCAATGCGCTCCCCCTGGCACCCCACCCCCCCCGCACCCCTTCACCTCCCCTGACCGCTCAGCTATCTGCTGCTTCCTGCCCGTCCCTCACATCTCAGCTCAGACGGCCCGGGGCTCACCATCCTGGGCCCCCCTCACAACTGTGGGCGCCCATCCCAGCTCTGTCTTGTTTCTCCTCCTGCCTCTCCCCCCCAACCAAGCGACCACCCTAGATCTCTGCACAGGATACACAGCATCTCAGCCGCTGATGGATCTCCCTCCCTGAGAGGCCATTCCTGGGGGAGTTGGTCAGAGACAGCGCGGCCGCCCCAGAGGGACCCAGGGAGGCAGCTCCCTCTTTGGGCTCCCCGGCTTGAGAGCTCAGCCGCCAGCTCTAACGGGACCTCCGGGTGCAGGAAGGCTTCCCGGCCTCTGGCCATGGCGGGTGCCCGCGGCCTGGACGGACCCCAAAGGCGGGCAGATGAGAGAGAGGGGCCGTGGGTGTCGCTGCCACCCTTTGGGCTGCCTTCCTGGGAATCCCAGCCTCCGGGTTCCTCTCCCCCCCTCCTCCCATCTTCACAGACATGGGCCCAGGCTGCACGGTGCTGCTGGGGGGCAGGGGGCAGTGCTGTCTGTTATTTTATTTTATTTTATTTTCCTTTTCTTTTTTCTTCTTCTTTTTTTTAATTTTTAAAAATTAATCTCTTTATTGATTAACGTACCACATATTTGTCCTCAATCCAGCAATCTAATCCTCCCCCCACGCATGCCCCCACCCCGCTACTGTCCTTGACCACTGGTTACGCTCCTAGGTGTGCACACAAGTCCTTTGGTTGATCTCTCCCTTTTATCCCCACCCTCCCTCGGAGGTCCAACTGTCTGACCCATGGCTCCTTGACTCTGGGTCTGTTCTTGTTCATCCGTCTATGTTGTTCACCATTTCTCCCAGATGAGTGAGATCATGTCCTACCGGAAATATACTTGTAAGAATCGAAAATGAGACAAGCCATCATTGTTATGGCGCTGTCTGTTAATGAGGCACTGAGCCTGGCTAGCGCGTGCTGCTCAGACTCCAAGGAGGATGTGGCGTCCGGATGCCCAGAGGCCAGGCCAGGGTCTCCGTGTCCTCGGCCGCTCCCAGAGAAGGATCGTTCCCTGACTCACCATGGTCCCTGAGTCCCTCCTCTCTGCTTCCTTCCAGGGCCCATGCCCAGGCCCTCCCTCGTGGCTGAGCCAGGCCCTGTGCTCCCCTGGGGGACGGCTGTGACCCTCGTGTGCCGGGGCCCACCTGGAGCGAGACGGAAGAACTCTGTACGATGTTCAGGAAAGTGTGTCTCAAGGTGGTTCTCAGGGCTCAGAGGGCAGATTCCGCATCCCCACGGTGAGTAACTACACTGCTGGGAGTTACCGCTGCCTCTATCACCAAGGGCCTAAGAACTGGTCTGAACGCAGTGAGCCCCTGCAGGTGCAGGTGACAGAGGAGGATATCTCCACTCAGCCCTCTGGTGAGTCCCCGGGCCCCACACGCTGTCCCAGTCGCATCTCTGTCCTCGGGCTCCTGCCCTCCTGCTCACCCCCAGCCCTGGGGCTCCCCTCCCTCTGCACCCAGGACCCTCGGCCGTCACCCCTGGCTCAGGGCCCGGGAGTCTGGTCCCATCTGGACACCACGGTGGCCTAGACCCTGAGCCCCGCCTCAGAGGGGACACAGAGCTGTCCCTGCTGGGCTGGGTGGGGCCTGAGCTTCCAGCCACCAGGTGGGCACAGACCCCTTCAAGGGGCCCTGAGTCCTTCCCCTCAGTGTGGGGGTGCCCTGCCCTTTCCCCTGGCCAGGCTCTGAGGGGCCCAGGCAATGTGTCCCCTGGGGTCCACCCTCCATGGGAAGTCCTGTGGTCCACGGGGGTCCCTGACCAGAGCGGGACGGTGCTTTGGGGTATATTTTTGGATGTGGCTTGCCCCTGGCCTGGTGTGGTCAGACCCTGAGATGATCTGGAGTCAGAGTCCAGCAAGGACATGGAGAGGGATGGAGGAACAGAAGGAGGAAGAAATGAGGGAGGGAGAAAGGGGAAATTCTTCAAGTCCAAGTGTCTCCTCTCTCCTCTCTCCTCATCCTGCTGTGACTCAGACTTCTCATGGGGGGAGCACATTCCCAGGGGTGAATCCCATCTGCCAGGCCTTGGGGTGTCCACCCAGTTGATCCTGACCCTGTGACCTCCCTGCCTTGGGGGACCGTGGGTAGCACAGTGGCCGGGTGCGGTGAGCTCAGTGTCCAGGCCCAGTGACCCTGTGGCCGGGTCAGGGGGCTCCCACCCCGTGTGTCCAGGGACCAGGACCAGCTGCCTGTGCTAATGGGACGTTGTCCTGAGGGGTGGCCAGCCACTCAGACAAGTGGAAGCAGAGCGGGTGCCATCCGGGTGCCCTCGTCTCCCTGAGCCCTTCTGTGGTGTGTCAGGTTGTCCTCACTACTGGGAGGGCAGAGCAAGTAGCCAGGTGTGGGCGCTGTGGGTGGGGAAAGACCAGGTGAGTGAGGCAGAGAGAGAGGACCTTGGGCTCAATGCTTGCTCTGCCCCTTCACAGGAACCCATTGGAGACTTCTGCTCCAAGACTTGTAGAGCTGTGGGCTGTGGAGGGGGGACCTCAGCCTGGGGCGTCCCCTCCTCGGGGTTCTGCTGGGCATGGGCTCCTGTCTCCTAGGGCCTGGACTGGCCAGGTGGTGTCCCCCTGACAGTGACCCTGTCCTGTGCTTCTAGGCCCCGCCTCCCAGAACTACAGTGTGGAGAACAGCATCCGCCTTGGCCTGGCGGGCGTGGTCCTGCTGATCCTGCTGGCGATTCTGGTGGAAGCTGGGCTCAGCCAGCACAGAGCCCCACAGTGACCACAGGAGTAACCACAAGGGAGCCCCTTCCCCCAGAGAGAGGGGACCCTAGGGCGCCAGCTCTCTGAGTGCCCCAAGGCTCACACTGGAGCCCAGGATACCCAGATCTGCTCCCGCTGTTTTTCAAGGACAAGAACACCAGGGCCCACATGGGTTAGGATGCTTGGCCTCAACCCCTCCTCTTCCCAGGACCAAAGAGAGGAGTCAGCCTGATTGACCAGGAGGCAGACAAGGCAGGGTCCAGGGGAGACAAAGGCCTCTGGAATGTAGGCAGAGCAGACCTAGCCACGTGAGTGAGGCAGCCTGACTGCGGAAGCCAGCCTCACAGAAATAACAGGATGATTTTAGACTCAGAGGGGAAGCAGGGGAACTAGGGAGGGGCTGCCACAATCAGGTGAGCTGAGGCAGAGGCACTTAGAAGGTTCAGGTCTGCTTCTGGGCAACAACAATGGAGAGAATCAATGAGGTGGCCACAGGCGGCGATAGGGAGCAGGTTTGTAACAAGTATATACCCCTAGACCCCAGGCTTCAGGGGTCAACCATGACTGAGCCTCTCCCCATGTGGGAGTCTCAATGTGCTTGCAATAAAGTTTCCACACTTTGGTTTCAATCTTCTGGTGTGAGATTTCTTCATTCTCTGCGTGTGTGAGATGCCATATGAGGGATGGAGGGGGGATGAAACCTCATCTCGCTGTTGTGGGTATCACCACGATCCCAACCCTGCCCCCCAGGGTCGCTAAGTCATGGGAGGAATGCAAACTGCCCTCCACCATGTGGGTGGGTCTCCTCACATCGGCTGAAGAGAACAGGACGGACCCCTGGACGCCGCTGGCCAACTCCCTGGGGCTTGTACGGCAACAGCAGCTCTCCTGGTCTCCTGCCATCAGCCCTCCCTGCACATTTTGGCCTTGCCAGACTCCTGAATTGTGTGAGCCAATCCTGCCACAGGAATCTCTCTATATATACAAGTCCTGTTGGTCCAGTGCCCGGGAGAGACCTGCATGGAAACAGTGCGCACACAGTATCTTTGGGGGTGGAGTGATGATAATAATTTAGAATGACATAACGGTAATGGTTACACAAGATGGTGAATGTACAAAATGGCATTGAATACTGCTAAAACCAAATTCTAGAACTTAGCATAATAAAACTGAGAAGTTCATCAGAAGGCTGATGGACAGCTACAGTAGGGCTGAAGTTTTGCCTTATTATTGCTGCTGCCAGACAGTTGAGTGCAATCCCCCCAACCTGATAATTGTTTACTGCTTACCAAACCTTACCTTTGATATGTATATATGCTTTACTATAGGGCAAAATCCTGGCTAATAAAGAAAGAATATGCTAATTGACCCTCACGCCTTTGCAAAAGATGGCAGGGCCCACAGCCAATAAGGAGGGAATATACTAATTGAGTGCCCTGCCCTCAAAGATGGCTGTGCCCAATGCCACATGATGGCTACGCCCTGTCCCCTCAGTCCTGCTGGGCTGCTCCACGTGCCAGCCTCCAGAGTCCCTCAATTCCCTCAGCACCCAGCAGCCCAGGGCCAGCCTGCGGTGCAGGCAAGCCTTGGATGGTGGCTTCCCAGCCACCCAGGGCTGCCCAAGGCTCAAGTAACCAGGGCTGGCTGAGGCTTGCGCTGCCGGCAGTGGCAGCAGCAGAGGTGTCATGGGGTGTCACCTTCCACTGATTGCCGAGTTGCCTCCAGCACCTGAGGGCTCCTGGAATGTCAGAGGGGGCAGTAACAATTGAGATAATCAATCAGGTGGCCACAGGGGGTGATAGAGAGCAGTTTTGTAGCCAATATATACCCCTATACCACAGCTCAACAGTACATGAATTTTCATGCACTGGGTCGTTAGCGTGGGGATAAAAAGCTGGGGTCCTGGAGATTCAGGGAGATAGGACTTGATATTATTTAAACAGAGAAAGGGAGGATAGTGGAGAAGGCAAATTACATCAAGTCTTAATTACTTTCAATTTTTTTTTACTTTGAAATGTTTCACTTGTAATGCTAATGGCAAACCTCCAGTGGAATTACACATGCTATCAGAATACGCCAAAGGAAAATGGTTTGGAAACACGAAAAGATCCCGAGTCTAATTTATAGAAAGGATTCCTTTAATTAACCTTTGGTCTAGAATATGCTTATCTATTTCCAGAAAACTCCCTCAAGCCCATGTGGATTCCTGCCACAATGGATCCAAGAGAGGAACTGACCAGACGACTCCAGGCACAGATGGTGGTGGCCCCAAGCAACAGGCCGAGGAGACAGTGGAGAAACAGTCCGGAGATGGGGGATGGTGAGAATGCCTTGCTGTGCCAGCGGTCAGCAGCTGTGCCTCGGTGCAGGCTGCCCAGGAACAAGCCAAACAAGGTCGGACCTGCATTGCCATTGATCACTGTTTGTCCACCATCCAGAACTGGAATATCATTGCTGTCGTACCACAGGGGACAGTGACTGAGAGCGGAACCCATGAAAATCTGTTGGACAGTGATTGGGAAGGGGAATCAAAGAACTGTTGGCCCAGAAAGGAGCTTAATGCAGAAAGATTCCCTTGATACCAGGAAGCAATTTAGAGAGACACGAATGTGATTGATTTCTAAAATTATTAAAAACAAAAAAGGGGGTTATGCTGTTTGCAAATTCTAGAAGTTAGCACAATAAACAGGAGAAGTTCATCAGAAGGCTGATGGACAGCTACAGCAGGGCTGAAGTTTTGCCTTATTATTGCTGCTACCAGACAGCTGAGGGCAGTTCCCCCAATCTGATAATCCTTTACTGTTTACCAAACCTTACCTTTGATTTATATATCTGCTTTGCTATAGGGGAAAATGTGGGAATAAAAACCCAGGAGTTCTGGAGATTCAGGAAGCTTAGTCACTAGAACCAAGTTTCTGTCTGGCCCTCCAAAACGCCTTCCAAATTCCTATTTCTTCTCTAGTCTCTTTAGTCCAAGGATGCACAGCCCTTCTCCAGATTCCTGAACCATTGTTGGTGCAGAAAAGACCCCAGCAGAACTGTGCACCTACCCCCTTCTGAGGATCTTGTCTGTCTTGTTGACACTATTACAGAAGTCCCCCATCCTCTCCTCACCCACCTTTGCCCTCCTGGTAGCCCAGCTCTGCCTGGGGCCTGCCTGGGGCTGCGGCCTCACAGCCACCCCCTGGGCTGGGACCTGCGAGTCTCAGCCTTTCCCTCCAGGTCCTGACTCTCCTCTGTCTGCTCCTCCTGGGGGTGGAGGCCCCTCCCCTGGGAGGTCACAAGGATGGGCCTCAGTGTTGTGAGGGGGGAAGAGGCTATGGAACCACCTCCCCTAAGGCACAGTGTCTGTGTTCTGGGCCCTCAATGGACCCATGGACACACACCACCATCCAGACCAGAATCTGGCCACCCGCCCAGGCCCCTGTGGCTCTGTGCACACTCAACCTTCCCGGAAGTCCTGCCCACATGACTGTGACTTCAGTGCATTCACTCCTGTGGACATGGGGGCGTCCGGTGTGACATAACCAGAGACAGCTGGCAGCCCAGGGTCTCACCGGGCACAGAGGGCCACAGAGTCAGGGGCTCAGAGCCTGAGCTGGGGGCCACCTGCCCTGGGTACATGGGTGGGCGGGGGAGGGTGGGGAGAGCAGGCTGAGTCCCTCCAGCCTCCCCCTCAGCTCTTGCTGCCCCAGGAACCGCATGGAGGTGTCAGGAGAGGTCTTTGGTTTCCTGTGTGCACTGAGAAGCTGACACCTTTGCATCAGGAAATGTGTGGTTTGGGGACAGTCAGCCTGTTAGGGCCAGAGGGCAAGACAGGAAGTTTCCCAGCACGTACTGTCCACTACAATTCTATGTATCTCAGTATCTACCATTGTATCTGTATATCTACCTATGTATCTATGTACCTATCTAATCATTTATGTGTCTATCTATATATGTAACAATTTATCTAAATATCTATGTATATAAGTATCTATCTTTGTATCTGTATACCTATCTATGTAACTATTCATCTATCTATTATTTATGTATCTATCTAGTCATTTATGTATCTATTTATATATGTAACAATTTATCTTAGTATCTATGTATATAACTATCATTGTATCAGTATATCTATCTATGTAACTATGCCTCTATCTCATTTTCTACGTATCTATCAATCTGTGTAACTAGGTATCTAAGTATCCATGTATTTACATAACTATCTCTGTATCTATCTAAATATCTATTCAACTCTGTGTATTTCTATAATTATGTGTCTTACAATCTGCATAGCTATGTACGAATCCCAGTATGTGTTTATGTAATTAAGTATCTTTGTAACTATCTCTATATCCAAGTTTGCATCTATGCATTTATCTATGTAACTATCAATTTGTTTATCTGTGTAACAACTTATACTTCTATGTATCTGAGGATCCAATTATGTAGGATCCATCTAGGGACTATCTATCTATCTACCTATCTATCATCATCTGTGTCTGTCTATCGCTGGTGAATTAATATCATGTGGTTTGATATCATGGGTTGAGCCTGGTTAGGACATATGTCGATACAAACTGCTGTGTGGACATATGAGAAATGTTGTTTTTCATATGAGTATCACCCAGGCCTCTCTGGACCCACAAAGGGGAAACTGGGTTTGGGGCTGGGAGCACCCCGCCTCCCTTCATGAGAAACCACTGAAAAGAGGCACATGACGCGGCCCCTTTAAGGCCGCCCTGCACATTCACTGACCTGCAGGGCCCTGTCCTCCCTCCCCCAGGCAGACACATCTCCTCCGTGTGGACAAGGACAGAGAAGACGTGGAGAGGCTGGCCATGGGGCTCCGGCCCTCCGCCCTCCTGGGCCTCGGTGAGTCCTGGACGGAGGGACCGCTCCCAGGAGCCCAGGGGGTGGTGGCTGGGGGAGAACTCTCCATCCCTGCTCAGTCTGACCCCAGCCCAGGAGACTCCTGGTCCCTCTTGGGGTTCTGGCTCCTCAACGCTGGCCTCTCAGCGCTGGCCCTGACCTAAGTGTGACCTTGGGAGGGTCAGTCCTAGAGGCAGGGGCCGGGGCATGGGGACAGGGTTCTGACTGAGGACCCGATTGGAAGAGGGGGGTGGGGGTTGGTCTGGAAACCCAGAGCAGGGAGCAGGATTGGGCTCAGAGGGGATGCTGAGGAGGGAGCCTGGAAGTTCTCCTTGCCGGGCCCCACTGCCTCCAGGAAGGCTGCCTGATTGCAGCCCAGGGAGGACCCGGTTGCTGGGCGTTGTTCTCACCAGCCCTTCCCTTGCAGTGCTCTGCATGGGCCAGATGATCCACACACAGGAGGGTGAGTCCCCTTTTTAAATGGAGTTTTTCAGACGTGTTTCATGTTCAGGCAAAATATCGATTTTCCTTAGAGTCCTCTCCTGGTGTGTCTTCAGCTGGAATGAGCCTGAGCCTCTCTCCCTGTCTGCGTCTGTCTGTCCTCACGCCCTCTGGCTAAGTGACCTTCAGAAACCCAGCCTTCCTGTCACTTTCACAAACTCGATGTTCTGTCTCTAGCATGACCCCCTCCTAGGCTGAGGGCTCCTGTGCTGGGCTTGGCTCATTCCTCCCTGACCCTCTGGCCTCAGCTCAGGGCCTCCCCGCTCTGCCTCTGAGAGGTCAGCTCTGAGGAAGAGCGGGGAGGCCCTGAGCCTCCCACACTCAGCTCTGGGCCAGTGTCACAGCTTGTGGCTGCAGGTTGCACACTCCCCCCTCAGCCCTGTGCCGCCTCTCCCCTTCCACCCTAGAAGGCAGGGGTCCTCCTGTGTTTCTCCTGTTTGTGGGGCCAAAGGCACAACGAGGTATCTGTGAAGGGGATACAGGAGATGAGCTGGGGCTGAAGGAACGAGGGATTGAGTGGTAGGGGTGGCTAGCTCTGTCTCTCAGGGGTTGGGTAACTGGGATGCCTTCTTCCTGTTTCAGGACCAGAGCCCTCTCTTCCCCTCCCTGCCCAGTTTACACACTTGGGGTTTCAGGAGCCTCAACACCAAGGAAGTGGAAATGGGCTGAGAGGGAGGTGGGAAATGCAGAGGGAACCTCATTGAGTGCTGCTCAGAGGACGTGCCCTGCAGTCACGGGTGGGGGGGTGTCCACACAACTGGGATCCTGTGAGCAGGTCTGGGCTGGAGCTCTACCCCCAAATCCACGAGACTTCCCATGGTGCCTTGCATTGGTCCCCACAACCTCCTCAGCTGCCTGCAGACCCGGCCCCGCAGGAGGAGGGAAGCGGGCTAACTTGGGTGACTTTGGGGGAGGGCTTTGCATTGGAGTCTCCTGGAATCACCAAGAAGCAGACCCCGGGGCATTGTGGGATCAGACTCTGTCCTTAGAGCCCATTGCAGACGCTCCCATTTGGCTGAGCCAAGCTGGGGATGCTCACAAACACCCTCTGAGACTCCTGCCTCCCTCACCACGACTAACCTACTCATCCTCACCCTGTGGCCCCCTCCCAGCCATGTCTGTCCCCCTGGGGAGTGGCCGTGGGCACGGAAACATGCCCAGGGTGCCTGCCTGCTCTGACACTCCCCATGTCCCCCTGAGAAAAGCCCATGATGACACCAGAACTTGTGTCGTGCGAGGAAGTCACTGGAGGGATGAGAACTGAGTCTCTGGAGAGGAAAGGAGTGGTCTCTTGGGGAAGAGATGATGCAAATGGTCTAGACCTGGGCTGTGGTGAGGGCTGCATGCCTCTACAAGTTTGTTATAAACCCTGGAGTTGCACGCTTAAAGCACGGTCGGTGTGAGGTTGGAGATTTCCTCATGATGGAGCCTGAGATCCTGCTCTGTTTCCTCCCAGGGGCCCTGCCCAAGCCCTCCATCAGGGCCGAGCCAGGCCCTGTGATCCCCTTGGGACAGCCTGTGACCTTCGTGTGCCAGGGCCCAGCTGGGGCTAAGTACTTCCGCCTGGAGAAGAATGGACAAGATGCACACCAGGATCAGAAAAGTGTGTCTCAAGATGGTTCTCAGGGGACAGAGGCCAGATTCCACATCCCCGCGGTGAATGAACACACTGCAAGGAGTTACTGCTGCCTCTATCACCAAGGGCCTAAGAACTGGTCTGAGCGCAGTGAGCCCCTGCAGCTGCAGGTGACAGAGGAGGACGTCTCCACTCAGCCCTCAGGTGGGTCCCAGGGCCCAGCACCCTGTCCCAGCCGCATCTCTGTCCTCGGGCTCCTGCCCTCCTGCTCTCCCCCAGCCCTAGGGCTCCCTTCCCTCTGCACCCAGGACCCTCGGCCGTCACCCCTGGCTCAGGGACCTGGAGTCTGGTCCCATCTGGACACCACGGTGGCCTGGACCCTGAGCCCTGCCTCAGAGGGGACACAGAGCTGTCCCTGCTGGGCTGGGTGGGGCCTGAGCTCCCAGCCACCAGGTGGGCACAGACCCTTCAAGGGGCCCTGAGCCCTTCCCCTCAGGGTGGGGGTGCCCTGCCCTTTCCCCTGGCCAGGCTCTGAGGAGCCCAGGCAATGTGTCCCCTAGGGTCCGCCCTCCATGGGCAAGTGACAAGGTCTAGGAGGGTCATAACCAGGGTGGGGCGGTGCTCTGAGGGATTTGGGGGATGAAGCTGACCTTTCCTGTGTGTGGTCAGCCCTGAGACCTCCTTGACTCAGGGTTCATCAGGGACCACTGCCCCCATGTCCTGGGCCTCATGAGAGCTGCTCCCTGCTGGTTCTGGGAGGCCAAGAGCTGCTGGATCCCCTCCTCTCCTGCACTCCCCACAGCTCAGGTGCCATCTGGGATTGAGTGAGGGACAGATGTGGCTGTGGGTGGTGGACACTCAGGGTTGAGGGGGGCCAGGCTGAGTGGGAGGAACCCAGGCAGCCCCACCAGAACATCAGCCCTTTCCCTGCTCTGTTCACAGGAGCCCTCCAAGTTCTCAGCTCCACCCCCAGCTATACCCCCAACACACACAGAGAGACCCACTCCTCAGGTGGTGAGTAGAGGAGGGGTTTCCGAGGGGGGCTCAGTGCTGGGGCTCAGGCTCCATCCTCCCAACTCTAGTGGGGAGAATTAATTAGAATGAACAACAAGAAATGCACATCCTATATAATCAAAGGCTAATATGCAAATAGACCGAACAATGGAACAACCGGTCGGTATAATGGGCACTGACCACCAGGGGGCAGACGCTCAACACAGGAGCTGGCCCCACCGCTGTGCTCCCACAGGGGAGTGCCGCTCAGCCAGAAGCCAGGCTCATGGCTGGCGAGAACAGTGGTGGTGGCGGGAGCCTCTCCCGCCTCCGTGGAAATGTGGCTAGTGCAGCTGAGGCTCTGTCTTTTTTCTAAAAAATATATATCTTTATTGAGTTCAGAGAGGAAGCAAGAGGGAGAGAGAGTGAAACATTCATGATGAGAGCATCATTGATAGGCACGCCCCACACTGGGGATGGAGCCCGCAACCTGGGCCTGTGCCCTGACTGGGATTCAAACCTGTGACATCTTGGTTCATAGATCGACAACTACTGAGCCATGCCGGCCTGGGCTGAGAATCTTGATTTTAAATTTATTTCAGTTAAATGCCAGTGGATACAGTGACCCTCGGGTACTAATTTGGACAGGACAAATGCAGGGCATTCCCATCCCTTCAGAAAGTCCCACAGGCAGAACAGTCCTGGAGGGAGCAGCTGAGGGCCCCAGAGTGAGGAGATCTCCCCAGGGGGGCTTAGAGACTCAGAGCCTCCTCTGTCCAGCTCGGGACTTAGACACATGTTCTCCTGGTTCCTCCCTCCTAGGAGACACACGGACCCAGTCACAGGACAATAGGAGTCGCGGTAAGTGATGGGGACAGAGGACCTCGTGGGGAAGGGAAAGAATGGGTTTGGGCGTTGGTCATACCTCAGCTCTGTCGACACTCTCTGTCTCCACTCAGGACCCTGTTTTAATAAAATGAGGCTGATGGGTCCCTGCCAGAGTTCTTGTTCCTGCATTAAGAAGGGTTCAGCAATCTGGAGAAAGACTGTGTGTAGATTAAGTAGAAGTCCAGAGATGAAAGATAACTTTGAAAAGCATTGAGGGTCGGAGGAACCTGGCTGAAGAAAGGAGATTCTCCTTTACTCAGAACCCCTTGCTTTTTATTAACACAAATTGTCCTAAGGCAGTGGTCTGAAAACTCATAAGTCAGTAGAGCCAAATATCAACAGTACAACCATTGAAATTTCTTTGGAGAGCCAAATTTTTAAATTTAAACTTCTTCTAACACCACTTCTTCAAAATAGACTTGCCCAGGCCATGGTATTTTGTGGAAGAGCCACACTCAAGGGGCCAAAGAACCGCATGTGGCTCGTGAGCCGCAGTTTGCCTACCACGGTCCTAAGGCAAGGTGGAGATATTGTCATTGGGGAATAGCCTACGGCTGTTCAGGTGTATGGCCAGTAGGAGGCAATAACATGTAGGTGTATGGCCAGTAGGAGGCAATAACATGTAGAGAAGTCCTGAGCTGTCTAGCATCAAACACTCATCCTATTCAGGTTTGGGGGAAATGCCTTTAGCCATTCCCAACAAGTGATAACATATGTGACTCAGCCCTTGTTGAGTCCCCAAGTTCCATCAACCTTTTGATTAAACTCTTGCAGTTATGACATGCTGGAATTGGCTTCCAGTAGATCCTATGCCACAGGATCCCATACTAGGCATGTGGGAAATTAGATACATCAGTGTGAACATGACAGGCACCCAGCATATGCATAGTATGCAGTTGGTGCTCAATACATGCATCCTGCAGATACTGTGGTTCGATCTTCACTGCCTTTCCAGGCCTGTCGAGAGAAAATGTTTACATCCTTGTTGGGGCCTCCGTGGCCTTTCTCCTTTGTCTCCTCCTGCTGGTCCTCTTCTTAGTCCACCGTCAGCATCAGAGAAAACACAGTAGGTCTCAGGGTCAGGGTGGGGTGACCTGGGAAGGCTGTGTGGAGTGCTGGGGAGATGGCCTCCCTCCTAATTCATACCCTGATTGTCCTCAGAGTCCCTCCACAGCAAAGGGGAGGAACAGAGGCCCCAGGAGAGGTGAGGACCACCAAGAATGACCCACGGACCCCTCACCCAGGTCTCTGCCTTCAGAGCACCTCAACCCCACCCCCTGTACTCTCTTGCTCTTTCTCCTCAGGCTTATCCAGGCTGCTGACATCACAGAGAGCACACCAGGTAAGGGACAAGGAGAGGGAACTGCTTGGGGAAAGGGGACTGGCATTGAGCCCATTGAGGAAGCAATGGGGAGGAGGCAAGATGCCTGGATGTTGCAGCTGGAGGTTGAGACCTAAAACCATGAGGTTTCAGGCAAATTTGCCTCCAAAGGTTCACCCCAAAGAACTGACTGTTGTTCTCTTCCCCTCTCCCCTTCCCCCCCAGATGAGGCCACGGTCTATGCACTTCCTGAGAAAAAGAGGGAGCTGCATAGCCCAGTAAGTCCTTGGATTAATCACCTATTTCTGTGTAACTAGGTCATACCCTAACATTTTTTGTTCTTTTTTTTTTTTTTTTTTTTTTTTTTTTTTTAATGCTCACCTGAGGATATTTTTTTCATTGATTTTTCAAAAAGCGTGGAAGGGAGAAAGGGAGAGGGAGAAAGAGAGAAACATCGATGTGACAGAGATACAGCAACTGGTTATCTCCCACACGGACTTCGACCAGGGCTGGGATTGAACCTGTGACCCTTCGTTCTGCAGTCAATTCTCTAACCACAGGAAACACCAGCCAGAGCCAAAGTACCCAGACTTGAACAGCTTCACACAAGTATCTCAGTAGTTTCTTGGGTCGGAATTCGGAAGCAGATTGAATCTGCTGGGTGGTTCTGGCTCAAGGACTCTCAGGAGGCTGCTATCATTATGACGGGCTGCATTCATCTGAAGGCTGGACTGGGGCTGCAGGTCCACGTGCAAGATGGCACCCTTATAGGCTGTGGGCGGGAGGCCTCTGTTCCTCCACATGTGGGCTTCTCCATGGCAGCTGCCTCCTCCAGAGGCGGAGTCCCAGGGAGGGAAGACAGAAGCCCAATGTGTCTGGAGGCCTCTCCAAGGAGGTGGCATGCCCTCCCTCTGTCATATCCCCCAACTCAGATTCTGTGGGGAAGGGAAGTCCACAATGGAGATTTGGGAGGTGGGACCACCAGGACCACCTGGAAGCCAGCTGCCATAGTCTGTCCTTCCCACGGTCCCCCTTTTTCTCCGCCCTCCCCCACCACACACACACACATACACACACACACACACACACACTAACCCATCTGGCTCTCTCCTCAGAGCCCTGCAGCGGGAGACGCCCAGGAAGTGACCTACGCCCAGCTGGACCAGCGGGCCCTCACCCTCAGAGCAGCCCAGGCTGTGTCCCCACCGCCTACGGAGCCCACAGCTGCTGCCAGCACATACGCAGAACTCCCCAGACGCTGACTTGCACACCTGGCCTCTGCACCTACAGACACACATCACTCTCTTTTTTAACAAACTAAATTCTTTATTGTTTAAAGTCTTACCTAAGTCTCCTCCCCCTCCCCATTAACCTCTATCCTGACACCCCCACCCCCAACACAAGTCCCTCTTGCAAAGGCCTGAAGCGCCATTAGGGGGGCTTCCCTGTGGAATCACCCCATTCTTGACGCCATCTATTCATTTCTCCCGGAGGGGAGAACTGGAGTGATGGGACCCCTACTCAACATCTAGGAGGTTCATGAACTAGGTGGCACCTCCTAAGGTCCACCAGCTCCTGGGAGCACCATATAATACGTGTTTCCAGACACCCACCTACTGTTGTCCAGCAGTTTCCAGAGACCCAACCGCTGTTGATCAGCAGTTTCCAGAGACCCCACTACAGTTGGTGGGCTCTTTCCAGAGACCCAGCTACAGTTCTACAGTCACCCAGCTGGTTCCACCCATGTCCTGTGATTCCCCACCATCTCCCCAGAGACTGTTGGAACCACCTTCTTAGCTGACTCTAACGACTTCCCACTTGTTGACCTTGGACCTGGGCCATTTTGATGCAGCGAATCTCTGATACCTCATTGTCTCTGAATCCTGCTTCACCTTGTTCATCAATAAATGTATGAATGTTCTCACACACCCAGCTATGGCAGCCCTGCACGGGGCACTGGGGCACACGGTACCTGGTCCCCAGTGTCTGCCTCCACAGATGCTCAAAACTTAGTAAGAGAATAAAGACAGAAAAAAAATGGCATCGGTGATTTCTGAAATGAGTGTGGTTCTTAGTCACGAGTGAGCAGGCATCGAAGTGGACGTTTGGCTGGGTGAGGGTGCAGAGCGGACACCCCACACACACCACATGCACACACATGTCCGTGAGGGCACAAATGCACACACACACACACACACACATGCACACACGGGTACAGACGCATATACGTGCATACACCCACATCATGGTCACGTGTGGGCTGGGCACAGGCTTGGGGAGGCCATGATGGCACAGGAGGGCCTCTCGGGCTGTTAGTCCACTCTGAGGGACATGGCACATACCCACTTCCCGTGCCCACCCCAGGTTCCTCCCCACTGGACACCAGGCATTCTCCCAACAAATTGCACCTACCCAGCTCTCCAGCCTTGTCCTTGGTCTGACCTCCCTCCCCTCCCCTATCTAATGCCCTTCCAGACCCGGATTAGCTGCTGGTTTGCCAGTAGGTTTGCCTCGCCTCTTCCCCTAAAGCGAGAGTATTCGCATTCTGTTGCTGCTGTAACAAATCACCCCACACTCCCTGGCTTCAGACAACACAGTGTATTATCTCCCAGGTCAGGATGCCAGACGCCTGAAGTGAGTTTCGTTGGCGAAGGTCAGGGTGCTGGCAGGGTGGCCCTCCCTCAGGGTCAGTAAGGGAGGATCCGTCTGGTTACCTTCGGCAGCTCTGAGGGGTCGCCCGCTCTCCGTGGCTTGCGGCCCCTTCCTCCACCACCAAGGAGCACTACAGCTTCTTCCAATCCTGCTCTCTGACCGGGGACGTCTCCGTCCCTCTGTCTCTGAGCCTCCTGCCTCCCTCTGAGAAGGACCCATGTGGTGACATGGGTCCACCTGGACCCGTGGCTTACCTTCCGATCTGCAGACACTAGATGGCTCCAGGGAGTAGGACATGGACACTGTTGGGGCTGTCATTCTGTCCTTAGCATCTGTCCCCGATGGGCGTGTCTGAGAATCAGTCTCCGACCCATCGGGCCAAGTGGGATTTCTCCTCCCACCACACGGGGCCCTACAGCTCCCTAGTGTTCAGCTACCCTTCCCCCAACACACCTGGGGGATTGGAGAGAGTCCCATGCAAGGTCCCCCCCTCTCCACCTGCCCGCAGGAGGGCCACAGGGGGCCTGGCCTCCAGGTGGCCTCTTAGGGCCCAGAAGCAGGACGGGTGCCCTTCTGCCAGGGGTGTCCCTGCACCCCATGGCCCTGTCCTGGGCCCTGCATTCCCCAGGTGGGCAGGTGGAGGTTCAAGAAGAGAAGACCAGCGGCTGGCTGGTGTTTCTCAGTGGTTAGAGCATCAGTTCAGGTACCAAAGGGCTTTGGTTTGGACTCCCAGTCCAGGGCAGGTCCCTGGGTGGCAGGTTCCATCCCTGGTCAGGGCAAGTTTCGGAGGCAGCCAGTCCAAGTGTTTCTCTTGCATCCATGTTTCTCTCTCTTTCTCTCTCTCTCATTCCCTTCCAGTTCTCTGAAAATCAATGGAAAAATATCCTCAGGGGAGCATTCACCAAGAAAATAAGAAAATGACGAAAAAGGAGGAGGACAGTAAAAGAGGAGGAGGAGGAGGAGGAGGAGAAAGAGATGGAGGAGGAGGAGAAAGAGATGGAGAAGGAGAAGGAGGAGAAGAACAATGAGGAGGAGGAGGAGGAGGCCCTTGGTGTCTGTTCATCTGTCCTCTCTCTGACCCCTTCCTGTTCCTTCCAATAACCCCAGAGATGGAAAGGTTTTTGTTTTATTTATTTTTATATTTTGTTTTGACTTCAGAGAGGAAGGGAGATAGAAGGATAGATAGAAACATCAATGATAAGAGAGAATCATGGATTAACTACCTTCTGCGTGCCTCCCACTGGGGATCCAGCCAGCAACCCTGGCCTGTGCCCTGACCAGGAATCGAACCCTGACCTCCTGGTTCCTAGGTCGATGCTCACCCACTGGGCCAGGCCCAGGGCTTGGTTTAATTGTCATTTCCCCCCTTTTTCGTCATTTTCTTATTTTCTTGGTGAATGCTCCCCTGAGGATATTTTTGTTATCTCTCCCCACAGGGCTGCACTGCGTGGACTCAAGGGCCAGCCCTGGGGCTGGTGAGCTGTCCTCGCCCCCCCGCCACCCCCCACGCTCAGGGGGAGGGCGGGGTCACTGGAGGGGAGCAGCTGTCAATCAGCGGGCTGTGGGACCCGCCCTCCGAGTGTGGACGGCACCACCCACCCTCAGACCCAAAAGGGGAAGGAAGGGCTCAGTCTCCCTGAGCTGGGGCGCCTGTCCCTCTTCCCTGCCCCTCTCCCCTGCCCTCTCCCCTGCCCTCTCTCCTGCCCGGGGATGAACATCGGAGCTCCTGGTACTCTCTCTCCGGTTCCGGTTCCGGGCCTTGGACTCGAGCTGAACTGCAGCGCGGGCGCCCTGGGTCTCCGTGCAGAAGGCGGCGGGGACTCCAGCTTCCACAGCCGGTGAGCTGTTCCTGTGCTCAGTCCCCTCCTTAGCTCTGTGCCCCAAACCTCTGGGTTCTGTCCCCCTGGAGGACCCAGACCAAGGAACTCATAGGTGAAAAGTAACGGGTGAGAGAGCTGAAGGGAGGGGAGAGGGAGAGGTGGGTAGAGAGAGGGAAGAAGAGGAGAGGGAGGAGGGGTAGGGGAGGAGAGGGAAGAGAGAGGGAGGGAAGGGGGTAAGGAGGAGGAGAGAAGGGGAGTGAGAGGGCAGGAGAGAGAGAGAGAGAGAGAGAGAGAGAGAGAGAGAGAGAGAGAGAGATTCAGAAATTCAATACAGGATGTAACCCCAAGAAAACAAAGATGAAAACTGTAGGGTGAGGGCCTAACTAGTTTGGCTCAGTGGATAGAGCATTGGCCTGCTGACCAAAGAGTCCCGGGTTTGAATCCTGACAAGGTATATGCCAGGGTTGGGGGCTCAATCCCTGGTTTTGGGCATGCAGAAGGCTTGCATCATTGGTGTTTCTCTCTCATCATTGATATTTCTCTCTCTCTGTCCATCTCCCTTCCTCTCTGAAATTGTTACAAATATATATAATTTTTTTTAATAAAATAAAATGGAGCTGGAAGGCTGGGGACCCACCTCGCTCAGGCGCATGGCCTATGACTCAGAGCAGGGACTGGGCCCCCACACGAGGGTCTGCACCCCCCACCCCTGAGCTCGCCGACCTTTGGCTGCTCAGGGAATGCCTGCTCCCCGGTTTTACAAGAAAAAACGGAGGAAGGACTGGAACAGGCCTCAGAGGGTTTGGCCCAGGATTCAATATGCAATTTTGACAGAATAAAAGAGTTGCACCATTGTAACAGCTGGCTGAATCTTGGTTGAACTTTAAAAAAAATTATTTTAATGTAAAATAATATGTCTAATGCCTGCAACAGCCATGCAGGCCTCTTCTTACCTTTTCTATCCAAACAGCCACAGCAAAAACCCGCACAATTAATCCGCACGAGACGCGCGCGCGCCCCCTAGCGGTTCTCGGGGTAACATCTCCTTATAACCTGATGGGGCAGCTGGCTGGACCCCATAAAAGGCAGGGATGTGGGCACTTTCCGCCTTGGGGGCTGTGTCTCTCAGCTCTCCTGGCCACGGGTCCCGCTCTGGGGTCGGGGTGCCTCAGACCCCAAATGCTTCTTTGTGGAGATGGTGCTGGGCAGCAGCATCTTTTGCAAGTCCTGGGGCCCCCAGCAACCTTGCTAAGCACCTGAGTGGGGCGTTCCTGAACAGACTTTGGAATAACAGAGGAGCCTGGCTAATGTTGCTCAATGGTTAGAGCACAGCCCGAGCACCAAAGGCTCTCAGCTTCGACTCAAGGGCACGTGCCTGGGTGGCAGGTTCGATCCCCAACCCGGTCAGAGTATGTTTGTGAGAGAGGCAAGCCATCCATGTGTCTCTCTCACATCCATGTCACTATCTCCCTCCCTCCCTCTCTCTCTCTCTCTCTCTCCCTCCCTCCCTCCCTTCTACTCTCTCTAAAAATCAATAGAAAAGTTACCCTGGGATGAGGATGGAAATAATGAGGGGGGAAGAGATCGATGGGGGAAAGGAGACATATGTAAAACTTTAAACAATAAAGAATTTAAAAAAGAAAAGAAAGAAAGAACGAGGGGACCCAGGAAAGAGGGAGGATGTGTTCACATACCTGATTCCTGAGATCTGCCCATGAGGTCAGTGACCCCAGCTGGAGGTCAGGGAGTGTGGGGGTACCTGTGGCATTGGAGAGCACGGGGGACTAGACCCCATGGGGGGAGGGACCAAAGAGGAAGAGCAGGTTCAAAAAAAGAGGGTACACAGCACAGGTGGGGGGTGCCTCTGGGGTAACAGCCACCACAGGGGCCACAGCCCTGCCCTGGGCAGAGACCAGCTGCCAGAGTGTGTGTGATCAGGGAGTGTGACCCTTACAGCCAGCAGGCCCCCAGGGGCGAGGACTTACCTGGATGGAAGGCAATTTCCCGCCCAGGAAATAGGTGAGGGTCCCTGCAGCTCCCCAGGGGGCGGGGCCTAAACCCTGTGACCAACAGGAAGTGTGAAGGGAAGCCAGGCCTGCAGGCAAGGAGATGCTGGGCCACTTGAGACAACTGTCACTCAGGGTGCCCGGGGGAGGGGCACCGGGGAAGTCCCCTCTGGTCAGAGGAGAGGGGTTAGGGGGAGGGGATCACAGGCAGGGGCCTTTGATGTGGTTTCCAGAGGAGGAATTGTGGAGACAGGGTGAACAGGCTTAGCAATGGCTGCTTTAATTCTTGCAGTGGGCCCTGGGGTGGAGGGGGTGATGCTAGCTGCATGACCCCTGGTCTGGGGTGATAAGAGCAGGGGATCATGACCCAGAGTGTGAGAGCCCCACAAAAGGGGAGGCAGGGTGAAGGCTCAGGATTGGGGGGGGATTGTATGTGAAGGGGGACCCAGGAAGAGGATTCCTATATATGAACTCTGAAAGCATAATAATCTGGCCACTCCATATATAAATTGGAGTCCCCTCATTCTTTCTTTTTAAAAATAAAAATAAAAAATTAGCCGAGACCGGTTTGGCTCAATGGATAGTGTCGGCTTGGGGACTGAAAGGTCCCGGGTTCGATTCCGGTCAAGGGCATATACATTGGTTGCGGGCATATCCCCAGTAGGGGGTGTGCAAGAGGCAGCTGATCGATGACCTTCTCTCATCGATGTTTCTAACTACTCATCTCTCTCCCTTCCTCTCTGTACAAAATCAATAAAATATATTTTAAAAAAAATTATAGTTTAACGTTTTACATATGTCTCCTTTTTTTCTCTCATAGACCTCTCCCCCTCCCCTCCTCATTATTCCATCCTCACCCCAGGACAACTTTTCCATTGATTTTGAGAGAGAGAGAGAGAGAGAGAGAGAGAGAGAGAGAGAGAGAGAGAGAGATGTGAGACACATGGATTAGGTGCCTCACACAGACACACCCCAAATGGGTTGGTGATAAAACCTGCATGACTCAGTGCATGAATTCGTGCATGGTGGGGTCTGACCTGCCTGGCCAGGGGGAGGGAACATGGGTGGTTGGCTTGCCTGCCTGTTGGTCTAAATCCTGTTTGAGGGGACAATTTGCTTATTAGCCTTTTATTATACAGGATTATATAGGATAAACACTGTATGGCCAGATTATTATGCATTCAGAGATCAAAACAATCTGGCCACTCAGTGTATATATTTTTATTCCTCACCCAAGAATATTTTTCCATTAATTTTTTAGAATGAGTGGGAGAGAGAAGGAAAGGCAGAAACATCGATATGGGAGAAACACATTGGTTGGTTGTCTCCTACTTGAGCTGTGACCAGGGACAAGGCTGGAAAGAAGCCTGCAACCAAGGTGCGAGTCCTTGACCAGAATCAAACCTGGGACCCTTTGGTCTCCAGGCCAGTGCTCTATCCACTGAGCAACACCATCCAGACAGAAAGAAGATTCCTGCTCAGGGATTGGGGCAGCAGTGAGGGAGGCAGGAGGCCAGTGCCAGGTGACGCAGGCATCGTACAGGGTCACCCAGGACACGGTGTGCCCAACGGACACCTGTGAGAGGGATGCTAAAGCGTCAGGTTGACAGACGCCTGACATGTGGCCCAACAAGGAGGCACAGCAGGCACTGCTCCAGGCAGTCCTCCTGGGCACCAAGGGCCAGCTTCACGGGGTGGCTCCCAGGGTCACCCAGGACGTCGGGGTCCAGCCGCAGAGGGGAGAGCCCGCCGAGGGCCTGAGGAAGCCCGGGGACAGACATGGTGCTGAGGACAGAATGACAGCCCCAACGGTGTCCACGTCCCACTCCCTGGAGCCATCTGGTGACCGCAGATCAGAAGGTGAGTCACGGGTCCTTCTCAGAGGGAGGCAGGAGGCTCAGAGACAGAGGGACGGAGACGTCCCCGGTCAGAGAGCGGGATTGGAAGAAGCTGCAGCGCTCCTTGGTGGTGGAGGAAGGGGCAGCAAGCCACGGAGAGCGGGCGACCCCTCGGAGCTGCCGAAGGTAACCAGACAGATTCTCCCTTACTGCCCCTGAGGGGGGGCCGCCCCGCCAGCACCCTGACCTTCGCCAACGAAACTCACTTCAGGCGTCTGGCGTCCTGACCTGGGAGATAATACACTGTGTTGTCTGAAGCCAGGGAGTGTGGGGTGATTTGTTACAGCAGCAACAGAATGCGAATACTCTTGCTTTAACGGAAGAGTCGAGGCAAACGTACTGGCAAACCAGCAGCTAATCCGGGTCTGGAAGGGCATTAGATAGGGGAGGGGAGGGAGGTCAGACCAAGGACAAGGCTGGAGAGCTGGGTAGGTGCAATTTGTTGGGAGAATGCCTGGTGTCCAGTGGGAGGAACCTGGGGAGGGACAGGAAGTGGGAATAGGCCATGTCCCTCAGAGTGGACTAACAGCCCGAGAGACCCTCCTGTGCCATCATGGCCTCACCACGCCTGTGCCCAGCCCACACGTGACCATGATGTGGGTGCATGCATGTATATGCGTTTGTACCATGTGTGAGTGTGTGTGTGTATATGCATTTGTGCCCTCATGGGCATGTGTGTGGGTGGGGTGTAGGCTCTGCACCCTCACCCCACCAAACGTTCCCTTAGATGCCTGCTCACTCTTGACTAAGAACCACACTCATTTCAGAAATCACTGATGCCATTTTTTCTGTCTTTATTCTCTTACTGTTTTGAGCATCTGTGGAGGCAGACACTGGGGACCAGGTACCGTGTGCCCCAGTGCCTCGCGCAGGGCTGCCATAGCTGGGTGTGTGAGAACATTTATTGATGAGCAAGGTGAAGCAGGATTCAGAGACAACGAGGCATCTGAGATTCGCTGCATCGATATGGCCCAGGTTCAAGGTGAACAAGGGGAAAGTGGTTAGAGTCAGCTAAGAAGACTGGTTCCAACAGTCTCTGGGGGTTGGGGGGGATTCACAGGACATGGGTGGAACCAATGGGCGACTGTAGGGCTGTAGCTGGGTCTCTGGAAACAGCCCACCAACTGTAGTGGGGTCTCTGGAAACTGCTGAGCAATAGTGGTTGGGTCTCTGGAAACTGTGGGCACTAGTAGTTGCATCTTCAGAAACTGCTGGACAACAGTAGGTGGGTCTCTGGAAACAAGTATTATATGGGTGCTCCAAGGAGCTGGTGGACTGTAGAGGGGTCACCTGGTTAATGAACCTCCTAGGTGTTGAATGGGATCCCCAGACTCCAGCTCTCCCCTCCAAGAGAAATGAATAGATGGCAACAATAACGGGGTGATTCCACAGGGAAGCCTTCCTGGTGATGCTTCAGGCTTTTGCAAGAGGGACTTGTGGGGAATGGTGGCCTCTGGGGAGAGGTCAATGGGGAGGAAAGAAGACTTATGTAATACTTTAAACAATAAAGAAGTTAATTAAAAATAAAAATAAAAAGAGTGGCGTGTGTCTGTCGGAGCAGAGGCCAGGGGTCTGCGTTAGCGTCTGGGGAGTTCTGCGTATGTGCTGGCAGCAGCTGTGGACTCCGTGGGCGGTGGGGACACAGCCTGGGCTGCTCTGAGGGTGAGGGCCCACTGGTCCAGCTGGGCGTAGGTCACCTCCTGGGCGTCTCCCTCAGCAGGGCTCTGAAGGAGAGAGCCAGGGTAGGTTAGTGTGTAAGGGGCAAAGAGGTGGGGGGCTGTGGGAAGGACAGACTAGGGTGGCCAGCTTCCAGGTGGTCCTGGTGGTTCCACCTCCCGAATCTCCATTGTGGAGTTCCCGTCCCCATAGAATCTGAGTTCTGGGATATGACAGAGGGAGGGCATGCCACCTTCATGGAGTGGCCTCCAGACACATTGGGCTTCTGTCTTCCCTTCCTGGGACCCCGCCCTCTGAGGGAGGTGGCTGCCAAGGAGAACCCTGAGTGTGGAGGAACAGAGGCCTCCCGCCCACAGCCTAAGGGGGTGCCATCTTGCATGTGGACCTGCAGCCCCAGTCCAGCCTTCAGATGAGTGCAGCCCATCATCATGACAGCAGCCTCTTGAGAGTCCGTGAGCCAGAACCACCCAGCAGATTCAATCTGCTTCCAAATTCGGGCCCAAGAAACTGAGATACTTGTGTGAAACTGTTCAAGTTGAGGAACTTTGGCCCTGGCTGGTGTTTCCCGTGGTTAGAGCGTTGGTTATAGAACGAAGGGTCACAGGTTCAATCCCGGCCCTGGTCGAAGCCCGTGTGGGAGATAACCAGTCGATGTGTCTCTGTCACCTCGATGTTTCTCTTTCTCCCTCTCCCTTTCCCCATTCCATGCTTCTTGAAAAATCAATGAAGATATATCCTCGGGTGAGCATTAAAAAACAAACAAACAAACAAAAAAACGATGGGATATGACGTACACAGAAATAGGTGACTAATCCAAGGACTTACTGGGCTCTGCAGCTCCCTATTCTTCTCAGGAAGTGCATAGACTGTGGCCTCATCTGAGGGAGAAGAGAACAACAGTCAGATCTTTGGGGTGAAATTTGCCTGAAACCTCACGGGTTTAGGTCCCAACTTACAGCTGCTACATCCAGTCATCTTGCCCCCTCCCCATTGCTTCCTCAGTGGGCTCAATGCCACTCTCCTTACCCCAAGCAGTTACCTCTCTTTGTCCCTTACCTGGTGTGCTCTCTGTTATGTCAGCAGCCGGATTGAGCCTAAGGAGAAAAACAAGAGAGTATGGGGTGGGGGTGGGGGTGGGGTTGGGGTGCTCTGAAGGCAGAGACCTGGGTGAGGGGTCCGTGGGTCATTCTCGGTGGTCCTCACCTTTCCTGGGGCCTCTGCTCTTCCCCTTTGCTGTGGAGGGACTCTGAGGACAATCAGGGTGTGAATTAGGAGGGAGGCCATCTCCCCAGCACTCCACACAGCCTTCCCAGGTCACCCCACCCTGACCCTGAGACCTACTGTGTTTTCTCTGATGCTGACGGTGGACTAAGAAGAGGACCAGCAGGAGGAGACAAAGGAGAAAGGCCACGGAGGTCCCAACAAGGATGTAAACATTTTCTCTCGACAGGCCTGGAAAGGCAGTGAAGATCGAACCACAGTATCCGCAGGATGCATGTATGGAGCACCAACTGCATACCATGCATATGCTGGGTGCCTGTCATGTTCACACTGATGTATCTAATCTCCTATATGCCTGGTAGTCCTGTGGCATGGGTTCTGCTGGAAGCCAATTCCAGCATGTCATAACTGCAAGAGTTTCATCAAAAGGTTGATGAAGCTTGGGGGCTCAACAAGGACTGAGTCACATATGTTATCACCTGTGGGAATGGCTGAAAGGCACTTCCCCCAAACCTGAATAGGATCAGTGTTTGCTGCCAGACAACTCTGGGCTTCTCAATCTACATGTTATTGCCTCCTATTGGCCAAACACCTGAACAGCTGTGGGCTATTCCCCAATCTGACACTGCTTCTGAACACCCTACCCTCTGAAGTGTATTATCTCCACCTTGCCTTAGGACAATTTGTGTTAATAAAAAGCAAGGGGTCCTGAGACCAGGAGAACCTGGTTTCTTCAGCCAGGCTCCTCTGACCCCCAACGCCTTTCAAAATTATCTTTCATCTCCTACTTAATCTACACACAGCCTTTCTCTGGATTGCTGAACCCTTCTTAATGCTGAAACAAGAATCCCGGCAGGGACCCATCATCCTCATTTTACTAAACCAGGGTCCTGAGTGTGTTCACCATCTGTCCACAGGATGTGGACAGAGCTAAGGTGTGGCCAACACCCAAGCCCTTTCTTTCCCTTCCCCACTAGGCACACTACGGGTCCTGGTCCTCTGGCCCTGGTCTGGGCTTGGCGCATGCACTGTGTGCCCATCCCACCTTTTACCAGGCACCTGCTCTGCGCATGCACGCAGTGCCGACCATTTCACAGGTGATCAGACTGAGAGGTCCCAGGGCTGGTTCACGCACAGGGTGTGAGTCCCCTGTTTCCTCTTCTGGAGCAGCACCTCCGTGTCCTCACATCCCTTAAGAAAGCATGAGACTTCCCCTGCCTGGTCCTCCCTCCTGGACACCTGAGACAGCCCAGGACCCAGGACCCAGGACCCAGGACCCACCCCTGTTCCACACACCACCGCCTGTCCTTCCCTTTAAGGCATTTAGCACAATTTACACTTTGATGTATACGCCATATGTGCATCATGTATGTACTATGTGTAGCGTGACCTATTTATAACAAAATTAAGTAATTATACTCTATAGTGGGTGTAAGTGTATACTTAAAATTATGCGATTTCATTTATGCCTGTATAATTTGAACTACATAAATATTTAAAAATATAAATTTAAAAGAACTTATACTATGTAAGATATCATATATCAATTATACATGTTATTATATAACACATGGTGTGTATTTATGTTCACATTTGCATATATTGATTGTAGTAATACATGATATAATTTATCATAATATTCATTTGTAATGTGCTTATTATATCAATCATATTATTGATATATTTAATGTATAATCAACTATATACACTAACATAAATTATAGAACTGAAATTTTACCTTGTAAGTTGCATATTTGTTAGTGGCCTTGGGAATGAAATTTGTGCATGGTGGGGGGTGTCCTTCAGTTTGGCCTTCAATCTGGGACCCTTTGAGGGATGTCAAACTGCCAGATTAGGCCCAATCCCACATTGGGCCTAATCCGCCAGTCTGATATCTCTCTCACAATCAGAGACTGCTGGCTCCTAACGCTTGCCTGCCTGCCTTCCTGATTGCCCCTACCCACTTCTACCTGCCATCTTGATCACCCCCTAACCACTCCCCTGCCAGCCTGATTGATGCTTAACTGCTCCCCTGCCGGACCCATTGCCCGCTACTTCTCTTCTCCACCCTCCCCACCCCCTCCCCCCGCTCAGCCTGGTTTCCTCAAAGTGCCCCCCTCCACACCAGCCTGGTCGCCCCATGCAGCCTGCTCTTTGTTTATTACTGTTACTGTAATGGCATCACAGACGATTTGCATATTCCTCTATTATTAGTATAGATATTTTCCCATATAGACATACTAGAGGCCCGGTGCATGAAATTTGTGCACTCACTGGGGGTTTCCCTCAGCCAGCCTGCACCCTCTCACAGTCGGGGAGCCCTCAGGGGATGTCAGACTGCCACCACCACTGTGCTCGCCAGCCATGAGCCTGGCTTCTGGCTGAGTGGCACTCCCCTGTGGGAGTGCACTGACCACATGGGGGCAGCTCCTGTGTTGAGCGTGTGCCCCCTGGTGGTCAGTGCCCATCATAGTAACCGGTTGTTCCACCGTTCGGTCTATTTGCATATTAGCCTTTTATTATATAGGATGTGCATTTCTTGTTGTTCATTCTAATTAATTCTCCCCACTAGAGTTGGGAGGATGGAGCCTGAGCCCCAGTACTGAGCCCCCCTCTGAAACCCCTCTAAGCTGAGGTCTCTACTCACCACCTGAGGAGTGGTTCTCTGTGTGTGTGTTGGGGATGGAGCTAGGGGTGGAGCTGAGAACTGGGTCGGCTCCTGTGAACAGGGCAGGGAAAGGGCTGATGTTCTGTGGGGGCTGCCTGGGTTCCTCCACTCAGCCTGGCCCCCCTCCACCCTGAGTGTCCACCACCCACAGCCACATCTGTCCCTCACTCAATCCCAGATGGCACCTGAGCTGTGGGGAGTGCAGGAGAGGAGGGGATCCAGCAGCTCTTGGCCTCCCAGAACCAGCAGGGAGCAGCTCCCATGAGGCCCAGGACATGGGGCAGTGGTCCCTGACGGGCCCTGACTCCAGGAGGTCTCGGGACTGACCACACACAGGAAAGGTCAGCTTCATCCCCCAAATCCCTCAGAGCACCTCCCCGCCCTGGTTATGTCCCCTCCTGGACCATGTCACTTGCCCATGGAGGGCGGACCCCAGGGGACACATTGCATGGGCCCCTCAGAGCCTGGCCAGGGGAAAGGGCAGGGCACCCCCACCCTGAGGGGAAGAACTCAGGGCCCCTTGAAGGGTCTGTGCCCACCTGGTGGCTGGGAGCTCAGGCCCCACCCATCCCAGCAGGGACAGCTCTGTGTCCCCTCTGAGGTGGGGCTCAGGGTCCAGGCCACCGTGGTGTCCAGATGGGACCAGACTCCAGGGCCCTGAACCAGGGGTGAGGGCCGAGGGTCCTGTGTGCAGAGGGAAGGGAGCCCCAGGGCTGGGGGAGAGCAGGAGGGCAGGAGCCCGAGGACAGAGATGTGGCTGGGACAGGGTGCGGGGCCCTGGGACCCACCTGAGGGCTGAGTGGAGACGTCCTCCTCTGTCACCTGCAGCTGCAGGGGCTCACTGCGCTCAGACCAGATTTTAGACTCTTGGTGATAGACGCAGCGGTAACTCCCAGCATCGTGTTCAGTCACAGCGTGGATGTGGAATCTGGCCTCTGTCCCCTGCCGACCATCTTGAGGCACATTTTTCTGATTCTGATTTGCATCTTGTCCATTCTTCTCCAGGCGGAAGTACTCAGCCCCAGCTGGGCTCTGGCACACCAAGGTCACAGACTGTCCCCGGGGGATCACTGGCCCTGGCTCGGCCATGAGGGAGGGCTTGGGCGGGGCCCCTGGGAGGAAGCAGAGCAGGATCTCAGGCTCCATCGCGAGGAAATCTCCAACCTCACACCGCCCGTGTTTCCAGTGTGCACGTTAATGTTCTTAGCAAATCTGTAGAGCTGTGCAACTCTGTCTGGAATCTAATTTTAAGCCATTTCACGCCCCCACCTTTCCCAAGAGACCACACTCTCTGCCCCCTCCAGAGGACTGAGTTCTCATCCCTCCAGTGACTTCCCCACATCACACAAGAACCTGAGTCCTAGTGGCCTCGTGAGCTTTTTCTAAGGGACCGGGGAGCTGTCAGAGCAGCTGTCCCCATGGCCACTCTCCAGGGGGACAGACAGGGCTGGGAGGGGGGGCAGAGGGTGAGGATGAGCGGGTCACTCGTGGCTACAGGGACCCCGGAGTCTGAGATGGTGGGAGTGGCCTGGCCGGGTCTGCAGGCAGCTGGGGGAGACTGTGGGGACCAATGGGGGATGCAGGGCCCCCTGGGAAGTCTGGTGGGTTTGGGGGTGCAGCTGCAGCCCAGACCTCCGCACAGAACCCGAGAGGGTGAGAACCCCTAACCCCTGGGATCCTCCTCTGAGCAGCACTCACTGAGGTTCCCTCTGCATTCCCCACCTCCTTCTCAGCCCATTTCCCCTTCCTTGTGACGGAGGCTCCTGCAACCCCACGTGTCTAAACTGGGCTGGGAGGGGAAGAGAGGGCTCTGGCCCTGAAACAGGAAGAAGGCATCCCAGTTACCCAAACCCTGAGAGACAGAGCTGGCCCAGCCCCACCACTCATTCCCTCCGTCCCTCCTTCCCTCATTCCTTCAGCCAGAGCTCAACTCCTGTCTCCCCTTTATAGATGCCTCCTTGTGTCTTTGGCCCCACAAACAGGAGAAACACAGGAGGACCCTGCCTTCTTGGGTGGAAGGGGAGAGGGAGTACAGGGTGAATGTGGGGGCTCAGGGTGAGTGTGGGGCTCAGGGTGAATGTGGGGGCTCAGGGTTAGTGTGAGGGCTCAGGGTGAGTGTGGGGGCTCAGGGTTAGTGTGGGGGCTCAGGGTGAGTATGGGCAATTAGGGTGAATGTGTGGGCTCAGGGTGAGTGTTGGGGCTCAGGGTGAATGTGGGGGATTAGGGTGAGTGTGGAGACTCAGGACTAGGAGCAGAACTGACCTCTGTTTAGAGGCAGAGGGGGGAGGCCCTGAGCTGAAACCAAAGGCCAAATAAGAATGAGCCAAGCTGAGCTACATGAGCCCTCTGAGCATGGTGGAGACAGAACCTGGAGTTTGTGGGAGTGGCAGGAAGGCTGTGTTTCTGAAGGTCACTTAGCCAGAGGGCGTGAGGACAGACAGACGCAGACAGGGAGAGAGGCTCAGGCTCATTCCAGCTGAAGACACACCAGGAGAGGACTCTAAGGAAAATCAATCGTTTGCCTGAACATGAAACATGTCTGAAAAACTCCATTTAAAAAGGGGACTCACCCTCCTTCGTGTGGATCATCTGGCCCAGACAGAGCACTGCAAGGGAAGGGCTGGTGAGGACAACGCCCAGCACCCGGGTCCTCCCCGGGCTGTAATTAGGGGGCCTTCCTGGAGGCAGTGAGCCTGGCAAGGAGAATTTCCCAGGCTCCCTCCTCAGCATCCCCTCTGATCCCAATCCTGCTTCCTGCTCTAGGTTTCTAGATTAACCCCCACCTCCTCCTCCAATCAGTCCCTCAGTCAGACCCTGTCCCCACGACCGGGCCCCTGCCTCTAGGACTGACCCTCCCAGGGTCACATGTAGCTCAGGGCCAGCGCTGAGGGGCCAGGCTGCCAGGAGGGACCAGGAGTCTCCTGGGCTGGGGTCAGACTGAGCAGGGATGGAGACGCCTCCCCCGGCCACCACCCCCTCGGCCCCTGGGATGCGGTCCCTCTGTCCAGGACTCACCAAAGCCCAGGAGGGTGGAGGGCCGGGGACCCATGGCCAGCCCGCAGCCTGCGCAGCCCCGGAGTCAGGAGTGGGAGGGCAGAGCCCACAGCTGGCGCAGGGCACAGGATGTGTGGGGTCAGGCGCTCCCGTCGTTGCTACATCAACGTCTCTGTCCAAAGGGGAAGAAGACCTCCCTCCAGGCCTTCCTGCTAGGGAAGGGGAGGGCTGTGGCTTCCCCAGCAGTCTCTCCCTCCCTCCTAATCCTCCCCCTGCCCTCCCCCCCCCGCCTCCCACCTGCGATGGGGCGACTGAGCTCACCCGGGGATGAGCCCTGAGCGTGGACCGCCCTCCGACCTGCGGGATGAGGCCCTGTGTGGGTTTGTGCAGCCAGCTGACCTCAGACCAAGCCCCGGCTGTGGGTTCCAGTGTCACTAACGGACCCTCTGGGCTTGTGCAAGGCACTAGTTACTCCACCTCAAGCGGCCACGTCCTCATATGGGAAATGGGGAGCCCGCCAAAACCGGTGTGGCTCAGTGGATAGAGCGTCGGCCTGCGGACTGGAAGGTCCCAGGTTCGATTCCTGGTCAAGGGCATGTACCTTGGTTGCGGGCACATCCCCAGTGGGGGGTGTGCAGGAGGCAGCTGATGGATGTTTCTCTCTCATTGTTGTTTCTAACTCTTTATCCCTCTCTCTTTCTCTCTGTAAAAAATTAATAAAATATATATATATATATATATATATATATTTTTTTTTTTTTTTTAAGAAAGAAAATGGGGAGCCTGCCCTCTCCCTCCATGCGTGTGAGGACAGGCTACACTCCCAGCCTGGCCGGGGCGGGGCTCGGTGGGTGAGTATCCACCTGGGAACCAGGAGGTCAGGGTTCGATTCCCGGTCAAGGGCACAGGCCCGGGTTGGGGACTCCATCCCCAGCGTGGGGTGTGCAGGAGGCTGCTGGTTCCATCCCCAGCCCAGGTTGGTGTGCATGTGGGAGGCAACCCATCCTTGTGTCCCTTTCACAACGATATTTCTCTCTCTCCCTCCCCTACCCCCTCACTTTCCCTCTCTCTAACAACATTCATGGCAAAAATATCCTCGGGTGAGGATTAACAACAACAACAAAAATTTAAAAATATAAACAAACATGTATCCTACTGCCCTAGCCGGTGCTGCTCAGTGGATAGAGCATTGGCCTGCAGATTGAAGGGCCCCAAGTTCAATTCTGGCCAAGGGCACATGCCTGGGTTACAGGCTCGCTGGGGGCACGAGGGGGGGGATGGAGGGGGAGAGTGCAGGAGGCAGCCAATCCATGATTCTTATCATCGATGTTTCTATTTTTCACCATTCCTCTCTAAAATCTTACCTAATAAGAGAAACATGCAAATTAACCATCACTCCACTATGCCCACAGCCAATCAGAGTGAGTATGCAGATTAACCCAACAAAGATGGAGGTTAGTTTGCACATGCAGAGCATGTGAAGCTTGCTGAGAGGGTAAGGGTGCGGGGGGACAGAGCAGTGGTGCTCCAGACAGAAGGAAAGACCTGCCAGCTCCCAGGCGGCTGGGAGTGAAGCCAGGGGCCTATTCTTACACGAATATCGTGCAACGGGCCTCCAGTCAATAATAATTAAAAAAAAAAAAAACATATCCTGCTAACAAGAGTTCTCTTCCCACTCCTCCAGAGGCAACGGAAACAGGAGAGGGTAGGGTGACCTGACGGGATGGAAGGGTCAGGAGAGAGACTGAGGGAGCTGGGCCTGGGGGTGGCACCACCTTGGCCCCCCACGGCCGCTGGGAGAATGGGCAGGGCCGGGGTGGGGGAGGGATCCGTGCCCTGCAATGGCAACCCTATTGCAATTGAAGCGCATCAGACACCGTTCACTTTAAAATTTCACAATGCCCTATGCCAGTCGCAACTGAAACTCTAAGGAGAGAGGTGTTTGCATCAGAAGGCTTGGCATATGGAGACACCCCGGTGTGGGCCCTAGGCTGAGTGGCCTTCCTTGGAGGGACTGCGATGGGGTCATGACCCCCCCCCCCATGGACAGCCGGGCAGCGGGCGCTGCCCGTGGGTTGACCCAGGGCCCGTCTGCATGCTGCTGACCTGGGTCTGGCCCTCCGGCACAGAGCAGCTCCTCAGAGTCCTACTTCCTCTTCGTAAAAATAGACTTTTATTGATGTCAGAGAGGAAGTGAGAAAGGAGAGAGAGGCGGGGGGGGGGGAGAGGGGAGAGGGGAGAGAGGGAGAGAGGGAGAGAGGGAGAGGGAGAGGGAGAGAGGGAGAGAGGGGAGAGAGAGGGGGGGGCAGAGAGAGAGAGAGGAGACAGGAGAAAGAGAGAGGAGAGAGAGAGAGAAAGAGAGAGAGAGAGAGAGAGAGAGAGAGAGAAGGGGGGGCAGAGAGAGAGCGAGGAGAGAGAAAAGAGGAGAGAGGAGACAGGAGAAAGAGAGAGGAGAGAGGATAGAGAGAGATAGGAGAGAAAGAGAGAGAAACACCCATGATGAGAGGGAATCTCGGATCCGCTACCTCCTGCATGCCTCATGCTGGGGATGGAGCCCGCAACCCGGGCAGGTGCCCTTAACCGGGAAATCCAACTGTAACCTCTGGTTTCTGGGGTGGACGCCCCACCATGGAGCAAAGACCTCCTGTTCCTGAGTGTTCCCATATGGGGCATTTGCAGTGGGCTCTCCGGGACAGGGTCCGGTCCCACAAGGCCCAGGGGGGTCTCTGTGTCCTGGCGATTACAGGAGACGCACAGGCAACCCCCACTGTCTCCCCCTCTCACCCCTAGTCATCCGGGTGAGCCCCTCCTCCCCACGTCCCCAAACCTGTGCGCCCAGCCCGGAAAGCAAACTTGGGGTGGAGGGATGGGGTTAGGGGGTCAGAGGTGGACTCACCCACTTGCGTTGGGGTCCCCCGGCCTCTAGGGAACCAGGAAGGAAGACCTCACCACGGCGCACCCACCTGGGTCTGAGGCCAGGCTCCGGGGACCGGGCACCCGGCCCAGCACGGCCTGCACTGGGCGGTGCGCGCAGGCGGGCTCAGCTCCCCACGGTTTCCCACGCAGCCCCGTGGGGTGCAGGGCCACGTGCTCAGGGCAGGGTTTTTTCCCAGCAGCACCCCCTCCTCCCTGCGTTCCCCGGACTCCCGGAGACACGTAGGAGGCCATGGGCGGGCACAGCGGGTGCACAGCGCCTAGGCTGCTCCGAACCAGCGCAGGAGGCGGCCCCGCGGGCAAGCGCGCAGGATGTGGTGTGCCCACGGCCTCGGCAGAAATCGGACCTCAGGAAGCGGCTTCCCACCCCATTCTGGGCGAGTCCCCAAGCCGCCCCGGGTGGGGCCCAGCAAGGGGCCCCGCTTCCTGGACAGGAGCCCCGGTCCGGCCGTGCCAGGCACCCCCTCTTCCAATCAGGGCCTCTCTGGGGGGCAGCCCATCTCCCACCTGGGCACGGTGTGGTTTTATCTCGTGCTGAACTCCTAGCGACACTTAATTTTTAAAAATATATTTTATTGATTTTTCACAGAGAGGAAGGGAGACGGATAGAGAGGTAGAAACATTGGTGAGAGAGAAACATCAATCAGCTGCCTCCTGCACACCCCCCACTGGGGATGTGCCCACAACCAAGGTGCATGCCCTTGACCGGAATCAAACCTGGGACCCTTGAATCTGCAGGCCGTCACTCTATCCACTGAGCCACACCAGTGAGGGCAGCACTTATTTTTTTTTTTTTTTTTAATAAGTGGTAACTGCTTTTAAGTTTACAGAATGCAATCCTTCCTCTCTGGTTACAAAGTCTTGGTTATTTCACTCACTACATACTTTTAATTATTTTTTAAAAAGATATTTTATTGATTTTTTTACAGAGAGGAAGGGAGAGGGAGAGAGAGTTAGAAACATCAATGAGAGAGAAACATGGATCAGCTGCCTCCTGCACACCCCCTGCTGGGGATGTGCCTGCAACCAAGGTACATGCCCTTGACCGGAATCGTACCTGGGACCCTTAAGGGACATGGGCGGTTGGCTGGCCTGCCTGCTGGTCAAACTCCAGGTCGAGGGGACAATTTGCCTATTAGCCTTTTATTCTATAGGCTCTACACGGAGTGGCCAGATTATTATGCGTTCAGAGATTATCATGATCTAGCCACTCCGTGTAAGTCCGGGCGTGTAATTGTTTTGCTGATGCTGTGCAATTCAACTCTTGTGGGAAACGCCAAACATTTTTCAAAGGGATCACATGCCTCTGCCTGGTGAGGCTCAGTGGCTCGGGCAGCGTCTTGTGCACCGAAAGGTCACCAGTTCAGTTCCCAGTCAGGGCATGTGCCCGGGTTCCTGGCTGGAACCCCGGTCAGGGGCGTGTAGGAGGCAGCCCATGGATGTTCAGTTCTCACACTGATGTTTCTCTCTCCCTACTCCCTCCCTCTCTCTAAAAATCAATTTTTTAAAATCTTCAAACAATCAAGCAAGCAGAGTGATGGTATCAGTTCATACCAGTGAATTTCAGTGTACCAGTCACCTTCTCAGCCACCTCGTCAAGACCCACCTCTTGGTTTTTGTACCCTGCCAGAGGCATCTCATGGGTTTAGCTCGCTTGTCTCTGATGACTAACGCCCCTGGGGACATTTCCGTGGGGTTTGGGTGGATTGGAGGCCCCTTTTATTTCTGTAAACTGTCGATTTGGGTGTTTTTTTGTTTTGTTTTTCTCATTTCCTCATTTAAATGTTTTTGGTTTTTTTTCTGGGTGGTGTTTTTGGTTGGGTTTTTTTTTGTTTTTTTTTGTTTTTTTTGTTTTTTTTTTTTGTGTGTGTGTGTGTGTGAGTTTTGTACAGAGCTTTCAATTTCCTGTTTTGCCTATGAGTTCCTTTTTCAGAGACACTCACTGCTAGTACCCTGTTTCCCCGAAAATAAGACAGTGTCTTATATTAATTTTTTCTCCGAATGTTGCGCTAGGTCTTATTTTCGGAGGATGTCTTATTTTCGGGGAAACATGGTATCTACTCATCTAGCTGAGGTTACACTGTCTGGCTGGTGCGTTTTGAAGAACAGGATTTCCAAATCTCATTATAATCCTGTTGATCTATATTTTTTCATTTATATTAGAGAGGGAGGGGGCGCGAGAGAGAAATGTGAGAGACATGAGTCGGTTGCCTTCCATACCCACCCTGACTGGGGATCGAACCCCAAACCTGGGCGTGTGCCCTGACTAGGGATAAAACCCAAAACCTGGGCATGTGCCTGACTGGGGATCGAACCTGAAACCTGGCATGTGCCTGACTGGGGATCGAACCCATGACACTGGAGGTCACCTTTCGATTCCCAGTCAAGGGCGCATGCCTGAGTTGTGGGCTCCATCCCCAGTAGGGAGTGTGCAGGAGACAGCTAACTGGTGATTCTGTCTCATCGTTGGTGTTTCTGTCTCTCTCTCTCCCTCTCCCTTCCTCTCCGAAATCAAGAGATGATCTCACTCATCTAGGGGAAATGGTGAACAACATAGACAGATGAACAAGAACAGACCCAGCGATAAGGAGCCAGACGGTTGGACCTCAGAGGGAGGGTGGGGATAAAAGGGAGAGATCAACCAAAGGACTTAAGTGCATACATATGAGCCTAACCAGTGGTCAAGGACAATAGGGGGGTGGGGGCAGCAGTGGGGGTGGGGATTGGAATGGGGGGAGGTTGAGGACAAATATGTGATACCTTGATCAATAAAGAAATTAATTTTAAAAAAGAAACATATTTTTTTTTTTAAAGAATAGAATAAGCCCTAGCTGGCTTGACTCAGTGAATAGAGCCTTGGCCTGTGGACTGAAAAGTCCTGGGTTTGATTTTGGTCAAGGGTATAAGCCCAGGTTGTAGGATCGATCCCCAGTAGGGAGCATGGAAGAGGTAGCGGACCAATGAGTCTCTCTCATCACTGATGTTTCTATCTCCCCTTCTCCCTTCCTCTCTGAAATCAATAAAAATATATTTTAAAATGAAAATTTAAAAAAAAAAGCCGAAGTCTGTTTGGCTCAGTGGATAGAGCGTCGGCCTGCAGACTGAAGGGTCCCAGATTCGATTCTAGTCAAGGCCATGTACCTTGGTTGAGGGCACATCCCCAATGGGGGGTGTGCAGAAGGCAGCTGATAGATGTTTCTCTCTCATCGATGTTTCTAGCTCTCTATCCCTCTCCCTTCCTCTCTGTAAAAAAATCAATTATATATATATATATATATATATATATATATATATATTTATTTATTTTAATGTCAGTGAAGATGCCAAAACCGTTTTTGGCTCAGTGGATAGAGCGTCGGCCTGTGGACTGAAAGGTCCCAGGTTCTATTCCGGTCAAGGGCATGTACCTTGGTTGCAGGCACATCCCCAGTAGGGGGTATGCAAGAGGCAGCTGATCGATGATTCTCTCTCATTGATGTTTCTAACTCTCTATCCCCTTCTCTTCCTCTCTGTAAAAAAAATCAGTAAAATATATATATTTTTTAAATAATAAAAAAAATAAATGTCAGTGAAGATTTGGTTCCCATGTCTGACGAGAAGTTTTTAGACCAAACTCCCCACTGGGGAGGGGAGAGAACAGCCACCCAAACTAGAACATCTGTTTCCAGACCTCGAGAGCTGCCAAGGCAGACAGAGCGTTCGGCTCTGAAGTAGAAAAGGGAAGGAAGCAGAGAAAGAGGAATTCATAGTTCGGGGTTAGTTTCACAGGGACAATGCGATGATTCCGAAAGTGAACGGAGTAGGTGGCAGACCACAAAGCTGAGGGGAGCGTTAGGCAAACATGTCAAGTGGGGAGCATCCGCCAGAAGGGTCCCCCATGCATGGGGCGCCCCAGAAACACCCGCGGGATTCGGGCTGGACCCCGGAAGGGCCACCCACGGGAATAACAGTTACCTGGGCATCAGCAAGAGCTGAGAGCGCCCTGGCCGGTGTGGCTCAGTGGATAGAGCGTCGGCCTGTGAACTGAAAAGTCCCAGGTTCGATTCTGGTCAAGGGCACATACCCAGGTTGTGGGCTCGATCCCCAGTGAGGGACTTACAGGAGGCAGCCAATCCACCATGATTCTCTCTCATCAATGATGTTTCTATCTTTCTCTCTCCCTCTTCCTTTCTCTCTGAGGTCAATAAAAATATATTAAAAAGAAGAAGGAGCCGAGACTGGTTTGGCTCAATGGATAGAGCATTGGATTGGGGACTGAAGGGCCCAGGGTTCGATTCCGGTCAAGGGCATGTACCTTGGTTGCGGGCATATCCCCAGTGGGGGGTGTGCAAGAGGCAGCTGATCGATGACTCTCTCTCTCATCGATGTTTCTAACTCTCTGTCTCTCTCTCTTCCTCTCTGTACAAAATCAATAAAATATATTAAAAAAAAAAAAGAAGGAGGAGGAGGACCTGAGAGGGGCAGGGTCTTGGGGTTTTGTTCTCACTTTGAATTTTTTTTTTTTTTTAATTCTCACCTGAGAATATTTTCCATTGATTTTTTTAGGGAGAATGGAAGAGAGAGGGAGAGACAGAGAGAAACATCGATGTGAGAGAAACATAGATTGTTTGCCTCCTGCAGGCACCCTGACTAGAGTCTGGGCTGGGGAGGAGCCTGCAACCCCAGGCATATGCCTTTGACCAGAATCGAACCCAGGACCCTTCAGTCTGCAGGCTGATGCTCTATCCAGTGAGCCAAAGTGGTTAGGGCCTGGTTTTGAATTTTTTAATGAATTAATTAGTTAATTAATTAATTTGAAATATATTTCTTTACTAGAGGCACATGCAAATCCACTCTGGGGGCTGGAAAGAAAGGAAGAGAAAAAAAAAGAAAGAAAGAAAGAAAGAAAGAAAGAAAGAAAGAGGGAGGGAGGGAGGGAGGGAGGGAGGGAGGGAGGGAGGAAGAAAGGGAGAAAAGAGAGAGGGAAAGAAAGAGAGAGGGGAGGAAGGGAGGAAGGAAGGAAGGAAAGAAGGAAGGAAGGAAGGAAGGAAGGAAGGAAGGAAGGAAGGAAGGAAGGAAGGGAACAGCAAACTTACAGAAACAGAGGAGAATGGTGGATACCAGGGGCGGGGAGTGAGGGAACCGGAGATGATGTTAAAGGTACAAAGTTGCAACTAGTAGCTAAATAAATCCTGGAGACCCGTAGATAGAATACTGTGTTGTAAGCATTACACTTGCTAAGAGGTTTAATGGCTCCCCCACAAGAAGAAATTGTAATTATGTGACACCACAGAGAGAGGCATCAATGTGAGAGACACCATGGATTGGCTGCCTCCTACACATACCCACATGCCCTGACCATGGCCAGGGATTGAACCTGTGACCCTTGGGTGCATGGGCTGACTCTCTAACCACTGAGCAACCCCAGCCAGGGTCACCTAGTGCATTATTATCCTATGTAATAAAGAGGTAATACACAAATTGACCATCACTCCAACACACCAGATGGCCGTCCCCATGTGGTCAAAGATGACCAGCAGGGGAGGGGAAGTTGGGGGTGATCAGGCCTGCAAGGGAGGGCAGTTGGGAGCAACCAGTCCAGCAGGGGAAGGCAGTTAAGGGCAACCAGGCCTGCAGGGGAGGGCAGTTAGGGGCAATTGGGCCGGCAGGGGAGTGCTTAGAGGGGGTGATCAGGCTGGCAGGCAGAAGCAATTAGGGGCAATCAGGCAGGCAGGCAGGCAAGTGGTTGGGAGCCAGCAGTCCTATATTGTGAGAGGGATGCCCCAGATTGGAGAGGGTGCAGGCTGGGCTGAGGGACACCCTCCCCCCACATGCATGAATTTCATGCGCCAGGCCTCTAGTCTATAATAATAAAAGCGTAACATGCTAATTAGACAGGACGGCCAAATGACCTTCTGGACGACCTTCCAGAAGAAGCCAGGGCTGCCAGGGCTGAGCCCCTTGCATGAATTTCATGCATCAGGCTTCTAGTGGTTACGTACAACTCTAGAAACCAGACTTCTCTATTTGAATCCTGACCCTGACCCCCACAAGCTCTGTAACCTTGGGCAAGTTAAGGAATCTCCTTATGCCTCCGCTTCTTCCTCTAGGAAATATATATATATATATATATATATATATATATATAGCGCCTAAGTGACCATTCAACTTGTAGCTATGACACGCACTGACCATTAGGGGACAGAACTCAGCACACAGGCATGGAAACATAGAACAGACTGATAAATCTCAGAGGGAAAGGGGGAGAGGATGGGAAAAGATTAACCAATGATCTTGTATGCATACTAGAGGCTCAGTGCTTGGATTCATGCACCAGTGGGGTTCCCTCCGCCTGGCCTGCAGGGATCAGGCCAAAACCGGCAGTCTGACATCCCCCCCGAGGGGTCCTGGATTGTGAGAGGGGGCAGGCCAGGCTGAGGGACCCCGCTGGTGCACGAATCTGTGCACTGGACCTCTAGTAATAATAAATAACAGTTTCTAGATTTTAGCAATGAGTCAATATGTTAAAAGTGCTCAGACAAAGCCTGAGGTATAATAAGAGCTCAAACATTGGTGGTTAGTATGATTGTTGTCATCATATATTTACCTATACAAAACAGCACTGTCAGAGACTCAACATTCCTTCAAGAGCAGTGTTTACAAACACCAACCACTTGCTAACCCACCAAGAGAGATCTCAAAATAGTCCACAGATTTTTCTCTAATACAAACCCTATCCCCTGACTCCGGAAATGGTATCAGAAAGCAAAAATTAAAAGATGGAAAAACATACATTTTTGATATATTTTTTGTTGATTTCAGAGAAGAAGACAGAGGGACAGATAGATAGAAACATCCATGATGAGAGAGAACCATCCATCGGCTGCCTCCTGCAAGCCCCGCCCTGGGGATTGAGCCCACAACTAGGGCCTGTGCCTCGACCCGGAACTGAACCATGACCCTCTGGTTCATAGGTCGATGCTCAACCACTGAACCACACCAGCTGGGCGAAAAACATACATTTTGAAACCCCAAGAAGTTCTGCATAACTTGTGAATGACAGTGAAAAAAAAAACAAAACACAAAACACAGCTATTAGGAACTATTTAGATGTGCACACGAAGAGTGACTCATATGGAAACTTGTTAGATGCACTGACCGTCATACTGAGAAGAAAATGTTAATGTATTCAAGATTTAAAAAAAAAAAAAAAAAAAAAAGGAACTATGAAGTTTGGGGAATTACTTGCTGAGCATGCAATTTTTGGAGGAGAAGAGAGAAGCAAGAGAGAGAGAGAGAGAGAGAGAGAGAGAGAGAGAGAGAGAGAGAGAGAGAGAGAGGGGGGGGAGAGAGAATGTGAGGGGTCAAGGCATTCACCAAAGTACACTATTATCAGGGCATTTTTTCAAAAATAAAGAGAGAAAAAAACAAAACAAACCAACAGCTCCTCAGAGAGAAAAACAACAACTATATTTAAGTACCAGATATCACCATCACATCAGGATTCTCATGGACCACTTCAGAAGTTGGAAGATTATAAAAGTGCATTTTATAATGACCTTTGTAGCCTAGCCGGTTTGGCTCAGTGGATAGAGCATCGACCCCGTGGACTGAAGGGTCCCAGGTTCAATTCCTATCAAGGGCACATGCACGGGTTGCAGGCTCCATTCCCAGTAGGGGGTGTGCAGGAGGCAGCCGGTCCATGGTTCTCTATTATCATGGATGTTTCTGTCTCTCTTTCCCTCTCTCTTATGCTCCGAAATCAATAAAAAATATATTTAACAAAAACAGAAGATGTGTATTGTCTCATGGTCCTGGAGGCTGGACGTCCAAGGTCAAGGTGATGGTGGGGCTGGTTCTTCCTGTGGCCTCTCCTTAACTTGCAGATAGACCTTTTGTCATCCAGTCATCCCTCTCTGCCTCTTCCTCCTCCCCCCCACACACAAAGGTCACAGCTGTCTCTCCCCCTTCCTGTGAGGACACTAATTCTATCAGATCAGAGCCCCATCCTTGTGACCTCAGGTAACCCCCATCTCCTCCTCCTTTCTGGCTCTCCTTCATGTTAATGGAGCTCATCTTAGTATTTTCACACTCATTGCTATTTGGACACAATTAGCCACACGCTGACCTTTTTTTTTAAAAAAAAAAAAAAAAAAAAAGATATATTTGTATTGATTTCAGAGAGGAAGGGAGAGGGAGAGAGAGAGCAAGAAACATCAATGATGAGAGAGAATCATTGATTGGTTGCCTCCTGTACGCCCCCTACTGGGGAATCGAGCATACAATCCAGGCATGTGCCCTAACTGGAATCAAACCTGGGACCCTTCAGTCCGTAGGCCCATCCTCTATCCACTGAGCCAAACTGGGCAGGGCACGTTGAGCTTTATAAGCATGATTCCTTCTCTACAAACAAGGAGGTCTTTGGTCAGGAAGTTTTTCTGAAACACATTCCTATGCACGATGTGAGGGCATGGATAGGTTTTATTTTTTGCAGTTAGACAGGTGATGTGTCATAGAATGGCACACCTGAACCCTGTGTGTAATTTTATTAACCAATGTCACCCCCGATAAATACATATAAATAAATAAATAAAATACAAATAGTTCTTATTTTCTTATGATATCGGGGTGTTTGTTTTTTGTGTGCTAGCCTAATGGCTTTTAGTCATTCAACGTAATTTTTAATTTAATTTGTTTACTTAAGATCTTTAAATTGATTTTTTAAAGAGAGAAGAAGGAAGAAGGAGCGAGACAGAGAAAACACCAATGTGAGAGCCACATATCCATCGTCTGCCTCCTGCACGCCCCCTACTGGGGATCTGGGACAGAGCCCGACGCCTGGACATGTATCTGCCCTGTCTCAAATCCAATTGGCAACCCACCCCTTGGTGGCTGGGACGACGCAACCAACTGAGCAACACCAGCCAGGGATTTGTTTTATTTATTTTAAAACAGATTCTGTTTAATTGAGGTATAATACATACATATTTTAGGACCTGCGCCCAGCCAGTGTGTCTCAGTGGTTGAGCGTCGTCCCATGAACCAAGAAATTGCTGGTTCGATTCCCGGTCATGGCACCTGCCCGGGGTGCAGGCTCTATCTCTCTTACCCTCTCCCTCCCTCTCTCTCTAAAAATCAATGAAAAAATAAAATTTTTTTTTAAAAAAAGGCCTGCATAGCCAGGACCGGTTTGGCTCAATGGATAGAGCGTCGGCTTGGGGACTGAAGGACCCGGGTTCGATTCCGGTCAAGGGCATGTACCTTGGCTGCAGGCATATCCCCGGTGGGGGGTGTGCAAGAGGCAGCTGATCGATGACTCTCTCTCATCGATGTTTCTGACTCTCTGTCTCTCTCCCTTCCTCTCTGTACAAAATCAATAAAAATATATTTAAAAAAAAAAAAAAAAAAAAAAAAAAAGGCCTGCATAGTCAAAACCGGTTTGGCTCAGTGGTTAGAGCGTCAGCCTGAGGACTGAAAGGTCCCAGGTTCAATTACAGTCAAGGGCATGTACCTTGGTTGCGGGCACATCCTCAGAAGGGGGTGTGCAAGAGGCAGCTGATCGATGTCTCTAGCTCTCTATCCCTCTCTCTTCCTCTCTGTAAAAAAAAAAAAAAAATCAATGAAAAAAAATTTTTTTTTTTTTTTAAAAAAAAGACCTGCAGTGTTTAATGTGTACCATCTAGGGAGTTTGGACCCACACAATAGGGGTTGTGCAGGAGGCAGCCGATCCATGATTCTCTGTCCACCTGCGTGCCTTGTCCCCTCCGTCCCCCAAGGCTGCGCATTCAGCCATCCTATCTCCTTGTACCGATGGGGAGGCCGAGGCTACCCGGCGAGAAGGTCTGAGCTGGCCCCTGGGGTCCCCTGGCCGCTGACCTGGAGGCGCAGGGCCTGGACTGCTCACCTGGGGCTCAGAGAACGAACGTGTGTCTCGCGCGCCCCCTAGTGGCCGCCACGGGGACAGCCTCTTCTAAGTCCAAGGAAACTGCTTTTTCAGGAGACAAATCTACTTTTGCATGCAGTTGGTTAACTATTTACCGATCTTCCACCGCGTGCAGACGGTGACCGGGGACCCACACAAAAAAAGGTACGCATCTTCACCAGCAGGCGGCGTCCTTCCCACGGCAGGACAGGCCATCCCGCCGGCCTTCACACATCCATCCCCAGCAGTTCCCTCCCTCCTTTCTCAGAGTCAGGGCTGGCTGTTCAAGATGGGAATCTGTGAGACCCCCTGGGCGTCGGGCCTGGAGGACTCAGGAGGTGCCTCCCTGGCCAAGGCTTCCGGGTGTGGGGGGCGGGGGGATGTCTGTTGGAAATGAAGCCGGTGAGATCCAGCATCATGCAGAGCACAACCTACATTCTGTGCGTGGAGACCCCTTACATTCTCCCCTGGGTCCCGCCCACTCTGTGCTGGCTGCATCATTTCTCAACTCCTCCCACCAGCCTATATAGAAGCATATATAGCAAAGATTTGTGTAAGAATGGGCCTTCCTTACCCTAGCTGCTGGCACTGCCCTTTCCACTCCAGCCACACCTTTCTACGCTGCCCAGAGGCCCTGAGCAGCTGGGGCGGGGCAGAGTGCCTGCGTATGCAAATTAACCCACCATCTTTGTTAGGTTGATTTGCATACTCGCTCCTGATTGGCTGGTGGGCAGCATGAAGGTACGGTCAATTTGCATCTTTCTCTTTTATTAGTGTGTATATATATTTCAGAGAGGAAGCGGGAGGGAGGGAGAGAGAAGCATCAATGATGAGAGAATCATGGATTAGCTGGCTCTTGCATGCTCCCCTACTGGAGATCCAGCCTGCAACATGGGCATGTGCTCTGACTGGGAATGGAACCGTGACCTCCTGGTTCAGAGGTCAACACTCAACCTCTGAGCCATGCTTGCCAGACTGGAGACATCTCTCTTCTTTCTCTTCTCTCTCTTCTCTTCTCCACTCCCCTCTCCTCCTCTCCTCTCCTCTCCCCTCCCCTCTCTTCTCTTCTCTTTCTCTCTCTCTCCCCCCCATATCCGCCTCTGTCTCTGTCTCTATCTCTATCTCTCTCTGCCTCTATCTCTCTCCCACGTGTGGTCAATGCAAGCCAGGAAGAGGGGTTTCCCCACCCAACCCCAAATCTGTGAGTACAGCAAACCACTTCCTTCCTGAAGTGTCAGTCTCGCTGCACCTGGACCACAATAACACCTACGTGTTGCATCACCTCGTGCCTCCATGGCACGGAGCTGGAGCTGGTGAGGGAGGAGGGCGTGAGTGAGTCCCCACCGCTCGAGGGCCCGGGGCCGGGGAGGGGGCATCGGGAAGCCGAGCACCCGTCACAGCCAGCGCACAGCAGGAGCAGGCCCCACACTGTGGGAGCTGCCTGGCCGTGGGGACAGCTCGGCGGGCTGCCTGGAGGAGGGGGCCCTGGAGTGTGATGTGGGGAGCGGAATGTGTAAGGTCACAAGGTCACAAAGTCACGGCAGGACCAAGAGAGAGAACCTGTGAGTGACAAGCGCGGCTCAGAGGGGTGACTTTGGGGGGCCCTGCAATGGAAAACCCCCACTTCAGAGGAGCGTCTCTCCCTCGTGCCTGGCCTGCGGAGGGTGTTCCTGGGCGGGCGGGGCGTCCGTGACCATTTGGGACTCTAGTGTGATGGCCGGAGAGGCGGGACCAGGCTGGGACCCGGGACCTCATGTCTGCAGATGCCACGGAGGCCCCACGCCTTGGGTGAGGGAGGGGGCAGCTGGAGGGAGGGAAGGCAATTGATGCCTTACCTGGCAGCCAGGTCTCTTCCGGTGGGAAGGAAAACATAAAGACTGGGAATGGAACAGTGACCTCCTGGTTCAGAAGTTGCCAGACTGGAGACATCTCTCTTCTCTCTTCTTCTCCTCTCCCCTCCCCTTTCTTTCCCTCCCATCTCCTCCCTTCTCTTCTCTCTCTAACTCCATCTCCATTTCCATCTCTATATCTATCTCTATCTCTCTCCCACGTTTGGTCAATGCAAGCCAGAAAGAGGTGCAGAATAGCACTGACCTCTGAACCTGGAGGTCACAGTTCGATTCCTGGTCAGGGTGCACGCCTGGGTCGCAGGCTTTGGGCTCGATCCCAAAACATCTCATGGAGTATCCGATCCAGTCCACTGTGCAAGCCACAGCACCCATCCCTCCTCTTCCTCCTCCTCCTCCTCCTCCTCCTCCTCCTCCTCCTCCTCCTCCTCCTGGTTCTCCTCCTCCTCCTCCTCCTCCTCCTGGTTCTCCTCCTCCTCCTCCTCCTCCTCTTTCTCCTCCTTCTCCTTCTCCTCCTCCCCCTCCTCCTCCTCCTCCTCCACGGATTCCTACTGCCTCCGTCCCTAGTATAGCCCCCCTGGTCCTCACCCAGGGATTTTTAGAGAGAGTGGAGGAGAGAGAGAGAGAGAGAGAGAAACATCCATGTGAGAGAGACATCATCGCCTGGTTACCCCTGTACACGCCCCTGGGCTCCTGACGGGGACTCGAACCCGAGACCCTCCCCTTCGCAGGCCAACACTCTAACCACGGAGCCACACTGTCCAGGGCGCCCTGGGGGTGTTTTCATAGTAAGTTAGGCTGGACCCCGGGCACCCTGACATCGAGGCTGTGGGAAAACCTCATCGTGGCAGGAACCTTAGGAAGGCCTGCTCCCGACCCAGCCAAGGAGAAGGGCAGGGGGCCCAGGCGGACGGAGGGAGACCCCAAACACTGTCTCCTGCTCCCACCGCTGAGCGGGGACGTTTTCTTCGTCTGTCACTGGAAAAAAAAAAAAAAGATTTTTTTTTTAATTTCTTTTTTAGGTAAGTTTTAAATTTAGAGCAGTTTTAAATGTGCAGGGAAGCTGTAGAGACAATTGCCCCTGCTGTTCACATCTTCTGTTTCCATGGCGCAGGGGTCGTAACCCACGAGTCAGCGTGGATGGGCTTTGCTAGTTAAAAAGTCCACGCTTTAGCCCTGGCCTGTGTGGCTCAGTGGATAGAGCATGCACCTGCAGACAGAAGGGTCCCAGGTTTAATTCCTGGTCAAGGGCATGTGCCTTGGTTGTGGGCACATCCCCAGTGGGGGGTGTGCAGGAGGCAGCCGATCGATGTTTCTCTCTCATCTATGTTTCTGACTCTCTATCCCTCTCCCTTCCTCTCTGTAAAAAAAAATCAATAAAACATATTTTTTAAAAATACAGAACAACCAACACCATCAACCCAAGAGTCCCCCCAGCGACCTCCCCACTCAACCCTGACCCCGTTGCCCCAGGGGGAACCACTGCTCTGAAGACGTTTTTGGCTCAATGAATAGAGCGTTGGCTTGGGGACTGAAAGGTCCCAGGTTCGATTCCAGTTAAGAGCATGTACCTTGGTTGTGGGCATATCCCCAGTAGGGGGTTTGCAAGAAGCAGCTGATCGATGACTCTCTCATCGATGTTTCTAACTCTCTGCACCTTTCTCTCTATCTCTCTCCCTTTCTCTCTGTACAAAATCAATAAAATATATTAAAAATTAAGAAACATCGATGAGAGAGAGAGAGAGAGACATCCATCAGCTGCCTCCTGCACGCCGCCCCCCACTGGGGATGTGCCCGCAACCAAGGTACATGCCCTTGACCAGGAATCGAACCTGGGACCTTTCAGTCTGCAGGCCGAAGCTCTATCCACACCCGGTTTCGGAGGAAGCCAGCATTTACATCGCGGGAGGAGGCCATGCTGAGCCTTTGGGCCAGGACCCACCCCTGTCTTCCATCCAGGGCGGCTGGCCAGGCTGCCTGCCTGGCGGCGGTGGCATCGCTGCCTCTCTCTGGCTCCCTTCCCAGCTCCCCGGGTGCCACTCGGCGGGCGTCTGCTTGGACCAGAGCTTACAACCCAGCCGGCTCCAGCCCACAGACAGGCTTTATTTGGCCCACACAGCATTTCTTTATTTTATTTTTTTTCATTCGAATTAGTTTTCACATTTAAAAGCTGAGGGATTTTGCTTTTAAAAATACCCAGGTTTCTGTCTCCTCTTGGAAAACGGGAACATCTGGCGAGGCTGTGTCCCTCTCCCCATATGGCGCGCCTGGGCTGGGATTAACTAGCAACTGCCATGTGCCCGGAGCCATCCTCCTCGGGGGTGTGGGGAGTGGGGGGGGGGTTTCCTCGGGCACCCACGTCCTTAATGGACACCTATGGAGCTGGAGGTGGTGTCGGGAGGGTATTCAGGGAAACCCCTGGGAATACATGCTCGAAGACCGCCCTGGAGGAACCATCTGTCTTCCCCCTGAGAAGCCGGTCCGGGGAGCAAGGGCAGGAGAAGGTCGAGGCAGCACGTTTCTGCCGGGCAGCGTCTCAGGTCTCCCCTGCGCGAGGGTGGGTGTCTTGGGCTTACTTGGGGCAAGATAAGGGAATTCTCGAGAAATGCCAGGTTGCAGGCATCTGGGACCCAGACCCTGTGCGGGAGACAGAGAGGTGGACATGAGAGAAAGAGCTGGGGTGAAGCAGAGAGGAGAGGGAGAGAGAGAGAGAGAGAGAGGAGAGAGAGAGAGAGAGAGAGAGAGAGAGAGAGAGAGAGAGAGAGAGAGAGAGAGAACATTCAGCCAATGCAAGCCTTTTTCTGAGGGGAGTGAAAGGGAGGTGAGAGAGAGAGAGAGAGAGGGAGAGAGAGAGAGAGAGAGAGAGAGAGAGAGAGAGAGAGAGAGAGAGAGAGAGGAGGTAGCTATCCTCACTTTTTTGGTTTAAAAATGTTTTCATTTTAATCTGACCAGCTTGGCTCAGTGATTGAGCATCTACCAATGAAGCAGGAGATACTAGTGTGATTCCTAGTCAGTGTACATGGCTTCATCATCACCATCATCATCACTGTCAGCATCATCATTACCAGCACCATCACCATCATAACATCATTATTATTATCACCAGCATCACCACCAGTATGAGGTGGGCGCCCAGCATCATCATCCCCATTATCACCACTCTCACCATCCTCACCATCACTATAATAACATCATTATGATCATCATCGCCACCATTATCATCACCAACATCACCATCATCACCATCACCATCATAATATCATCACCATCATCACCATCATCACCACTATCACCACCACCATCACCAACATCACCATCATTACCATCACCATCATAGCATCATCACCATCATCATCACCAATATCACCATCCTCACCATCACCATCATCATCACCACCATCACCACCATCATCACCATCACCATCCCCTTCATCATTCCCGTTATCACCACCATCATCCCCATTATCAACATCAGCATCTCCTTCATCACCAACATGTCCACTATCATCCTTATCACCATCACCACTTCCACCATCATTTCTCTCTCTGGTGATGGCACGGGCAACACCCCCAGCCCTTCTCACCAACCTGGGACAAAATATCAGGAGACAGGTGGGGTACGAACCTCCCCTTCTTCCTCTCGCCCATCTTGTCCCCCACAAGGGACATCTGGCGTGGGGACCTCAAGGGCAAAGTCTAGCCCTGTCCCTGGGAGTGGGATGAGGTGTTAGATCCCTGGGGCAGATTTCAGGGGACCTCAGTTTTAGCTCCAACTGTGACTACGGGAGTGATGACAACAAAGCTGCAGGTTCCCCTCCGAGGGCCTCCGAGGGCATGGACCAGCGTGGCCTCGGTGGGATCCTGGGAGGTTGCCTAGGCAACCTGAGTGGCGAGGGGCGAGGTGATCCCTATGTACACGGAGTCATCCTTTGGGGAGGTTCTTCGACACCTGGGAGGGCCCTTGTGAAGACGGAATGCGTGGGCCCTAGCTGATGTGGCTCAGTGGATAGAGCGTCAGCCTGTGGGTTGAAGGGTTGCGGGTTCAATTCCCATCAAGGGCACCTGCCTGGGTTGCAGGCTCCTCCCTGGCCCGTGTCCTGGTTGGTGCGGGTGCAGGAGGCAACCAATCCGTGTGTCTCTCTCACACCCATGTTTCTCTCTCTGTCTCTCTCCCTCCCTCCTCCTCCCCCTCCCTTCCACTCTCTCTAAAAATCAATAGAGCCCTAACCAGTGTGGCTCAGCGGATAGAATGTCAGCGTGCAGACTGAAGGGTCCAGGTTCGATTCCGGTCAAGGGCATGTACCTTGGTTGCAGGCACATCCCCAGTGGGGGGTGTGCAGGAGGCAGCTGATGGATGTTTCTCCCTCATCGATGTTTCTATCCCTCCCCCTTCCTCTCTGTAAAAAAATCAATAAAATATATATTTTTTTTAAAAAATCAATTTTAAAAAATATCCTCAGGTGAGGATTTTAAAGAGAGAGAGAGAGAACTTCTAAAACAAGAAAAAAAGAAAAAGAAAAAGCCGAAACCAGTTTGGCTCAGTGGATAGAGCATCCGCCTGCGGACTGAGGGGTCCCAGGTTCGATTCCGGTCAAGGGCATGCACCTTGGTTGCGGGCACATCCCCAGTGGGGGGGTGTGCAAGAGGCAGCTGATGGATGATTCTCTCTCACTGATGTTTCTAACTCTATCCCTCTCTTCCTCTCTGTAAAAAAATCAATAAAATATATTTTTTTTAAATCAATGGAACAATATCCTCAGGTGAGGATTAAAAAAGAGAGAGAGAACGTCTTTAAAAAAAAAAAAAAAGATAAGGGGACCCTCCGGTTGTAAGCAGACAGACACAATAGCAGGGACAACCTTCTAGGGATGGGGATGTGGAGGTACCTGCGCCTCCAGGCTGGAGGACGCAAAGCGGGGGACCTCCCACGGCGCCGCAGTGCCCGCCGCGGCCGCCAGGGGCAGCACCGAGCCCGCCCGGCGCACCTCCCCTCCCTCCGCTCCTTCTCCGCCCCCCAATCCCCGCCCCCGCCCCCTCCCTCCTCCGGGCCCCGCTCCCCTGAGCCCGCCAGACCCCGCGCCGCCCGCCCGCGCCCCGCGCCGCCAGCCAGGCTCCCGCGGCCCGGCCTCAGCCCCGCACGCCCGCCCGCCCCCCGGGGGCCATGGGGGAGCCCCCGGGCTACCGGCCCTCGGCCTGGGTGCACCTGCTCCACCAGCTGCCCCGCGCCGACTTCCAGCTCCGCCCGGTGCCCAGCGACTTCGCGCCTCGGGAGCCGGGGTACCAGCAGGTGGGAGCCGCCGGGGGACGGGGGCCGCGCGGGGGCCAGCTTTTGGGTGCTGGGGGGCCCAGGGGCCCCGGGTCACAGACCCACCCTTGGGCTCTCAGGGCGGTGGGGACTGGGCCCCGACTTCGGGGTGTCTGAGGGAGGAGGCGTGTGGAGCCCCAATTCCTGGAGGTTCCCCTGGGACAGGCGCTTGGGGAGACCAGACACCCCAACTCTGCTTACATAAAGGGATGGGGCTTGGAGTAACTGGATTCCTGAGTCCCGGAGGAGGAAGGGGACTGGGGGCCCTGAGATTCCAGGGTCTGGGGGCTTCCTGGGGAGGGAGTGATGGCCAGGGCCATTAGGGGGGTGCGGGACAGGCGCCCTAAAAGTGACCCCTCCCTCCTGGGATGGATAGTGGTGAAGATGGGGCCGGGATTGGGGAGCTGATGATGGTGGGGAGGTGAGGAGAAGCTGGGGGTGCCCGGTTCTGGTTCTGGTTCTGGGACAGGGCTGAGACCTGGCCTGGGGAAGAGGGAGAGGGGTGAGAGGGTGAGGGCTGGACAGGGCAACGAGGTGGGGGTGTCGGAAGAGGAGGCTGGGAAGGGGTTCAGGGCGCTGGAGGGGCACGGGTGGGTGAGCTAGGGGTGAGTGTGGTTTGGGGCGCGAAGGGGGACGGACACGGGTCTGGGGGGTGGCTGGGGTGGGAGGCTGAGGGGGCCCTAGGTCCCTGGGAACGGGGACCCGGCGCCTGGAGGAGCCCCAGGACGGTCCCCTGACCCAGTTTCAGGCCAGTCCTTGACTTTGAGATGAACGCTAGCCCGGCTGAGCCCAGGCGGTGGGGGGGCTGGAGGCGGGAGGGTCCTGAGACCCCCGGCGCGGTGGGTCCAGCTCCCGGTTCTGGGGTTCTGCTCCGAGGAGCTCGGGGGACTGGGGCTGGGAGCCGGGGCGCCTCGGTGGGGGTGGGGGTGGGGTCCCAGGACGCGGAGAAGAGGCTGAGCTGTGTGTTCTGAGCTATTTGGGTCAGGGCTGGGCCAGCCCAGCCGCTCCTCCCTGTGCTGCGCGCGCCCTGTCCCCACAGAACCGAACCGAACCGAACCGAGCCGAGCCGAGCCCAGCCGAGCCGAGCCCAGCCCCTCTCCCACGGCCTCCTGTCCCCACCGAACCTAACCGAACCGAGCCGAGCCCAGCAGAGCCGAGGCCAGCCCCTCTCCCACGGCCTCTGGTTCCACAATTGCAGCCGCCAGCTCTCCCCCTGCTGCTCCCGCCACCGAGACCTTCCCCCGCGGAGCCCACACAGCCACGGGGGCGGACCACACCGCCTGACACACTCAGCAGGCTCCACACACACACACTCACACTCACACACTCACACTCACACACACACACTCACACACACACACTCATACACACACACACACACACACTCACACACTCACACTCACACTCACACACACACACATTCACACACACACACTCATACACACACACACACACACACACACACACTCACACTCACACACTCACAGACACTCATACACACACACACTTAGACACACACACACTCACACTCACACACTCACACTCAGACACTCACACACACTCACACACACACACTCACACACACTCACAGACACTCACACACACACACTCACACATACTCACACATACTCACAGACACACACACACACACACACTCACACACACTCACACACACACACACACACACACACTCACACACACATACTCACACTCACACACTCACACTCACACACACTCACACACACACTTAGACACACACAGACACTCACACTCAGACACTCACACACACACTCACACACATACTTAGACACACACACTCACACACACACACTCACACTCACACTCAGACACACACACACACTCACACTCAGAGACACACACACACACACACTCACACTCAGACACACGGGGGTGGGGGGGCAGCTCTGGGACCCAGGCACAGGCTCTTCCCACACTCCTGGGCGGGCAGGTACTGCCCCCAGAGGGGTCACTGCATGGCATGGCATGGCTGGGACACAGTCAGCGACTGGGTGACACCAAATTGGGGACACACACACACACACACACACTCAGACACACACACACACATACATTCAGACACACACCCAGAGACATACATACACTCAGACACACACACATACTCACATACACATACACTCAGACATACACACAGAAACATACATACACTCAGACACACACACACTCACACACACATACACTCAGACATACACACATGCACTCAGACACACACACTCAGACACACTCACACTCAGACACACATACTCAGACACACACAAATGCACTCAGATACACACACTCTGACACACCCACACTCAGACACACACACACCCAGACATGCATACACTCAGACACACATATACACTCAGACATACACACTCAGGCACTGACACACACAGATGTTCACTCATGCTCACGCAGATGCACACACACTCCTACATGCACAAATGTTTTCACGCTTACATGTACGCACATACACACCCACACACATATTTACACATATGCACACACCTCTACACATACCTGCACACACTTACACACCTATACATGCCCATACCCACACTTATATGTACAAACACATATACGCTCACACATACTCACATATCCACTCATTCTTGCGCTCAGTCACACACATGCTCACACACGCTCACACATACATTCGCACGCTCACGTTCATATTTACGCATCACACCCCCTCTTTCTCTCTCACACACTCCACCAGAGACCCACTTACACTCAAGGAATTGTGCCAACAACACACGGACACCCACAGATCACTCTCACACCTGAAGGTACACACACACTCTCACCCCCCAGACACACATGCACACTTAGGTGTATTATTAGCTCGTGACAGACCAACTCAGAGATAACACATCCATAACAGTCAGAACACAAGCACTCCCGACACTGTCTCACTCACACACACACACACACAAAGGCAGAGGCCTGCTGCAGGGGGAGCAGCATCGCTGAGCCCCAAAGCCTGACTCTGCTCGGGGTGGTGTCCCCCTGTGCTGTGTGGCCCCAGGCAAACCCCTTGCCCACTCTGGTCTCCTGTGACGGTGACAGGACTACAACCTCCACCACAGAACTCCATTCCCCTGCGGGCCTTCCACCTCACACGCTCTCCCGCCCTGCCTGGGCCTCAGCCTCTGCCCCGGCTCAGTCTCCACCTGTCTCCGTCTGTCTGTCTCCCCCGCCTCTGAGTCAGTCTCTCTCTCTCTCTCTCTCTCTCTCTCTCTCTCCTGCCTGCCCCCTGCTCTGTCTTCACTCTGGTTTCCCAGCCTCTCTCTGAGTCTTGCACACACACACACACACACACACACGTACTCCCCAGGTGACAGACGTGTGTGCAGAGCTCGGCAGCAGGGCACAGAGAGTGAGCCCTGCGTGGGGAGGACCAGCAGGGAGGAGGGAGGAGGAACCCCCCACACACCCCACCCGCCCCCCATCCCACCATCCCCGGGCGATGCTACATCCAGCCACATGGCAGAGGAAGGCCCTTAGGCTCAGAGAGGGCAGGGCCTCGCCCAGCGTCACACAGCCTCGCCGGGCAGAGCAGCACCGGCACCCAGGACCCGGGCCTCCCTCCAGGGCCCGGGTCCCCAGCTGCCAACGGGGAGGTCTGGGGACCCCATCGCTCCCCACAAACCTGGCCAGGGGGCCTCCCTCCTCCTCTGACGCCGCCCCTTCCCCAGGCCCTGCTGCTGGTGGCGGCCTTGGCCGGCCTGGGCCTGGGCCTCAGCCTCATCCTCATCGCTGCCTACCTCATCCGCGTCTGCTGCTGCCGGCCCCCCGAGCCCCCCGGCGCCAAGAGCCCCCCGCCCGGGGGAGGCTGCGTCACCTGGAGCTGCATCGCCGCCCTTCTCGTCAGCTGGTAATGGGGCCCCAGGGCGGGCGGGCGTGGGCACGGGGCCCCCCAAGCTCTCCGCCAGGCTTCCACGGGCCACCTCCACACCTGTCCCCGTTGGATGGATGGAAAGACTGAGGCTCAGGAGCCCCCCCGCCTCTCCCAGGGCAGCCGGCCTGGCAGGATGAGGTCGGGGGGGGGGGCAGTCAGAGCTGGGCGGTCTGACTGTGCTGCCCATGGCTGTGCTGCCCCGGGGAGGGAATCTAGCGCCATCCTGGCCTCAGTTTCCACATCTCTAAAATGGGTATCATGGCAACGCCCACCTCCTGGTGGTTAACAGTGAATAGGAGAAGGCCGGGTACCCGGCTCACAGCTGTACTTGGTTCATGTTCACCAGCCACCTCTCCTTGAGGACCTACTACGCGCCAGGAGATGCTGAGCAAGCCTGGCTAGGTCGCTGCCCTCATGATGCTGATGTTCTGGTCCAGGAGACAGACCACCACCCCGTCCTGGCCCAGCCCTGAGCTGGTCCCGCGCCACCCCCCCCATCCCCTCCCAGTAACCCTGCTGGACTCTGGGATATTGCCCCCGGTTCTGAAAGAGGAAGGCTCAGCCCTGGCCGGTGTGGCTCAGTGGATAGAGCATGAGCCTGCAGGCCAAAGGGTCCCGGGTTCCATTCCGGTCAAGAGCAGATACCTCCGTTTGCAGGCTCCTCCCTGGCCCTGGACCCTGGTCCCAGCACCTGCAAGAGGCACCCCATCGATGTGTTTCTCTCATAACGATATACCTCTCTCTCCCACTCTCTCTAAAAATCAATGGGAAAAATCCTCGGGTGAGGATTAAATTTTTTCTATTGATTTTTAAAACATATTTTATTGATTTTCTACAGAGAGGAAGGGAGAGGGAGAGAGAGAAACATCAATGAGAGAGAAACATCCATCAGCTGCCTCCTGCTCGCCTCCTACCCGGGATGTGCCCGCAACCAAGGCACATGACGTTGACCGGAATGGAACCTGGGGCCGCTCAGTCCGCAGGCCGACGCTCTATCCGCTGAGCCTTAACCGACTAGGGCAAGGATTACATTTTTTAAAAAATATATTTTATTGATTTCTTATAGAGAGGAATAGTGAGTTAGAAACATCGATGAGAGAGAAACATCCGTCAGCTGCCTCCTGCACACTGCCCACAACCAAGGTACATGCCCTTGACCGGAATCGAACCTGGGACCCTCCAGTCCGCAGGCCGACGAACTATCCACTAAACTACACCGGCCAGGGCAAGGATTAAGTTTTTAAAAAGAAAAAAATGAATGCCACGGGGCCCAAGTGGAAACCCTTGGGAGTCCGGAGCCCTTCTTCAGGGACAGCCCCAGGGGGAGCGCGAAGGAGAGCGCTTGACACCCCATACGCCCCTGGGGCCAGCCGGACAGCTGCCCACCGGGGCCGGCCAGACAGCTGCCCTGTCCCCCAGAGGAGGGCTCGGGAGGGAGACCAGCCGGGATCCGGGAGTGGGGTGGGGAGAGGGGGAGCCAGAAAGCCTGCCTCCCTCCCACCCCTGGCCCTGGCCCCGCTCTGCCTCTCCAGGGCGCAGGGACAGAGTCTGTGTTTGGGGAGGTGGAGAGGGGGGCGGTGTGGATGTGGGAGAGGCGGCTGGGTGGCCTGTGTCCAGGCTCTGGGGGCCGTGGGGGTGGCCGGGGAGGCAGCGGACAAAGGCCCGGTGGGGGAGAGCCCCGGCCGGCGGCCCCAGCCCGGGAACAAGGGCAGCTTTGTGGGATGGAAACAATGCGGGGGGGGCGCGCAGGGAGGGGCGGGCCTGCGCGCAAAGGGGGGTGGGAGGTCCGAGGGCGGGGGTGGGGGCGGGGGGACCCGGGCTTCGAGCCTGGGAAGTGGGAGGACACCGGCTCCCCCGCCTCGGCCTGGCCCTGGCCCGCCGAGAAGGGACTCTGGGGTGCGGGGGATGGGCCCCAGGCCGAGGCCGGCCCACAATGGGGCTCTGTGTTGGCCGTGAAGGGGAGGAGGGGGAGGCGGGGCGGCCCACATTCCCTTGCTTGGCTCCCAGCTGGCCAGAAGCTTGGGTCCCGGGATGGGAGGGGGTGCGGGGGGTGGCCTGGTGGGCGAGCTCCAGGCTCAGGTCCCCCAGGAAACCCCAGGCTGCGGAGGAGCGGGGGGAGGGAAGGGGAGCTGGATGGCGGAGGAGCAGGTGCTGGGGACCCTGGGTGCGTGGGAAAAGATGGAGAGGAGGGGGAAGGGTGTGATGGGGGGAGGGGAGGGGCAGGGGGTGACGGGTTCGCTCCGGTGGTGCCAAGCGAGTTAAATCTGGGGTCCCCCCCTCCCCTCGCCGCCACCCCACCTCCATTAGCATCACAATGACGTCTCTCGGGCTGGGGGTGGGAAGCCTTCCCGTTGCCGTGGCAACCCGGGCTGGAGCCGTTATTTTCCCACGATGGGCTGGACCAATCGGGGTGTGTTGTGTGTTGGGGGGGGGGGGAGGATTGGGTGTGTGAGGACGACGTTGGGGGGTGGGGGTGGGGGAAGAGGAAAACAGCGGTCCCTCCTCGGATCCCAGGACCCAGTTGTGATTTCCCATCTCTCCCTCCCTCCTCGCAGCGCGGGCATTGGCATCGGTTTCTATGGCAACAGCGAGACCAGCGATGGGGTGGCCCAGCTCAGCGCAGCGCTGCTGCAGGCCAACCACACGCTCAGCGCCGTGGACGCCCTGGTGAGGGGCTGGGCAGCAGCAGAATGCAGACGGGAGCTTAGACCCCAGACCCGACCTTGTGGGGCTGCGGGCTCAGAATTTCAGAACCCAGCGGTCCGGGCCAAGCCCACCCTGACTGTGCAAATCAGGGCCTCTCCCACGTGACCCTTGGGAACCACATACTAGACCCCACACTCTGGTTTGGGCTCTGAATGGGCCCAGGCCCCAGACTTCATCCATTCAGAGCCCAAACCAGAGACCAAACACCAGGGACCCTTTCCCTCCCACCCCTGCTCCCGCTTCCAGCCCAAATTGAGACCTGATTCTGGGCCCAAATGTAAACTTAGGGGTAGCCCAGTGGTGAGCCCCAGGGTCCAGACCAAGGAGCCCCACTCCCGGCCCAGCCCCAGGATGAGACCAGCCTGACCCGGATACCCCAGATTCCTATCCCGGGCAGACCCCGGACCACGGGACCCAGTTGGGACCGCAGACTCATTCAGGCGAGCGTGAACCTCACATGTAGGACCCCACACGGGCTTCTCCTTCCCTGCCCCCGGGTGCTCCAGCCCATGCCCCCCCCCAAGAGCCGGAGAGCCCCCTCTGGCCCTTCCTCAATCCCAGTCGCCCCAGATCCCAGGCACCAGCCCTTGCTTATCCCTCAGCTGGTCCCTGGGGCTCCACGCTGACGCCCCCAAGTTTGCATTCCTCCTACGCATTCCCCGTCCCTCCTCTCCCTCCCACCCCTGGGCGCCCTGAGCATGCCCGCCCCCCCCACACCCTGACTCAGCCCCTCCCCTGCCCCCAGGTGTCGGAGTCGGTGGAGAGGCTGGGCGAGGCGGTGCGGACGGAGCTGACCACCCTGGAGGAGGTGTTCGCGCAGCGCACGGAGCTGGTGGCCGCCACGCGGGGGGCCCGGCGGCAGGCGGAGGCCGTGGCCCAGCAGCTCGGGGGGCTGGCCTTCTGGCAGGGGGTGCCGCTGAGCCCCCTGCAGGTGGCCGAGGACGTGTCCTTCATAGAGGAGTACAGGTGGGTGGGGAGGGCTCTCCCCTGGGGGGTGAGGGGTGCCCCAGCGGGCAGCGGGCGATGCCTGGAGACACGGGTGGTGGACACAAGTGGGCATTTGGTGGTGGTAGGGGGGCGGGGAGAGGCCCAGGTCGCTGCTCGCTTAACGTCCCACAATGCACAGGGGGGTCCTCAGACAGGGCGGCCCGGCCCCAGGACGCAATGAAGAGACAGACGAAGGAAATGGTCCGCAAAAACGCAGCTCTCAAGCCACACGGCTCTTTGGCGCCTTACGTGTACCTCAACCAGATTGAGGACTTTTTTTTTTTAAAAATATATATAATTGATTTTTTTATAGAGCGGAAGGGAGAGGAATAGAGAGTCAGGAACATCAATGAGAGAAACATTAATCAGCTGTCTCCTGCACACTCCCTACTGGGGATGCTCCCGCAACCAAGGTTCATGCCCTTGACTGGAATCGAACCTGGGACCCTCAACCACAGGCGGATGCTCTATCCACTGAGCCAAACCAGGACTTATATATATAAATTATATATAATTGATTTTTTTATAGAGAGGAAGGAAGAGAAATAGAGAGTCAGGAACATCAATGAGAGAAACATTAATCAGCCGTCTCCTGCACACTCCCTTCTGGGGATGCGCCCGCAACCAAGGTTCATGCCCTTGACCGGAATCGAACCTGGGACCCTTCAGTCCGCAGGCCGACGCTCTACCCACTGAGCCACACCGGTATTGGCGATTGAGGACTTTTTTTTAGCAAAGGCCAGCTTAGGAGTACCCCTAATTAAGTTAGTAACAATGTACCCACCTATATAGTTTAAGTTTTTAAAATGTGGCTCTCCAAAGAAATTTCAGTCGTGGCACTGTTGATATTTGGCTCTGTGGCCTCATGAGTTTGCCGACCACTGGACTAAGGGATGCCCACACGCGTGCCCAAGAATTCACCCGTTTACCAGTCCCTCCGTTTATTTGTTTTAAATATTTTTATATTGATTTCAGAGAGAAAGGGAGGGGGAGAGAGAGAGACAGAAGCATCAATGATGAGAGCGAATAATTGATCGGCTGCCTCCTGCATGCCCCCTCTTGGGGATGGAGCCCGAAACCTGGGCATGTGCCCTTGACCGGGATCAAACCCGGGACCCCTGAGTCCACAGTCCAACACTCTATCCAATGAGCCAAAGAGGCTAGGAAAGTGGTCGGCAAACTCATTAGTCAACAGAGCCTGCCCTCGGAGGAAGGGGGAGCTGGCATCACAGACATGGAGAGCAAAGACCTGAGGTCACCTGGGGCCACACAGGCACCCCAGTCCCTGCCAGCTTTGGGGGTCCCTCAGAACATGCTGTTTATCCAACCCCTGCCACGTGCCAGGCTCTGTGCCCGGGGCCTCACGTGTGTCCTCCTCTCGTCCGTGAATTATTATTGGCGGACACCGAGTTATTAAGTAACATCTAAAGGTCCTTTCAGTCCGCAGGCCAACGCTCCATCCGCTGATACTTCTCACTCATTACCCTCATGTAACCTTTTTGAAAAAAAAAAAAATTTTTTTTATCGCCCTAACCCCGTGGTCAGCAAACTTCGGCTTGCGCCCTAACTGGTTTGGCTCAGTGGATAACGCCTGGGCCTGCGAACTGAAGGGTCCCAGGTTCGATTCCAGCCAAGGGCATGTACCTTGGTTACGGGCACATCCTCAGTAGGGGGTGTGCAGGAGGCAGCTGATCGATGTTTCTCTCTCATTGATGTATCTCTCTATTCCTCTCCCTCCCTCTCTGTGAAAAATCAATAAAATGCATTAAAACACACACACACACACACACACACACAAAACCACACACCTGTAGCTCTCGAGCCACATGCAACTCTTTGGCCCCTTTAGTGTGGCTCTTCCACAAAATATCACGGCCTGGGCGAGTCTATTTGGAAGAAGTGGCGTTAGAAGAAGTTTACGTTTAAAAAATATGGCTCTCCAAAGAAATTCCAGTCGTTGTACTGTTGATATTTGGCTCTGTTGACTAATGAGTTTGCCAACCACTGGCCTAGCCAGTTTGGCTCAGTGGATAGAGGATCAGCCTGGGGACTGAAGGGTCCCAGGTTCGATTCCGGTCAAAGGTATGTACCTTGGTTGCTGGCACATCCCCAGTGGCGGGGGCGGGGGGGGGCAGCTGATGGATGTTCCTCTCTCATCGATGTTCCTAAACTCTCTATCCCTTTCCCTTCCTCTCTGTAATTGATTTCAGAGAGGAAGAGAGAGGGGGAGAGGGACAGAAACATCCATGAGAGAGAGAACCATGGATCGGCTGCCTCCTGCACGCCCCACCCTGGCGGTCCAGCCTGCAACCCGGGCCTGTGCCCTGACAGGAATCGAGCTGTGACCTCCTGGTGTATAGGTTGATGCTCAACCACTGAGCCACACTGGCAGGGCTCATGGCATCTTTGGAAGTAGGTGCTGTGGTCTCTCTTCCCCCGTTCCAGGCGGGGAAACTGAGGCAGGGTTACTGAGACCACGTCGCACACAACTAAGCTGCAGAGGCCGGGCAGGCTGCCACAGACACTGTGCAATAAACAGGAGGCGGGTGGGGGCTGGGCCTCTGAGGCCGGGTCACATGGGCAGGGTCACAGGTCACAGAGCTCCTGCGTGGTCCACTCAGGCCATGGTGCCTGACCCCAGAACCTGTGCTCTGGAGAGAAGGTGAGGGTGGCCCACTTCCAGAGCACCCATTTCCCGGATGAGCTAGGCAGTGGCCTGGGGATCTGGTGGTGGCCTGGGGGAACCATGGCTTCCTGTCGGGGCTGGGGCCTGGGGCTGGTGACAGATGAGACAGAGGGCCAGAGAACCAGGATACAGGCTTCATTGGAGAGAAGACCCCTGCCGGGCTGCCTCCCAGACGGAAAAGTTGCTCACATGCTGGGGTGAACACGCCTTTTGAGGGGAGGAACGGGAAGGGGCGGGGCTTAAGGCACTCGGCACACGCTGATTGGTGGTTTCATGTAAGGCTCATGCTTAGGGACCTAGGGACTTAGGAATGGGGGGTTCTTAGGGTATTTGGCAGGTGCTGATGGTGGTTCAGTGTACAGTCCATATAAGGTGCTCAGGAATGTCCGGCCGCAGGTGGAGTTTACGTCATTCTCCGTCCATCAGTTGGGGGACGGGAGGACCTATCAGCTGGGAGGCTGGATGTGCTTCCTCAGCTGCACCCCCTTTCTCCCCCCCCCCCCCCCACAGGTGGCTGGCCTACGTCCTCCTGCTGCTGCTGGAGCTGCTGGTCTGCCTCTTCACCCTCCTGGGCCTGGCCAAGCAGAGCAAGTGGCTGGTGATCATGTGAGTCTGGGCGCCCTCATGGGCTCCTGTCCCTGAGCTGGGGCGGAGCTCCGTCCCTCTGTGCTCCTGAGTGAGGGACCCCAAGTCTCCTCCCTCCACCCCTCTGTGCTCCTGAACCCTCCTCCCTCCACCCCTCTGTGCTCCTGAGCCCTCCTCCCTCCATCCCTCTGTGCTCCTGAGCCAGGGACCCCCAGCCCCATCCCTCCACCCCTCTGTGCTCCTGAGCCCTCCTCCCTCCACCCCTCTGTGCTCCTAAGCCCTCCTCCCTCCACCCCTCTGTGCTCCTGAACCCTCCTCCCTCCACCCCTCTATGCTCCTAAGCCCTCCCCCTCCACCCCTCTGTGCTCCTGAGCCCTCCTCCCTCTATCCCTCTGTGCTCCTGAGCAAGGGACTCCGGCCTCCTCCCTCCCTCTGTGCTCCTGACCAAGGGACCCCGAGTCTCTTCCCTTCACCCCTCTGTGCTCCTGAGCCCTCCTTCCTCCATCCCTGTGTGCTCCTGACCGAGGGACCCCCAGCCCCATCCCTCCATTCCTCTGTGCTCCTGAGCCCTCCTCCCTCCACCCCTCTGCTCCTGAGCAAGGGACCCCCGGCCTCCTCCCTCCTCCTTCTGGGGCTCCCACTGGCTACTTCCTGCATCCCATGAGCCTCCGTGACCCCCATGGAGATCCTGGGTGGGTGGGCGGCCGGCTCAGGGACAGAAACCAGACCTGGAGCCGCCAGGAGGAGCCCACCGTGGGGATGAGGGACCAGAGGTGGGAGGGGACCACGCGTGAGGCTGCGTGGCCTTGACGTGGCCTTGACGTGGCCTTGGCGTGGCCTTGGCGTGGCCTTGGTGTGGCTTTTGAGCTCGTTCTATGTGCCCCACGCCCTCCTGAAACCCTCGCACCTACCCTAAGAGGGGGCACTTTCCTTCCATTGAATGGGGCTCAGAGGCTGCCCAGCCAGGCAGTGCTGGCGCTGGGTCTGCTCGCTGGGCCAGTCTGTCGTCCCATTTGGAGGAGCCCTGCCTCCTGCCTGCCCCTGGGCCGCTGTCCCGAGTGGGGAGGGGGCTGTGCTGGTGCTCACGTGGTCTCCACTCTCCCCCAGGGCCGTGGAGATGGTAAAACCTGGCCCCGGTCAGTCAGGGCATGGATTGGGCCCCCCAGACGCCTGTCATGCCTGCTGCCCACCCTCCAGTGTTACAGTGCTAACCACCACCACCGCCCCGCTCCCCGCAAATCCTGTCCGCAGGGAGAAACCGGGAGGCGAATTCAGCCCTGGAGCCGTCTCCACTCCTGGGAGGAGCAGTCTTGGGGGGGGAGGTGGCTACCCAAGAGAGAGCTGGGGGTGGGGATGAAGGGGTCTGGCAAAATTCACAGCCCGGAAAGGGGGCCCAGCTGTGGGCAGGAGTCCCCTGGGGGTCCCAGAGGGTGGGCCCGAGCTGGGCTGGGTCCTGCTGGCCCAGTGCTCTTCTCACTGCCCCCCCCCACCCATCCCCCATCCCCACCCCCGCCTCCTGGGCAGGGACCAGATGTCCCGTCTGACATCAGCCACCACAGGCCCACCCACCCCTCCACCTTCTCCGCCCCTAATTCTGACCCTCCAGGCTCCAGAGGTCTGGGGTGAGCTGAGATGGGCTTTGGGGTGGGGACAGGGACGAGGCCAGGGGGAGAGATGCAGAGCCCCGAGTCCAATCCCTCCCCCCCGCCCCCAGGATGACGGTGATGAGCCTCGTGGTCCTGGTGCTGAGCTGGGGCTCCCTGGGTCTGGAGGCTGCGACCGCCGTGGTGAGTCAGAGGCCGGCCCGGACCTGGGGGGCGGGGGGCGGCCACGGGTTCTGAGGTTAAAGGGCTAGTTTTCTAGGTCCTGAAGGCCTGGGGGCCTGGGTCTGAGGGAGGAGGAGGGCTGGGGCCTGGACTCCTGGGTCTGAGGGAGGAGGGCTGGGGGGCTGGGCTCCTGGGTCTGAGGGAAGAGGGCTGGGGGCCTGGGCTCCTGGGTCTGAGGGAGGAGGGCTGGGGGCCTGGGCTCCTGGGTCTGAGGGAGGAGGGCTGGGGGCCTGAGCTCCTGGTCTGAGGGAGGAGGACTGGGGGCCTGGGGGCCTGGGTCTGAGGGAGGAGGGGCTGGGGGCCTGGGCTCCTGGGTCTGAGGGAGGAGGGCTGGGGGCCTGGGCTCCTGGGTCTGAGGGAGGAGGGCTGGAGGGCTGGGCTACTGGGTCTGAGGGAAGAGGGCTGGGGGCCTGGGCTGCTGGGTCTGAGGGAGGAGGGCTGGGGCCTGGGCTCCTGGGTCTGAGGGAGGAGGGCTGGGGTTCTGGACTCCTGAATCTGAGGGAGGAGGGCTGGGGGCCTGGACTCCTGGGTCTGAGGGGAGGGGCTGGGGTTCTGGACTCCTGAATCTGAGGGAGGAGGGCTGGGGGCCTGGGCTTCTGGGTCTGAGGGAGGATGACTGGGGGCCTGGACTCCTGGGTCTGAGGGAGGAGGGCTGAGGGCCTGGACTCCTGGGTCTGAGGGGAGGGGCTGGGGTTCTGGACTCCTGAATCTGAGGGAGGAGGCTGGGGTCACTCAGTCCATGGGGGTGTGGCATTGGGGCGGCTTCTGGCCTGAGCCCCCTTTCCTGCTGCCTCTCCCAGGGCCTCAGCGACTTCTGCTCCAGTCCCGACACCTACATCCTGAACCTAACTCAAGAGGAGACGGGGCTCGACTCAGGTGACCCCAGTGGCCCGGTGCACCTGCTGGATGCTCAGGCCTCTGTGTCCCGTCCTGCCTGGGGTGGGGGATAGGGGAGTGCCCCGCTGTCAGCCCGGCCCCTCGGGTCCCTGAAGCTCTCGGCACCTCCCGGGTGGGCTGGAGAAGACAGAGGGATGAAGATGCTGGGCTCAGGAGGGGGGAGAGGCCTGAGGGATGGGGGATCTGGCCCCATGGAGAAACCTGCAGTCTGGTCCAGGCAGGACCTCGGCAGCAGGTGGAGTGTGGAGACTGGGGGAGCAGCCGGTCTCCCAATACCAGGCCCTGGGAGCTCAGGGGGACCCCCAGCTGGGGAGGGGCCCCTCCCAGCTCACGGCCTCCCCCTCTTCCCTCCCGCCTCAGACATCCTGAGCTATTATTTCCTCTGCAACCAGGCCGTCCCCAACCCCTTTCAACAGGTGAGGGCTGCGGCTGGGGAACCGGGTGGAGGGGGCGGGGCTGGGGCCTGGGGCCTGGACTGCAGGGTCCTGGGGGAGCATGGAGGTGCCAGGGACCCCAGTCCTGTGTCTCGGGGGAGGAGCGGGCCGGGGGCGTGGACCCCAGGGTCCTCCGCCCTCTCTCCCTGTGTCCCCGCAGAGGCTGACCCTGTCCCAGCGGGCGCTGGCCAACATCCACTCCCAGCTGCAGGGCCTGGAGCGAGAGGCTGTGCCCCAGTTCCCTTCCGCGCAGGTAGGCAGAGCTGCGCCCACAACGGGCTCCCAGGGAGAGGGCGGGGCCAGATCTGTGGGCGTGGCCCTGATATATGGGCGTGGTCACGGAAAGGACGGGTCGGTGGGCGTGGCCCTGAGGTGTGGGCGGGGCCAAAGACAGGACTGGGCACCGACAGGGCATGTTCGATAGGCGTGGTCAGGAGGTGGGCGTGGCCACGAGACCGGTTGGTGGGCGTGACCCTGAACTATGGGCGGGGCCTGATGAAAGGGCGGGTCGGTGGCTGTGGGTGGGGCATGCTAATTAATAAATCTGGGCCCTGAGATATAGGTGGGGCCACAGGATGGACAGGGGCGCCAATAGGGTGTGGTCAGGAAGTGGGCGTGGCCATGAGACCCAGTTGGTGGGCGTGGTCCTGAACTATGGGCGGGGTCCGTTGATGGGGCGTGTCGGTGGGCGTGGCTATGGGTGGGGCATGGTGGCTAATAGATCTGGGCGTGGCCTTGCTGTGTGAGCCGGGCCGGAGGGTTGCATAGGTGGGCCTGGGCGTTACCTAAATAAAGGGGCGTGGCCTGGACGTGTGGGCGGGGCCTGGAGAGATGGGGGGGGGCCCTGGCCATGGACAGGTCCCAGGTGGGCTAAGGACCCCTTCCCACCGCAGAAACCTCTGCTGTCCCTGGAGGAGACCTTGAACGTGACGGAGGGAAACTTCCACCAGTTGGTGGCGCTACTGCACTGCCGAGGCTTGCACAAGGTGACCCAGGACCCCGCCTCACCTCATTCTCTGCCGGGACCCCGAAGGCCTGCTCCCTCTCTCCCACCGGCCAGGCTTTTCCCACTGCCCCCCTCCCCCCAGAGATCCAGTTATCTGTCTTAAACTGTTGTTTATATGCCATACACTATTCTCTACCCATTAGCCATCTGTCCATCTGTCGCCTAGAATCCTTCCTTGTTTCCTGCCCTCCTCCCTCTCTCCCCACCCCTCATCCCGGCTCTGTCCTCATCTCCCACTTCCCACTCCAGCCCACCCACGCTCCTCCCCGTCCTCCCCTCTCTGTCTCCCCATCTGCCTCCTAAAGGCTGTGCACTTAGTGAGCTCTGGAGGGAGGTCTCTGTGCTTCAGTGTCCTCACTTACGGGGCCGGGACTCAGGGGTGAATGCCTGCCGCGCTCTCGTGTGGCGCGTGCTGTCATCCTGCCAGGGCAGGGACGGGCAGGACACCCCGGAGAGAGGGAGCCCGGGGTCCCACGGCTCCGATGCGGCTGGGTGGCCCCGGCAGGCGCATCCCCCTGACCCTCCACCTCCTCACCCCGGTGGGCGGGACTGGTGTGGGGGTTCAGGAACATCAGCCGCCCCCACTGCGCTGAGTGGGGGGTCAGGGCTATTTTCGGGGCGGTGACTCACCGGGCCCTGGGGCCCTCGTAATGCCGTAAAGAAGGAGCTGCTGTTACGGTCTGTCTGGCAGACTTGGACGAGGAGGTACACAGGGCTGGGTCACCCGAGGTCGGGGGTCCCCTGTGCTCCACGGAGGCAGGGACCCGGTTCCAGGCCCTCGCCCCCCTTGTTCCCCATCCCATGGCCCCCCAGCCAGGCGGTCCCCAGTCTTGTCACTTCTGTCTCCTGGATGTTCATCTGCTGTCACCCCGCCCCCCCCAACCCCAGGGCTCTGCTGCGGCTCAGGCCAGGGGCATGTGGCCCGGGGACACAGGGCAGTGCATGGGGGTGCATCTGGTTGTCACAACTGGGGCGGGGATGAGGGTTCTCAGACCCGCAAGAGGCCCGGATCCGAGGTCCTCCCTGTGGGTGTGATAATGACAGCGACCCAAGCCCCTACTGTGCGCCCAACGCTTCCTGGGTGCCAGACTCTGAGCTGAGCACGTAGGACGGGGTGGGGGGTGGGTGGGGGGGAACGGAGGCACAGAGAGGCGGAGGGACTTGCCCAGCATGGCACAGCCGGAGTGGGGGCAGTGTGAGCGGCGTGTGTGTGGAGGGAGGGGGAGGGGGCACTGCCCGCTGATGGCCTAACCCCCCCCCTCCGCCCCCCCAGGACTACAGCGCCGCCCTGCGGGGCCTGTGCGAAGACGCCCTCGAGGGCCTGCTCTTCCTGCTGCTCTTCTCCCTCCTGTCCGCCGGGGCCCTGGCCACCGCCCTCTGCAGCCTGCCCCGCGCCTGGGCCCAGTTCCCACCCAGGTCAGGGGGGGATGGAGGAGGTGGGAGGAGGCCACGAGGTGGGGGGTGGGGGTGTCCCTGTTGGGGGGACAGCCTCCTGATGCATTCATTACCCATCCTCCTCCTCCTCTGCCACTCCCCCCCACCCCCCAGTGACGACTATGATGACACAGACGATGACGATCCTTTCAACCCTCAGGTACTGGGCTCCTGGGTCTGAGAAAGGAGGCTGGGGGCCTGGGCTCCTGGACCTGAGGGAGGGGCTGGGGGGCTGGGTCTGAGGGAAGAGACTGGGGCCTGGGCTCCTGAGTCTGAGGGAGGAGGGGCTGGGGGCCTGGACTCCTGGATCTGAGGGAGGAGGCTGGGGCCTGGGCTCCTGGGTCTGAGGGAGGAGGGCTGGGGGCCTGGGTCTGAGGGAGGAGGGGCTGGGGGCCTGGACTCCTGGGTCTGAGGGAGGAGGGCTGGGGGCCTGGACTCTGGGTCTGAGGGAGGAGGGCTGGGGGCCTGGACTCCAGGGTCTGAAGGAGTAGGGCTGGGGGCCTGGGCTCCTGGGTCTGAGGGAGATGGGCTGGGGGCCTGGACTCCTGGGTCTGAGGGAGGAGGGGCTGGGGCCTGGGATCCTGGGTCTGAAGGAGGAGGCTGTGACTTTGGCTCCTGGTCTGAGGGAGAAGGCTGTGCTCCTGGGCCTGAGGGAGGAGGTGAGGCCCACACTACAAACCTGATGCCCATGTCGCCCCTCCTCTGACCCCCAACCCCCAGGAATCCAAGCGCTTCGTGCAGTGGCAGTCATCTATCTGAGCCTCTTCTCCACGCCCGACGGGAGCCTGTGCCCCCTCCCCGGTGAGCGAGGGAGTGACCCCGGGTCGGGGAGCCGGCCGGCCCTCCTCCCCACGCCAGGCACGGGTGGCCTTCCAGCCAGCCCCGTCACCGCCTCTGTCTCTCTCTGCAGCTCCTTCCCGGGCTGCCGGAGAAGACCCCACTAACCAGCCTGACGGGGATCCCCCGCTAACCACGGCCCGGCCACACCGCGGCCACGGCCCCAGACAGGATGCCCCCCGCCCGCCTCGCCCCCCGGCCCGTAGCCTGTAGCCCAGGAGGAGACCGGGGCCCGGGGCCAGCCCCGAAGGACACGAGCGTCCCCCCACCCCCACCCCATGCCCCAGTGGGCGGGCGTAGGGACTATGATCTCCACCTGTGGCACTAACTTGGGAATGGGTTGATTTGAAATAAAAGGGAAGACTTTATTTTACAAGCAGCTCTCTCCCCTTCCTCTCCCCCCCCTAACCCAGTCTGTGGTCTGGCCTCCTGGTTGGGTGGGGAGACCTGCCCCTTCAGCTTGGCCTCCTGGAGTTTCTGTCCCAGGCCAGGCTCTGCAGGGGTTCTGAACTCCTGGGATTGCTATTCACACACACACACACACACACACACACACACACACACCAGGCTCTGCAGGGGTTCCGAAGGGATTGCTATTCACACACACACACACACACACACACACACACACCAGGCTCTGCAGGGGTTCCTAAGGGATTGCTATTCACACTTACACACACACACACACACACACCAGGCTCTGCAGGAGTTCCTAAGGATTGCTATTCACACACACACACACACACTCACACACACACACACACACACACACACCAGGCTCTGCAGGGGTTCCAAAGGGATTGCTATTCACACACACACACACACACACACACACACACCAGGCTCTGCAGGGGTTCCGAAGGGATTGCTATTCACACACACACACACACACACACACACCAGGCTCTGCAGGAGTTCCTAAGGGATTGCTATTCACACACACACACACACACACACACACACACCAGGCTCTGCAGGGGTTCCTAAGGGATTGCTATTCACACTCACACACACACACACACACACACACACCAGGCTCTGCAGGGGTTCCTAAGGGATTGCTATTCACACACTCTCACACACACACACACACACACACTCACACACACACACCAGGCTCTGCAGGAGTTCCTAAGGGATTGCTATTCACACACACACACACACACACACACACACCAGGCTCTGCAGCAGTTCCTGAGGGATTGCTATTCACACACACTCCACTCCCCCTGATTCTAAAAGCAGCGCGCCTGTCCTGACGTGGGAAGGCGGCCATCCTGGGCCGGAACAGGCAGCCGGAAATAGGCCTCGGGCGTGAAGATGGCAGAAGGCGCTTCAGGCAGGTGGGAAGGAGCTGGGCGCTAACATGACGGTCTCCATCTGGCAGCAAACACTCCACACAAGAGGGGTGACACCTCTAAATGCAGACCAGGGTGGCGCCTGCAGGGGAAGGCAGGGGATGTGGGGTGGGGGCAGGGGGTGTCGCCGGCAGCTTCTCGTGGGCCCTCTCTCTCAATCCTGAAACCTACCCTGGCCGGTGCGGCTCAGTTTGCTGGGGCCTTCTCCTGGGCAGTGAGAGGTCACCAGCTTTTTAAAAATATATTTTATTGATTTTTACAGAGAGGAAGGGAGAGGGATAGAGAGTTAGAAACATCGATGAGAGAGAAACATCCATCAGCTGCCTCCTGCACACCCCCTACTGGGGATGTGCCGCAAGCAAGGTACATGCCCTTGACCAGAATCGAACCTGGGACCCTTCAGTCCGCAGGCCGACGCTCTATCCACTGAGCAAAACCGGTTTCGGCAAGGGGTCACCAGCTTTGATGTCTGGTCAGGGCACCTGCCTGGGTTGTGGGGCCCGAACCCTGGCAGCCGATGGATGGTTCTCTCTCATGGATGTTTCCCCCTCTCCCTTGTTCTCTAAAACAAACAAACAAACCAACCACCACCTCGCCCCCCCCCAAAAAAAACAACCAAACATTCTTTTAAAAATATATATATATTTTATTAATTTTTACAGAGAGGAAGGGAGAGAGGCAGAGAGCTAGAAACGTTGATGAGACAGAAACATCAACCAGCCGCCTCCTGCACACCCCCCACCGGGGATGTGCCCGCAACCAATGTACATGCCCTTGACCGGAATCGAACCTGGGACCCTTCAGTCCGCAGACCGACGCTTTACCGCTGAGCCAAACCGGCCTTGGCAAAAAATAAAAATTCTTAAAAAAAAAAAAGGTAAATATCACATGACCTCACTCATTTGTGGAATATAGTGAACAACATAAACCGATGAACAAAAACAGATCCAGAGACAGAGAAGCATCGATCAGATGCTCAAACCTCAGAGGGAAGGCAGGGGAGGGCGGGGATGAGGGGGGAGATCAACCAAAGGCTGTGTATGCATGCACATAAGCCTAACCCTGTGGTTGGCAAACTCATGAGTCAGCAGAGCCAAATATCAACAGGACAACGACTGAGATTTCTTTTTTTCCTTTTTTTTAAAATTAATTAATTTATTTTTTTACATATTTTAATGATTTTTTTTGCCCCCCTCCCTCCCTCCCACACATCCCCTCCCTCCCCAGAGTTTTATGCCCATTGGATGTACTTATATGCATGAATACAAGTCCTTCAGTTGATCTATTATCTCCCCCAGATCCTCCTCCCTTCTCCGCTGTAATTTGACAGTCTGCTTGTTGCTTTACTGTCTCTATATCTATCTTTTGGATCATCAGTTTATAATGATCTTTATTATCCACAAATGAGTGAGGTCATGTGGTGTTTCTCTTTCATTGATTGGCTTATTTCACTCAGCATGATGTTCTCTAGTTCTATCCAGGTTGCTGCAAAAGATGAGAATTCCTTCTTTTTTATGGCAGCATAGTATTCCATTGTGTAGATGTACCATAGTTTTTGGATCCAATCATCTGCTGATGGGCACCTAGGCTGTTTCCAAATTCTGGCTATTGTAGATTGTGCTGCTATGAACATAGGGGTGCATATATCCTTTCTGATTGGTGTTTCTAGTTTCTTGGGATATATTCCTAGGGTGGGATTACTGGGTCAAATGGGAGTTCCATTTTCAGTTTTTTGAGGAAACTCCACACCGTTTTCCACAGTGGTTGCACCAGTCTGCATTCCCACCAGCAGTGCACGAGGGTTCCTTTTTCTCTGCAACCTCGCCAACACTTGTCATTTGTTGTTTTATTGATGTTGGCCATTCTGACAGGTGTGAGATGGTACCGCATTGTTGTTTTGATTTGCATGAGATTTCTTTTGAGAGCTGAAAACATACTTCTGCGCATGGGCCACGGAGTTTCCATCGCCCTGTATGTGGTATTTTGTGCGAGAGCCACACTCAAGGGGCCAAAGAGCCACACGTGGCTCGCGAGCCGCAGTTTGCCGACCACTGGCCTAACCAATGGACACAGGGGGTGAGGGCAGGACTGGGGGAGGGTGGGGTGGCAATGAGGGGATATGGACACATATGTAATACCTTAATCAATAAAATAAAATAAAAGTCGAGCCGAAACCAGTTTGGCTTAGTGGTAGAGCGTCGGTCTGCGGACTGAAAGTTCCCAGGTTCGATTCCAGGCAAGGGCATGTACATTGGTTGCGGGCACATCCCCGGTAGGGGGTGTGCAAGAGGCAGCTGGTCGATGTTTCTCTCTCATCGACGTTTCTAGCTCTCTATCCCTCTCTCCTCCTCTCTGTAAAAAATCAATAAAATATATTTAAAAAGAAAAAAAAAAAAACGAAACTGGTTTGGCTCAGTGGATAGAGCGTCGGCCTGCGGACTGAAAGTTCCCAGGTTTGATTCCAGTCAAGGGCATGTACCTTGGTTACGGGCACATCCCCCGTAGGGGGGTGTGCAAGAGGCAGCTGATCGATGATTCTAACTATATCCCTCTCTCTTCCTCTCTGTAAAAAAAAATCAATAAAATATATTTTTTAAAAAATAAAATAAAGAAAAAAAAAAAGTGGGGGGAAAAAAATTTTCTGAAATCCAAAGAGCAGCCGCACCTGACCGGCCGGCCCTGGCACCGGTCGCTCGGAGACAATGTCCCCACCTGGTGGCCGTATTCACCTGCTTCCTGCGGGAACACGGACGGGGACGCTTGCACCTGTCCTGCAGGGTATACGCCACGTTGCCCCTCGAAACTGAAAACCCCATGATCCCAACACGCACACGAGGACGTTCCGGGGGGGTGGGGGTTCGGGATCAGAGCGTGTTGGTCCCGAGTGCCCAGGGCCATAGGGGCTGCTCCATGCCCCCTCATTATTTCCAGTTTGCAAACAGCAAGGGATGTTCAAGGCAGCTTTCGATGTGAGGGCCTGAAGCTGGGAAAGAGAAACCCACTCCGATTTCGGGGGGCCAGGGACCTGGGGGCTACCTGTATGGACTTCCTTCCAGTGACTATGCCCTGTGACCCTAGGGGCCAGCCCTGTGTGATTGGGGCTGCTTTGCTCTCTAACACTGCCCCCTAGTGGCTGAGACCGGGTCCTGAAGCGGAAGTGTGTGCTGACTGAGGTTGGCTGGATGTTTGCAAACTACCCAGTGACTCAGGCGGCGGCCTGGGCCTGATTTCCCGCCAATGAACCTGGCCCGACATTTAAAAAAAAAAGTAAATATTTTTCCTCACAGGCATGGCTCTGTGGTTGAGCGTCGACCTATGAACCAGGAGGTCATGGGCCGATTCCTGGTCAGGGCACATGCCCGTGTTGCAGGCTGGATCCCCAGTGGGGAGGGGCGTGCAGGAGGCAGCCCATCAATGATTCTCTCTCACCATGAATGTTTCTACTCTCCCTTCCTCTCTGAAATCAATAAACATATATTAAAAACAAAAAAGTAAATCCTTTGCCAAAATCGGTGTTCTCAGTGGTTAGAGCGTCGGCCTGCAGACTCAAGGGTCCCAGGTTCGATTCCAGCCAAGGGCATATATACCTTGGTTGTGGGCACATCCCCAGTGGGGGGTGTACAGGAGGCAGCTGATTGATGATTCTCTCTCATCGATGTTTCTGACTCTCTATCTCACTCTCTTCTTCTCTGTAAAAAAATCAATAAAATATATTTTTTTAAAAAGGAAATCTTTATTTTAAAATAACATATGAGCAGTTTCGCTGCCAAGCAAGATGAGCAGAGACTTGGATTTGCCCGCCTTCATGAAACAGCCCCCAAACCAGACGAAATACGTGCAGCAATGACGGTGCTCACGACTCCGGGCATCAGTCCAGGGCGGAGAGCGATCCCGGGGAGAAGCTGGGCCCTGGGACCTGAAATCGCCACAGCCCCACCATCAGAGCGTTTCCCGCCGCGGGGACTCGGAGGGGAACTGAGCCACAGCACCCCCCAGAGGCCCTGAGAAAACTGCTCTAAAAAACCAAGTCTTACAAATGCTCAAACCAAAAGAAGGCAGGAAAAGAGGAAAAGGCACCCGGCTTTGGGGTGACTCAGTGGTTGAGCATCCACCTAGGAACCAAGAGGTCACGGTTTGATTCCCTGTGGGGGAACACGCCCGGGTGGCGGGCTGGATCCCCAGTGTGGGGTGTGCAGGAGGCAGCTGATCCATGATTCTATATCATCATTGATGCTTCTCTCTCTCTGAAAAAAACAAAACAAAAAAAAAAAACCCATACTTAAAAAAATAAAATAAAGAGAGGAAAGGGGAGCAAAGAAAGAAGGTCTATGTAGCAGCTCACTCTGCCTCTCTGCTTCACTAACAAACTCTAAAGTAAAACAGAATAAAAAAGAAACATGACAAATAGAAATGCTTAGCAAGTCGATAGGTTTAAACATAATCACACCAATGATCTCTTTCAAGAACGGTGACATACGCTGCTTTTAAAAGGCAGAGAGCCCTGTCCGGTTTGGCTCAGCGGATAGAGCGTGGGCCTGCGGACTGAAGGGTCCCAGGTTCGATTCCGGTCAAGGGCATGCACCTTGGTTGCGGGCACATCCCCAGTAGGGAGTGTGCAGGAGGTGGCTGATAGGTGTTTTTCTCTCATCGATATTTCTAACTCTCTCTCCCTCTCCCTTCCTCTCTGTAAAAAAAAAAAAAAAAAAAAAAAAAAAAGCAATCAAATATATTTATAAAACAATAAAAGGTGGAGATTGCAGGCTTGGGGAGAAAGAAAGCTCCAACTGGGTACAAGGACCCACTTTAGATACAGGGGGACAAACTACAGGGACCCTAAACACTGAATGCACTGTGGGCCCCTGAGTTGGACTCAGCGACATTGGCGGGAAACGTGGCAACATTCACCTTAAATCGGCCGTCCAGTTAGCCAAGTGCCAACGTGGGACCTTCTTTGTTGTAACGGATCTTACAGTCTCGGGAGGTGAGGGCACCGGGGACCCTGGGAGCAGGGTATGCGGGCCCCGCACTCCCGCAGCCTTTCTGCGAATCTACAAGGACTCTGAGGGCCACAGCAGGGGACGCAGGGCCAATGGGAACGCGTGTGACAGCAGGAGCTGGGCAGGAAGCCGCTGGGACCCCTCCCGCACCCGGACTGCATGATCTCATCCGGGTCCTGGAGGGAGACACTTGCGAGTTTAGTTAGGAGAAGTTTAAAAAAAAAAACAACAAAAAAAAACAGACCTGGCCGAGACCGGTGTGGCTCAGTGGATAGAGCATCGGCCTGCGGACTGAAAGGTCCTGGGTTCGATTCTGATCAAGGGCATGGACCTTGGTTGCGGGCACATCCCCACTGGGGGTTGTGCAGGAGGCAGCTGATGGATGTTTCTCTCTCATCGATGTTTCTAACTCTCTATCCCTCTCTCTCTTCCTCTCTGTAAAAAAATCAATAAAATATATATTTAAAATAAATAACTAAGTAAAACAGGCCTGTTGATAGAGATGGTGCAAACACTCCTCAGCCTACATCAATTTCCTCGAAGGACCAGCCCACTGCCCCCTGCCTGCCCCTACGGACCTGCCCCCTGCCCCCTGCCCGCTCCTATGGACCTGCACCAGCCCGCCTCTATGTACCTGCCCCCTGCCGCCCTACGGGCCTGCCCCCTGCCTGTCCCTACGGACCAGCCCCCTGCCTGTCCCTACAGGCCTGCCCCCTGCCCCCCCCCGCCCCCCCCCCCCCGCTACGGCCTGCCCCTGCCCGCCCCTACGGACCTGCCCCTGCCCGCCCCTACGGACCAGCCCCCTGCCCGCCCCTACGGGCCAGCCCCCGCCCGCCCCTATGGACCTGCCCCCTGCCCGCCCTACGGGCCTGCCCCCTGCCCGCCCCTACGGGCCTGCCCCCTGCCCGCCCCTACGGGCCAGCCCCCTGCCCGCCCCTACGGGCCAGCCCCCTCCCCGCCTGCCCCCTGCCCGCCCCTACGGGCCAGCCCCCTGCCCGCCCCTATGGACCTGCCCCCTGCCCGCCCTACGGGCCTGCCTCTTCTGGACCCCACACCTGTATTTTGCCGTCCCCCCTCTATACCCCCCCCCGCCCCCAAACGGGGCTTGTCTCCCAGCGCTGGCCCCCGCCGCCCCCTCCGCCGAACGCGCCGTCCCGTTTCAGGGACTAAGGCAGCTTCCATTTCCGGTGGGGCCTGTGCGCACCCCTTTTCTTTGCGCTCGTCCTTCCCTTCCCCAGGCTCCCCCATCCCTGGACGGACGGCGGGCCGTCCCACAAGCCCCATCACCCTGGTGTGTGTCTGACAGTCGGAATAATAAATGGCTACCGCGAACGCAGCCAAAACTCCGCTTACGGGGCGAACGCGACGCCCAAGTCGGTCGCGCGTGTCCCCTCGGGGCCACCGTCCCCATCCCGTCTTCCGGCTTGCGCGGAGCGCCCGCCCGCTGAGTGCGTGGGCGGGAGGGCGGGCTCAAAGCCCAGACCGCGGCTCCCATTGGTCGCCTCTGGGGCGGGGCGGGGCGAGGCCTGCGGCTGACGTCATGACGCCGCGCTCCGAACGTCGAAGCCCAAGGAAGACGGGAGTCAGCCAGCTCGCGAGCCTCCCCTCGGCGGTGGTGTCGTCGCTTTGGCCCGCAGCTGCCGAGTCCCCGGGGCGAGCGGCGGAGGTGGGTGTGAGGGGCGGGGAGCCGGCGGACCGGTCGGCGCGGCGCCGGCTTCCGGCCTCACGCCCCCCGCGGGCCCCGAGGCCTGCGCGGCTGTCACCCCAACGGACGCGGCGCGCGAGCGTCCGCTGGGTGTGGCGGCGCGGGCGGCACTGCGCCTGCGCGGACGGGCGGGGCGCGCGGCCGGGCCACCCCGCAGCCCCGTGCGGTCGGTCGCTCGCTGCGGCCCGCGCGCTCCCTTGGAATTCCTGGGGCCCCCGGCGCCCCTTGTCTCCTATTGGCTGGGCGGTTCCACCGAGACAACAGCGTTGTCCCGGGCGACGGGGGGGGACCCCTGGCGCCCGCTGCTTCCCGGCAACGCGGTGCGCACGCGCGGCGCGGCCGGGGCGGTGGCTCGCGGGGCCAGGTGCGGGGGTCGGGCTGGCTCTTCCTTTCCCTCCCCGTCCCCCCCCTATCCCGACTCTGCCTGCTGGACGGGCCGGGCGATCGGGTGCCTCCACCCTTTACACCTGCCCAGGACCCCGCCGGGCCTTTCCCCCGCCTCCCAGCCTCCTTCCGGGGCCCGCCAGCGCCGCCCCCCTCCCTCCCGCCTTCTGTTTAGGGCCGCTCCCAGCCAGCTCCTGGCACCTGTTCCCGGCCCCTCCTTATTCTGTAGGATGTCCGGGTTCTCCAGCAGGCTTCGCCTCGGAGCTCACTCATATTTGTTGTTATTCCTTTAGGTTTAGACACTCCTCCCGCGTCCCCTCCTCCCCCCCCAAGTCCTGGTCTCCAAGACATCCATTCGCTTTCTTTTGTCCTCCCCACCCCACTCTTACCTTCCCAAAGGGTTCAGGCACCCCGCAGCTTTCTCTGCTGACCTCCACCCGGGCGGTCCCGTCCCCTGTTTCCCCCCCGCAGGCCGATCCCTCCCTGTAGGTCAGGAACAGAGTTCTTGGCCTTCGGGAACCTTTCTAAAGTGATTTGTGTTCTCTCTCTCTCTCTCTCTCTCTCTCTGAAATAGTTCTCTTAAGACAGGGGTGGGGAGCATCGGGTCCGAGGGCCCTGGACATCATTTGGCTTGGCCCTGCCAAGGCATTAGGAGTGTGGTGTTAGGTTAAACGTCTGACCAAATAGAGCAGACCAGTTTTTTTGTTTTTAATTTTAAAAAAATTTATTTTATTGATTTTTTTTATTTTTATTATTTTTTTTTTTTACAGAGATGAAGGGAGGGGGATAGAGACTTAGAAACATCAATAAGAGAGAGAAACATGGATCAGCTGCCTCCTGCACACCCCCCACTGGGGAGGTGCCCGCAACCAAGGTACATGCCCTTGTCCGGCCGGAATCGAACCTGGGACCCCTCAGTCCGCAGGCCAAGAGCAGACCAGTTTCGAAGTGGATGGTTGTGTATGGCCTCGACTGTTGTCACAAGTATCCAGACGTCCCTAGGCAGGAAGAAGGTCCCCCACCCTGTCCTGAGCACTGTCTAGGAAGCCATTGCTTCACGTTGGCATTCTCCTTGGGCACCCTCAGCTTCTCTTTTATCTTGTTGTTGTGCTCCCCTCTTTTTTGCTCCAGCCTGGGTCAGACCCTGCCTTTGCCGAGTTCTCCCAGCCCTCAGGGTCCACTCAGGCTCAAAGAGAGTGTCCCCTCCCCTCTCTCTCCTGCTGCTTCTCAGGAAGTCACAGGCTCCTCACCCTTGGCCGTAGCCCCCCCCCCCCCCCCTCCTGTCTCAGGGTGTCCCCTGAGTCTTTTCCTTTCATATAGGTTTCAGATCCTTCTCGTCCCCTCTGGGAAATCCCACAGACTTCCCTCTGGTTCACTTCCTTCGTTTCCCACCCAGGACACTACAGGAGGCCAGGCCCTCTCCTCTCCCTCTTTCCTCCCCCCAACCCTCCCCTCCCCTCCCCCATCCCTCCTCTCCCCTCCCCTAACTCTAACCCCCTGACCCTCACTCTAACCCTAATCCTCTCCTCCCCTCCCCTCTCCTCCCCTCTCTCGCTGGCCCTTATCCCACACCCAGGCTGTCTTCAGACTAGACCACACTCCCTTTCCTGCCTGGCTTCTCCTGAGCCCATCGGCGTCTCACCCCCACTTTGTGACGTTCTTTTGCTGCTGCTTGAGTCTCCCTGATTGATCCCTTCTCTCGCAGACAGTGAAAAAGCAGTCTGGCTCCCGAGGTCCACCCCTTACACCCCAGGGTCCAGATGGCGGCCAATGTGGGTGATCAACGCGGCACAGACTGGTTAGTGGGCAGAGGGACAGGCTGGGGGGGCAGGGGGTGGCGGGAGGAGCAAGCCCAGCGTCCTTATTGTCCTCCTCCTCCTCCTCCTCCTCCTCCTCCTCCTCCACCTCCTCCTCCTCCTCCTCCTCCTCCTCCTCCTCCTCCTCCTCCTCCTCCACCTCCTTCTCCTCCTCCTCCTCCTCCTCCTCCTCCACCTCCACCTCCTCCTCCACCTCCTCCTCCACCACCACCTCCTCCTCCTCCTCCTCCTCCTTCTCCTCCACCTCCTCCTCCACCTCCTCCTCCTCCTCCACCACCACCTCCTCCTGCTCCTCCTCCTCGGGGTGGGGCCTCCGGGTCAGGGCAGGGCTGGTCCAGGCGGCAGAGTGAGGGAGCATGGGCTGCAGTGTGGGGGCGTCGAGCCTCCTGAGCCCTCCCTTTGCACAGCCCAGTGCTGATTTGCAAAGTGGCATGCTTCATTCAGTGAACCGCGACTGGGGCAGCCTCCAACACCTAGCCGTTCATCTTTTTGGTAATGACTTTTTTCTAAAACTGTGATTGTAACCTGCTGGCGGGTGTTATCGGGAAGAATTCCCTATTCTTTCCAAAGCTGTGTGATTATAACCTGCCGAGTGGGGTGGTGTGGGCCGGAATTGATAGTTCCCAGACCGCTTAGACCTGCGAGGCACCAGCCCTGTGTCAGGTTCTGCAGGCACAGCGGTCGCTGTGTTTGCTCCATATTTAACACCTGCTTGTGCACCAGGCCCCTGCACAAGCCCGGAGGCAGGCAGTCTCCCTGGTTCCACACAGAAAACCCAGACACTGGGTTTTCCCCGCAGGTCCTCCCAGTACAGCATGGTGGCCGGGGCGGGCAGGGAGAACGGCATGGAGGCGCCCATGCACGAGAACCCGGAGTGGGAGAAGGCGCGCCAGGCCCTGGCCAGCATCAGCAAGGCGGGCGCCGCCGGCAGCTCCAAGGCCAGCAGCAACGGGCCTGTGGCCAGCTCGCAGGTGAGGAGGCCACGGGGCCGGGCACCCCGGCGGGGGCCGCTGGGGGAGGGACGGGCTCGGTGTCCTCTCGTGTCACCTCCAGCGCTCCTAGGGTGGGGGAGGCAAGGACTTCCTCCAAGCGTCCAGGGGCCACCTGTCCGTCCCGGAGGTGCCTGAGTGAGGGCAGAGGCTGGCTCTCTGGAGAGACGTCCCCAGTTCTGTTCCTGGGCAGTTAACCTGCTTGCTGGTTAACGGGGGCCGTGGCCGTGGGCGCCTGCTGCCCTGGCTGACGGCGTGTGGCCTCTCCCCACAGTATGTGTCTCAGGCGGAAGCCTCGGCCCTGCAGCAGCAGCAGCAGCAGCAGTACTACCAGTGGTACCAGCAGTACAGCTACGCCTACCCCTACAACTACTACTACCCCATGGTGAGTGCCCCCGTCCCCGTCCCCCTGGGGCCCTATCGCCGTGCTCCCTGCACAGAGACCTCCACCTGCCACACCCCGGCCACGCGTGCTCCGCGGCCACTGCTCCTGTGGGCCCCGCCTCCGGAGGGCGCCTTTCTCCGAGGAGCTTTGTTACTTCAGGTGTGCCCCCTGCCCTCCCCTCTGCTTCCCTCCTGGCCTTGTCCACAGCCCTTGCTGCTGGACGGGCCACGTGTCTGCCGCTGCGTGTATCTGAGCGCCAGCTTCATTCGGGCGTGGGTTGTCATCTTTTAATTTTGTCCTGGTGTGGGGCTTAGAGAGCTGGCACACAGCGATATTTGTGGAATAGGGAGAAATTCTGAAAAGGAGCGAAAATAGAATATAGGCTTATAGAGGTTTTAATTTCATTTTTTCTTTTTTTTTACTTTTTGAACAATTTAAATATGTTTTTATTTTAATTTCATGAAATGCTTTTCTTAACGTAAGAGAATTTGGTGCATTTATGTGGTAGAGAGAGGGCAGAGGGGTGAGCGGTGAGGGGAGGGGCAGGGCTGCTGAGCAGCGGGAGGCGGGGAGCCAGCTGGCCACTCACCCTCCTCCCTGCCTGTGCAGAGCATGTACCAGGGCTACGGCTCCCCCTCCCAGTACGGGATGGCCGGCTCCTACGGCTCAGCCACACCCCAGCAGCCAGCAGCCCCCCAGCACCAAGGCACTCTGAACCAGGTAACGCCCAGCCCGTGTCTGCGCCGGGTTCCGGCTGGGGAGGTAGTTTGTGAGGGTTGTGCTTTGAGAACGAAGAGGACAGAGCAGGGGTTTTGAAACTTTGGGGCTTGGCAAGGCCAGGGCCTGGGCTGTTGGGGTGACGGTGGTGGCAGTCTGTAGTGTGGCAGCTTGTCTGTGCGTGCCCCCCGCATGTGCACAGCTGCACACATATCTGGCCTTGCACGCACATGCACCTTGGCGGAGTGGTGGAGCTAGTGCAGGGAGGTGAGGCGAGAGACCTGGGCTCGAATCCCAGTACCCTCTCTGGGGTGTGGGTACAAGTCCTGCGACCTGCTACTCAGCCAGCTCAGTGGGAGGGGTGACTGGGTTGTTATAGAGCTGCTGCGAGGGTGTAATCGTGTGTGCGTGCCATGGCTGATATGGGACACGTGCTCCGACCGTAACCACTGTTGGGGGGGGGGGGGCTGCTGCCACTTACCAGCTGGGGCCATGGGGAGAGCCTGTCTGAGCCCGTTTCTCAGCCATGGAAGAGTGGTTAGGAGACCCCGTTCCCCAGGAGAGGGTCACGGCCGTGCAGAAAGCTAAGAGACGTGACGTTGAGTGTGAGAGAGCAGCTGGAGACTCTGCTCCCGCCCTCAGCGCCACTTCCTCCGACAGCCCCCCGTCCCCGGCATGGATGACGGCATGTCCTACCAGGCCCCTCCCCAGCAGCTGCCAGCAGCTCAGCCCCCTCAGCCCTCCAACCCCTCGCACGGGGCTCACGCTCTGAACAGTGGCCCCCAGCCCGGGACGACGCCGGCCACCCAGCACAGCCAGGCGGGGCCCGCCTCGGGCCAGGCCTACGGGCAGCACAGCTACGCCGAGCCGGCCAAGCCCAAGAAGGGCCAGCAGCTGTGGAACCGCATGAAGCGTAAGTGGGCAGCGCAGGAGCCGGGGCGGGGGCTGGGCATCAGCCTCGGTGGGAGGCAGGGGTGCAGGGATTGTCGCAGGGCCTCGGGGTGGCTGCCTGGAGCCAGGCCTGCCGTCCCAGGCGGCTGGGGTAGGCCTAACTCCAGCTTTCGCTGCTCCCCACCCCCAGCGGCCCCCGGGACTGGTGGTCTCAAGTTCAACATTCAGAAACGGCCCTTCGCTGTCACCAACCAGAACTTCAGCTCCAGCTCGGAGGGCCAGCACAGTGGCTTCGGCCCCCAGCCCAACCCCGAGAAGTCCCAGAACCACAGGTGACGGCCCTGGCCGGCCAGTCCTCGGCATGGAGGACACCCGAGCGGGTTCTGCTCCGGAGGGCGGGTGGCTCCCTGGGGTGGCTGTGAGCGTCAGACGGGAGGGGAGCAAACGCTGGAGCTGTGCCTGCCTGTGCGTCAGCTCATGTAGCGGCCGAGGTGACAGGCTGTGCCGGAGTGGGTGCTCCCAGCTGAGCCCCCACTTCTGCTCCTGTGCAGGGGGGGCCTGTCGGGGAAGCCGGACGACTGGCCGCAGGACATGAAGGAGTACGTGGAGCGCTGCTTCACGGCCTGCGAGTCGGAGGAGGACAAGGACCGCACGGAGAAGCTGCTCAAGGAGGTGCTGCAGGCCCGGCTCCAGGATGGCTCTGCCTACACCATCGACTGGAGCCGGGAGCCTCTGCCTGGGTGAGTCCGGCTGGAGGTGAGGCCAAGGCAGCTTGTGTGCCGGGGGAGTGGTGGGGGAGACCCTGGGGCGGAGCTGAGCCGTGGATGCAGGTGGGTGAAGCCTCGGGTGGCGTGTCCCTGGGCAGAGGGAGGGCGTGGGTTGGTGATGCCCTGCTCTGTCCTCAGGCTGACTCGGGACACTGTGGCCGAGAGCCCCAAGAAGAAGCGGTGGGAAGCCCCCAGCAGCCTTCACCCTCCCAGGGGGGCAGGCGCCACGACCAGGGGCGGGGGTGCCCAGTCACAGCGAGGGACGCCAGGGGCTGGGGGTGCTGGCCGAGCGCGGGGCGGCAGCTTTGCCAAGTTCGGCAACCGCAATGTCTTCATGAAGGACCACAGCTCCTCCTCCAGCACAGAGTCCCGTTCCCGCTCCTCCTCCCGGTCCCCGAACCGCCACTTCCGCCGCAGGTGGGTGCAGGCTCCGGGCGGGGGGAGGGGGGGAGGTGCGGGGCGGGGGGGGGGCGGCCTCGGGGAGCCGGCCCAGGCCTCACCGTCCTGCCTCTTCCGCACAGTGACTCCCACTCGGACTCGGACAGTTCCTTCTCGGGGAATGAGTGTCAGCCTGTGGGTCGCAGGAACCCGCCCCCCAAGGGCCGGGGAGGCCGGGGGGCCCACATGGATCGGGGCAGAGGCAGGGCCCAGCGAGGGAAGAGGTGAGTGAGCCTTTGGGTGGCCAGGGAGGGTGCTGTGCCCTTGAGCGGCGTAGCAGAGGCCTGGGGTGCTCCATGCCGGTCTCTTTTACCGACCCTCCCCTCTCCTCCCTCCCCCTTACCCCCAAGGCACGATCTAGCGCCCACCAAGCGCAACCGCAAGAGGATGGCGGTGCTGGAGTGTGAGGACCCCGAGCGCGAGCTGAAGAAGCAGAAGCGGGCGGCCCGCTTCCAGCACGGCCATTCCCGCCGCCTGCGCCTCGAGCCCCTGGTGCTGCAGGTGGGCGGCCTGGAGAGCAGCGGGGGCGACCCTGACTGGCAGGAGCTGCAGATCGTGGGCACCTGCCCCGACATCACCAAGCACTACCTGCGGCTCACCTGCGCCCCCGACCCGTCCACGGTGCGCCCTGTGGCGGTAAGTGCCGGGTGGGCACTGGAGGGGAGCCGAGCCCAGTCCCAAGCACACGGCCTTGTTGGGGGCTTTCTAGCCCTCGGGGCCTCTGGGTCCCACTTGAAATGGGACAAAGGCCCCAGCGTCCTGATGGGACGAGGCCGTGAGTGTCCTGTCCCGGGAGCACCCAGGCCGGGCTGACTCGGGCCTGGGCTCAGGAGCCCTCCGGCCTGGGCTCTTCCTCCTGGTGGGCCACGGGGGGTGATGCTGCAGCCTTCACTTCAGACGCCGCCTTAGCGGGGCTTAGCGGGGCTTGGATGTCCCTGCTCTGCCGGCTGTCACTGACTCCGTGTGACGGACGGCCTTCCAGGTTCTGAAGAAGTCGCTGTGCATGGTCAAGTCCCAGTGGAAAGAGAAGCAGGACTACGCCTTCGCCTGCGAGCAAATGAAGTCCATCCGGCAGGACCTGACGGTGAGGGCTGGGGCTGGGTGACCGGGGCTGGGGGTGGGGGTGGGGGTGGGATTGGAGTTTGGGGAGGGGGGCTGTGTGTCCCACCCTGCTCTGGCCTGACTCCTCTCCTTGCTGCCCCAGGTGCAAGGCGTGCGCACTGAGTTCACGGTGGAGGTGTACGAGACGCACGCCCGCATCGCCTTGGAGAAGGTGAGTGGGCTCCGGGCTCTTCCCGGGCTGCTGGGCTCCTCCCGGGCGGGCTCCCCAGCCTCACTCTGCCCCTCCTCCCTGCCTGCCTCCCCGCCAGGGTGACCACGAGGAGTTCAACCAGTGCCAGACGCAGCTCAAGTCGCTGTACGCGGAGAGCCTGCCCGGCAAGGTGGGTGAGTTCACCGCCTACCGCATCCTCTACTACATCTTCACCAACAACTCGGGCGACATCACCACGGAGCTGGCCTACCTGACGCGGGAGCTGAAGACGGACCCCTGCGTGGCCCACGCCTTGGCCCTGAGGGCAGCCTGGGCTCTGGGCAACTACCACCGCTTCTTCCGGCTCTACGGCCACGCGCCCTGTATGTCTGGCTACCTCATAGACAAGTTTGTGGACCGGGAGCGCAAAGCCGCCCTCAAGGCCATGATCAAAACGTATGTTCAGCTGAGGTCCCCCGTGACCCCGTCTCTTCCCCCTCCACCCCTGGCGAGCAGGCCTCTAGCTCCAGTCCCGTCTGTCTTGGCCCCTCTCCCTTTCTCGTCCTCTCCTGCTGTCCCTCCTCCCCTTTGCTCAGCCCTCCCACTGGCCTCTTCCGCCATTCTTTCTTTCTTTCTTTCTTTGGTTCCGGGGTCCCTCCGCCCCCTGCCAATCGTCCTCCCATTCACATCACCTGGGACCCTGGCTGCTCTGCTCGGGGCTGCCTGTCTCTGGCTCTCCGGCCGCAGCCCTTGCTCTAGAGACAAACGAGAAAACAGTGCTGCTCTGGCAGCTTCTGGTCTGATGGGCCAGGGCCCATTCCTACTTGAGCCTTCTGAGGGGCCACATGTTAGGGAAACGGGCGAGATGCCAGGCAGGCTGGGCTTGTGCCCACACACTGAGGGTGCCTGCTGTGTGCTCCATCCAGAGTGCGGGATGTGTGCTTAGGGCAGTGAGCCTCCCGGGTCAGGGAGGTTCCTTTTGTTGTCACAGTTGTCACAGCCGGGGCTGCTCCTGGCCTGTGGTGGGTAGAGACCGGGGCTGCTGCTGACCAGCCCACAGCGCCCCACAGCGTGCGTGGCGCCCCACAGCACTAAGGGGGCCCACTGCCAGCCTCCGAGGGTGAGAGCCCCTGCTCGGGTCAGGAGTCTGAGGCCTTGAACACCAACCATGTCTGTTAGCTTTCCCCTGTGGATGGTTTGGAGCCTGGGAGAAGATGGTCGAACTGAAGGATAGGGACACTCTGGGGCCACAGAAACCACAGAGGGGACGTGGGCAGAAATGTGGGGTGAGGATGCACAGGAGCGGCTAACAGACCAGCACCCGCTGCAGCCTGCCAGGCCCCTGGGGGAGCTCCCAGGCGTCCTCCAGCTCAGGTAGCTGGGCCGGCGACTCCTCCCTGTTAGTGTGTGTGCCCGGCCTCGGGAGGACAGACGGCTGGAGCCTGTGGGAGCGCCTGGCCTGGCACTGGCACCGCCTTTCCGTGGCAGACACGTCCCTGCAGGGGGCCAGGCTCGTGGGGGCAGCAGCTCTCCTGGCTCCATGGACAGCAAGGCTGGGGCCAATGGGCTTGGGCAGGGCCGGCTCCGAGTACATCCAGCCAGCGGCTTCCTTTCCTGGGTGACGCGCAGTGCCTGTGCCCGGGCCCTGCAGTGCCCGCCCGGCGTTGTTTGTGAGGTAGATGACTCAGCCTGCAGGCGAGGGTTCGCTCAGGCACTGAGCACTGAGGGCAGCTGCTTCTGGCACGGGCCGCGCGCGCTCGTTGCCAACCAGAATTTCCTTGTGGGGAGTGTAGGAAGTGCCGGCTGACTCCTGTGCCCGGGGCATCCCTGAGGCTCAGACCAGGGTTGGGTCCTGGGAGGGCCAGGCCCCCAGAGTAGCGGTCAGCCCTCCCGTCCTGTGCCTGTCCCCACGGGCCATCTGCCTGGCCCTGCCCTCGGCCACGGTGGCCCTCTCCTGAGGGACTGCTCAGGCCAGGGAGCAGTGGAAGAGCCGCTGCGGCCCTTCCCCCCCTCCTTCCGGGCCTCCGCCAGGTAAGTGAGGGCAGAGGGGCACAGCTGGGCCTGGGCTGTCAGCCCAGTCTGAGGGCCCCCAAGCTCCAGAGGTGGGCGGTGGGGGTGAGGGCCGGGGACCAGAGGTTACGTTTCCTAATGCGCGGAGGGGACGCTTAGGGTGTCGGAAGGGGGGCGCCCACTCCCTGTCCGTGGGGCCCCTGCCTGCTGCCCGCCTCATCACCTTCTCCTCTTGTTTCCGTAGCTTCCGCCCTGCGCTGCCCGTCTCCTACCTGCAGGCCGAGCTGGCCTTCGAGGGCGAGGCCGCCTGCCGGGCCTTCCTAGAGCCCCTGGGCCTGGCCTACACGGGCCCGGACAACGCCAGCATCGACTGCCGCCTCAGCCTGGCGCAGCTGTCCGCCTTCTGAGCACCGCGCCGGGGTGGGGGCGGGGCCGCGGCCACGCCACTCTGCGGATCTTGTTTTTGAGCCATGGACTTGGGTTGTAAATTAATCGTGGGGAGTGAGCTCCAGGAAGAGCCGCCCTCCCTGCCCCGTTTTCCTACCGGGGAGTCTGTACAGAGATTTTTTCTACGTTTTTATTTTTGCCTCAGAGGGACGGGACGGGGAGGAGGGCGGGCAGCCGAGGGTTGGGGGCTTGGTCCGTCCACCTTGCACTCTACTAATGCTGTCTCAGTGTTTTCTCTCTCTCTCTCTCGAGCTCGTACTCCGGTACCAACTCGGCACCCTGGCCCATCTCATGCCAGGGGGCCAGCAGAAGACGACCGGCCGCTCCGCCCGTGCCCGCTGCGGCGGGGGCACCCGCACGCCGCCCGCCGCCCGCCGCCATCTGCCTACCTCACCAGAGACTCTTGTTGCCCAGCCCTCCGGGGCCTCCGTGCTCGGGGCGCGGGGAGCCGCAGAGACTGTGTCATGCCCTCGGCTCCCGCCCCAGAAAGCCACCGCCACACCAGGCCACCAGCAGATCCACGTTGCCACCGAACCGAAGGCTCCGGAGCCATCGCGGGACCTCGCCGGCCGGGCCGCCTGTCTGCAGTTGTATTAAGTTGTCTCGTGTCCCTCCTCCCGCCACCCCAGTGTTTGTTCTAGTTTTTTTACCCCTTCCCTCCCTCTTCCCCCTCCTGCCCCCCCCCCCTCGGTTCAGCACAGGTAAACGGTTCCCCTCCCCGCCTTCATGGATCACCAGCTCACGTCACATTTCCTTCTCGTTTCTTTTTGTGTGTTTATTTAAGTTATTTTCCCTCCTTCCTCCCTTTTCTTTTCCCCTCCCTCCCTCTTCTGCCATGTAATTGGAGGTTGTGCAATGAGTTTGCAAACAGCTGGACTGTCAGGCTGCTTTTTTTCCAGATGTTCCTTCTCTGCCTCCCCCCCTCCTTTCCCCCTTTCTTTCCTTCATTCTTCCTTTGGATCACTGAGCACGTTTGGAACCCTGAGAGAAACCACAATTAAAGAGAGAGAGCGAGCGTGTGCTTTGTCCTTCCTGCTTGGACTGGATCTCCTCAGTGTTTGGCACTGAGATCCGACTTGTCTGCCCAGAGAGGCCTGGGCCGTCACCCCAGGGGGATCTCCGCCAGGGGCTGGTAGGCGGCCCCTGCCCTCCCCATGCGGCACAGCCAGAGTTGTCTCAGGAGCTGGCTCCCCAGCTCCTGCCCTGGGCTGGGCCCAGGCATGGCGAGGTGCCCCCGAGAGCCCCGGGGGACCTTGGCCAGCGTGAGGTGCGGGTGCAGCCCCCCTGGGGGCTGGAGCACTCTGAGCCCTTCAGCCTCCAGCCTCTGGCCCAGCACTTGGGCCATGTTTTCCAGGGAAGGGGAGGGGGGCGCACAGAGCACATGGGGGCCCAGGAGCACCAGCTGCCTAAACGTCACCTGCGGAGGTACCGGAAGTCCCGGATGGGAGAGGGCGTGTTTGAGCGCACTGATGGCAGCCGCTGTCTCCCCCGGGCCCCCCAGCCTCAGCAGGGCCAGCGTCAGGTGCAGGGCCTGTGGGGGCACCAGGAAAGCGGCGCACGAAGGCGCAGCTCGGACCAGCTCTTCCTGGGCCTTGGCCACCCCCGCCTGCAGCCCGGGCTCTGTCACCATGAGGGCCACAAAGTGCGTGGGGCGAGGCTGGCGAGGGGCTGTGGCCCTGGCCTCGGATGCCTCTCCGCCAGCTTCCGGCCAGGCCTCAGTACCCCACTCCTCTTGACACCCCTCTTTTGTCTCGGAGGAGTCACCCAGGGGCTGCCCTGCGGCCGCCACGGTCCGCGCCTCTCTGGTCCTGGCTTTGGCGGCCAGCTTCCCCGCCCTCTCTGGCTCCTTCGGTGGGGAAGCCGGGCTGCCGGCCCCGCCCAGCCCCTGGGCCTTCACCGAAGTCCCCGCCGGCACCAGGCTCCCGGCTTCAGCTTGGGGGCCGGTCCCAGGTGGCGGTCCGAGCCCTCCTGCTGGGATGCCAGAAGGGGGCGCCGCTGCGCAGTCCTGTGCTTCCCGGGTCCCAGGTGTGTCCACCCCCTGCTCGTCCCCGCTGTCCAGCGCCTCTCCGGTTCCGGGCGCGTGCTCGTCACCGTGCGCGTTTCCGGGCTCGAGCGCATCCGTGCCATCCTGCCCTTCTCCGTCCCCAAGAGCGTCCAGCGCGTCCAGGATGGTGGGCCCGCGGCCCGCGGCGGAGCCGGAGCCGAAGACGTGGTCGGTGCGCGAGTCGCGGTCCCACACGATGCGGCCGCGGAAGCGGAAGTAGCGGACGCGGTGCTGCGGGACGGCCAGCGCGCCGGGCCCGAGCGCCGCCAGCGGCTCGTCCCAGCAGAAGGCGCCGAAGGGCTCCTCCAGCACGCCCCGGAAGCGGTCGGCGTAGCCCACCGCGAAGTCGGCGGGGTCCAGGCGCGGGTCCCAGCGGATGCGCTGGATGACGGCCGCGGCGGTGCGCAGGGGCGGCTTTTTGGTCCCGGCCTCGGCCTCGGCCCCGCCTCTCGGCTGCGCCGGCGTCGGAGCCCCGGGGTGGGGCTGGCGGCAGCGGGCGCCGAAGCGGCAGCGGCCCTCCAGGAAGAAGCGGCAGGCCCGCGGCGGCGGCGGCGTCTCCGCGGCGGGAGGCTCCGGGGTCGATGCGGGCTCTCCGGCCGCCGCCATCGGAACCGGGGCGGTGGCCCGACTGTGTCGTCAGCGGCGGGGACTCCGGCCGCGCCCCGATCCGGGAAGCTGGCAGGGACTCTGACTCAGGCCCCCGTGGGGCCGGGTCACCGGGGAGTCTGTCCCGCCCCCTCCGCGGCTGGCGAGTGTGGCCCCGCCCCCGCCCCGCCCCCACCTGTCACGGGCGCAGCACCTCCAGCCCGGCCCCCGGCGAGCTGCACGGCCCCGCCTCCAAGTCCTTAGAGAGCTCGATCCGCCCCGTCTAACGGGCTCCAGGCCCCAGCTCCCGCCCCGCCCCGCCCCGCCCCGCCCCGCCCGGGGACCTACCGGTGCCGCTCGCCCTCCGGTCCCGCCCTCCGCGGGCACAGGACCAAACCCAGCTTCGTAGCTCGGGTTTGACGCCGCCCCCGTCCTCGCACTGGAGCCCACCCACCCTGGGAGGACAGGGGCCCTCCTCCAGGGACCGCGCCGTTTTCTCGGCCTTTCTCCCCCCCGGCGGCTCCCGGGCAGGGTCCCCCGCAGCTGGAGCGGGTCAGGCCGCCCGGATCCCGCGGCGGCGCTGTCAACGGGACGAATGAATGAGCCTGGAGGCGCGGCCACGTGGGGCCCCGCGTCCATGACGCCCCCCCCCAGATCTCCTAAAGGGGCCACCCCAATGTGACCGGTCCCCTCTCTGGGTCCAGAGCCGCAGGGGACACCCCTGATTCTTACCGGGACCCCATCCTCCCCTCTTCTCCCTGCACAGAGAAGAGACGGAAGCGGACGCTGGCCTTAGCGGTTTATGTATAAAGAAATGGGGTGCAGGAGGGGTGTTAGGGAGCCTACAGGCCGATGACGTCGTCCAGCTCCAGGTCCTCGCTGGGGCGGCCACGGGCCCCGGGGAGCTGCTGCTGCTGCTGCGCCCCGGAGCCGGGGTCCACGTCGGCGCCGGGCTTGGCGGCGGCGGCCCCGGGGCGCCCCGCGTCCATGACGCCCAGCACGGCGTCCAGCATGGAGGGGCCGAGGTCCAGGTGGAAGGACAGCAGCGGGTCGGCGGGCGCGGGCGCGCGCAGGGCGGGCGGCGGCGGCTGGGGCGCGGCGGGCGGCGGCGCGGGGCGCGGGACCCCCGGGGGCGGCGCGCGGGGCTCGGGGGGCGGCCCCCCGCCGTGGCGGCTCAGGAACGAGGTGTCCCCGAAGGCGTCGCCGCCGCGCCCCACGTGCAGCGTGTGTCGGAAGTCGCCGAGCGGCGCGGAGATGGACAGGGCGCCGCGCTCCGGCCGCTTCCTGGGCTGCGCGGGACCCAGCTGCTTCAGCACCGGCATCTGAGGGGGAGGAACAGGGGAGGGGGGGGGGTCAGCGGGGCCACCCGGCTAGGAGCTGCACCCCAGCCCCGGGTCTATAGCCAGCCGCTCCCAGGACGCCTTCCGCAGAGACTGGGTGATGGTGCAGGGATTGCACCCATTTTACAGTAAGGAAAACTGAAGCCCCACGAGGTCCAAGGTGGCAGCTACCGGAGTCCCATCTCACTCAGCTCTGGGTCTGCCTGTGACCACTACGAGGTGCCAAAACCGACTTGGCTCAGTGGATAGGGCGTCAGCCTGCGGACTGAAGGGTCCTAGGTTTGATTCCCCAGTGTGCAGGAGGCTGCTGATTGATGATTCTCTTTCAATGTTTCTAACTTTGTTCCTCTCTGTAAAAAATCAATAATATACATATTTAATGTATTTTATTGATTTTGTACAGAGAGGAAGGGAGAGAGATAGAGAGCTAGAAACATTGATGATGAGCGAGAGTCATCGATCAGCTGCCTCTTGCACACCCCTCACTGGGGATGTGCCCGCAACCAAGGTACATGCCCTTGACCGGAATCGAACCCGGGACCCTTCAGTCCCCAAGCCAACGCTCTATCCACTGAACCAAACTGGTCCCAGCTATATATATAATTTATTTATTTTATATAATTTATTTATTTTAAAGAACAAACGTGGGGCTCTCCAGAGGCAGGGCCGGGCAGCTAACCACTCGCCGCGGGAAGCCAGGCAATGAGCCACCCTCGGGAGGGGGGAAGTGCTCCCCAAACTTGGCAAAAACCCCAGCTCCCAGCTCCTCACACATGTGGGTCCGTGAATCCAGAGCTGCCTCAGGCACAGAGCCTGGGGCCCACACACTTCCAGAGGGAGGCAGTTGGGGGAAGTGGGGGATGCTGACTTGTTTTATTTATTTTTAAAATGTCTGGATTATATTTGTGTTTATACCCACCCAGTCGCAAAATACAAGTTCCTCTCTAAGGAAAGGGCCTGGCCTGAATATGCTAACCAGGAATTCTAATATTTTTTTCTTCTTTTAATATATATTTTGTTGATTTTTTAAAGAGAGGGAGAGGGAGGGAGAGTGAGAAACATCGATGAAAGAGAAACATCAACCAGCTACCTCCTGCACAATCCCCATGGGGGATGTGCCCACAGCTAAGATACATGCCCTTGACCAGGAATCGAACCTGGGACCCTTCAGTCCACAGGCGGAAGCTCTATCCATTGAGCCAAACCAGTGAGGGCGAATTCTAATCTTTTTAAGGCGGGCCTGGGGATCTGCATCGAGGCACAGCGTGTCCTCCTGAGAATCAGATTTTGAAAGAGACCATATTATGTCTCGGTTTCTGTAACAGGAGGATGATAAACACTTTTCTCGGCGTTACACTGGCCAGAAAGCATGCATAGGGGGCGGGCAGCGCACACGCCAGAAGCGAGGTGTCCACTGGCCACGTGGACTCTCGGGGCTCATGTTACAGGGAAGTGCCTGCCAACCTTTGCCCACATCCTGCAGCAGCCGGCTGCTTTTCGGAATCCTCTGGGAGGGCCTCTGGTGACCTTGGCCTTCGTGCTAACCGTCGGTTATGAGGTTAGGACGGAGGCCCTGTTTGAATGAGGCCCCACCCTCTGCCAGCTGCGGGTCCTGGGACTCTCTCCGCTTCCTCTCTGTAAAAGGGATACAACCTCACCAGCTCCCTCCCAGGGCACAAGGAAAAACCTCCAAGAATACGACATGGAAAACTATTGGTAAGTGAGCTCGTGTTGGGGGAGGTGGGGTGGGGGGTACGGTACGTGTCCCCAGCAACCACGGAGGAACAAGACGTAAAGGTCTGCCGAAACCAGTGCGGCTCAGTGGTTAGAGCGTCGGCCTGTGGACTGAAGGGTCCCAGGTTCCATTCCCGTCAGGGCCATGCACCTTGGTTGCAGGCACGTCCCCAGTGGGGGTGTGCAGGAGGCAGCTGATCAATGATTTTCTCTCATCAATGTTTCTAACTCTCTATCCCTCTTTCTTCCTCTCTGTAAAAAAATCAATAATATATATATATATATATATATATATATATATATATATATAAATATATAAAGATCAAACCCTCTGAGGAAGGCAAAAGAAGCCAGCATTGTTCTTTCAGCAGCGAGCATCCTGGGAAAGACCAGCGGTCAGCTGGAGGAACAGTAAGGCCGGAAGAGCCTAAAATTGTGGTAGATGGACATGCGTGAGAACTGCCCTCCACCACACACACACACACCCACACCCACACCCACACACACACACACACACAACATTCATTTCTCCGGGAGAACCAGTCTTGATTCGCCACTTCAGCTGTGTTTCTCCGACTTCCCTGACCTCAATCGAGATGAATAAACATTTTTATTGCAACCTGTGCAAACATTCACCCCAGCCTGCCCCTCTGTCGCCTGCGTAAGTGGAAAAAAGTACAAAACAAGACTTACTGTTAAAACACGCTAAGCACTTGGATGTTTTCAATTCTAACCTTTAAAAAAAAAAAAAAATGCTGACCTCCGCTCACGAAGGAATCTCAATTCACCGTTTAAGAGACAAAATCCCTGCCCTGGCCAGGTGGCTCAGTTGTTTGGAGCATCATCCTGTACACCAAGAGGTGGCAGGTTCGATTCCCAGGCGCGGCATACCTAGGTTGTGAGTTCTATCCCCAGTCGGGGTGCATTCGAAGCAACAGGTATTTCTCCCTCTTGGTCTGTCTCTGTACCTCTCTCTAAAATCAATATTTAGCCCTAACAGGGTTTGGCCCAATGGATAGAGTGTCGACCAGTGGATTCAAGGGTTCCAGCTTTGATTCCGGTTAAGGGCATGTACCTTGGTTGCTGGCACATCCCCGGGGGGGGGGGGGGGGGGGGGAGGGGGGGGCCGGGCAGAGCAGGAGGCAGCTAATAGATGTTTCTCTCTCTTTGATGTTTTGATGTGGTTTTTTTAAAAATATATTTAATTGATTTTTTACAGAGAGGGAGAGGGATAGAGAGTTAGAAACATCGATCAGCTGCCTCCTGCACACCCCCTACTGGGGATGTGCCCGCAAACAAGGTACATGCCCTTGACTGGAATCAAACCTGGGACCCTTCAGTCTGCAGGCCAAGGCTCTTATCCACTGAGCCAAACCGGTTTTGGCTCTTGTTTTTAACTCTCTATCCCTCTCCCGTCCTCTCTGTAAAAAAAAAAAAAAAAAATCAATACAATATATATATTAAAACCAATTTTTAAAAATCCCCTCTCTCAGTGCCCATTATTACTCAGAAAGCCAACTGCCCTGGTTCGGATCTGCCTGTGCCTTTTGCTGTGTGGCTTCAGGCCAGCGACTGAACCTCTCTGACTTCACTTCCTCACGTCTGAACCTCTCTGACTTCACTTCCTCACCTTGAAAATGGGGCGATACTCACATCATCCATCTCAGAGTCTCTGCAAGGACAGGCGGGATGTGGGCCATGAACTTATAGCCCAGTGCCCGGCACTCGGCGAACGCTCAGCCTGAGCTCAGGGCGGCCCCGCCTTGGGCCACCTGCCCGGCCCCAGACCAGGAAGCAGACAGACAGGCCTCGGAGAGGGTGTGTGACTCACAGAGATAGCCAACCTGGCTCTGCAGGACGCCAGAGTCCAGAGTTCCCGCCTCCGCTGTCCCCAGCCCCCGGCTCCCACGCATCCCCGGGCAGCTCGCTCGCGGCCACTGCTTCTGCCTGCCCGACCCTAGCTGGCCCCTCACCCCGCCCTCCTGTGGTCCCATCACCGCATTTCCCCCAAGGTCTTCCTTTCTGACCGCAATTCCCTGTCTGTGGGACCCTGAACCTACTTCCTCAACCCTAAACCCCCAGTGGACTCAGTTGAAAGACAGCAGAAAAAAAAAAAAGCAAGCTGAAACCATTTTGGCTCAGTGGATAGACCGTCGGCCTGCGGACCGAAGGGTCCCGGGTTCGATTCAAGTCAAGGGCATGTACCTTGGTTGCGGGCACACATCCACGGGGGGGTGGGGTGGGGGGGGCGGGAGGGGGGAGAGGGTGTGTGCAGGAGGCAGCTGATCCATGTTTCTCTCTCATCAATGTTTCTGGCTCTCTATCCCTCTCCCTTCCTCTCTGTGAAAAATCAATTATATATATATATATATATATATATATATATATATATATATTTTTTTTTTTAAAGAACGGAGCAGAATGCCCTGGTGCAAGGGGTGGTTAGTCGCAAGGTACTCTCGCGATGCTGACCCTTTCTTTCCCAAGCCCTTGTTCTGGGCCAGGAGGGAAGTCCTGTAACCCTCCCACCATCCCACCCAGGGGGAGGCCGCTGTCATCTTGTCTGCTTTACAGCCGAGCTGGCCGAGGCTCAGAGAGGGGGGGTGGATGGCCCCGGGTCACACAGCAGCGATGCCTGCTGAGGGCGGGCTGGGTTTGGGTGTCAGTGGGCGGACTGCAGAGTCCAAGGACGACACGGGATTGCCGACAGCCCCCCTCCCTGCCCCCCCTAGGCTGGGGCGGGCTGCGAGCTTCCCCCGTGGAAAAAATGATGTTTGGTTTGCTAGGGAGGCCAGGGATTTCCTATACCCTCCGCCATGGCTGTTCCCTCCTTTTTCCTTTTTCCTCTTCCATTCCAGATGAGAACCATCCCAGAAACGGCTTTTATGGTTGTGTGTGTGTTTTTCTTTTTTTGTTAATCCTCACCCGAAGCTATTTTTTTCTCCATTGCTTTTTAATTTTTAGAGAGAGAGTGGGAGGGAAGGGGGAAGAGAGACACAGAAAAACATCGATGCGAGAGGAGAGACACACATCGACTGGCTGCCTCCCACCTTCGCCCTGACCAGGGCCCGGCATCAAGCCTGCCACCAAGGAGGTGCGTGCCCTTGATTTAGAATCGAACCCGGGACCCTTCCGATCAGCCATCCCCAGGCCGGCGCTCTATCCATGGAGCCACACCGGCCAGGGCTGTGTCTGGGTTTTCAACGCCACCTCTCCTCCTCCTTCTCCTCCTCCTCCTCCTCCTCCTCCAGCTCTGCAACCTCAGGGTTCAGTCCCTCCACCTCTCGGAGCCTCCTGTCCGCTTTCCTTAAAATATTTTTAATTGATTGATTGGAGAGAGGAAGAGGAAGAGTGAGATTCGCTGTTGCATGGGGGTGTGGTTGATGCTGGTACGGGTCTCACCGGAGATCCAGCTGCAATGACCGTCTCACTCACCGAGCTCCCGGCCCCTCTGACAACCCGCCCTCCAGCCAAGTTCTGCGCTCCATGCAATGTGGTTAGGACCCTAAAGAGAGTCTGTCCGGCCGAAACCGGTGTGGCTCAGTGGACGGGAGCGTCGGCCTGCGGACTCAAGGGTCCCGGGTTCGATTCCGGTCAAGGGCATGTACCTTGATTGCGGGCACATCCCCAGTGAGGTGTGTGTGTGTGTGTGTGTGTGCAGGAGGCAGCTGGCCGATGTTTCTCTCTCATCGATGTTTCTGACTCTCTATCCCTCTCCCTTCCTCTGTAAAAAATCAATAAAATATAAAAAAGATGAAAATAAAAAAAACAAATCACTTACTAGTAACTAGTGTGTGCCTCCGTTTTCTCATGTATAAATGGGGTTTCTGGGACTCATTTCCTAGGTTGTGGTGGGAGAGAATCCATACAAATATCATGTGTCCTGCCCTAACCGGTTTGGCTCAGTGGGTAGAGCATCGGCCTGCGGACTGAGGGGTCCCTGGTTCGATTCCTGTCAAGGGCATGCACCTTGGTTGCGGGCACATCCCCAGTAGGGGCCATGCAAGAGACAGCTGATTGGGGATTCTCTCTCATCGAAGTTTCTAACTCTCTGTTCCTCTCCCTTCCTCTAAAAAAAAAAAAAAAAAAAAAAAAATCAATAAAACATATATATATATATATATATATATATTTTTTTTTTTTAAAAGGAAAAAAAGTCTCACCCTCCTGGGCCAAGACTCCCACAGAGGGGCCCTTGTTTGGGGCAAAAGGGGGCGCGGCCAGAGTGGGGGAAGCCAGGCTGCGACCCGCCCGCGCGCCCCCTCCTCTCCCCGCCCTGCGCCCCAGCTGCGGGGGCGGGGGGGGGGAGAGGGGGGGACGCCACAGCTGGCTCCCTTCCCCTGAGTCCCCCTCCTCCCCCCCTATGGGACAGAAACCACCACCCGCCCCGGATCAGGATCCGGCCCGACTGGTTCCCGGAGGGGCAGACCCGGGGCGCGGGGCCACGTGGCGGGGCCCGGACGCTCCGCCGCCGCCGTCCCTCCCGGGTCCTGATCCGGGGACCCCGGAACCCCCGGCCCCCCGCTTACCTCGCGGTCCCCGCCCGGCGGGTCCGGCGCGCTCCGGCTGCGCTCAGGCTGGGGCGTCCCGTCCGCCCGGGGTTCGGAGCCCGCCTCGGCCTCTGAGTCCCGGGCCCGCGCCTTCCTCCTCCTCCTCCTCCTCCTCCTCCTCCTCCTCCTCCTCCTCCTCCTCCACCTCCTTCCTCCTCCGGGCCGGGCCGGGCCTCACCTGCCAGAGGGAATGTCAGATGGGACCTGGGGGGGAGAGGGTCCGATCCGGTCCTGGTCCCCCCCCTGGGGCCACCTCCGCGGGCCCCAGGTCCAGGAGTCCCGGCTCCCGCGCGCCCCCCTCCGCCCGGGGTCCGGGGTGCCAGGCCCCCCCCATGTCCCCAGGACTCTCCGGCCCCGCTCACCTGCCCCGGCGGAGGCTCAGCCCCTCGCGGGGGCCATCACGGAGCCCACACCGCGGAGCCTCCGGCCGCCCAGCCCGGCTGCGTCCGCCGGGGCGCACACACAGGGTTAAGCGCAGGCCCCGCCCCGCCTTCCTGCCCCCTCCCCTTTCCCCCAAAAAGTTTGCCTCCGGGATCTGAAGGCCTGGAGAGCCGCGGCGGGACGCCCTGGCCCCGCGGGGCTGAGTGTGGGGGCGGCCGGGGCCGGGCCGGGTGTGCGCGGAGGACACGCCGCCAGCCGAGGGGGTGGGGAGGTGGGGATGCCCCAGCCCGGTCCCTCCTCTCCCCTCCCCCTGCGCAGCCTGGAATTTCCTGAAACTGGGGAAGTCTGGCTGTGGGGCCAGTAATTTCTTCCAGATTGCAGCTGCGAGAGAGGGAGAGAGGGAGAGAGGGAGAGAGGGAGAGAGGGAGAGAGGGAGAGAGGGAGAGAGGGAGAGAGGGAGAGGAGAGGAGAGAGAGAAGAGAGAGGGGGGGGGGTTTCTAGGGGCAGCTGGGACCCTGTGGTGGGGACTTTCCCGCTAGGACATCCAGCCCTAAGCTGTCCGCCACCATAGACAGGCCCCCTGTCAGCCAGCGGCCTGCGGGGACAGCTGACCGCAGAGGGAGGGTCAGAGCTGGACGTGAGGACCAGCCCTGACCTGGAGGCCCACAGGGGCCCAGCGGGGAGGCCAGCTTTGTGGAAAGGGAGGAAGGGGCAGGGGGAGGCCAGGCCTGGGGGAGAGGGAGGCCGGGACTGGGGGAGAGGGAGGCCGGAGCAAGGGGAGAGGGAGGCCGGGGCAGTGGGAGAGGGAGGCCGGCTCAGGGGGAGAGGAAGGCTCAGGGGGAGAGGGAGGCCGGGGCAGGGGGAGAGGGAGGCAGGGGCTGGGGGAGAGGGAGGCCCGAGCAGGGGGAGAGGGAGGAAGCGGCAGGGGGAGAGGGAGGCCGGAGCAAGGGGAGAGGGAGGCCGGAGTTGGGGGAGAGGGAGGCCGGGGCAGGGGGAGAGGGAGGCCGGGGCCGGGGGGAGAGGGAGGCAGGGGCAGGCGGAGAGGGAGGCCGGCTCAGGGGGAGAGGGAGACAGGGGCAGGGAGGCCGGGTCACGTGTGAGCTGAAGCTGAGGCTGGGGCTGGGAGGCTTGGGAAGAGAGAGGTCGGGTCAGTTGAAGGACAGCACGGGGGTGCAGCTGAGCCCATCTGAAAGGCCGATGAAGATGGAGGAGGAAGAGCACTCAGCGCCGCTGGGAGGCTGGGGGGGAGTCCCCTGTGCCTGGTTCGCCTGGAGAGATCAGCTCCAGAGCCACGGAGACTCTGTCCAGGAGACGATGGGGCAGGCCAGGGCAGGGCGTACCACGGGAATGGGGTTCGGGCGGCCAGACCCAGGTGGTGGGAAGTTCCCTCGGGCTCCGTGTGGGGATATGACTTTATGGGTATTATTGTTACTACCAGTGGCCCGGTGCATGGATTCGTGCACATCAAAAGGAAAATAATTAGAATAAATATTTTTATATCGCTACTCGCCCTTCCTCTATAATAGAAGTGTCAGAGGTGAAAGAAAATTAGTAAAATGTACACGGAAATAGTATATAAATTGATCAAAGCCGGCTTCTTTCCGCTTCAGAGGTATGTTGTGCCAACAGTGGTTGGCCTTCAGACAGACATATTCTGTTGACAACGCTGCTTTCTTTCAACAAAAACAACCGAATTCACGGTGGACAATGACAGATCGAACACACACGCATGTGATTGGCGCCAGTGAGAGCTTTATATGTATTGTGCATGCATGAGTCAACGTTTATTTTTAAAATGTTACTGCACATCATATGTACTGGCTGGTTTGTCAGTTGGATGGTCAGGCAGATGGTCAGTCACTTAGCCTTTTAGATATATAGACTAGAGGCCCGGTGCATGAATTTTCATGCACTGGAAGGGGGTCCCTCAGCCTGGCCTGCCCCTTCTCACAGTCCCAGTCCAGGAGCCTGGGAGCCCTCACGGGTAGGAGGCAACCTGGCGATCAGAGGAATTTGATGCCCCCATCACACCTCTGCTGCTGCCACTGCCGGCAGCAAAGCCTCAGGTGGCCCTGGGTACCTGAGCCTTCGGGCGGCCCTGGGCAGCTGGGAGGTTGAGGGGACTGGGGAACTCTGGAGGCAGATGCATGCCTGCCACCCTGGCAGGGCTGAGGGGACTGGGCAACACCATCTTGTGGCTGTGGGCACTCCCATCTTTGATAGTGTGGCAGTCAATTGGCATATTCCCTCCTTATTGGCTGTGGGTGCCACCATATTTGCAATGGTGTGAGGTTCAATTAGCATATTTCCTTATTATTATTTATTTATTTAAAAATATATTTTATTGATTTTTTTTTTTTTTTTACAGAGAGGAAGAGAGAGGGACAGAGATTCAGAAACATCGATGAGAGAGAAACATCCATTAGCTGCCTCCTGTACACTCTGGGGATATGTCTGCAACCAAGGTACATGCCGTTGACCGGAATCAAACCTGGGACCTTTCAATCTGCAGGCAGATGCTCTATCCACTGAGCCAAACTGGTTTCGGCGTATTATTATTATTATAGAGAAAGGAAGGGGAAGAAAGAAAGAGAAACATCGATGTGAAGGATGGCTGCCTGCCATAAGTGCCCCTACCAGGGATTGAACGTGTGAAGCTAGAACCCGTGTCCTTTTGGTGTACAGGATGGTGCTCCAACCAACAGAGCCACCCTGTCCAGGACCCAGTCTGTTAACTTGTAGTCTCACCCAGTTGCCGGCATCCCAGACCGGGCCCAAGAGGAGTCCTTCTGGTGTAAACAGGGCAGGACTCACATTGTGGGACAACCTGGGCTGCTTCAGAGATTGTGATGCTGAGTTTGGGACCCACATCGCAAGCTTCCGAATCCTCTCCCTGTTCAAGATTCTATGGATTGTGAGGGGAGTATAGGTCATTGTCAGCTACTGTCATTGCCTAGTGCTTTCCCCATACCTTCCTGCTCTGACTAAATATCTTACACTAGAGGCCTGATGCACAAAATTTGTGCAGGGTAGAGTCCCTAGGCCTGGCCTCCCCATCTCCCCATTTCCTCCTTCCCTCACTCCCCACAGCTGCTGGCTTCCCACCAAGTTCTGTGCTGCCCCCTAGTGGTTAGCACACATCATAGTGAGTGATCGAACTCCCGCTCTCCCAGTGGAACTCCCAAGCAGGCAATTTGCATTTTAGCCTTTAATATATATAGACTACAGGCCCAGTGAACTGGCTGGTTTGATTCATGCACAGGGTGGGTGGTGTGGTGAAAGAGGTGGGGTGAGGGAGGTATGGTGTCCCTCAGTCCAGCCTTCACCCTCTCCAATCTGGGATCCCCTCAGTGGATGTTCAACTGCTGGTTTAGGTCAGAGGATCAGCTTAAATCTGCACCCAGACATTCCTCTCACAATCCGGGACTGCTGGCTCTCATCCACCAGCCTGCCTGCCTGCCTGATTGCCCCTAACTGCTTCTGTCTGCCACCCTGATCAGCCCCTAACCACTCCCCTGCCAGCCTGACTGACGTCTAACTGCCCCCAACTGCCCTCCCCTGCCAGCCTGGTTGCCCCCAACCGCCCTCTCCTGCTGGCCATCTTGTGGTGGCCATCTTGTGACAACATGGAGGCAGCCATCTTGTGACCACATGGGGGCGGCCATCTTGTGTGAGGTCGTGACGGTCAATTTGCTCATCTCCTCTTTATGATATAGGATTTGACTCCTGCATAGAGGCCATACAGAGGACCAAACACAAGGGCTCAGCGAATGCAAAATTGCCATGGACTCTGACCATGGTGCTGAAACTAGCAACCACAGAGCCATCAGTCAGCACCACGGACAGCAGCCACAGACCACCGCCCCCTCGCCCCCTCCTGGGGATGGGTCTTGATGGTTGAATTAGGGAAGGCGACCCCCAAACCCAATCAGAAAGAATATATGCTCCCCATACGTTCATAACAGCGTTATTCACAATAGCTAAGATTTGGAAACAGCCCAGGTGCCCATCATTAGATGAACGTATAAAAAGCTGTGGAATTCCACGCAGCTGTAAATAAGAGGGATGTCTTATGCTTTGGGGCAGCATGGGTGGGCCTGGAAAATAAGATGCTAAGTGAAATAAGCCAGTCAGAGAAAGACAGGCATCACACGATCTCACTTACTTGTGGAATCGGATGAACAAAATGAATTGACCAACACAACAAGACCCGAAGCATGAGAGGAAAGGAACAGACTGACCTACCTCGATGTGGGGGTTGGGGGATGAGAAGAGATAAACCAAAGAACTTATATACTTACATGCACAGCCCATGGACACAGCAGTAGGATGGTGGAGACCTGGAGGTGGGTGTCTGGGTGGATAGGGGCTGGGAGGAGAGGGAGAAAACAGGAGATATTTATAATACTATCAGCAATCTATACTAATAAAAGGGTAATATGCTAATTAGATTGGGCATCTTCTGGATATCCATCTGAATGGATGGGGGGTGGGGTGGGTCTGAGGCAGAGATGGTTAGGGGTGATCAGGCCAGCAGGGGAGGGCAGTTAGGGGTGACCAGGACCAGTTAGGGCGATCAGACAGGCAGCCAGAGTGGTTAGGGGTGATCAGGCAGGCAAGCAGGTGAGTAGTTAGGAGCCAGTGGTCTCAGCTTGCGAGAGGGATGTCCGACTGCCCGTTTAAGCCGGGATTGGGCCTAAACCAGCAGTTGGACATCCCCTGAGGTTTCCCATATTGGTGAGGGTACATGTCGGGATGAGGGACAACCCCTCCCGTGCACAAATTTTGTGCACTGGGCCTCTAGTAAAAAAATATTAAAAAAAAAAAAGTTCTGGATGGTGCCTAGAAACAGGTCCGGAGTTGCCAGAGTCACCCAGAGAAGGAGCTGAATGTTGCAGGAGGCAGGAAAGCTCAACCCCGTGGATGAGGGCCAGTGCGACCACAGAGCACCGTCACCCAGAGAAGCCACTTCCTTATCTTTTTTTTAAATATATTTTTTTGATTTTGTACAGAGAGGAAGGGAGAGAGAGAGTTAGAAACATCGATGAGAGAGAGTCATCGATCAGCTGCCTCTTGCACACCCCCTACTGGGGATGTGCCCGCAACCAAGGTACATGCTCTTGACCGGAATCGAACCCGGGACCTTTCAAGTCCCCAAACCGACGCTCTATCTATTGAGCCAAACCGGTCTCGGCAAGCCACTTCCTTATCTGCTCGGCACAAGGCCAGGCAGACAGGAAGCGAAAGTGGGAGCAGCCTGGGCTGGGCTTGGCCGCAAGGCGGCAAGGTCGCCTCCCATGCATTCGCTGTGAGTGTGGAGCACCCTCTTTACAAACATTACATCACTCCTCGCCCTGTCCCCCTCCCCACCCCGATGGCAGGGAAATTTACAAATCACAGTATTTACCACTGAAAAGTGTACTATTCCATGCACCGAGAGTTCCCTTTTCTCCATATCCTCACCGGCACGTGTTGGTGGGAGTGCTGACTGGGTGCAGCTGCTCTGGAAAACAGTAAGTATGGAATTTCCTAAACAAAACAAAAAAACAAAAGACACACACACCCACACCCAGAAAATTGTTGGATCCAGCCATTCCATTTCTGGGAATATAGCCTACGAATCCTGGAACATCCATCTTGTGAAGGAAAAGAGCCACATGCTGACCTGACAAGCTCAGGGGAGGCCTGCGTGGCGGTCTTGCAAACTCAGAGACCTACAATAACCACAAACAAAAGATGGTTTGAAAATTAAATATTTTAACTACAAACAGGTTATGGTGGGTAGTCATGTCCTCGGCTGATATTTTCCCTGACAAAGATCAACTTTGACCTTTTTACTGAACCCATTTGCCTTTTTGCCTCTAAGATAACATATCTGTGAGATGTCTGGGTAACTTGTAACTTCCCTTTTTCTGGAGCCCGTGGGGCACAACCAAATGTGGTGGGTGCCAGGACAGATGCCTCAAATTCCTTCATTATTATGTTAATTGTTCCTGCACTGACCTAAGTACATGTCCATCATTTTACTTTTTATCCAATCCCAGGAGTTTCCCACTGCTTTGCTTTCTCCCGCCTCCTTACTCCATCACCAATGAATTTCATGTAACCCACCTATGTCCCTCCTTTGATTGCAATGTATAAATAGAAATGTAACCCGCCATTCTTCGGAGCATTACCTCAATCCATAGAGGTTCTGCTTCCCGGCAATTGTCTTCAGTTTGGCTCAAATAAACTCACAGAAAAATTCTTTACAGGTTTCAATGTTTTTTTTTTTTGTTTGTTTGTTTGTTTTAAACAATCTGAAGCATTATTTACAAAAGCCAAGATCTCGAAACAGCCCACATGCCCATCAGCAGATATGCTCTCACATCTCCAGGATTTTCCGAACCGCAGCCTTGGCTTCTCTGCCATTTGTGTCGCCGGTTTCCGTGTCTCTGAGTGTGTTTTCAGGGGATTGTTCGCTGTCTTGTCGAGCTGCCTCGCTACCTTGTTCCCCGGGCTAGTATTGGATGTTACTTCTTCCCTGGGCATCCATTCCTGTGTGGGTTATACTTCTCTAGCCCACAAACAGGGAGCTGTCTTTCTATTATGCTCCAGCAGGTGGCACTGGATCACAATGTGAATCTTTTTTTTTTTTTTTTTTTAGCTCAGTGAGCTAGGTGTGCTGTCTTGCGCGGGTGGAGGTGAATTCCTCCAGGTTCCTTGCTGTTTTAGGATGGGGAAGGGTGGCCTTGGCCCTCTGTCCCGGCGCCCCCTGTGTTCCTTTGTGTAGCCTTTGCCCAGAGTGTACCCTTTGCCCCGGGGAGACATGTGATCCTGCAGAATTAGCTGCGGGCGCGTGTCCTTGGAGGAGCCCACGTGGAGGGCGAACGGAGACCTCCGGGAGGCTGACAGACGGTGGCCAGGCTTTGAGGCTTCTTTCTCCCCCCTGAGTTGCCACAGTCGCTCTCTCCTGCTGTGCTCCTGTCCAAGTCTCTGGGCTGGCTGTAGTGATTGTGTTACGCCCAGACTTCTGATCCCCAAGGACCACCAGGGAGCCGAGTCCGATGCAATAAACAAAAGAGCCTTATCCATGCTAGCGTGGGCTCAGTCCCACTCACGCCGGCAGCATGGCGGAAGAGAGAGCGAATTTCGCCCAGTCCAGAGGTTTTACTCAGGTCAGTGGTGATGTCACTGCCTCGGCTAACCCTGATTGGTTGGGTGAGGGCTAGGGATAACTCCACCCTGCAGGGCGGAGTCGGGAGCTCATCCTCGCCCCGCCCTGCCCTCTCAATTGCTGCCATCTCTTTGTTCCCCCAGGCGGAAGGGGTGTCAGCCACAACCAGATTCCCCCTCATCCTCCCCTCCTCGGCTGTGTTTATGGCCGGCTCCCATCCCCCTTTTGATCCACTTGCCCACCTTTATTATTTTATTAAACATATTATTTTTTTTTTATTGATTTCAGAGAGGAAGGGAGAGGGAGAGAGAGAGGGAGATAGAAGCATCAATGAGAGAGAATCATTGACTGGCTGCTTTCTGCATGCCCCCTGCTGGGGATGGAGCCCGCAATCTGGGTATGTGCTCTTAATGGGATTTGAACCCTGAACTCTTCAGTCCACAAGTCAAAGCTCTATGACATTGAAACAAACCGGCTAGAGTCCCACCTTTATTTTTCAATTAAAAAATATTTTTATTGATTTTAAGAGAGGAAGGGGGGAGAGAAAGAGAGAGAGAGAGAGAGAGAGAGAGAGAGAGAGAGCCGAAACCGGTTTGGCTCAATGGATAGAGCGTCAGCTTGGGGACTGAAAGGTCCCGGGTTCGATTCCGGTCAAGGGCATGTACTTTGGTTGCTGGCACATCCCCAGTAGGGGGTGTGCAAGAGGCAGCTGATCGATGACTTTCTCTCATTGATGTTTCTAACTCTCTATCTCTCTCCCTTCCTCTCTGTACAAAATCAATAAAATATATTAAAGAGAGAGAGAGAGAGAGAGAGAGAGAGAGAGAGAGAGAGAGAGAGAGAGAGAGAAACATCTATGATGCGAGAGAATCATTGACTGGCTGCCTCCTGCACGCCCCCTGCTGGGGATGGAGCCCGCAATCTGGGCATGTGCTCTTGATGGGATTTGAATCCTGAACCTTTCAGTCCGCAAGTTAAAGCTCTATGGCATTGAAACAAACCGGCTAGAGTCCCACCTTTATTTTTCAATTAAAAAATATTTTTATTGATTTTAAGAGAGGAAGGGGGGGGGAGAAAGAGAGAGAGAGAGAGAAACATCTATGATGAGAGAGAACCATTGACTGCCTGCCTCCTGCACGCCCCCCACTGGGGATCAAACCTGCAACCCGGGCTTGTGCCCTGACCTGGAAGCACGCCTTGACCTCTTGGTTCACGGGTCCACGACTCTCAACCACGGAGCCACACTTGCCGGGCCCACTCTCCCACCTGGAGATGTGTCCACGCGTGGGTCTCTCAGGCCTCTCTGCGTGCTGAGCGCGGACCCCGCTGTGGAGATACGGCTGTGCCGATGGCTGTGACTTCCAGGGGAGTGGCGAGGGGAGCCCCTCCCCTTCCCCCCACGCTGCCATTCCTCTGATGCCCCCCCCCCTCCCCCAGGCTGGCTTAAACACGGAGCTCTGGCCAAAAAACGCTGGGCTGATGTAACTTTGTCTTTGCGGTCGAGTGTCTTCAAGGTGGATTCCTCGAGAGAGCGTTGACTCATTATGCCATCTGGCGGGCTGAGGGGAAGCCGTCCCCCTCCTCGTTGCGGTCCTTCCTGCCACGTGTGACACCAGCGGTGGCTTCCCCACTTCCTCCCCGGCCGCCGTCGTGGCCACAATCCGACCTGATAGGGCGCACACAGGTTTCCCCTGCGGCTCGCCCCAGAGCGGCTCTTGTCACCGCTGGGTGGAGCACATCCTCTGCACGCACTTCCTGCGAGCTGGGCGTTAGTGTCTCCTCACTGGCCTCGCATTGTGTCCTCGGTCACGGCTTTATTTTTATTTTTATTTTTTATTCTTAGTAATCTTTTATTCTTTTTTTTTTTTTTGCAGATTTTATTTATTTATTTATTTATTTTTTATTTATTTTTTTTAAAGGTTTTTTTTTAAAAAATATATTCTATTGATTTTTTCACAGAGGGGAAGAGAGAGGGATAGAGAGTTAGAAACATCGATGAGAGAGAATCATCGATCAGCTGCCTCCTGCACACCCCCTACTGGGGAATGTGCTCGCAACCAAGGTACATGCCCTTGACCGGAATCGAACCCAGGACCTTTCAATCCACAGGCCGACAATCTATCCACTGAGCCAAACCAGTCCCGGCTATTTTTTTTTTTTAATTAAATCAATCTTTATTGTTCATATTATGACAAAGGTTCCTCATTTCTTCCCCCCTCCACCAGGTTCCCACCCCACCCTCCGCCCCCCTCCCCATCCCCCATTGTCCTCATCCATAGGTGCACAGTTTATGTTCAGTCTCTTCCTCCCTCCCTTTCCCCGATAGTAAATCCCTTTTCAGATAGTAAATCAGTTACTTAGCATTTGCTCATATCAATAACACCTCCACATGTCCAATGAATGATACACTTCACACAAAAGACATTTCCAAATAGGTCAACCAGCCTCATCCAGGCCCCACCCAAGGCACTCACAGATCAACACCCCAGCGCTATACTAACTCAATACATCCAGATCTAAGCCTTCATCACTTGATTCAGCAGACCCTCAAGTTCCCGCAAAAGTTTCCAGCCATGTCTGAGAGGAAGCCTTGGGGCAGGGGCAGGCGAGGAGCGAGCTGTTCCATGTCTGGCTGCACCGGGCCTGGCCTCTGTTACTCTGGTTTGTACCACAACCAGCTGCTCCGGGTCTAGGCACTGCCGCTCCTGACCTAGTTGCTCTGAACTTGGCTGCTGCTTCTCTGGGCCTGGCCGCACCCGACCCAGCTGCTCTGGGCCCGGCCGCTCCAGGCCCGATATTTTTATTTTATTTTATGTTTTATTTTTTATTTTTATTTTTTAAAAATAATTCTGCAGTGATAGCTCCCAATTTTTTAAATTAATTAATTAATTAAAAATATATTTTATTGATTTTTCTTACAGAGAGGAAGGGAGAGAGATAGAGAGCTAGAAATGTCGATGAGAGAGAAACATCAATCAGCTGCCTCTTGCACACCCCCTACCGGGGATGTGCCCGCAACCAAGGTACATGCCCTTGACCGGAATCGAACCTGGGACCTTTCAGTCCGCAGACCCACGCTCTACCGCTGAGCCAAACCTGTTTCGGCTTATTTATTTATTTATTTTTTTTAACAACAAACATTTATTTTCTGCCCTGATCGGTTTGGCTCAGTGGACAGAGGGTCGGCCTGCAGACTGTAGGGTCCTATATTCTTTCTGATTGGTGTTTCTAGTTTCTTGGGATATATTCCTAGAGGTGGGATTACTGGGTCAAATGGGAGTTCCATTTTCAACTCTTTGAGGAAGCTCCACACTGTTCTCCACAGTGGATGCACCAGTCTGCATTCCCACCAGCAGTGCAGGAGGGTTCCTTTTTCTCCACGTCCTCTCCAGCACTTGTTGTTTGTTGATTTTTAAAAATATATATTTTATTGATTTTTTTACAGAGAGGAAGGGAGAGGGATAGAGAGCTAGAAACATCAATCAGTTGCCTCTCGCACCCCCCCTTCCCCCTACTGGGGATGTGCCCGAAACCAAGGTACATGCCCTTGACCGGAATTGAACCGGAGACCCTCCAGGCCGCAGGCCGTCGCTCTACCCACTGAGCAATTGGCCAAGGCTGTCTGTCATACATGTGTATATTTTTGTGTATTCCTCTTTTTTTATTATTATTATTTATATATATATATATTTTTAACGAGCAATGCATTGTGCAATGAGCGACTGACCATCTGCCTTCGGATGACCCGGCCTCGGTCAGCACTCTGACCGCGTCTGTCTGGTTCACAGACGGACATCCCTCGCATCTGGCCAACATCCCAGGATTCCAAGGGACATTGGCTAGATGGCTGGCGGACAGAGAGAAAGGCATTCCCATCTAGGGAGTTCCTGAGAAATGGGAAGTGGTCTCTCCCCTCCCCTGGCACACCCACGAGGCTGACTCAGGACTGGAACCCGGAACCCGGGTCCCCTCCAGGGAGCAGTCACGGCTGGCAGGCTCAAGCTCTGGGCCGGGCCGAGGGCACCACGGATCTGCCCTCCATACACGGGACACACAGCACGAGGAGGGAGCCGCTCGCCTTCCTCCGAGTCCAGGCATGGGAACACCGCCCTCTGCCCGCAGGCTGTGGGTCTGTCTGCTGTGCCAGGCTGCCTGGTTCTGTTCCTCCGCACAGCCTTGTCCAGGGGGAGGCGGTGTCATGACCATCGTCTCCACGGCCTCTCTCTGCCTCGGTGAGTTCTGGGGAGGGCAGGGGTAAACACCCCCGGGGAGGAGGCCATCTCTTGAAAGATCCCATGAACTGGCCCTGGCCTGTTGGCTCAGTGGATAGAGCATTGGCCTGTGGATGGAAGGGTCCCCGGTTTGATTCCGGTCAAGGGCATGGACCTTGGTTGCAGGCTCCTCCCCGGAGCCAGGCCTTGGTCAGGGCTCCTGCAGGAGGCAACCCATTGATGTGTTTCTCTCACATCCATACTTATCTCTGTCTTTCCCTCTCTCTCCCACTCCCTCTAGAAATCAATGGAAAAATATCCTTGGTTGATAAATATATATATATTTAATTTTATTATTATTATTTAAATGTATTTTATTGACTTTTTTACAGAGAGGAAGGGAGAGGGACAGAGAGTTAGAAACATAGATCAACTACCTCCTACACACCACCCACTGGGGATGTGCCCGCAACCAAGGTATATGCCCTTGACTGGAATTGAACCTGGGACCCTTGAGTTCACAGGCCAACACTCTGTCCACTGAGCCAAACTGGCTAGCGCTTATTATTATTTTTTTTAAATTTCTTTATTGATTACAGAGTTACATATGTGTCCTTATTCCCCCATTCCCCTCATCCCTTCTTCCTCATGCCCTCACCCCCCGTGGTGTCCGTGTCCACTGGTTAGGCTCATATGCATGCATACAAGTCCTTTGGTTGATCTGTCCCCCTTTGCCCGCTCCCTCCCCTACCTTCCCTCCAAGGTTTAATGGTCTGATTGATGTTTCTCTGTCTCTGGGTCTATTTTTGTTCATCAGTTTATGTTGTTCATTATGTTCCATAAATGAGTGAGGTCATGTGATATTTACCCTGTTTCCTCGAAAATAAGACAGTGTCTTATATTAATATTTGCTCCCAAAGATGCGCTAGGTCTTATTTTCAGGGGATGTCTTATTTTTTCCATGAAGAAGAATACGGTACCCATTTATTGTTAAATGAAAATAAAGGAAATTTATTACCTGTATCCGGTACAGTAGTACGGTAGTTGTCAACACAAACCAGACAAACTGTGAATCCTACAGTATCAAGAATTTACTCATTTATTCAATGACAATCATGTCATCATCTTCTGGAACATCATCATAACAATCCAATTCCTGAATTTCCTGTGACTCCATTTCTTTCAGAATCAGTGGACCAAATCTCTCATGTTTAGCCTAGGGGGAGCCTTATTTTCGGGGGATGCCTTATATTTCACTTAGAAGGAAACATGTAAGTAGGTCTTATTTTCGGAGGATGTCTTATTTTCGGGGAAACACGGTCTCTTTCTCCGACTGGCTTATTTCGCTTAGCATGATGCTCTCCAGTTCCATCCATGCTGCTGCAAATGGTAAAAGTTCCTTTATTTATTTATTTATTTATTTATTTATTTATTTATTTATTTTTATAGTGGCCTAGTATTCCATTGTGTAGATGTACCACAGTTTTTTAATGCACTCATCTGCTGATGGGCACTTAGGCTGTTTCCAGATCTTAGATCCCATGAACTGGCCCTAGCCAGTTGGTTCAGTGGAGAGAGCGTTGGCCTGTGGATGGAAGGATCCAGGGTTTGATTCTAGTACCTCGGTTGCAGGCTCCTCCCAGGCCCAAACCCTGGTCAGGGCTCCTGCAGGAGGCAACCCATCAATGTGTTTCTCACATCGATGCTTCTCTGTGTCTTTCCCTCTCTCTTCCACACTCTCTAAAAATCAATGGAGAAATATCCTCGGTGAGTATTAAAAAAAAAAAAAAAGGTCCTATGATACTGAAATATCAGGGCTGACATGTACACATAAGGAACTGTTTAACATAGAAATTGGGTCTCAAAAGAACGGGTGGCCCAGAAAGAAGCTCACTACAGACTGATCCATATGCCTTTCAGCATAACGATTATTGCTCGTCTCATTTTTGATTCTTATAAGTATATTTCCAGTAGGACATGATCTCACTCATCTAGGGGAAATGGTGAACAACATAGACTGATGAACAAGAGCAGACCCAGAGATAAGGAGCCATGGGTCAGACTGTTAGACCTCAGAGGGAGGGTGTGGATAAAAGGGAGAGATCAACTAAAGGATTTGAGTGCACACATATGAGCCTAACCAGGGGTCGAGGATAATAGGGGGGTGGGGGGTGGGGGTATGAGTGGGGGGAAGAGGAGGATTGGAATGGGGGGTTGAGGACAAATATGCGATACCTTAATCAATAAAGAAATTTTAAAATATGTTTTATTGATTTTTTACAGAGAGGAAGGGAGAGAGATAGAGAGCTAGAAACATCGATGAGAGAGAAACATCGACCAGCTGCCTCTTGCACACCCCCTACTGGGGATGTGCCCACAACCAATGTACATGCCCCTGACCGGAATCGAACCTGGGACCTTTCAGGTCCACAGACCGACGCTCTACCACTGAGCCAAACCGGTTTGGGCCAATAAAGAAATTTTTTAAAAAAGGTCCCATGAGCTGGAAGGCTCGGGGAAAGGGCTTCTGCTCAGGAATCAGCGGTCTCACCAGGATCTCTCTTCCAGGGCTGAGTCTGGGCTGGAAGTTCCAGCTGAATAGTGGTGAGTTCACCCCCTTGGCGTCCCAGGTCCTGCCTCCTCCCCCGGGGACAATGTGGGACCCCTCCTGGGGGCATCTGGGGGATGGAGGGAGCAGTGGCATTCCGAGCTGAGGAACAGGGCACATGTGTGAGAAGCCCTAGAGGCTGGTCGCTGGGGGGAAACCGAGGCATGGAGCCTAAGGGGACCGCAACCTCTGACTCCCTCCTAGAGGCTCTCCCTAAACCTACCATCTGGGCAGCACCGAGCGCCATGGTGACCGTGGGGAGACCCGTGAGCATCTGGTGCCGCGGGTCTGAGAAGGCGAACCGGTACCACCTGCATCAGGAACGGGCCCCACAGCCCCTGAGAACCGTGCTCCCCCAGGGACCCAGGGACACGGCTGAGTTCCCCATCCCACGCGTGACCCACGGCCTCGCGGGGAGGTACCACTGCACGTATAACCGTCGGAAAGCCTGGTCCGCCCCCAGCGAGCCGCTGGACCTGTTGGTCACCGGTGAGCAGACGCCTCCTCGGGGCACAGGGGAAGGGCCCACTCTTCCCACGGCCAAGCCTTGGGGACCCTTTGGGGGCATGGGTCCTCTCCTTTGGCTGTTGTTGTTGTTGTTGTTTTGGAAAAGCAAGTGGACATTGATTGGCCACGCCCTGAGGACGGTGGGACAGGGAAGGGCATAGAAGGAGCCCAGGCTGGGCGGCTATGGCTCACGGGGGGGGGGGGGGAGAGGGGAGGGGGAGGGGGGATCCTCTGATAATAGGGGGGTGGGGGGTTCAGGGGGTTGGTGAGCCTGGGATGAGCTGCCACTGCCTGTTGCTCCCCTGGTTGCAAGTATTGGGGGTGGAGTCCCTTGCCATTTAGGAGATATGTACCTGCGTGGGAAGGATGGGAAAGGAAATGGCATGGGAGAACGGCTGTGTTTTTTTTAGAAAAATATTTGTATTGATGTCAGAGAGGAAGTGAGAGAGAGAGAACGGAGAGAGGGAGAGAGAGAGAGAGAGAGAGAGAGAGAGAGAGAGAGAGAGATATCAATGATGAGCCCTAACTGGCTTGGCTCAGTGGATAGAGCACCAGCTTGTGGACTGAAGGGTCCTGGGTTTGATTCCAGCCAGGGACACATGCCTGGGTTGTGGGCTCAATCCCCAGTGGGGGGCATGCAGGAGGCAGCTGATCAATGACTCTGCTCTATCCACTGAGCCAAACTGGAAAGGGCATGCTTCACTCTTTGGATGCATCATAGCAGTGGAATCATGCAGCATCTGTCCTTTCGTCACTGGCCCATGTCACTTAGTATAATGTCAAGCATCTTCTCCTTTTTTTTTTAAATATACTTTAATTTCAGAGAGGAAGGGAGAGAGAAAGATCGAAATATCAATAATGAAAGAGAATCATGAATCGGCTGCTTCCTGCACACCCTCTACTGGGATCGAGCCCGCAACACAGGCATGTGCCCTTGACCAGCATCGAACCCGGGACCCTTCATTCCTCAGCCCTCTGTGCTATCCACTGAGCCAAAACAGCTAGGGCATCACCCTCTCCTCTTTGAAGGTTCCTTTCCTCTTGTTCTTTTCCAGGAATGTTTGACCCACCCACCTTGTCTGCCTTGCCAAGCCCTGTCGTGGCTTCCGGAGGGAGCGTGACCCTGCAGTGTGGCTCCTGGCAGAGGTTTGACTGGTTTTATCTGAGTGACAAAGGGCGAGGCGGCCACCACCATATGTACTCACAGCGCCGAGACGACGGATGGTCCCAGGCCCTCCTTACTGTGGGCCCCGTGAGACCCACTCACTGGTGGGCATACAGGTGCTACGGTGTCTTCTCGGGTTCTCCTCACGTATGGTCTTCCCCAAGCGGCCTTGTGGAGCTTCTGATCTCGGGTGAGAAAGTCTCGGCATTGCCCCGGAATCCCCTGGGTCTCTGGGCAGGCGGGGAGAAGTCTGGTCCCAGGGGGAGCACTGTGTTGGATGAGGTTGGAGTGAGAACACTCAGGGATCAAGAAAACCAGGGCAGAGGGGAGTGAAGAGAGCCTAACCCTCTTACAAATGTGTCTCTCCCAGCCTTACTCCCTGGCCTCTACTCAAGGGGGTTTCATTGCTCCTTCTGTTCCCATAGTTCTAAGATCTTCCCATCCCTCACAACCATCCATTCTTGTCTGTGCTCGCCGCCCTCCATTGCCGACAGGATGCCAAGTCTGCATGTGAGCTGGGGGCGGGCATCTTACCTGTCACCAGGATGTCCACCCAGGGTCACTGGGGGTTGACCCCCCAGAGGAGAGGTTGTATCCACCAGAGCATCTGTACCAGCCCGGGGTACATACCTTATCCCAAAGGGATGGGATAAGGGATGGGAAGATCTTAGAACAATGGGAACAGGAGCAATGAAACACTCTTGAGTAGAAGCCAGGGAGTAAGGCTGGGAGAGACACACCCACGGTGTTAGTGCAAACTCCTTCCTCTTCCAGCGAGAAAACCAGGGGAGAAGGGAGTAGAAGAGACCCTAATTCTCTCACAAATTCGACCACCTTCCCCCCCACAGGTGTTTCCAGGAAACCATCCCTCTCGGTCCTGCCAGGCCCCGTGGTGGCCCCTGGAGATACCCTGATCCTACGATGTCAGTCTGATATCAACTATGACAGATTCTCTCTCTTCAAATTGGGGGAACATGACCTCCCCCAGGAACTTGGCCAGCAGCCCCAGGCTGGGCTCTCTCAGGTAGACTTCTCCCTGGGCCCGGTGAATGTCTACCACGGGAGCCGGTACCGATGCTACGGTGGATACAACCTCTCCTCTGAGTGGTCGGCCCCCAGTGACCCGGTGGACATCTTGGTGACAGGTGAGGCGCCCGTCCCCAGCTCACACGCAGACTTGGAATCCTGTTGGCAATGGAGGGTGGCGAGCACAGACAAGAAGGGATGGGATGAGGGATGGGAAGATCTTAGAACAATGGGAACAGAAGGAGCAATGAAACACCCTTGAGTAGAGGCTCTGAGTGGCATCTCTGCTCAAGAGGTTAAGGGAAGGGGGAACGAGGAAGGAGTTTGCACTAACACCGTGGATGTGTCTCTCCCAGCCTTATTCCCTCAGGACACGTTGCCCACTCTGTCAGCCCACCCAGCCCCCACCATGGCCCCAGGAGAGAATGTGACCCTGCGGTGTCAGACTGTGAGTTTGTTTGACACATTCCTCCTGTTCAAGGAGGGAGACGTCGGTCCCCCTCTGCACCTCAGGTCCCAGTATCAAGACGGGATGTTTCAGGCAAACTTCCCCATGAATCCCGTGACCCTGGACCACTGGGGCACTTACAGATGCTACGGATCACTCAACAGCACCCCTATCCAGTTGTCAAGTCCCAGTAACCCATTGGAGCTCAAGGTGGAAGGTGAGGAGCTGTCCATGGTGTCTTCCTGCCTTCCCACCCCATTCCACCCATCCCCGTGTCTGGATCACCTCCTCCAATGAACCACATCTGTCCGTCTTTCCCTCATTTGCCCTCCTCTGCGTCCAGGCACCACTGTCCCCCACTGGGCTTTCATTCCCATGTGTGGAATGCATCAGCATCAGAAAAGACAAAGAGGTCTTTATTTTCCCTCTTCTTTTACCACTTCTTTTTCTTGTTCTTCTTCTCATTTTTCTTGTTCCTCTTGTTCTTTTTCCTCCTTCTCCTTCTTTTTCATTTTTAGTTAATCCTCACCCAAGGATATTTCTCATTGATCTTTTAGAGAGAGTGGAAGAGAGAGGGAAAGACATAGAGAAACATTGATGTGAGAGAAGCACATTGCTTTTTAGAGAAAATAAAATGGAGGGAGAGGGAGAGAGACATACATAGATGTGATAGAGACACATAGATTGATTGCCTCCTGCATACACTCTAACCAGAGAACACCCTAACCCTTTGGCGTGTGAGCCAATTCTTCAACCATTTATATATTTTATATAATACATGTACTATATATTGTATGGATATATGTCCATTATGCATATTATTTATATATTTACATATAAATATATAACATATCTCATGTAATTGCATATATATTATACATGCCACACAAAAATGTATATACATCCGTACATAAATCTATTTCTACAAAGTCCACAACTATTTGGAGAATGAATGAATACATGAAATAACAAAATAAAATCACTGCAGACTCTGGATTAAGGTGAACTGGCTGAGGTTGGACAAAGACTGGTTTATTTCTGACCCTCAGGAACCCCTGGACACCCAACTCTCATCCATAGATCCAGGGCCTTCATTGAAAGATGAACTCCAATGTTTGGGAGATAAAGTTTAGCTTGGGCTATTGCTCCTGACAGATAAGAGACCAAGAAAAAGCTGAACTTCAACAGATTTTAAACATGTTCACTATAAGCCTGTGGCATAGGGTGTGACCCATCCACCCCCCCCCCCTTTTTTTTAAAGACCCCAAACCTAAGTCTAAGTGAGAGGAAATCAGAGACTCTAGGGTTTTCTCCTCAACTATAGTTGTTCAAGGCATCATTGTGAATGTAGATATAACATGTTTGTGAGTAGGGATATACAATAAGGTAGATTCTGAGTCCATGCTGGGCTGAAAAGGCTTCCAGCTCCTCACCCTCTCTGGTTTTCTGATTCTCAGGGGATCCTGTTACTATCATCCCATCAATGCAGATCCCAAATTCCACAAGTGGTAAGTAATCAGACATGTTTACATTGGCGACTGGGAAGTTCCATGGAAGTAGGGGAGGAGGGCGCGGCGGCTACACAACTGATGTGGGTGTTGATTTGAGTATGACTTGCCATATCCTCCATGACCACTTTCTCCCGATTTCACCAGGACCCCACATCCCAGATTATACAGTGGAGAATCTCATTGCCATGGGCCTGTCTGGATTGGTCCTGGGGGTGTTAGGTGTGTTGGTGTGTCATGCGTGGTACAGTGAGAGAAGGTCCCCAGGGATAAACTGAAGATGGAGTACACGCATCCCTCAGAAATGATGTCATAACCACAGAGGCAAGGTTGTGAGGGCAAAGAAGGAACTGAAAGCTGGAGCCACAAGCTGTGTACACTCTGTGCTGAGAACCAAAGGAAGTGAAAGTTAGTGCTGGAGGGGATGACAGTGGCTGGGCATATTCCTCGTGGGAGACCCCTCCACCATGACCCTTGCCCTTGCATTTCCCTCTCCTCAATGTTTGGCTGCTCTTATCTCCCATCTCAGTGACCCAATGCTATGTCCACATGAAGAGATTATGTTCATAACTCCACTCTGTCTCGTGCTTGTTCCTGCACTGTATTGCACATGTCGTCTTTATCACACCTACATTCCCTGGTGTGAGTTGCTCTGTTCCTTGAGCTCTAAGTGCAGAGACTCAGGTAATGTGGTTGAATAACTATATATCAAAGAACTAATATTTATATCCAGCCCATGGGGTGAAAGCTGAAAATGCCACCCTAGTACCGTGTCTGGATTCTGCAGGTTCCTTTCTCGTCCCCTGGTGCTTCTCTTGTGGCTCCTCCCACAACATCAGCTCTTGGAATCCACACACTCGTGTGTGGCCTCATGCAAGGGACAGCCTGTCTTGCTTTCCTCTGAAGCTGGTAGTGATGATGGTGCTTTGTGGCTGTGGTGCCAAGGAAATGAGATTGTGAACTGTAGGACAATAAATGCATGTTTGTTTGTTGTTGCTGTTTTTTTTTTCATTTTGATATTAACTGCTGGAGAGAGGATGGAGCAAATAGCATTTCACACACTACTGGCAAGTGTACAATTTGGGGTTTCTGCCAATTTGGGGAATTTTCTGTTTTAGAGAGAGTAATTTTCAGACATGATGATGATGATGATGATTATCATCATCATCATCACCTTCATGGTCATCATCACATCATTATCATCATCAACATCACTACAGCCATTATGAGCATCACCATTACCAGCATCACTACTATAATCATCATCATCATCATCATCGTCATTACCATAACTATCTCCATCATCACCATCACCATCATTACCATGACCATCACCATGATCATCTCCACCATCACCACCACTATTAACCCCATCATTGTCATCATTGTTATAACCATCATTACCATAACATATCACCATCACAATGATTATCATTAACACCATTACCATTATGATCATTATCACCATCACAATGATTATCATCATCACTAATCACCAAAATCATCATCAACCCATAATCACCATCATCACCATCCTCTCCATAATCAACAGCACCGTTATAACCATCATCATCATCACCAATCAACTGGCATCATCACTATCACCATCACTATCATTACCATCACCATCACAATTACCATCATCATCATCATTCCATCATTATCACCATCAGCATCATTGTCCTGATCATTGTCATCAGCTTCATCTCCAACACAATCATCATTATCATGACATCATCACCAACATATTACCCTCAATGAATCATCAATTTCATGATCATTTTCATCACCTTCATCATCATCATAATCATTAACACTATCATCATTACAACATCAGCAGCAGCAGCATTACCATCACCATCATCAACACTATTATCATCATCATCACCTTCACTACTATCATCAGTGTTACCATTATCACCATCATCATCATTACCACCACATTGTCATCATTGTCCTCATCATAATTATCTCCATCTCCATCACTATCATTGTTACCATGATATCATCATCATTGGCATCATCATCACTATCCTCACCCTCACCACCATCATCAATGTCACCATCACCATCATCACCATCACCATCGTCATCACATTATCATCATCATCATTGCCTTCATCATGATCATTATATCCAACACTATCATCATTATCATGGCATCCCCATCATCCGCACCACTCATATTATCACTACGTTTTAATCAATATTTCCATCTCCTTGTGTTGGGAGTAAATAAAAAGTGGAGATAAACAAAACTCTCTTTTTTTCCTCAAGTTCAGAAACTTGTTATTTTTAAAATGTCAATTATTATTTTTTTTATTTTCCAACACAGTTGATGTACATGTACAAGATTACCTTAGTTTCAGGAATACAATCCAGTGATTTGACAATTATATAACTTACAAAGTGGTCACCCTGATAAATCTAATACCCATCTGACATCATACATAGGTATTACAATATTATTGACTATAATCTCTATGCTGTACCATACATTCCCATGAGTATTTTGTAACTACAAATTTGTGCTTCTTTTTTGTTTTTTTTAAATACATTTCATTGATTTTTTTACAGAGAGGAAGGAAGAGGAATAGAGAGTTAGAAACATCGATCAGCTGCCTCCTATCTACCCACTACTGAGGATGTGCCCGCAACCAAAGTACATGCCCTTGACTGAAATCGAACCTGGGACCTTTCACTCTGCAGGCTGACAGTCTATTCATTGAGCTAAACCAGTTTCGGCAAATTTGTGCTTCTTAATCCCTTCTGTTTTCTTTTGTTTTATTAATCCCCCTCACCTGAGGATATTTTTTCCATTGATTTTTAGAGAGAGTTGAAGGGATGGGGTTAGATGGGGAGGAGGGCGGAGAGAGAGAGAGAGAGAGAGAGAGAGAGAGAGAGAGAGAGAGAGAGAGAGAGAAATATTAGAACTTTGTACATTGTAGTTGGGCTTAGTTTTGGGATAAAAGATGAGTGATGAGAGTGGAGAGTGGAGTTAGCCGGGTAGGATGAAAACAAGGGTCTTAGAGATGCACAGAGAGGCTCAGGCAATCCTACATGCAGGTAATGGGCCAAGTTCAAGGGGAAATCGCCACATTCAAAGGCAAAGAGCCCTGCTCACTGCTTCAAATTGAGATGTGAGCAAAAGGGATGAGTTGATGTTTCTAAGATGGTGGATGTTGCTCAGCTAAAGTGTTCTGACTTAACCTGCTGCTAAGTTCCAGAATCCTGTCCAGAGTCCAAAGGCATGGGGAAGGTGGTCATGCAAAGAGATGGGGAGACTGGAGGGTGTGTCTGGAGCAAAGCCAATGACCGCTGCTCCCACCTCCTTTGAGGCCATGCTGGGAATTGGGATATCTGCACCTTAAATTCTTAAGATGGGAACTAGTCTCTGAATCAAGTGGACTCTCCCCCTGATAGAATGATCTCAGGAAATTCTTGAGGCTTTCCAATGGGTTCTGTTTCTCATATCATAGGAGATGATGACATGAGAAAGCTAGTGGGGACGAGGAGGGAGGCATTGATGAATCTCCTTCTGCTGAGGGGAGGAGAAAGAAGCATGTCCACTATCGAGATAAACTATCTGTATGAATGTCTGGAATGGGTGGGGGTGAGCGAGGAGAGGGGGGACACGAAGCAAAAGAAGAAGTAGAAGAAAAAGAAGAAGGATTCATAAAAGGAGGAAGAACAGGAGGAGGAAGAGTTGAGGAAGAAGAGGGAGAGTGATGAGAGGAATAATGGGGAGGAGGAGAAGAAGAAAAGAGAAGTGACAAAAAGAGAAAATGCTCTTGGCTTCCAACATCCTGTCGATGTCCCCTGTCATCTAACTGGTCTTGATCCTCCTTCTCCTCTTTTGGAGTGGAAGCCACATCTTGAGGAATTCTGGTTCCTATCTTAGAAAGACACACAACAACATGCCTTTCCTGTCACTCGTGTAGGAGTGGAGGCATTTAACTTTAGGATATATGTTTTCTTTTATCTGGTTTGGTAAATTCTACAGCTATCATCTGGTGGCTTGGCACCCATAGTTCCTGGGTGACCAAAGGCAGAGTGGGTATGGTAGCTACAAACCTAATTAAAAATTCACAAAGTAAAGCAGACACAGAGCAAAATGGTTCAGTCTTTACATTTGGTTTAATCCCTGCTTCCTCTTTCCTCTCCCATCTTCTGCTTCGGTCTGAAATTAGAAGGAGAACACAACTGAACCATAATTAATCACCACCTAATCATTCCAGGCAATGCTCATTGAAACAAATCCCAATAAATTAATTACAATTTTTTAAAAAAGAGTTAAACAGCCAAAACCAGTTTGGCTCAGGGGATACAGCCTGCAGACTGAAAGGTCCCGGGTTCAATTCTGGTCAAGGGCATGTACCTTGGTTGGGGCACATACCCAGTAGGGGGTGTGCAAAAGGCAGCTAATCGATGATTCTCTCTCATCGATGTTTCTAACTCTCTGTCCCTCTCTCTTCCTCTCTGTAACAAATCAATAAAATCAATCAATCAATCAATCAATCAATCAATCAAGTTAAATAATCGCAGTACTTAGCAAAGTAGTCCTCTAATGGTGGAAACTACATCCAAGCCATCTGAGGTAGCTAAGTGAGTGAGACAGAACAAGAATTGAGAATTGGCTGCCTGCCTGGACCTTCCTGCATAACTCAGGGAGAGCAGAGCGTTCAGGTACTCGTGGCCTGGAGTGGACAGAGGGAGCTATGATGTGGGAGGAAGCATGCGAGAATTTTCTGGAGGCCCAAGGGAAAGAAAGGATCATAACCTGCCTTAATGTGTCATCTGGTCTCATCAATTCTCAAAGGAACCTTATGGAAATTCTGCCTTGAAGGAAGTTTATTCCCATTGATTTGTACCTTTGGATTATCATTGTGTAGTATTATAATTTCTATAAATCAGACATATCTTTACAATTCCTGCATTTTCACAAAATTTTCATTGCTCTCCATGAATTGGGAAACTAGGACTGCGGCCAAGAAAAAAAAAAATGTGGGGAGTATTATAAGACTTAGAATAGACTGTGGCCATTTTTGAGTGAATTTTTGGCCATGCAAGAACCTTCCCTCACATGTATGGTAGCTGTTTTCCTCTGGTGGAGGTATTGCATGGAAAACAAGGAGGGAAAGGCAGGATGAGGCATTTCTTCGAAGGCCTTGAATACCGGGGAGAATTTGAATGTGCACATCTTGGGGAATTGAGTAAACACAGGCTCTGGGTGAGGAGAATGTGTTTGGAAGTGAGAGCAGAGGGACAAAAAGGGAAGCTGACTCAAAAGCCCTTTCTGACTCAATAATCAAAGTCACCCAACAGTAAAAAAATAATCAAATAAGTAATGGATGTACAATTAATGTATAGTAACCACTCTTACACACACCAATAAGTCCCAACCTCACCTTGAATGCCTACAACTACAGAAAGGAACATTGTAAGGAATGAATGAACAAACAAGACAGAAACAAACTCTTAGATACAGAGGACAAACTGAAGGTTGTTGTTGAAGGGGAGGAGGGATTGGGGAACTGAGTGAAAAAGTTGAAGGGATTTAAGAAGTAGAAATTGGTAGTTATGAAACAATCACTGGGGTGCAAAGTACAATATTAGGAATATAGTCAACGACATTGTAATAACTATGTTTGGTTAAGGTGGGTACTAGGCTTGTTGGAGAGATCATTTTGTAAATTATATAAATGCCTCCCCACTGTGATGAACACCTGAAATGAACACAAAATAATATCGAATATCATCTGTAATTGAAAATTTGATAGACCCTTAAAAGTTAAAAATAAATAAATAAATAAATAAATAAACAAAAAGATGTAGCTAATAAATGAAAGAATAGTATTGAAAAGTAAAGAAAAATGAAGACTAAGGACAATGTTTCTTTATATATATATATATATATATATATATATATTTTTATTTTATTTTATTTTTTTTTTACAGAGTGGAAGGGAGAGAGAGAGAGAGTTAGAAACATTGATGAGAACAAAACGTCCATCAGCTGCCTCCTGCACACTTCCTACTGGGGATGTGCCCGCAACCAAGGTACATGCCCTTGACCAGAATCAAACCTAGGACCTTTTAGTCCACAGGCCAACGCTCTATCCTCTGAACTAAACCGGTTAGGGAAGGACAATGTTTCTTGAGTGGTATTCCACCCAAAATGCATAATCTGAATCTGAGTATGAGTTGCCATTAGACAAATCTCTTCTTTCGTGTCTATTATAGCTTGTTTCTCACCAGAACCAGCCCCTGGTCATCTCCACTCAACAACCCTCCTATGACCAGTGCATGTGAGAAGAAGCCCCTTGCTTTATCTAAGCTTCATTAATCCAAGTGCAATCTGGGAGGATGTGGAGACACACACAGCCCCTGTAGTGTGGGGAGACATAATGTCTTGGGCAGAGAGACGAAGGCGAGGTCCTACTCTACACCCAATGGTCGCTCCATGGTGTGTCCGGAACAGGGCCTTTAATACAGAACTTGGGGTCTACAAAAGGCAGAACTGGTTTTCTGAAAAAGGAGAAGTCATGCATCTTATTATAGAGACTGGCCTGTGGCGAAATAACTGCTCGGCTTCCTTTGAAAAGGTCAGTGTTGAAACATGGGCCGGGGGCGATGGATGCCTACCCACAACATCCTCTTAGTAAGCGTGGCCTTCCGGGCCCTGTCCTCTCATCCCCTTGCACAGCGTGGGCGGGCCATGAAAATCCCCAAAATTCTGGAACTCACCCCCCTGGGCAGCCACATTCTGTGGGGGAGAAAAGTTGAGTCCTAGTTCATGACTATCTCTTCGTAGTTTTAGAAAAAGCCTCGGATTTCACTTCAAAAATCCTCTCTATGTGTACATGTCAGCCATGATATTTCAGTTCTGGATGGTGGGCAAATGGTGGTAATGCAGGTCCAACCCTCTCTGGTTTGGTCCCGGGCAACCTGCAGTGATACACAGCTGCTGACTGCTATTGTGGCAAGACGTCATCAGCATCTTCCATCTCTGGACTGCTTCTCTTCTGTCTTATGGTTGGAGTAGTCTCAAACGGAGGGTGGGGATAAAAGGGAGAGATCAACCAAAGGACTTATGTGAACACATGTGAGCCTAACCAGTGGTTGAGGACAATAGGGGGTTGGGGGCATGAGTGTGTGTGGGGGAGTGGGGGATTGGAATGGGGGGTTGAGGACAAATATGTGATACCTTAATCAATAAAGAAATTAATTAAAAACAACAACAATGTCTCCACTTTTTAAAGATACATATCTATTTATTGAGTTCAGAGAGGGAAAGGGGGAGAAAGAAACATCAATGATGAGAGTGAATTATTGATTGGCTGCCTTCCACACACCCTGTAATGGCAGCTGAACCCACAACAAGGGCTTGTACCCTGATTAGGAATCAAACTATGACCTCCTGGGGTTCATAGGTAAGACACTCAACCACTGAGCCACACTGGTAACATTTAATAGTAACCTGTAATTTCTTGCAGATTCTTTTCTACGGGGGATTGTTGACCGACCCAGCCATTCTGTTAAATACTCAATTACACCTGGTTATCTCCAAACCACTGGCACCTGCCAGTCAAGAGTGGAGGATTAAACAGGTGAGGTGATGAATGCAGATTGCCTGGGTCTCTGAACCTGCCCTGTAGCTATTTCCCTAGTTATGGAATTCCCCAATTGTCTGGACATCCTCAACACCTGAGCTGTGGAGCAAGCGATACAATAGAAGAAAGGCCTGGGGGTGGCATGAACAGCACTGGAGATGCCCTTCCTACCTGGTAGAACTGCACCAATTTGTGCCACCACCAAGGACTTGGAAGACACAGGGACCAGGATTCCATCCACATCCCCATGCGACTTCCTGAGGAGCTTGGCTTCTGCCAAGGACAAATGGACCTTGAAGAGCCGCAGTAGGTTCTTGTGTACTAGATTTTAATTTCCGCCTCAACGGAGTCTTCATAACTGAACCCCCCCACCCCCCAAACCCTAGACATCTCCTGGTGAACATGAACCCTCTCTGGGTGTTATCTCTAATGGCTACAAGGTCAGTCTGCATCAACAACTCAACTGCCTTCCTCTAGGAGTGAGGAATTCTCTAGACCCCTAATCTAGGCTGCAGGGACCAGGATTGCTCCTCCATTGGGCAGGATACCCCAGAGGTCCATTACATACCTTGTGGATAGGACCAGCAGAAATAGGAAATAAGCAACCATCCAGGCTCTTTGTAAGACCAACGCGTTCCAGAGAGTGGGAAAGGGATCTGCTCACGTCTCCAGCCTTGCTGCCCCGGGGTGAAATTCCTAGGGGTCCAGTTCCCTAAGGAATGCTGAGGTAGCCCATCCATGGTGAGGACTCAGCTCCATCCAGCCCTTTTGTGAGTGAGGAGCAAACCCAACTCCTGGGGGACCTTCTTTGAAAGTTGGAGACAACTTATTCCTTCTTGGGCATGTCACCTCCACCCACGTTACGAGCGTCTAGAGAGGCTGCTGGTTTTGGGTGGGGCCCCGAACAAGAGATGTCTTTACAACAGGTCCAGGCTGCCTGGGCTGTGTGACCCAGGAGATCCAATTGTGCTTGGAGCATCTGGCAGATGAGGTCATTATACAGAGTCTTGGGTGGACTACAGATGAATGAAAACACAGAAAGTTAGCCCTGGACAGTTTGGATCAGTAGCTAGAGCATCAGCCTGTGGACCAAAGGGACCTATGTTCAATCCTGGACAAGGTCACCTACCTTGGTTGCAGGCTCCTCCCTGGCCCTGGTCCTGGTTAGGGCTCCAATCAGTGTTTCTCTCACATCGATGTTTCTCTCTGTCTTTCCCTCTCTCTTCCACTCTCCCTTAAAAAAAATCAATGGAAAAATATCCTTAGGTGAAGATTAACAAAAATCAATCAATCAATACTAAAGCACAGACATTTACTATTTTGGACTCAACCTATGCATTTCTGTGGAGGACTATTCTCCTTTGTGAAACAATGTTGGGGTTATTACTGGGCTCTCCCAGAGATCGTCTTGGCCAAGTCACCATGAGGTGCCCATCATGGAATGGGGGGTGGTTCCTGAGCACACCATGCCCAATAGTGCCCCATCCCCAGACAGAAGATGTGATGAGGAGAGCAGTGGACGGTGATGTCACTGCTGGCCCTGAGGATGAATGGGCACCAGATGTGGGCCACATGTGAAGCTTGAAAGACAAAGAATCCTATTCTGACTCCTGAATGGAAAGATGATAAATCTGTGTTGCTTTAACCCATTAAGCATATGGTTATTTGTCATAGCAGCAAAAGGAGCTAATTCTCTCTCTCTCTCTCTCTCTCTCTCTCTCTCTCTCTCTCTCTCTCTCTCTCTCTCTCTCTCATTTTTGGAGGTGGTGATGCAGTTTTGCTCTGTTTTGGCTAATCTGAGATTTGCAAGCTCAGAGCTGGAATCTGTGTGGTTCAAGTGGTGCATTCCCGGGCCAGGCACATTGCAAATCCTCAAGGAATAAGGTGGATGGATGCTTGGCTGAAAGAGGCGTTCAGGCCAGGGAGGCAGAAGCTTATGGATGAAATGGGGCCTGGGATGTGGTCAGAAATGGCGGCCGAAGTCCACTTCCCACACCAGGCCTCAGCTGAGGAAATGAGAGCCCAGCTCCCTGAGAGGGCTGTTCCCTTTTCTGGGGCTACTGACGTGAGAGCCCCATGACAGGGAGGAAACAGCTTCCCAGGGGCCACAGCCTGTGTGTGTGTCTGTCCTGCACGGCCGCGACCAGAGAGAGGAGACACCATGATCCTAGTCCTCAGGGCCCTGCTCTGCCTCGGTGAGATGGGAGGGGGAGGGGAGCCCTGGTCTGTCAGGACCCCAAGACTCGGGAGGCTCATGGGGAGGAGAGAGCTGCTCAGGGTTCAGGGCAATTCTCTCACAAGGACTCTCTTCCAGGGCTGAGTGTGGGCCTCTGGACCCCAGTGCAGGCAGGTGAGTCTCTCCAGCTGTCCCAGGTCCCACTCCTTACTGGGGAAGAGTGGCCACCCCATGGGAAGCTGGGAATGGAGGACACCACTTCTGGGCTGACAGATGGGGGATATAAGGGAGGGACGAGGGGCTGAGAGCTGGGAACTGGGGTGGGGAATGTCTTGTGATCCTGATACAGTTTTCCTTCCAGGGCCCCTCCCCAAACCCTCTCTCTGGGCTGAGCCAGGCCCTGTGATCCCCTGGGGAAACCTCGTGACCATCTGGTGTCAGGGGACCCTGCAGGTTCAGGAGTACCATATGGATAAGGAGGGAAGCCCAGCGCCCTGGGACGTACAGAAGCCACTGGAGCCCAGGGACAAGGCCAAGTTCTCCATCACATACATAACACTGGCCTATGCAGGGATATATCGCTGTTACTATCTCAGCCCTGCTGGCCGGTCAGAGCGCAGTGACCCCCTGGAGCTGGTGGTGACAGGTGAGAGGACACTCAGGGGTCCCAGCCTCAGGCTCTGTCCTCAGGAAGGGGGTCTGCTCTCAGGGTGTCTCCCTCTTACAGCCCAGCCCTGGGGGACATGAGGGAGGTGTGAGCCCATTTAACACGCTGCCTCCTCCTCTCCTAGGATTCTACAGCAAACCCAGCCTCTCAGCCCTGCCCGGCCCAGTCGTTACCTCAGGAGGGAACGTGACCCTCCAGTGTGGCTCAGGGCAGGGGTTTGGCAGGTTCCTTCTGACTAAGGAAGGAGACCATAGACTCTCCTGGGCCCTGGACTCACAGCCACAGCCCAGTGGGCAGTCCCAGGCCCTGTTCTCTGTGGGCCCCGTGACCTCCAGCCACAGGGGGACGTTCAGATGCTATGGCTGCTACAGGGACAGACCCCAGGTGTGCTCACATCCCAGTGACACCCTGGAGCTGCTGGTCCCAGGTAAGTCCCATCCTGGTCCTATCCATGGATTGAGGTGCTAATCAGGTTATTGACATCTTTGCTGTGAGGGGAGCCCAGTCCTACCCCTCAGCTCAGGCTCAGCTCAGAGGAGGAAACAGGATGAATCAGCTCTGGGTCAGCTCCTGGCTCTGCTACTCCTGCTGTGGGGCTGGGTGGTCTCTTCTCTCCACTGAGTGTGGGATTCCTGTCTGCTCATCCCTGGTCCTATCCTGCTCACAGGCTTGTGGGGGATGAGGTGACATAAGGGCCTCACAGAGCTCAGGAAGGCAGAGCCCCCAGCCCGACCTTCCCAAGGGGCATCAGTGGCTGCAGAGCATGGATTGATTCTGGAAAGACACAGAGTCCAGCCCACACTCTGCCCCTCCTATCCCTGCTGTGCTGGGGTCACATAATGAGAAAGGACCCTCAGCTCCAGATGAGACGTGGGCACGAAGTTGGTGTCTCTCTGGGGGGCAGTGTGAGGACAGCACAGGGAACCCACAGTCCTGGGTTCCAGTCCCAGCTCTGCCCCGTCCAGGCTGGGTGACCTGGGGCACATGGTTAACCTCTCTGAGCCTCAGTGAAGTTGGATGGGCATTGACTGTGTGAGGTGAGAGATGAGTGACAGACACCAGCATGGGCCTCACACATAGTAGGTGCTCATTCAATGGCTTCACTGGCTCATTCATGACATTACTCATATCCAAGGTCCCAAATGGAACATGAACATCCTGATCGGGGTCTTGGTGGCCCTGGTCCTGCTGCTCTCACTCTTCCTCTTCTTCTTCCTCCGACATCGATATCAGAGCAAAGGTAGGACATTGGGTGAGTAGGGAATGGGGTGACCTGGGGCACAGGAAGGAGAGGGGCTCAGAGCACCTGCCACAGGAAACCAAATAGATGCAGAAGGTCAGCTGGGAAAATAATTTCTCCAGAAGCTCAAACCAGAAAATGTAGAAAGAAAACACTCAATGTCAGCACAGGTGTTTGTATCTAAGCTAACCTTTCATTATTGTCAATGCCATGCAATAGGAAACTTACACACAGGGTATGTTACGGTTTCCTCATTTTCAGTGGAATCTCAGGGGGAGGCGTCCTATCTCCCAGGGCTGAGACTGTCCCTCTTGACCAGCCCAGAGAGAGACTCATGTCCAACTTCTTGCAGGGACCACACACCCTGAAGGCAAGGCCGGAGGCCAGCAGATCAGGTAATTCCTGCCCCAAGGACCTGAGACCTCCACCACCATGGCCCAGCTCCATCTCTAACTCTCCCGTCTCCTCCCCCAGCTCCAGCCCAGCTGTGGACACCCAGGAAGAGCACCTCTGTGAGGGAGACAGCTCCCTGGGGGAGGGGGCACAGGGATTTCAGGGTATGATTGGGGAGAAGATAGACTTGGAGGGTGTGGGGTCAGGGGTAAGAAAGACTGAGACCACACCTGTGTGACCTGGTGCCTCACCTCACCCTGGGTTGGTGGTCCATCTGGGAGCAGGTGTGGCCTGCAGCCCTGAGATATCAGAAAACTGCCAGGAGAAACTCCCCTGTTCTGCCCCAGCAGATGATTCTGTGAAGGACTCGCAGCCTGGGGAGAGCATGGAGCTGGACCCTCCGGTGAGACCCCTGCTCCTGTCCAGGCCACCAAGGACCATCTGTTGCCCAGTTTAATCCAATGGACCCTTCCCTGTCCCACCTCACCTGCTTCTCAGCAGCGTCCACACTGACCTTCCCTCTGGACCTCAGGTGGTCCTTCTGTGACTCACTCCTCCTGGGTTACTTGTGACCCCATGGCTCCTTCTACGGGGTCCCTTGTCCTCTGTCTGACCTTGTGCAGCCCCCCAGGTCTCAGGAGGAGGCAGGAGTGAGTGACTCACCACAGGTCCCCAGGATTCCTTCATTCATTCACCCAGCAGATGTGAGGGGCTCACTGTTTACCGGCTCCATTTAGGGGCCACGATGCCGCCCTGAGCCACACTGTGTCCACATTCCTCCAGTTCACCTGTGGATGAGGGAGACAATATGCAAACAAGCAGACAGTGTCCCAGAGAGCAAAGTGCTGTGAAGGAGCATAAAGCAAGAGGAGGGGATAGAGTGCATGGTGGGGGACCGGGAAAGAGCGGGTGCAGAGGTGGTTTTGGACCAGAAGGGCGGATAAGCAGAAGAGGACACTCAGGTGGGTTCCATCCACCCCAGGCCCTTAGGATCCCCCCAAACCCAACCATGTTTCATCTCTCTCTTTCTATCCCCCTGCTCCAGGCTGCTGCTCTGACATCCCCCTGCATACAGCCTACATCCCGCTAACCCGCTTGGCCCTCAGATGGAGGACACCACCTTCTTCCTCCCATCTGTGGGGCCACCAGATGAATCCAGTGGGTACACTGCTCTGTCCATCCGCTAGCCCAGGCCCCATAGTGCAGAGAGAGGGCTTGCTGGGGCTCCGAGGGCACTGGGTCGGCCCCCATGGACACTCCGTTAGTGCTCTGGCCAGTCTGGAGATCCAACGTGGACTCCCAGCCCCTTCTGGGACCCCCTGGGAGTTGCCTGATTCTGCAATTACAGACAACTAATATCCCTCTGCATTATGGAATCAAAGCAACAGACTTCTCAAAAACCAGTGTGCGAATTGATTATCGACAGGAAGTGAGCGAATACTTTAAATTAATGATCATGTAAATATTATGCATCAATCGTATGAAATAAAAAAAAATTAAGAGGCACAAGAAAAGAAAAGCCTAAAAGGTCAAGACCTAATTTATTATATCAAGAATTTAGAAAACGAAAAGCCAATTATTCTAAATGAAGGTAGAACGAGGGATGTGATAATGAGTAGCTACTAGTGAGGACAGACAAAAATAGAGAGAAAGCAGCGCAGTCAAAAAATGTCATTCTTGCTAAAACCGGTTTGGCTCAGTGGATAGAATGTTGGTTTGTGGACTGAAAGGTCCCAGGTTCGATTCCAGTCAAGGGCATGTACATTGGTTGTGGGCACATCCCAGGCAGGGGGTGTGCAGGAGGCGGCTGATAGATGTTTCTCTCTCATTGATGTTTCTAGCTCTCTATCCTTCTTCCTTCCTCTCTGGAAAAATCAATAAAATATATTTTTAAAAATGTCATTCTTGAAAACTGTAATTATAGTTTTGATAAGTCTTAGCCACAATAGAGAAGGAAAAAGTAGACACAGATCCTATAGACTTTATTGATTGATTGATTGGTTGATTAAGATATCACATATTTGTCCTCAACCCCATCCCCCGCCCCCATTCCAATTTTCCACCCCTCCCCACTCATGCCTCACCCCCCTATTGTCCTCAACCACTGGTTAGGCTCATATGTGTGCATACAAGTCCTTTGGTTGATTGCTCCCTTTTATCCCCACCCTTCCTCTGAGGTCCAACAGTCTGACCCATGGCTCCTTATCTCTGGGTCTGTTCTTGTTCATCAGTCTAGGTTGTTCACCATTTTCCCTAGATGAGTGAGATCATGTCCTACTGGAAATATACTTACAGGAATCAAAAATGAGACAAGCCATCATCGTTATGCTGAAAGGCATATGAATCTGTCTGTAGTGAGTTTCTCTCTGGGCCTTTAATTCCCATGATGAGGAACAGCATCACGGATCCTACAGTCTTAAAACAGACACCACAACATGATAAACGATTGGATGCCAGGCCCTGCCCAGATAGCTCAGTTGGTTAGAGCATCACTCCAATACACCAAGCCTGCAGGTTGGATCTCTGGTTAGGGCAAGTACAAGAACCAGCCAATGAATGCATAAATAAGGGGAACAACAAATCAATATATTTTTTTCTCTCTCCCTTCCTCTCTCTCTCTAAGTAAGGCAATAAAATTTGATACCAATGTATTAGCCACCGGCATGACTCAGTGATTGAGCATGGGCCTATGAACCAGGAGGTCATGGTTTGATCCTAGTCAGGACCCATGCCTGGTCTTTGGGCTCTATCACCAGTTTGGAGCATGCAGGAGGCAACCGATCATAGCTTCTCTCTCATCATTGATGTTTCTATCTCTCTCTCCCTCTCCCTTCCTCTCTGAAATCAATAAAAAATAAGCCTAACCAATGGACACATACAACAGGGGGGAGGTGGGGATGAGGGCATGAGTGTGTGTGTTTGAGGGTTTGGGGTGGTAATGGGAGGATAAGAACACATATGTAACACCTTAATCAATTAAGAAATTAAAAGTATTTACTTAAAAAAATGGACATGTTCAAATGTACAGTTTACTAAGTAGACATCAGAGTTAGTAGAAAGTCTGTGTCACCTTGTGTATACAGTAAGTACGCATAATAAACATTGCCCTGCACCTGAGCACTGTGGGATATGATAAAAAGTCAAAAAGAAAGAAACAAAGAGTAGAGCGGTCAGGGGAGGGAGACATGGGGAGAGATTGGTTGAAAGGTTGAACCTTTCAGTTACAAGATTGGCAAATCCTGGGGATCCAATGCACAGCATGATTATAGATAAAACCCTGGTTTATCTTCTTCTTGCGTGTTGCTGAGTGAGAGACGGCAACTCAGGGACAGGAGAGAGGAGTTAACTAAGGCCAGGGCGGTCCTCCTCTTGCAATATCTTATATGATAAAGAGCTAATATGCTGAATAGACCGGATGGCAGGACGACCGTTATGGGCGACCTTCTGAAATGACCTTTTAGAACAACCAGTGGGAAGGGGGTGGGGCCATAGGGCTGCAGGGCCGAGAGGCATCTGAAGCTGGGAAGGCCTACCATTGCACAAATTTTGTGCACTGAGCCTCTAGCATAAATATACCATTTCAGGAAGCTTCCTCGGTGGTTTCTTCAAAAACACTTATGCACTTACACACTTCCAGAGAGCAAAAAGCCACACCTGGAGGTTGAAGAATCTCTCCCCACAAACTGTTCTTCCTTCATGGTGACCCAGCCTGACTTGATGGGTTTAAGGAAGGAGATATGACTTCTCACTCAGGGATTTGCCCCTGTGGACACGTTCACCGCTGTCCCTTAAAATTAATGTGGCTCAGGACACAATGTTCACTAACAGTTGGCTCCGTGGAGATACTCCTTTACTGTCTTCTCATATTGGCTTTTCCTGTGAGGAAGTCTGGTGCCAGAGAGCTTGTCATTATGGAGATTTGCATTTTTTTCCCCCTGGAAAGTAAGGTGACAACGATTTTAGAAACCCAGGCTAGTCCTTCTTGATTTGTTCTTGAGTTGAAATTCACATAAAAATCAACCATTTAAAAATATATATTTTATTGATTTTTAAAAGAGAAAGAGAGAGAGAGAGAGAGAGAGAGAGAGAGAGAGAGAGACAGAAACATCGATGAGAGAGAAACATCAATCAGCTGCCTCCTGCACACCCCCTACTGGGGATGTGCCCGCAACCAAATTACATGACCTTGACCGGAATTGAACCTGGGACCTTTCAGTCCACAGGCTGAAGCTCTATCCATTGAGCCAAGCCAGTTTCAGCTAAAAATGTACCATTTTAATGTGTACAATTCTGTGTAGGATATACATTTAAAAATTTATCTCATCCTTCATTCCCCACAAAAGGCCAAGATAAAGATTGCAGCTCTCAGGGATTTCATTTTTAAGCATGGACATCTTATCACTTGTTTGGTCTTTTCTCATGTCTGTAAAATTTTCAGTTATTTATTTCTGGAGCTGTTAGTGGACATCACGCATACGTCTTTCCTTCTGACACCAGGGATATGACACTGGCCCTCCTCGTTGTACTCCTCAAGTACCTTACATCCCCACTTCAGGTCCCCCTATGCTGCATTATGGGAATTTCCTCAGTATTACGCTCCACTTTCATGACTGTCCCTTCAGCTGTGCCTCTTCCCCAAGGTGTTGAATTGTTTGAATATGCTCAGTGTACTGGGTTTTTCATCTCTCCAGGTTTTAGCTCCTTAGGTTCTTCTACAACAGAATCCACATTCTTCTGGTGTCAAAAATTGAATCCGCCTTTTATGCTTCAGAGATTGAAGCATGATTAATCTCAAATTACTCTTACAATTCCCTACTGGCTCTACTCTATTCCATATCACAGTCCCCATCATCAGTAGATTGCTGTCCGTAGCATTGCCATTATCAGGATAATTCTACTGTGCATTCTTTTTTTTTTTTTTTAAAGTCTTCATTGATAAGGTATTACATATGTGTTCTTATTCTCCCATATCCCCTCCTATCCCCCCCCCACTCATGCCCTTACCCCCCTATTGTCTGTGTCCATTGGTTAGGCTTATATGCATGCATTCAAGTCCTTTGGTTGATCTCTCCCCCTTAACCCCCACCCTCCCCTACCTTCCCTCTGAGGTTGGATGGTCTGATCGATGTTTCTCTGTCTCTGGATCTGTTTTTGCTTATCAGTTCATGTTGTTCATTACATTCCATATCACATGAGTGAGATCATGTGATATTTATCTTTCTCTATCTGGCTTATTTTACTTAGACTCACCCCTCACACACCTGGTCTTCCACAGGTTGCTCACAGGGCTGTCCTGGGAGTCAGGCTGACAAGGCAGAAATGATGGCAGCTGCCCCTACCCCATGGTAATCACTATCTCAGACTCAGCATCTGCTCAGGGTTCTGCCCCTCAGGGCTGGTCCCATGGGAGCCTCCTGGGCACACATGAGACAGACACCCGTGGCTGACAATGCAGGACTTGGACTGTTTCAGGCTACACAGGGGAGGTTTCTCACTGCGGACCATGGGCTCTGTCCAGTCCCTGAATACAAACATGGGGCAGGGGACCACGGCTTCCAACCTTCACCTGGCTCCTGATCCCTTCCTTCCTATGAGGACCTGGAGTCCCTCTCTGTGTCCACACAGGGAAGGTGCTCACTGCCGACCATGGGCTCAATGCAGTGGGCAGAGATGTCCCAGTGCATGTACAGAAACACCGACCTTCACCTGGACCCTGACCCCTCCCTTCCTGTGAGGACCTGGCGCCCCTCTCTGTGTCTACACAGGATAGGATCTCTTCTCTGTGATGACCTGCTGATGGCTTCAGACACTGGTGACCACTCAGCGTTTGTTGCTGGTTTTCCCTGTAATTCCCTCTCCTTTTGGGCAACTTTCATTTCCCTTTTTTTTTTTTTTTGCATTTGTCTGTTCCTGAAATATATTTATAGAACTGCTAGTGGCCTGGTGCACAAAATTCATGCATGGCGGAGGGGAATGGTCCTCAGCCAGGCTTTCACCCTCTCGCAATCCAGGACCGCTGGCTCCTAACCACTCACCTGCCTGATTGCCCCTAGCCACTCTGTTTGCTGGCCTGATCACCCAACTACTCCCCCCCTCTCCCGCTTTCTGGCCTGATCACTCCTAACTGCCTGCCCCTGCTGGACTGATTGCTCCCAACTTCCTCCTCACATCGGCCTGCCAAACCGGTCACTAAAAAACTGAACCAATCATCTGCTGATGATAGGATCCAAAAACTATGGTACATCTACACAATGGAATACTATGCTGCCATAAAAAAAGAAGGAATTCTCATCTTTTGCAGCAACCTGGATAGAACTAGAGAACATCATGCTGAGTGAAATAAGCCAATCAATGAAAGAGAAACACCACATGACCTCACTCATTTGTGGATAATAAAGATCATTATAAACTGATGAACCAAAAGATAGATATAGAGACAGTAAAGCAACAAGCAGATTGTCAAATTTCAGCAGGGAAGGGAGGAGGATCTGGGGGAGATAATAGATCAACCGAAGGACTTGTATACATGCATATAAGTACAACCAATGGGCATAAAACTCTGGGGAGGAAGGGAATGTGTGGGAGGGAGGGGGGCAAAAAAAATCAATAAAATATGTAAAAATAAAATAAAACAACAACAACAACAACAACAAAAAAAAACTGAACCGCTTTCTTACACCTTACACCAAACAGCTGTTGCCCTGAAAACCCTTCCTCAGCCCCAACCTTAGTCTCTGCCCTTGCAGTTCACCAAGATTAGGTTCTGATTGGTCTGTTTCTATGCCAGTCAGCGTCAAAAGCTCCTCCTCCTAGGCAGCCATTGGCTTCCCTGGGAAATCCAAAATGGCGCTGACTTCACATTAGCGCTAACTCTTCTCTCATGCCCCTTCAATCCGCTACCAGGTGTGTCTCTGGCTGCTCTGAGAAGCGGCACCTCAGGTCTGTGCTGGTTGCAATTCTGAATTCTCACCCCTGACCTAACCTTCTTTGTATGGTGTGAGCTCTGTGAAGGCAAGCATGTGTCTTGTTCATTCTTAGTACACTCATAGACTTTACCTGTGTCTGTGCATCTATGCTGACGCCACATCATGACGGGTCGAACGGTTGTTTTGGTCGTCAAGGCCACTGCCTGTTTTTATGTATAGATAGAGATGGAGTGTGGTACACATTTCAGAAATGTCATAAGTAGCACTTCTGAGCATTAAGAGCAGATGGGGTTCTTAGGTGGGCTCCTCCATTGTCCACGTTGACTGTGGAGTCAGATACCTTGATTCTCTTGTGTGTCCACCTACTCACCTCCATTTGACCTGGGAATCAACAAGGATGGATCCATCCCATGGCCTGAGAACCCCTGAACCAACAGCCACTCTGAGGAGTTGAGGGTCACAACAATATATTGCAGATGGGGAAACAGAGGCTCAGAGATTGAATGCCTATTGCTCATAGGCAACAGGGCCATGGATGATGGAGGAAAATTTATTTTTTTAAATTATTTTTAAAAATATATATTTTATTAAAAAAAAAAATATATATATATATATATATATTATTGATTTTTCATAGAGAGGAAGAGAGAGGCATAGAGAGTTAGAAACATCGATGAGAGAGAAACATCGATCAGCTGCCTCTTGCACAACCCCCCCCCCCCCACTGCGGACTTGCCCGTAACCAAGGTACATGCCCTTGACCGGAATCAAACCTGGGACCCTTCAGTCCACAGGCCGACACTCTATCCACTGAGCCAAACCAGTTTTGGCGATGGAGGAGAATTTAAATAAGAATGAACCCTACTGACCACTCACTGTCCCCTAAGCTGAGGACCAGAGGCCAGGATCACAGAATGGGGCACAGCTCTGGCCCAGAATCAATGCCCTGAGGAGGCAGGAGTGAGTCATAATCTTGCTTCCAGAAATAGATGGGTGGCTGCTGTTGCAAGAAAAAGGAGAAGGTCATGAGGGGCCCATGAGACACAGAAAGCCCACACTCAGGGCCAGGAGAAGAGCTGGTTTTGCTTCCCTTATTTCCATGCATTTCCCTATGTGCTCACTGTCACAGGGACATCGCCCTGAGCTGCACACGGAGAGGGTGAGCGTGTCTCTGCTGATCTGAGCTCTGCAGGCCATAGGGACCCACGTCTTCCTAAAGCATGTCCAGGCCCGGGTGGCACTGTCCACAGGGAGGTGCTGATAGACATGCTGAAGTTGAAGGAGACCCTGTCAGGGAGGTCATGCTCTGGGTCACCTCACCTGCAAGGGTGGTCTCTGGAAGGACCTGGTGTATTTCCTGCTTTGTCATAGAAACAACAGCCAGCCTACCAGGGAGATGTTCCCCTTCCTGAGGGCTTGGTGACGTCGCCACCACGAGAGAAGAAGGGCCAGCCTCCCAATGCCCACACCCCATGTGCCTGCCCAGATGGGACCATCGTCTCCGTCTACACACTCCACATCTGAGTGAGGAGACAGTATGACCACCACCCTCATCGCTGTGCTTTTCATCGGTGAGATTCCAAGGGAGAGGGGAGTCCTTATCTATCAGAATCCCCAAGACTCAGGAGGCTTTTTCAGAGGGGTTTGCTGTTCAGGATTGAAGGGCAAATCTCTCAAAGGGACTCTCTTCCAGGGCTGAGTGTGGAGCTCCAGAACCAAGTGACAGCAGGTGAGATGGTCCCCATGTGTCCCAGGTTCCCTCTCACTGGGGACAAGGGGCTACAGCCTGTGCATTGGGAGATGGAGAGCCATGGTTCTGGGTTAATGGATGTGGGGTGCCTAAGAAATGGGAGGGTGGGTAATACCTTCTAACCCAGCCTTTGGTTTCCTTTCAGGGGCCCTCCCCAAACCTACTGTCTGGGCTGAGGCAGGCCCCATGATCCCCGGGGTAACCCTCTGACTATCTGGTGTCGGGGTTCCCCAGGGGCTGAGGAGTATAGTCTGTATAAAGAGGGAAGACCAGAGCCCTTGTACAAACAGAAGGTTATGTGGTCTTTCCATCACGTGGTGCTGGGCCACACTGTGAGTCTGTGGGGTACAGAGAAGCTTTGACTTGCCTCACAGCATTTGCAATCCACAACGCCAAATGGGCAACAGATCAAAAGATGAAAAACAAACCTTTTGGGAAAGGGAAGGGGGGAACTATCTTACTAGCTTATGGGTGACATTTTTTTTCTCGATGTGGACAAACTTAGGGGGGACATGGACACAGTGGAATCCATTAACATGAAGAGCTTCTGAAAACGATATTTGCTGTGCCTAATTGAGACCATGGACTGGCATCCAGGTCATTAGGACACATGTACAAGTTATATAGCAGCAGAGAGCAATGGAAAAGCAAGCAAAAAACATTAACAACCAAGGGATACTGACATGCTTATGTGCAGTGACATTATGTAAAGGTGAGAGCTGGCCACGGCTGGTATTCTCAGTGGTTAGTGCATCAGCCTGACCACCTAAGGGTCACAGGTTTGCTTCTGGGTCAAGAGCATGTACCTTGGATGCAGGTTTGATCCCCGGCCCTCATGTGGGATGCAACCTATTCATGTGTCTCTCTCAGATCAATGTTTCTCTCTCTCTCTCTCTCTCTCTCTCTCTCTCTCTCACTCTCTCTCTCTCTCTCTCTCCCTCTCTCTCTTCCTCTCTCTCCTTTCTTCTCTCCCTTCCATCCTGTCTAAAAATCATTGGAAATAATATCCTCAGGTGAGGAGTAACCAAAATTTTTTTTTAATAAACGGGGCTGAGCTTTATAAGTCAATGGAAAAATAAATATGCATCAAACCACATGGTGGTACCAATACCTACACTGAATAATGAACATTAAAAAGGCAGGAAACATGAAGGCTTGGCAGGGATGGGAACCTACCAGGACCCTTGAACCAGGGAAAGTCGTGGAAATGCTGAGGCCACTGGGAAACTACTCAGCAGAGTCTTTCATAAATGAGCTCCCTCAAGAGCTGTGGCCGGGTGTCCCATTGGGCTGTTTAGAGCCAGACTCTCAGGGGCTGAGTCAGGATCAGAACCTGGGTCCCGCCCTCTATGAGCAGGAGTCAGACAGGCAGATACAGAGACCAGTCTCCTGAAACCTGGGCTTCCCATGAGCCCTCATTCTGGGGAGATGCAGAGCCAGGCTCAGGGCGGGGCCCTCCCCTGGCTGTGGGGTGTGGTAACCCCAAAGGTTTCCAACGTCCTTTAAGTAATCATATCCTGTGAGACTCTGTTCTGCAGGTTCAGGCTTCCTCCATCTGCAGAGCGGAGCCCTCAGAGCAGACGCCATGATGTCCCTCCTCTCCGTTCTTCTTTGCCTCGGTCAGTTGTGGACACAAATAGGGTGAGCAGGAGGCGGGCGGCACCCCCTTGTACATGGGGAACCTCAGGTTCAGGCAGCTCCAATGGACAGGGCCTGATGGGAAGGGAATCAGCTCAGATGTCCGGGTGCAAATCTCTGACGGGGAGTCTCTTCCAGGACTAAGTCTGGACCAGAGGACCCGTGTGCAGGCAGGTGAGTCCTCCCCAGGCTCCATGTCCCTTTTCTTTCTTCATCCCTGGGCCTCAGGAGGGAGCACAGAGGTGCTGGGATGAGGTGAGAGAAAAGGAGGTTCTAGCACTGAGCTAGGACATGAAGGTGGGAAAGGTCTTAGTAATGCAGCCTTCAGTTTACTTCCAGAGACCCTGCTCAAATCCACTGGGCAAAACCAGACTCTGTGGGGTTCTGGGGGAGCACGTGACCCTCTGGTGTCAGGGGACAGTGGACGCCCAGGACTTCTGTTTGACAAAGGGGGAAGCACATTGCCCCCATGCAGAGCAAAACTACTAGATCCAATGGACCAGGGCACATTCAGCGTCACAATCCTGACAGGGAATGATGCTGGGATATATCCCTGTTATTATTACAGCCTTGAGGGCTGGTCAGAGAGCAGTGACCCCCAGGAGCTCCAGGTCTCAGGTAAGTCTCATTATGAATCCATCCATTCATTCAGGCATCAAATTGGGATGTTATTAGAGTCATTACTTTGAGTGGAGCCCCATGTGAGAGAGTGAGGTTAGCAGATCACAAGGGCTCTTAGGCCAGAGACACAGAGAGACAGTGAGACCTGGGGTACAGGTCAGGTGATGGTTTAGTGGGAGAAGGTTCCCCAATAGTTTACATCTGGTCTCCCCAGGTGAATCTGGGAAGCTCTCTCTCCTGAGACAGCAGGGCCCCTTCGTGGTCTCTGGACAGAGCCCGGCCCTCCAGTGTCGCTCTGATGTTGACTATGACAGATTCGTTCTGCACAAGGAGGGAGGACGGGACCTCCCCCAGAGCCTTGTCCTGCAGCCCCAGGCTGGGCTCTCTCAGGCCCGCTTCCCCCTGACACTCTGGGAGGCTGACAGGGGGGCGGGTACATACGCTAGAGTAGGAACAAACTTTTCTTTGAGTGTTTGACACAGTGACCTCTGGACATCCTGGTGGCTGGTGAGGAGCCAGTGGTTCAGTCAGGGATCTCGACTCTGCACAGGCACTGCTGGGGGGGGGGGTCTCAGGTGGTGAGGCTAGACTGAAAGTACAGGACCCCTGGGAGGGAGACACACAGGGTTGGGGAGAGAGGGAGCAACTCAGAAAAGCAGAAACAGACAGAGAGGAGGGTCCTCAGAGAGAGGCCTGATGACTCTCAGATCAAATCAAGGTAGGCAACCCACTCAGCATTGCTCACAGGTTGAACTTTTACCTATGAACCAGGAGGTCATGATTGAATTCCAGGTAAGGTTGCATGCCCAGGTAGCAGGATCAATGCCCAGGTAGGGGGTATGCTTGAGGCATCTGATTATAGCTTCTTTGTCATCATTGATGTTTCTATCACTCTGTCCCTCTCCTTTCCTCATATATATATATATATATATATATATATATATATATATATTTGTGGGCCAGTGCACAAAATTGGTGCACTCGAGGAGGGGCAGGGAGGGCGGTTCCCCAAGCCTGGCCTGTGCCCCATTACAGTGCTGGAGCCCCACAACCCATCACAGCAAAGAGGTAGGCCCCAACCACCCATCTGAGGCTCCTTAATAGATTGCCCCAAAGAGGCAGGACAGCTGAGAAGGGGCGGGAACATGATCCTCAAGTTCCTGAGACAGCCCAGGGGTCAGGGACATGAGCCTCAAGCCCCAGGCCATTAGTAGTATTGGAATGTGAGCTTCATATCTTGGGCAGGCACAGGGGGCAGGAACACAGCCGGCTGATTGGTCCTTACATAATGACGTCCTGACCAATTTGCATATTATACAGTTATGAGATAGATTTTAAGATACAAGGTGGGAAGGCAGCCCTCACCTTCTTCCCTCTCTCTAGGACACCTCCTCACAGACCCTCCCTTTCAGTGCAGCCAGGCCCCAGGGTGGTCTCAAGAGAGAACGTGACCCTGCTGTGTCAGTCACGGAGCCAGAGAGACACATTGCTTTGTCCAAGGAAGGGCCAGCCAATCCCCCCAACCCCCTGCATCTGAGATCAGAGCACTGAGCTCAGCAGTACCAGGCAGAGTTCTCCATGAGTCCTGTGACCTTAGCCCACGGGGGCACCTACAGGTGCTACAGCTCAGACAGCTCCTCCCCCTTCCTGCTGTCACTCCCCAGTGAGCTCCTGGTGCTCCTGATCTCAGGTGAGGGGCCTTAATCCTGTCTGCTAGCTGTCAGCTCAGAACCCTGTGCCCAGGAGAGGTGAGGCTAGGATGGAAGAAATACAATAAGAGTGTCTTGGGTTGAGCTGTAGGATGCAGGTGCGGAAGACCTTTGTAATGTAGCCTCTTGTTTTCTCCAGGATCCCTTCCCAAACCCACCCTCTGGGCTGAGCCAGGCCCTGTGATCCCCTGGGGGAACCCCGTGACCCTCTGTTGACAGGAGATCCCAGGGGCTGAGGAGTACAGTCTGGAGAAAGAGGGAAGCCCAGTGCCTTGGGACAGTCAGATTCCACTGGAGCCTGGGGACAAGACCAAGTTCTCCATCACATACATGACACAGCATGATGCAGGGATATATCACTGTTACTACCTCAGCCTCACTGTCTGGTCGGAGCGCAGTGACCCCCTGGAGCTGGTGGTGACCATAGGTGAGAGGACACTCAGGGGTCCCAGCCTTAGGCTCTGTCCTCAGGAAGGGGGTCTGCTCTCTTGGTGTTACCCACTCACAGCCCAGTCCTGGGGGACCTAAGGGAGGTGTGAGTCCCATTTAACACCCTGCCTCCTCCTTTCCTAGGATTCTACAGCAAACCCCGCCTCTCAGCCCTGCCCAGCCCCGTTGTGCCCTCAGGAAGGAATGTGACCCTCCAGTGTCGCTCAGGGCAGAGATATCACAGGTTCCTTTTGACTAAGGAAAGAGATCACAGCTGTCCTGGGCCCTGAGCTCACAGTGACAGCCCAGTGGACAGTCTCAGGCCCTGTTCTCTGTGGGCCCCGTGACCCCCATCCACAGCAGACGTTCAGATGCTATGGCTGCTACAGGGACAAACCCCACGTGTGCTCAAACCCCAGTGACGCCCTGGAGCTCCTGGTCCCAGGTGAGTCCAGTTATTGGTGCACCCATGGACTGAGCTATCAGCCAGGTTGTTGGCATCGTTGTTGTGAGGGAGCCACATGTGAGAAGGTGGAGTGAAGTGATTATATGGTCTTCTGGGCCAGAGACACTGAGACACAGTGAGACTTGGGATCCAGGCCAGGAGAAGGGGTTTATGCGAGGAGGTTCCCCTGTAATTCATGTCTGGTCTCCGCAGGTATGTCTAGGAAGCCCTTCCTCATGAGCCAGCAGGGCCCCATCGTGGCCTCTGGACAGAGCTTGACCCTTCAGTGTCGCTCTGATGTTGGCTATGACAGATTTGCTCTGCACAAGGAGGGGGGACAGGACCTCCTGCAGAGCCTTGTCCTGCAGCCCCAGACTGGGCTTCCTCAGGCCCACTTCCTCCTGGGCAATGTGATCAGCTTCCATGGGGGCTGGTACCGATGCTACAGTGGATACAAGCTCTTCTCTGAGTGGTCAGCCCCCAGCGACCCCCTGGACATCCTGGTGGCAGGTGAGGAGCCACTGGGCTCAGTCAGGTACCCAGACTCTGCACACGCCCTGCTGTGGGTCTCAGGTGGTGAGGTCAGAAGGAAAGTGAAGGCCCCATGGTGGAAGGGGGACAGAAAAGCAGGGAAGGAGGGGAGTGTGGAAGACTCAGAGAAATAGAGACACAGAGAGGAGGGTCCCCAGAGAAAGGCCTGAGTGGCTCTCTGGTCAGAACAAGGTAGGCAGGCAGCCCTCATTCTCTCCCCCCCAACCTCTCTCTCTAGGATGGCTGTCTGACAGACCCTCCCTCTTGGTGCAGCCAGGACCCAGGGTGGCTTCAGGAGAGAACATGATCCTGCTATGTCAGTCACGGAGCCAGAGGGACACTTTCCTTCTGTCCAAGGAGGGACCAGCCGATCACCCCCTGCATCTGAGATCAGAGCACCGAGCTCAGCAATTCCAGGCAGAGTTCTCCATGAGTCCTGTGACCTCAGCCCACGGGGGCACCTACAGGTGCTACAGCTCACGCAGCTCCTCCCCCTACCTGCTGTCACTCCCCAGTGAGCCCCTGGTGCTCCTGGTCTCAGGTGAGGGCCCCTGTCTTTCTGTCACTAGCTTATTTTGCTTAGCATTATAACCTCTGACATATTTTGCACATCCCTCTCTACTATTGCTTTTGTTTTGAGAGCTTTTAAGCAATAGTTACTTACACATATAAATTTAAGGTTCAAACATTTAGGACTTAGAAGAGGTAACTCTACTGGAAATGTCTTACAAAAGATGCCTCAAAGGTGTGTATTTTTTTTCTTTCAGATGCATTTACCAGTCGTATTCATAAAACTGAACCCACTCTTAGCTCAAAAATTGCTCAAGGTCTACCTATAAATGCATCTCTGTATGTCTGAAACCAACCCCATAGATACTTGGTTCTCAGCTTTTGTTTAAATATAAGTTCTTATAACCAGTGAGGTAGCTTCCATGGCTTAGAATCCCACAATGAGAAGAGGGATAGAAATAACTCATTGTTTCCTGCAATGAGAGACTGTATGTCTCCACACTCCTGAATTCTTGAGGCAAAGCTAATCTGAGCTCCAACGTGACTCAAGGAAGAATCCATGAAAACAGACTTGATCCTTCTCTAGCAGACAAAGGGTTCCTGTTGGAACTGGTAGTAGTTAGGTCACGAGAAAGGGGACAGTTATGGGGACCCTGGGCTTGAGTGGCATCAACTCCTCACACAGCCTCACTCCTTTCTGATTCTCAGGAGCAGCTGACACCATCAGCCCCTCACAGAACAACTCAGACCCCAAGAGAGGTGAGTAAGAGACACTCTTCATTTAATGGGGTTCAGCAAAGACAGTCGCATGTAGGCTGTGAGGAAGGGCCCTGAGGATATCCTGGGTCCTGGGTGAGTTTGTCCTGTACTGATATTTGTGACCTCTTTGCCCACAATACCCAGGCTTCCAGGCCGAAGACTATACCTTGGAGAATTCCATCCAGTTGGGAATGTCTGGATTGGTCCTGGTGGCACTTGGGATGCTGCTATTTTGGTGTCGAAACAGTGAGAAACAGGCCCAGGATGCAGCCAGGATGTGAACACAGAGCAAACAATGCCCCTCTCAGAGAGGTGGAATCTTGGAGTGAATCTCATGTGTCCAGAAGGTTCTGGAAGATCACGTGGGACATATGCTGAGGGACGTGTCTGTGGCTCCTTGCAGGTGGAGCAGTCATTGCTCAAGTGCAGGGACTAGGTCTTTACCTTCTGCCCTTGAACTGTAGCCCTTTCTGACCAGACCCTGTCTCCTCATTTCCTTAGAATTCTCCCTTCTGGTCCTTTTTACCTTTGCCCTTTCATATAATAATTTGGGTCCTTATAAGATTCTACACTCACAATTCTCGCCTTCAGTGAACTTTTACTGTATCCATTGGCCACTTTTGTATTTGTAAAGGAGAGCTGGTGTACAATAATAAAATCAGTTCTCATCTGTTTTCTCCACTTGACACGAACTGTGAAGACACACGTTTCCTGTGTATCTTCATGCACGTGACACTGCATGTTCTCTCTGCTTCTCTGAAGAGTAGCCGCTCACTGTTCCCTAGGTCTGTAGCCAATGTTATCCTCACCTCATTCCTCCTGAAACCACACACATGGTTCTTCCTTTTCCATTCCCTTACAGCTGCCAGCACTTCTGTCTGGGAGGAAACTGCCCCTCAGCTTCAGTCCTGATGATAATTAACTCCTCCCTGTATGTTTCTGGTTCATTTTAAGCTGAAACTTAGGTCCTGAAGATCTACTGGGCAGGGATTTCCAATGAATGTGTTCACAGGCCCTTTTAGAGGAACACATGGGACTTCAGAAATCCTCTGTCTCACTCAACCACAATCACCGCAGGTTTTTACAACCAAAAGTCATGGGGACTTCTCTCCCTAGCACTGTAACCATGGGCTGGGGGTTCTGATGTTGATCTGGGATCCCTCACAAGTGAGGGAGTACCTTCATATCCAAGCCTCCCCCTGCCACCCCATTTTTAACCACTACCCATGGGTATGGGACCAGCCCATTTTCCTCCCCACATCCCTATAAGTGTCTTTGTGGCTTCTGTATACACTCAGTTTTAAACTTCTGTTGGGCTAGATTTCAGGCAGTTTTTGAATGATGTATGTTCTGTAGTTTAGCTGTAATTTCATATTGTTGTGGGAAGTTCTTGTTACTATGCTTACTTACACAACCATCTAGACCAGAATTCTCTACTGCCATCCATCTAAAGTGCCATCCAGTCTCTCTGTTTTGCATTTTACAAACCTAGAGGCCTGGTGCACGGATTCATGCACAGGTGGCAAACAGCCATCCTGCCCCTATTGGGGCTGATCAGGTGGGCCAGCTGGGGAGTAGCAGCCAGGGGGTTGGCAGCCAGGCCCCCTCCCTGAGCTGATCAGGGGCGATTAGGGGTAGGGCCAGCCAGGGGGAGGGGCCATGAGAAGTTGGCTGGCATGTGCCCACCACTTGGGCAAACACCAGGTTGAGGGGACAATTTTTTGCATATTAGCCTTTAATTATGTAGAATTTCCTCAATGTTGTCTTCCAATTTGGCTATTGTATCTTCAGCTGTATCTTCTCCTGGGTGATGAAATAAAATATTTTGAGAGTGTTAAATGAAATCATGTTTTTATTTTTATTTCCTTTACTGCTATGACATCGAAGTAATGCTTTTCCACAATTCTCTATACTTTTATCCTATAAGCCCTGGGTTTGTTCCAATAATTCAATTTTCACCTTTGTTGTTTCTGACAGTTCAACAATCTTTGATGAAAATGAGTTTCTAGTGTTCTGTTGTTTCACATGTGATTACCTGCCTCAAAGACTCTGTAGACAGCCTTTCTTAGCGTTATTTTTCATAATCAGAGTACTTGTTAGCATCTATTCCTTGTAGATGCTCACACCTTGCTGGAAAACAAGTCAGTTTCACTAAAAAGAGAGGTTGACAGGAAGCCAGGAAGGCTGGTCAACAACCCTAATTGCTTTAACCACTCACCCTTTAGTTAGACATGGTTAGCTGAAGCAGCCTCCACATTGTTGGTCCCATGTAACTTTCTGTTATTTCCTGCCTAAGGGCTACATGTAAATTTCTATTTATGTTGCCTAAGATGTTTCCCCCAAAGCCTTAATAAAAGGGGATGGCAGGGCCAGAGCAGGGGTAGTTCTCCCACTAGAGTTGGACTACCGCCTGGCCCCCCATATTGCAAAATTGAATTTCTTCAAATCTGAAGTCTCTTTTCAGTTGTGTGCGGCCCTTCTCCAGAACCCAAATGCTGAATTGGAACTTTTCCACGCGGGTCGTGAAAGAGATTCCTATACCACCTGATTCTCCACAGGGAGTTCCTCCCAGGGCTCACCTAATGTTGGGATGAAGGGGATGGAGAGTTGCAGCCTCCACTCTACCTAACTCATCTGTTGACTGTGATGTGCCCAGCAGGCCTGGCTCCAAATGTGAGCCTCACACTCAAACCTGGACAGACGCTCCTGTTGGACTTGGCTGGATTGAATCTGTTACACACACACACACACACACACACACACACACACACACACAGCTCAATGCTTGCCTTGGGCTGGGTCAGTGCATAGAGATGCCTCATTGCTCATTCTCAGGCATGAGAAGTGAAGCAACCCAACTATCATTTTCTTCCAGATCCGCTCCCTGCTGGTGACAACCCTGGGGTCCCTCTCCTGCCCACACGGAAGTGGAGAACTCCAAACAGATGACTACTTGTGGTCATCACCACTGGCCACCCCTCTTTGATTGTTTTTATTTGTTGTGGTGCCCTCTTTGTTTGGGGAACTCACAGTTCACTTCCTCTGCACTGACTATAGCTGCAACTTTTAGAGATATTAGCGATAGAATATTTCTCAGCATTAAGGAATGGATGAGGGCTCTTGAGTGGACACACCCACCTCTCATTTCGACTGTGAAGTGAGACACATTGGTCGTCTTGTGTCTCATCCCACACACCTTAATCAGGTCTGTAAATTATCAAGGGCTCATCCCTCTCACATTGCAAACATCACGAATCCCACAACACTCTGAGAATTTGGCTTCATGCCTAAGTGCTTCACACCAGGAACCTGAAGTGAAGAGATCAGCTAGTACTGCTCAAGGTCACACAGACCATAAATGATAGTAAAATACTTAAATATGAGCTCTGTTCCCAACATCAGAGCACTAGACCCTTCATTGACCTCCCAAAGCCGAAGAGAGAAGGACAGGAGGAGGGGACAGCTCTGCTTAAGGAAGGAGAGTCACTGAGGAGGCAGGAATAGGTCATATCTTATTTCCAGGAAACTGGGTGGATGCCCTTGCAAGAAAAAGGAGAAGTCCATGGAGACAGTGTGATAGAGAGAAAGCTATATTCCGGGGCCATAGAAGAGACATGTTTCCTTCCCTTATTTCCCCACATTACCCTCTGTGCTCATTGTCACAGGGAAATCAGCTTTAGCTGCACACGGAGAGGGTGAGCGTGTCTCTGCTGATCTGAGCTCTGCAGGCCACAGGGACCTACGTCTACCTGAAGAGTCTCAGGGGCCTGGGTGGTACTGTCCATGGTGAGGACAACAGGGAGATGCTGATGGATGGGCTGAGGAGGAAGGAGGCTCAATGGGGGAAGTTCTAACAGGAAAGGATATGCCCTGGGTCACCTCACCTGTGAGGGGCATTTCAGGAGGGAGACTACAGGTCTGTTTCCTGCTTCAGCATGACAACAACAGCCAGGCTGCTAGAGAGAAACTGTGCCCTTGACCGTGGGCTGTTGACATAACAACCACAAGAGAGGAAGGGCCAGTCCTCCGGAGCCCACACCTTCTATGTTTCTACAGAGGGCATCATCATCTCCATCTGCACACCCCTGAGGAGAGCAAGGAGACACCATGACCTCCACCCTCGTGGCTGTGCTCTGTCTTGGTGAGATGGTGGGGGGTAGGAAAGTCCTGGTCTGTCAAGACCCCAGGACTCAGGAGGCTAACGGGGAGGAGGGAGCTGCTCAGGGTTCAGGGAAAATCTCTCACAGGATCTCTCTTGCAGGGCTGAGTATGGGCCTCAAGAGCCCAGTGCAGGCAGGTGAGTCTTCCCAGGTGTCCCGGGTCCCTCACCTCCCTGGAGACAAGGGTCGAACATCTGGGGATGGAGGAGAATAGTTCTGGCCTGAAAAATGGGAGGCATCTGGGACTGAGAGCTGAGGACTGAGAGTGAGAATGTCTTGTGACCCTGATATGGTCTTCCTTCCAGGGAGTCAACCCAAGCCCACCCTCTGGGCTGATCCAGGTCCTGTAATCCCCTGGGGGAACCCCGTGACCATCTGGTGTAAAGGGACTCCAGGGGTGAAGGAGTACCGTCTGGATAAAGTGGGAAGCCCGGCACCATGGAAAACAATGAAGCCACAGAAGCCCGTGGACAAGGCCAAGTTCTCCATCACAAACATGACACAGCATGATGCAGTGAGCTATTATTGTTACTATTACAGCCCCATTGGCTGGTCAGAGTCCAGTGAACCCCTGCAGCTGGTGGTGACAGGTGAGAGGACACTCAGGGGTCCCAGCCTCAGCCTCACGAAGTTGGTCTGCTCTAAGGGTGTCTCCCTCTCACAGTCCAGCCCTGGAGGACATGAGGGAGGTATGAACACATTTAACATGCTGCCTCCTCATCTCCTAGGAGCCTACAGCAAACCCAGCCTCTCAGCCCTGCCCAGCCCATTTGTGCCCTCAGGAAAGAACGTGACCCTCCAGTGTGGCTCAGGGCAGGGATATCACAGGTTCCTTTTGACTAAGGAAGGAGATCACAGGCTCTCCTGGACCTGGGACTCACGGCGACAGCCCAGTGGGCAGTCCCAGGCTATGTTCCCTGTGGGCCCTATGACACTTAGCCACAGGTTGATGTTCAGATGCTATGGCTGCTACAGGAACAGATCCCAGGTGTGCTCACATCCCAGTGATGTCCTGGAGCTGCTGGTCTCAGGTGAGTCCCATTATTATCGCATCCATGGATTGAGGCACCAGACACATTATTGGCATCTTTGTTGTGAGGGGAGCCTGATGTGAGAGGGTGAGCGGGCTACAGGTACACCTGGTGTAAAAACTCAGAGAGACACAGTGAGACCTGGGGGCCAGGCCAAAAGAAGGGGATTATGGGAGGAGGTTCCCTTGTAATTCCTGTCTGTCTCCCCAGGTGAGTCTGGGAAGCCCTCCCTCCTGAGCGAGCAGGGCCCCATCGTGGCCTCTGGGCAGAGCCTGACCCTCCAGTGTCGCTCTGATGTCAGCTGTGACCGATTCGCTCTGCACAAGGAGGGGGGGCAGGACCTCCCCCAGAGCCTTGTCCTGCAGCCCCAGGCTGGGCTCTCTCAGGCCCACTTCTCCCTGGACACGACCAATGGCTCCCACGGGGGCCGGTACAGATGCTACGGTGGATACAACGTCTCCCCTGAGTGGTCGGCCTCCAGCAACCCCCTGGATATCCTGGTGGCAGGTGAGGAGCCTGTGGGCTCAGTCAGGTACCCAGACTCTGCACAGGCCCTGCTGGGGATCTCGGGTGGTGAGGCCAGAATGAATGGCCCCAGGGAGCGAGAGAGACAGAGAGGTGTGGGGGGGCACTTAGAGATACAGAAACAGATAGAGAGGGTCCTTACATAGAAACCTGGCGACTCTCAGAGCAGAACAAGGTGGGTAGTCAACCCTTACTCTCCCCCCCTTCCTCTCTCTAGGAAGCCTGCCTGAGAGACCCTCCCTCCTCGTGCAGCCAGGCCCCAGGGTGGCCTCAGGAGTGGATGTGACCCTGCTGTGTCATTCAAGGCGCCAGCGGGACACGTTCCTTCTGTCCAAGGAGGGGGCAGCCAATCCCCCCTTGTGCCTGAGATCAGAGCACCGAGCTCAGCAGTACCAGGCAGAGTTCCCCATGAATCCTGTGACCTCAGCCCACGGGGGCAAATACAGGTGCTATAGCTCAGACAGCACCTCTCCATACCTGCTGTCACTTCCCAGTGAGCCTCTGGAGCTCCTGGTCTCAGGTGAGCAGACCTGTCCTGTCCTTTCAGAGCTCCAAGGTCATCTCTGTCTCTGTCCCCAGCAATGTCTGAGATGTGATGGAAGTAGTGGGAGCACTGGGTGGTTCCACAGAGGAGGTCATCTGTGAAAGCATGGACACTGACAGGGATCTCCCTCCGCTGGGACAGCCTTGCCCTGCAGTGTCAGCCAGGCCTGAGGGAGGAGAGAGGTGGCACTATTCAGGTGAAGCCAAGAGGAAGTGAGGTTTGACTGAACTGACTAGACAGAGGCCCCGTCTCCTGACTTCTGGTGGCTCTACCTCAGACCAGAGCATCTCAGCTCTCATGGGAGGTGAAGTCTGAGAACCCTTTCTCTCTGAACCAGGGGGCTGCCTGCCATGACCTGCAGGGGCACTTTGATTCCTGACTTCCTGGGGCACCTGACACTTGGCTTGTCCTAGACCTACTCCAGGTGCAGCCCTTCTGGGCCTGTCCTGCTGCTGGCAGTCACTGCGATCTTGTAGGGACTGAAAAGCTGAGGGAGACAGGGGGCAGGTGCACTGAGTATTCACCAGGCCTGGGGCTCAGCTCAGCAAGAGTGGCCACACAATGTTATGGAGACACCAAAGATTTGGAAACTCCCACTTAGCATGTCAGCTCCTCCTGGTTTTACACAGAATCTGTGGGGGTTTCCACTAAAGCCAGTGTGTTGTATACTTGATCTGGCACCTGGTCCCTAACCAGAGTGGAGAATGTGTGGAGCAGGAGATGGAGAGGATACCCATTTGGCAGGGTTTGGTGCCCGGGCCTGGCTTGTGGCACAGGGACAATGGCTGGGCTGATGGGGGAGACGAGGGCAGGAGAGGTGGAGAAAGGACAAGGGACACTCCCTCAGCTGCTCATTTCCAGAGCCCTTGGACGAAAGCCCTCACCACACAGGTGGGGCCCTGAGCTTCTCAGAGCAGGACAGGTGGCTGTGCTGGTCAAGGTGGGACCTGCAGTGTGGACGGTGCCATTCCTACTGGACACCCTGCTGCAGTGAGAAGTGTTCCCACCTGTGGGCACCACTCTGCAAGGCCCTGTGCCTCCTGAGGGCCTTCAGGCCCTCAGTGCTCACCTGAGACACAGGGGGGACCAGGCAGAGTGCAAGGGGACCTGGGATCCCTGCTAAGACCCTGTGCCTTCACCTCTGCTCAGGGTTTCTGGGCACAGGCTCTTTTATGGCTCCTTTTCAAGAACCTTCAGGCCATACTGAAGTCAAAAGCTCACAATTTAGCTTACATTTTATGCAGTCCAGATGGAAATATAACCATTCTATTCCTCTTCTCATTGGGAGTGGATTAATACCAGACTTTTGTTATGGAGAATAACTTCTTGTTTATATAAAGTCTTATCATGCACGTTTTCATATGAGCTTTATGAATGAACTTCAGAACCATGTGATAGCTATTTGTACAATTGAGTAAATGCACACCCCACCTAGAGAATTGCACAATTAACATTGTAATTAGTGAGTAAGTGGTGTGATTCCTTTAGATTTCCTACATGGTAGTAAGTGCACATAGGAAAGCTCTTGGTTTGGGCATATTTATATCATGACCTGTTAACTTCCCAAAGATTGTCCCTGTGGGCTGTTTTCCAGTTGATCACTCCACCAGGCTGAGAAAAGTATAATACCCAGCAGACCTAGGAAGTATCATTTCTTTATTTCCAATGGCATATACATTTTTCTTACTCATACCTAACACAATGAAATGAGGGATTAAAATGTTCCAGAGTTTCTCTTCTGTAAAACAGCTTAAGTCACACCGAAGTTATATCAAGGAAAATCCATTTACAAATTTGCATTTTATATTGGAATCACTATTGGCCTCGTTGTTCCAATCCCTTCTTCTGTTTCATTAGGGTTTACTAGAAATGCTCTCTTTTCCTGACAGATGCATGTCCCGCCATAATTACCTTTTCTTTGACCTTTCACACCATGACACCCATTGAAAAGGCTTCTTGGTGTCACCCATTTGGATATTAACCCAACTGAGTGACATGGATCATCCATGTGCATTTTCTGAATTGTGGAGCTGACAGAGTTATTGTGTGGGTACTGTAATAAGGAGAGGTCAATAATTTCTGTTGACATCATGGGATTTATATAAAAATGGGGTTAGAGATTGACCTAATTTCCTACTTTTGGTGTTCAGTAAATATTGAAATTAGGGCATTTTTCTGTGTGATTTAAATTGGGACCAATGTGTGGACTTCCTTAGTTTTGGTCATAGATGTCATTTGAGTTAAAAAAAATCACATGAGTAGCATCCACATACCCATATTCTTTTATCTGGAAAATACATCTACCATTGTAGGTATTTGTTATTATAAAATAAAGTAAGTTAATAAAAGAATGAATAGATGAACAACTTCAGGTGAAGATGAACATAGCAGACCCATAAGAGGAGGGGCCTAGGCGGGGTGGGGTGAAGGAGATCCAGCCCAGACTTTCACCCCTTCATGCTCCTGAGATTTAGGCACCCAAGACACCAGCCCTCCTGCATGGAAGCTGGGTGCCCATATGTTGAGAATGGGGGATCTCTAAGGTTTAGGGGAATAAATTCATGGGGTCTTGATCTTTAGAGTGAACACAGTACACAAAGCTCTTGTTATTTCTAAACTGAGATCATTTTTCACTCATCCTCAGCTCTTGGGTACAGCTAACTCTTATCAAGGTGACTCAGAGCAGGTGCTGAGTTCAGACATCACAGGGACGCTGATGTGAAGGGGAGGTGGGAGCCCCAGTTGAACATCAACGTTCTGGAGATTTGGGTGTGCCCTGACCTCTGAGACTTCTTTACCCACAATTCTTATCTTTCCCTCCCGAAGACTACACAGTGGAGAATCTCATCCGGATAGGTGTGGCTGGCTTGGTCCTGGTGGTCCTCGGGGTGCTGCTATTTCAGGCTCGAAATGACACCAAAATGGCCCTCCAAGCAGCTAGGATGTGAACACAGAGGAACACTGCACCGTTCAGAGTGGGAGAGCCTTGGAGCCCATCTGAGGACCCCAGGAGGTGCTGATGGAGAATGAGGACTACTGTTGGGGAAACTGTCTACTGAGAATATCCAGGGAAATAGAGGTGGTTGGTGATGCTTGGGTTCAGGAGAACATGGGCCATGTCCCTGTAGAGGATGCGTCCTGCATCCACCTGGGGTGCTCTCCCTCCCTCTTTGACCTCACTGATTTTCCTCCACTGCTCTTCTGTTCTCATCCTGTGATGTGAGGGTCTGTCCCACATAGCTGGTTTGGATTCATATCTATAGTCCCCTACATGCTGGGTCACATCCATCCCAACAAAATGAGGGATCTTCACAACCCTGGGATTTTTAAAAAAAATAATTTTTGATTCTTATAAGTATATTTCCAGTAGGACATGATCTCACTCATCTGGGGGAAATGGTGAACAACATAGACTGATGAATAAGAACAGACCCAGAAATAAGGAGCCATGGGTCACAGGGTTGGACTCAGAGGGATGGTTGGAATAAAAGGAACAGATCAACCAAAGGACTTATGTGCATACATATGAGCCTAACCAGTGGTCAAGGACAATAGAGGGGTGGGGGCATGAGTGGGGAGGGGTGGGGGATTGGAATTGAGGGATTGAGGACAAATATGTGATATTTTAATCAAGAAGAAAAATTAAATAAAAAAGAAATAAATCATAAATATCCTAAAGGACGGGAACCTGGTCCATAGCGGGAAAACATCATAACAATGCAGCTCTGTGACAGAAACCGGACACAAAATGGAATCAGGTTTTGTCTGATTCCCTTTATGCAAAATGTCCAGGAGAAAACAAAAATCTGATGGGTTTGTCTGGGGTTGAGTAGGAGGACAGATGGGTGATGGACTGTTTGGTATTGTTTTTTTTTTTTTTTTTTTGGGGGGGGTGGGGATTTAAAAAACTCTTGAAACAAGATAGACATTGCCCTAAGTGCCTTAGTGCTTAGGGACCAACCTGCTGATGAAATGTTCACCTTCACTCCTGACTTGGGCTGAGTCTATTATCCAGGATGAGTCCCATCATCCCTGCATCCTTTTGTCTGCACTCATCTGCCATTCACCCAAGCATGCACTATTGACTCCGATTTACTTTTTAGGCTTGGGGGATACACATGCAGCTTCTACACAGCCCCCCCCCCCGCCACCCCCCGCCCACGTCTCCCATAAAAATGCCTTCATCAGGTCAGAAAATGGCACCATATTTCCAGCTTCCGAGGCTCAGTGGATGAGCATTGACCTATGAATCAGGAGGTCATGGTTGGATTCCAGATCAGGGAACATGCCTGGGTTGTGGGCTCCATCCTCAGTGTGGAGCTTGCAGAAGGCGCCTGATCAATGATTCTCTTATAATTGATGTTTCTATCTCTTATTCTCCCTATTCCTTCCTCTCTGAAATAATATATATATATATATATATATATATATATATATATATTTAAAAAAAGAACTAAAATGACAACAGATTGGGTCCTTCGTGTCTCAGGCACTGCCAAGCCTCATAACAGTCCTTAGAAGTGAGGTTTCACAATTTTGCCCAACACGCATAGAGGAAGAGAAGGGACTGGTTCAAAATAGATGCTCAAAAAACAAACACAAAACCAAAATAGATCCTCAGTAAATGAGTACTTAAGTCTTAGAATACAACGTAGGAATTGTCTCCACACACTCTTCTACCCAAAGCATGGAGATGGAATAAACAGCATTAGACAAAGAGGGACAGTCTGGGGGACAAGAGGTGGTGAGGAGGCAGAAAGGACTCTGCAGGTTTGAAGGAGAGCAGGAGCTCTGCTCACCAAACAAGGAAGCCAGAGGGAGGAAGTGATAGGGAGAAGCAGCAGCACACACCCAGGCCTGGAGGAGGGTGGTGGTTGCCTCTGTGGGTGATTGACAGTGTTGTGACATCCCCTGGCCTCCTCTTCCTCTTAGGGCCAGCAACTTTGGCACAGCCAATGGCACATTCCTGTGTGTGAAAGCATGTTTGTGTGCATGTGTATGTATGTGTGAGTGTGTGTGAGTGTATATGTGTGTGGGGTGTATGAATGTATTTGAATGTTTGAGAGGTGTGTGTGTGGGTGTGTGTGTGTGTGTGTGTGTGTGTGTGAAGGTGTATGTGTTTGTTTTAGAGTGTGAGTGTGTGTCTTGTGTGTGTTTGAGTTTTTATGGGCCTATTGGTGGGTACATGTGAGTATGTAGTGTTTGAGTATATATGTGTGTGTTGCTGTTTTAGTGTGACTGTGTATGGGTGTGAGTGTATATGTGTGTGAGTGTCTGAGTTTGTATGCTTGTGAGCATATATGTCTGTGAGAGTTGTGTGACTAGTAACGAGAGTGGGTGTGTGTATGAGTGAATATATGTGTGTAAGAGAATGCAGACATGAGTGTGTGAGCCTATATGAGCATGTGAATGTGAGTGTGTATGTGTGAGTGTATGTATGTATGTAAGAGTGCTTAAGTGTGTATGCTTATGTGTGTGTAAGTGTATAGGTGTATGAGTGTAAGTGTATATGTGTGTATGTGTGTGTGAGTGTGTATATGAATATACATATGAGTGTGTGTGAGTGTGAGTGTGTGTATGTGTGATAGTGTGTGTGTGTGTGTTCATGGGCATCTATACCCATCTGTCTGAGGGAAACAGAGGTGAGAGCTGAGATGGGAGGGTCACATCTGATGACAATGATCAGCCTTGAGTTCAGAAGGAAGAGTCTGGATTCACACTGAAGACAGTGAGGTCCATGGAAGGGTTTTAGGCATAAACAGCTTCTGACAGGGAGGGCCAAGGGCCGATGTGGAGGGTGAACTGAAGAGGAGAGTGAGGGTATGGAGCTCAGAGCTCAGGAAGGAGGTGGACATAATGGCTTCATTGGGGGGTGTGAAGGTGACCTTCCTCCCTGCCTTGGTGACTGGGGACATCTAGGAGCACTCAGGACAGTGAGCCCAGGGGTGGGGAAGGAGGAGCCTGGGGCTGTGCAAGATGCATCTGCTCCCATAGGAAGCTCGGCGCCTCCTTCTGGCCTGGGGACACAGGTGCTATGTCTCCTACAGGTTCCACCTGACTCTGTGTCTCTGTGAGCAGCCGGATTTCTTCATGTCTTGGGGCCAATCAGCTGAGTCATTGCTGCCCCTTTAGAGCACTTTTGAGGCCGGGTGTCACTTCCCTCTTTAAAATGTGAAGACTCTTCAGGATTCAGACAAGAATGATGTTCTTGAGAGTCTTGCTCAAAGGCAGTAACACACACAGGCACATTCAGTATCAGGTGTGGCGCTACCAGCTGAGTGGTTGAAAGACACTTGAGCAGGCTACTTCCTCCCTTGACTTCTCAGCAATACCAATGCCTTCCCCACCAAGATGGTGAGAAATCTTCCTGACTGAGAGACAGAGGAAATGAAACCAGCCATTCAATGCAGATGGAGACAGTGGCGGTTTGAGAGATTGATAAGTGGAGATGCCTCATCCAAAGGAGCAGAAGGAAGACTCCAAGTCAGACCTCGAGTGTGGAGTCACCAGGATCGTGACAGACCCCTGCCGTGCAATGGGGAGGTCATGGTCTTTCCATGATGTGATGCTGGGCCAGTCGGTGAGTCTGTGGGACGCAGAGAAGCTTTGACCTGCCTCACATCATTTGCAATCCACAATGCCAAATGGGCGACAGATCAAAATGTGAAAAACAAACCAGTTTCCTTTTGGGAAAAGGGAAGGTGAGAACTATCTTACTAGCTTATGGGTGACATTTTTTTTTCTCGATGTGGACACAAGAACACAAATGTAGGGGGGACATGGACACAGTGGAATCCATTAACATGAAGAACTTCTGTTCCTATAACACAGCGAGACAGTGAGGACGGTATTTGCTGTGCCCAACTGCAAAAATGCCATGAACTGGCATTCAGGTCATTAGGACACATGTACAAGTTGTTATGTGGCTGCAGAGAGCAATAGAAAAGCAGGCAAAAAACGTTAACAAGAACAGATATTGACATGCCAGTGTGCAGTGACAGTATGGAAATATGAGAGCTGGCCTTAGCTTGTGTTCTCAGTGGTTAGAACATCAGCCTGACCACCTAAGGGTCACATGTTTGCTTCTGGGTCAAGAGTATGTGCCTTGTTTGCAGGTTTGATCCCTGGCTCTCATGTTGGATGCAACCTATTGATGTGTCTCTCTCACATCGATATTACTCTCTCCCTCTCTCCCTTCCATCCTCTCTAAAAATCATTGGAAATAATATCCTCACGTGAGGAGTAACCAAAAAAAATTTTTAATAAAAGGTGCTGGGCTTTATAAGTCATTGAGGAAATAAATATTCATCAAACCATAAGGTAGTACCAATACCTACACTGAATAATGAACATTAAAAAGGCAGGAAACACGAAGACTTGGCAGGGATGGGAACCTACCAGGACCCTTGAACCAGGGAAAGTTGTGGAAATGCTGAGGCCACTGGGAAACTGCTCAGCAGAGTCTCTCATAAATGAACTCCCTCAAGAGCTGTGGCCGGGTGTCCCATTGTCTGTTCAGAGCCAGAATCTCAGGGACCGAGTCAGGACAAGAACCTGGGTCCCGCCCTCTCTGAGCAGGAGTCAGAGGTACAGACTCTTGAGACCTGAGGAACTGGTGAGACCTCAGGCACTGCAGACCAGTCTCCTGAATCCTGGGCTCCCTGTGAGCCCTCATTCTGGGGAGAGGCACAGCCAGGCTCAGGGCGGGGCCCTCCCCTGGCTGTGGGGTGTGGTAACCCCAAAGGGTTGCAACATTCTTTAAGTCATCACATCCTGTGAGACTTTCTTCTGCAAGCACAGGCTTCCTCCATTTGCAGAGTGTGGGAGCACTCAGAGCAGACGCCATGGCATCCTTCCTCTCTGCTCTTCTCTGCCTCGGTCAGTTGTGGATACAGGGAGGCGGAGCAGGAGGGGGGCGGCACCCCTTGTTCATTGGGAATCTCAGGCTCAGGCAGCTCGAGTGGACAGTCCCTGATGGGAAGGGAATCAGCTGAGACATCCAGGTGCAAATCTCTGATGGCGACTCTCTTCCAGGGCTGATTCTGGACCAGAGGACCAGAGTACAGGCAGGTGAGTCCTCCCAGGCTCCATGTCCCTCCTCTTCTTTCATTCCTGTGGCTCAGGGGTGGGGGAGCACAGAGGTGCTGGGGTGAGGTGGTAAAACGAGAGGGTCTTGGGCTGAGGTTGGGGATGAGGGTGGAAAGGTCTTTGTAAAGCAGCTTCTGGTTTCCTTTTAGGGACCCTCTCCAAACCCACCCTCTGGGCTGACCCAGACTTCGTGATTCTCAGCGGGAGTCCCGTGACCATCTGGTGTGAGGGGACAGTGGAGGCCAGGGAGTTCTGCTTTGAAAAAGAGAAAAGCCCAGCACCATGGAAAAGAGAGAAGCCACTGGCATCTGGGAACAAGGCCAAGTTCTCCATCACACACATGACAGACAATGATGCAGGGATATATCGCTGTTACTATCGCAGCCCTACTAATTCGTCAGAGCGCAGTGATCCCCTGGAGCTGGTGGTGACAGGTGAGAGGACACTCAGGGTTCCCATCCTCAGGCTCTGCCCTCAGAAAGGGAGTCTGCTCTCAGGGTGTCCCCCTCTCACAGCCCAGCCTTGGGGGACATGAGGGAGTTGTGAGCCCATTTAACAGGCGCCTCATCCTCTCCTAGGAAGCTACAGCAAACCCAGCCTCTCAGCCTTGCCTGGCCCTGTCGTGACCTCAGGAGGGAATGTGACCCTCCAGTGTGTCTCAGGGCAGGGATTTGGCAGGTTCCTTCTGATTGAAAAAGGAGATCAGGTGTTCTCCAGGGCCCTGGACTCACAACATTCCAGTGGGCTGGCCCAGGCCCTATTCCTTGTGGGTCCCATGAACCCCAGCCACAGGGGAATGTTCAGATGCTATGGCTGCTTCAGGAACAGACCGCAGGTGTGCTCACACCCCAGTGACCCCCTGGAGCTCCTAGTCTCAGGTAAGTCCCATTATTATCCAATCCATTGATTTAGGAAGTAAACTGGGGTGTTATTAGGGTGATTACTTTGAATGGAGCCCCATGTGAGGAGGTGAGGTCAGTGGATCACAAGGTCTCCTGAGCCGGAGACACAGAGAAAGAGAGAATGAGACCTGGGGGCCAAGTTTGAAGGGTTTTGTGGGAGGAACAGCCCCTGTCATTCATGTCTGGCCTCCCCAGGGGAATTTGGGAAGCCCTCCCTCCTAAGCCAGCAGGGCCCCATCGTGGCCTTAGGACAGAGCCTGACCCTCTGGTGTTGGTCTTAGGTCGGCTATGACAGATTTGCTCTGCACAAGGAGGAGTGACAATACTTTCCCCAGAGCCTTGTCCTGCAGCCCCAGGCTGGGCTCTCTCAGGCCCACTTCCTCCTGAAACTCTGGGAGGCTGACAGGGGGGCGGGTACATATGCTAGAGTAGGAACAAACTTTTCTTTGAGTGTTGGACACAGTGACCTCCACCCCTACTCCCTGGATATTCTGTTGGCAAGTGGGGAGCCAGTGGATTCAGCCAGGGTCTAGACTCCACCCAGGCTCAGCTGGGGGTGTCAGGTGGTGTGGCCAGAAAGAAAGTGCAGGCCTCAGGGAGGGGGAGAGACAGAGAGTGGCAGAGGGTGGGAGAGGAGAGGGGAGACTCAGAGAAACAGATTCAGACAGAGAGGAAGGTCCTCAGGGAGAGGCCTGGTGATTCTAAGGTCAGATCTAGGTAGACAACCCACCCAGCATTGCTTAGAGGTTGAGCTTCGACCTATGAACCAGGAGGTCATGTTTCAAATCTAGGTGAGGTTGCATGCCTAGGTTGCAGGCTCAATGCCCACATAGGGGGCATGCATGAGGCAGCTGATCATATCTTTTTTCTTTCTCATCATTGATGTTTCTATCACTCTGTCCTTCTCCTTTCCTCCTCTTAACACACACACACACAAACACACACACACACACACACACACATATATATATATATATATATATATATATATATATATATATGTCTCAGCCAACATCTGAGCAACACTGTTAGGGTCAGGCTTTGTCCAGAGGCCATAGTGGGGCCCTGCTGGCTCAGTAGGGAGGGCTTACAAGACTCATACAGGGAGACCAGATCTTTGAGATGAAATTTTTGCACTAGAGGTGGAGCAGGTGGGGGTCAGGGGGGTCCCCAAGCCTGGCCTATGCCTTGTAACAGTGTGGGAGCCCCACAATCCATCCTGCAAAGAGATAGGCCTCACCCACCCATCTAGGCTCCTTGATAGATTGTCTCAAAGAGGTAGGATGGTGTGTGTGGGTGGGGGAAGGAGGAGGAGGAAGAGACAGGGATTTGAGCCCCAAGCCCATTGCTAGTGTCAGGACCTGAGCCTCATGTCTCTGGCCAGCACAGGGGCAAGAACACAGCCAGCTGATTGGTTCTTATGTGATCGCATCCTTACCAATTTGCATATTATCCAATTATTATGCAGATTTTAACGTACAAGGTGGGCAGGCAGCCATCACCCTCCCTCTCTATGATAGCTGCCTGACACACCCTCCCTCTCGGTACAGCCAGGCCCCAGGGTGGCCTCAGGAGAGGACTATGACCCTGCTGTGTCAGTCACACAGCCCAAGGGACACGTTCCTTCTGTCCAAGGAGGGGAATGCCAACCCCCCCCGCCCCCGCGTCTGAGATCAAAGCACTGAGCTCAGCAGTTCCAGGCAGAGTTCTCCATGAGTCCTGTGACCTCAGCCCACGGGAGCACCTACAGGTGCTACAGCTCACAGAGCACCTCCCCCTTCCTGCTGTCACTCCCCAGTGAGCCCCTGGAGCTCCTGGTCTCAGGTGAGGGCTCCTGACCCTGCCTACTGAGCTGTCAGCTCAGGGTCCCATCCCCAGGAGAGGTCAGGCTAGGATGGAAGAAATACAATAAGAGTGTCTTGGGCTGAGCTGTAGGATGTGGGTGGGGAAGGCCTTTGTAATGTAGCCTCTTGTTTTCTCCAGGATCCCTTCCCAAACCCACCCTCTGGGCTGAGCCAGGCCCTGTGATCCCCTGGGGTAGCCCCGTGACCCTCTGGTGTCAGGGGATCCCAGGGGCTGAGGAGTACCGTATGGACAAAGAGGGAATCTCAGTACCCTGGGATAAACAGAAGCCACTGGAACCTAGGGACAAGGCCAAGTTCTTCATCCAATATATGACACAGGATTATGTAGGGATATATCGCTGTTACTATCACAGCCCCGCTGGCTGGTCAGAGCGCAGTGACCCCCTGGAGCTGGTGGTGACTGCAGGTGAGAGAACACTCAGGGGTGGTGACTGCAGGTGAGAGAACACTCTGCCCTCATGAAGGGGGTCTGCTCTCAGGGTGTCTCCCTCTCACAGCCCAGCCCTGGGGGACATGAGCGAGGTGTCAGTCCCATTTAACACCCTGCCTCCTTCTCTCCTAGAATCCTATAGCAAACCCAGCCTCTCAGCCCTGCCCAACCCTGTTGTGGCCTCAGGAAAAAACGTGAGCCTCCAGTGTGGCTCAGGGCAGGTATATCACAGGTTCCTTTTGACTAAGGAAGGAGATCACAGACTCTTCTGGGCCCTGAGCTCACGGCAACAGCCCAGTGGGCAGTCTCAGGCCCTGTTCTCTGTGGGCCCCGTGACCCCCATCCACAGGCAGACGTTCAGATGCTATGGCTGCTACAGGGACATACTCCACGTGTGCTCAAACCCCAGTGACGCCTTGGAGCTCCTGGTCCCAGGTGAGTCCAGTTATTGCTCCATCCATGGACCTAGCTACCAGCCAGGTTGTTGGCATCATTGCTGTGAGGGGAGACCATGTGAGATGGTGGAGTGAAGTGATTACATGGTCTTCTGGGCCAGAGACACTGAGAGACAGTGAGACCTGGGAGCCAAGCCAGAAAAAGGGGATTATGGGAGGAGGTTCCCCTGTAATTCATGTCTGGTCTCCGCAGGTAAGTCTGGGAAGCCCTCCCTCCTGAGCCAGCAGGGCCCCATCGTGGCCTCTGGACAGAGCCTGACCCTCCAGTGTCGCTCTGATGTCGGCTATGACAGATTTGCTCTGCACAAGGAGGGGGGATGGGACCTTGTCCTGCAGCCCCAGGCTGGGCTTTCTCAGGCCCACTTCCCCCTGGGCACTGTGAGCAGCTCTCATGGAGGCCGTTACCGATGCTACGGTGGATACAACCTCTCCTCTGAGTGGTCGGCCCCCAGCGACCCCCTGGACATCCTGGTGGCAGGTGAGGAGACAGTGGGCTCAGTCAGGGACCTAGACTCTGTACGGGCCCTGCTGGGGGTCTCATGTGGTAAGGCCATAATGAGAGTGCAGGCCCCAGGGAGGGAGACAGACAGACAGAGGTAGTGGGTGGGAGGGGAGAGGGAGATACCTAGAGACAATAAGACAGAAAAGAGGGTGAATATCAGGTCAGATCAAAGGTGGGCAGGCAGCCCTCACTCTCTCTCTCTCTCTCTCTCTCTCTCTCTCTCTCTCTCTCTTTCTAGAACACATGATGTTTGACAGACCCTCCCTCTCGGTGCAGCCAAGCCCCAGGGTGGCCTCAGGAGAGAACGTGACCCTGCTATGTCAGTCACAGAGCCAGAGGGACACGTTCCTTCTGTCCAAGGAGGGGCCAGCCGATCCCCCGCTTCTTCTGAGATCAGAGCACCGAGCTCAGCAGTACCAGGCAGAGTTCCCCATGAGTCCTGTGACCTCAGCCAATGGGGGCACCTACAGGTGCTACAGCTCACGCAGCACCTCCCCCTTCCTGCTGTCATACCCCAGTGAGCCCCTGGAGCTCCTGGTCTCAGGTGAGGGCCCCTGACCCTGTCCGCTGAGCTGTCTGCTTAGGGTCCTGTCCACAGAAGAATTATGGGTTGAAACTCAGGTGAGGGGCTCTAGGTATGGTTGCCCTGACGAGATCTTTTCCTTGGAGACCCTCGCACCCAGTCCACTCCCTTCCTCCTCACCTGGATACGTAAGCAGTGAGAGGGTCTCAGAGGCCCCAGAACAGATGATAGAGGATGTCAGTGTGAAAAGGAGTCCAGCGTCTCCCCAAGCTTCCTACCCTCTTCCTGTGCTCACTTCCAGGACCCTCTGGAGGCCTCAGTCCCCAACCCACAGAGCCCACCTCCACAGCTGGTGAGTCCCAGGGAGCTCTTCCCAGAGGGAGCACAGCCCACCCAGCAAGTCCTGAGAGTCTGTCAGGGGATCAATTGACCCAGGTCCTCAAGGACGGGCTTGTGTCCTGGTGGTGGTGGTGGTGGGGGCACGGCTGGGAGTCCCAGGGTCTGAGGCAGGTGATGGGTGGTCATGGAAATGGGAGACATGGGGGCACAGGCTGGGGAGGAGCTGGGCTCATGTGGGGAGATTACAGCCCCCACCCGTTATTCCCCATCCTCATCCCAGGAGGCTCTGAGGATCAGTTTCTCTCATCCACAGTGTGTGAGATGCTCTGTGGGGAGATGGTGGGTGCCTCCATGGGGACAGGGGCTGAGCCATGAGTGGGTTTAGGCTCTTCTGAAGTCTCTTGCTTGGACTCATCCTTCCCCTGCCTGGGCCTCAGTGTCTCCAGGTGTAAAAAGAGAGAACCCTTGTCCAGAGCTCACATTTCCTGTGGTTCTGGCTCTGACCCTGACCTCCTGGGAGAGGGCCTCACAGGAAGCTCCCAGGACATGATGTTATGGGGCCTGTACCCTCTGCCTCAGTGACGGTGACACTGTACAGGGAGAGACAGGCAGGACAAGGGTCCAGGTACCTAGTCCTTCCCCTCAGCTCAGGCTTAGCTCAGGGGAGTGAACAGGGTGGATCACCTCCTGGCTCTGCTGTTCCTATTGTGGGGCTGGGCGGTCCCTTCTCTCCTCTTAGTGCCGGGTTCCTTTCTGCTCACCCCTGGTCCCATCCTGCTCACAGGCTGCTGGGGGATGAGGTGAAATAAGGGCTCTCAGAGCTCAGGAAGGCAGAGCCCCACTTCCTAGGTGGGCATAAGGCCCTGCAGGATGGAGAGGGGTCCTAGAGAGACTCAGAGTCCACCTCCCCACACCCTGCCCCTCCTGTCCATGCTGTGCTGGGTGCGGGTAACGAGGAAGGACCCACAGTTCCAGATGAGACATAGACATGCCCCTGCAGAAGAGGAGCCCAGAGCATGAAGCTGGTGTCCCCCAGGGGACAGTGTGAGGACAGCACAGGGAACCCACAGTCCTCATCCCAGGAGGCTCATTCCAGTCCCACCCCTGCCAACTCTAGGCAGGCTAACCTGGGGCATGTGGTTAACCTCTCTCAGTTTCAGTGAAGTGGGCGGTGGGGTTATCAATCCCTGGTGCATGACTGTGTGAGGAGAGAGGAGATGAGTGACAGACCCCAGCATGTGCCTCGCACACAGTAGGTGATCATTAAAGGGCACCTTTGGCTCATTCATGACATCACTAATGTCCTAGATCCCAAATGGTACTGGATAGGGGTCTTGGTGGTGTTGGTCCTGCTGTTTTCCCTCCTCCTCTTCCTTTTCCTCCGACATCGGCGTCAGAAAAAAGGTAGGACCTCAGGTGAGTAGGGAAGGGGGTGACATGGGGCACATAGTGGGGAGCACAGAGCACCTGTACAGGAAAACTAAATAAATGGAGAAGGTCAGCTGAGAAAAAGATTTCTCCATAATCTCAAATCAGAAAACCTAGGAAGAATACCCTTTTCATCAGCAGAAATGCATAGATGTAAGGTAATCTTTCATCCTTTTCAATCTCATGAATATGCAACATTCTCACAAGTCCTTTTTCCATATCTATTGATAAGATCATTTGATTTTTATCCTTCATTGTGTTGATGTGGTGTATTACGTGTATTGATTCACAAATATTGAACCATCCTTGCATCTACAGAAAAAGCCCTTCTTGGTGGATGATCTTTTAAATTTATTGCTGGATCTGGCAACATGAGGATAAGTGACAGGAACACTTCAAAAGTGGAATTTAGGGGGAAAGAACCCATTGTGTTGAATCTTTAGATCCATACACAAGTAAATGATAAAGATGTGGCGTGCATGCACTATGGAATATACATCAGGCATAAAGAGGATGAAATGCTGCCATTTGGGACCACATGGATGGACCTAGACGGTATTATGCTGAGTGAAGTGATTCAGGAGACGCTGTTCCATCTCACTGTCTCTCTCCAGCAGAACATGCTGGTTGAAGGCCCTCAGGTGAACTGCTAAACATCAAGACTCAGGCAGTTAATGACCACCTCTCCTTCTTCTCTATCAGGGGCAGTTTTGAACACAAAGGACAGACAAGGAGAAGAGGACAGACAGATGGACAGTCAGGTGGGTCCCATCGTCTCCAGGCCAAGAGTCTTCTCAAACCCCAACCACGTTTCATCCCTCTCTCTCCCCCTGCTCCAGGATGCTGCACCTTACACCCTCCAGGATGTGACCTACACCGAGCTGAACCTCTTGGCCCTTAGAGGGCAGACAAGTGCACCTCCATCTTCCCCATCAGAGAAGCCCCCAGAAGAGCCCAGTGTATACGCTGCTCTAGCCATCCACTAGCTCAGGAGGGTGTCAGACCCCCACACTCTAAGGAGGGGGCCTGCAGGGACCCCAGAAGGCAGGAAAGTCTCCCCCCTGGACATTCAGCTAGTGCCTCACCTACCGTGGATACCTGAGGTGCTCCTGGGACTCCCGAAGAGTCACCTCATTCTATAGTCAAAGATAAGCCAATATTTCTACATTTGGAAATCAAAGCAATATATTTCCCAATAATCAATGTGTGAACAAAAGCAAGTGAATGTTTTAACTGAAATTGTAATGTAAATATGACACATCAAACATGGGAAATAATAAAATTAAGAACCTTAATAAATTAATGGCCTAATCTATTATGTCAAAAAGTTAGGTGGGAAAAAGAACTACTGCATTGAATCCTTAGATCCATAGACAACTAGATTATAAAGATGTGGTGTTTATGCACAATTTAATATAAACCAGCCATAAAGAGAATGAAATCCTGCCATTTGGATGGGATGGACCTAGAGGGTATTATGCTGAGTGAAAGGATTCAGACAAGGAAAGATGTCACTTATCTCTGGGATTTTTCACATCCTTAAAGCAAAGGGAACAAAAGCAAACCCATAGAAATCAATAACAAACTGATGGTGCCAGAAGGGAGGGGAGGAAGGATCGGTGAGAAGAAGAAGGGCAGATAGTCAATAATAAATATATCTATGCTGTACACCTAAAACTAATAGGATATTGTATGCCAACTATGGTTTAATAAAAACGGTCAATTACAAAATGATTAAACAATACGATTTTTTTTCTAAATGAAGGTGTAAGGAGGAAATTGTAGGGAGCGGCTCTAGAGTTAAACCTTGGATTAACCCATGTCAGAGACACAAACAAGGCCTAGCTAACAAGGCAGAGCCCACTTATCATAATTAAGTCTGACCTTATGGCTGTTCCCTAGATCCTTCCTGGTTAGCTAATGGGCTGTGGGAGGTGCAGCAAGTGCTGCCAAAACAAGTGAAACTCACAAGAACATTGTAATTATATTGATCACTGCCTTGTTTTTCTCTGACTATATAATAAAGGCTGGATCCTTGCTGGCTGGATCCTTCTCTGTGGCTTCATCCAGGCAGAGGAGGTCCCCTGAGCCCCAGATATATTCTCTTTGTTTTTTGTTTTTGTTTGTTTGTTTGTTTTGTTTTTTGTTTTTTAATTCCTCAGCTCACCGAACCCTTGGCTGTGCTGGCATGGTATAGGAAAGGATACAGCAAAGGAAACCATCAACAAAAAGAAAAGACAGCCCACTGAATGGAGAACTATTTGCCAATACATCTGATAAGGGCTTATTGTTCAACATTTGTAAGGAACTTATAAATCTCAACACAAACAACCCCCCCCCAAACTATTAAAAAAAAAATGGGCAGAGCACCTAAATAGACACCTCTCCAAGAAGGACATTTCGATGGACAGTAGACATATGAATAGATGCTCAACATCACTAATCATCAAATGGAAACCACACACCTTTCCAAATGGCTTATCATCAGTAAATCCACAAATATCGATTCCCTTCTATGATCACAGCAGCATTCTTTACAAAAGCCAACATCTGGAAACAGCCGAAGGGCCCACCAGCAGAGGAAAGCTGTGGCACATTTACACAGTGGAATAATATGCAGCTGTGAAATAGCTCTTACCTTTGGTGACAGCATGGATGGTCCCGGAGAGCATTATGTCAAGTGAAATAAGCCAGTCAGAGAAAGACAAGTACCTTATGATTTCACACATATTTGGAATCTAATAAACAAAATAAAACATAGTGGGGAGAGACTCATGAATACTGAGAACAGACTGTCAGCTGTCAGAGGAGAGGGGTTGTGGGGCTGGGGGAGAAGGGTGAATGGATTAAGCAAATAAATAAAAGAAAGTCTCATGGACACAGACAATACTGTGGTGACTGCCAGAGGAAAGGGTGGGGTGGGGAGGTAAAAACAGGATAAGGGGTGCAGAAATAGACTAGACTGAAGGTGATAAGCACACAGTACCATGTACCGTTGACGTGGTATAGAATCATATACCTGAATCCTGTATAATTTTGTGAACCAATGTCACCCCAGGAAATAAAAAACATTCAATAAAAAACAAATATGGGCAGGTTGTTCAGAGATGTGGTTCCAGTCAGACCCTCAGCGCCGGCTATTTTTAGGATGAGAAGTAGGTGTCGTCTTCCTGTGAGGCTAGCGCTTTATGAACAGTGCGCCTGTGGTGTGAGGACCCTGCCCCCTACATCCTGTGACCTTCTCTGCTGGGCTCAGCCCCTGCCTCCCCTTCCTCAGAAGCACCCTGGTCCCCAAGTCCTCCGCCTCAGGAAGTGCAGGTCCACAGGAGCTGAATATGGACTTAGTGTTTGTGAATTTCTACTCCTTGCCTGCCTCTAAGGTGACAACACAGGAAGTGTCACTCTCCTGGGAATTTTATGCCTTTGTGACCGACATTGAAGTCTTTTATCCATTTGTGTATATTCTTGTGTATGGTGTAAGTGGGTGGTCCTTCTCTTCCTCCTCCTCCTCCTCCTCCTCCTCCTCCTCCTCCTCCTCCTCTTCCTCCTCCTTTCCTCCTCCTCCTCCTCCTCCTCTTCCTCCTTTTTCTTCTTTTTCTTCATCTTTGCATGTGCCTGTCCAATTTTCCCAGCACCGTTTTTCAGAGTCTGCCCTCACTCTGCTGTATATTCACAAAGTCACTAATCATCAGGGAAACACAAGTGCTGGATGTGGAGAAAAGGGAACCCTCGTGCACCGCTGCTGGGAATGCAGCTGGTGCAGCCACTGTGGAAAGCCATAGGGCAGTTCCTCAAAAAATAAAAACATAGAACTGCCATTTGACCCAGTGATTCCACTTCTGGGGATAGAATCAAAGAAACATGAAATGCTCATTCAAAAGAATATACCTGATACACATCCCCTACGTTCACTGTAAGATCACTTACAACAGCCAAGAGGTGGAAGCAGCCCACGTGACCATTGGTAGATGAGTGCATAAAAAAGCTGTGGTATGTTTACACAATGGAATACTACTGGGCTGTGAAAAAGGATGGAAGTCCTGCCTTTTGCCGCAGCATGGATGGACCTGGGGGTTTGTATGCGAAGTAATGTGAGCCAGTCAGAGTAGGACAGGTTCCATATAAAATCACTGAAATGTGGAATCTAAACAACATCATTAAATGTATTTAATTTTTATTGTTGACGCTGTTACAGATGTCCCCCATTTCTTCTGTATGCATATAAGCAGGTAAGTTCTTGGATTAATCTTTTTCTGCTCCCTTCCTTCCCACAGATCTGCCCATTTCTTCCATGCATCATGCCTCTCGACCTATTTTTTTTTAAAATAAAGTTGTTTTGTTCATTAGATTCCACATATAAGTGAGATCCTACAATATTTATCTTTTCCTGACTGGCTTATGTTACTAGGGGTAATACCCTCCTTGTCCCACCATGCTGTCTCAAAAGAAAAGAGATTCTTCATTTTTTCACAGCTGTGTAGTATTCCCTGGTATAAATGTACCACAGTTGTTTTACCCACTCATCCACCGATGAGCACATGGGCTGTTTCTAGCAAACACCCTGTTTTGAACACAGGGGAGCATACTTTCTTTCGGATTGGTGTTTCGGTTTCTAAGGATATATTCCCACAAGTGGGATCTGCTGGGTCCATTGGGCACATCCATTTTTGAGCTTCATGTGAACAAATGAGGAATAATGACTAACACCTCTGCTATAAAAGCCTCCAGTAGGAATTGAGACTGTTTCCTGATAGACGAACAGAACCAACCTGGCCCTGCAAAGTCCAATCAAAGGTGTCGACACAGAATCCAAAGGCCAGACCAAATGTGTAGAGTCTCCGGGAACCAAGGAAAAGATCCCTGCAATGCAGGGAGGGATCAGGCACTTGTCCCCTGAGAGACATCTCTCCTCCTGAGCCCTTAGTTTTGGGAAACTCAGAGCCAGACCCAGGGCAGGAGAATACGCAGGCAGTAGGTGCATAGCTAATGGACACGGAAGGACTGCAGCAGCTTCTGACCTACCACATCCTGTGCGTCTGTTTTTCTGGCCCTGAGTTTCCTCTATTTTCAGTGCAGGAGCCACCAGATCAGAAGCCATGGTGTCCCTCCTGTCCACTCTTCTGTGCCTCGGTTAGTTGTGGACACGGGGAGGGGAAGCAGGAGGGGGTGGCACCCCCTTGTTCATGGGGAACCTCAGGCTCAGGCAGCTCGAGTGGACGGGGCCTGATGGGAGGGGAATCAGCTGAGACTTCCGGGTGCAAATCTCTCACAGGGACTCTTTTCCAGGGCTCAGTCTGGGCCATAAGATCCACATGCAGATAGGTGAGTCCTCCCCAGGCTCCACGTCCCTCCTCTTCCTTCACCGCTGGGGTTCAGGAGGGAGCACAGAGATCCTGGGCTGAGTTGGGGATGAGGTGGGGAGGTCTTTGTAAAGTAGCTTCTAGTTTCCTTCCAGGGACCCTGCCCAAATCCACCCTCTGGGCTGAGCCAGGCCCTGTGATCCCTGATGGGAGCCTGTGACCCTCTGGTGTGTATATGTGTGGGGGGGGGACCCTAGAGGCCCAGAAGTTGGATCTATAAAGGAAGGAAAATGTGTGCTTTGGAACACACAGACTCAAAGGTTGTCCACAAACAAGGGTAAGGTCTCCATCATACACATGACAGGGCATGATACAGGGAGATATCAATGTTACTACCCTGTTTCCCTGAAAATAAGACAGTGTCTTACCACATTTTCCTGCGTATAAGACGACCTTTGAACCGAAAAAAAAGTCAACCGAAAATTGAGGGTCTAGTAAAAAGCCTGCTAAGATTGCCCAGAGTCAGAGAGGCGGTCTATTAAAAAAAAACAACTGGTGTTGCCTCGGAAGTGGGTGATAGTCTTAAACAGCGAATATAGGCCTAAACCTATGTTTTAACTGTAAAATTAGGGGGTTGTCTTATATGCTGGAAAATACAGTATATTAATTTTTGCTCCCAAAAATGCGCTAGGTCTTATTTTCAGGGGATGTCTTATTTTTCCATGAAGAAGAATATGGTATACATTTATTATTAAATGAAAATAAAGGAAATTTATTACCTGTATATGGTACGGTAGTACCGTAGTTGTCAATACAACCAGACAAACTGAATCCTACAGTATCAAGAATTTACTCATGTCATCATCTTCTGGAACATCATCATAACAATCCAATTCCTGAATTTCCTGGTGAATTTCTTGTGACTCCAATTCTTTCAGAATCAGTGGACCAAATTTCTCATGTTTAACCTGGGGGGGGGGCTTATTTTCGGGGGAATGTCTTATATTTCACTCAGAAGGAAACCTGTAAGTAGGTCTTATTTTCGGAGGATGACTTATTTTTGGGGTAACACAGTATCTCAGCCCCACTGGCTGATCAGAGTACAGTGACCCACTGGAACTGGTGATGGTGACAGGTGAGAGGACACTCAGGGTCCCAGGCTCAGATTCTGCCCTCAAGAAGGGGTTCTACTCTCAGGATGTCTCCCTCTCACAGCCCAGCCTTGGGGGACATGAGGGAGGTGTGAGCCCATTTAACACGCTGCCTCCTCCTCTTCTAGGATTCTACAGAAAACCCAGCCTCTCAGCCCTGCCCAGCCCTGTCGTGCCCTCAGGAGGGAAGGTGACCCTCCACTGTAGCTCAGGGCAGGGATTTGACAGGTTCATTCTGACTAAGGAAGAAATCTTAGTCTCTCCTGGACCCTGGACTCAGAGCCACACCCCAATGGGCCGGCCCATGCCCTGTTCCCTGTAGGCCCGGTGAACCCCATTCACAGGTGGATGTTCAGATGCTATGGCTGTTACAGGGACAGACCCCAGGAGTGCTCACCACTCAGTGATGCCCTGGAGCTCCTAGTCCCAGGTGAGTAAGTCCCATTCTACTCCCACCCATGGATTGAGGCACCAGATACATTGGAATCTTCTCTGGGAAGGGAACCCCATGTGAGAGGGTGAGGGGAGCACAGGGGCTCCTGGGCCAGAGACACAGAGAGAGTGACAGTGAGACCTGGGGGCCAGGACAGCAGAAGGGGTTTATGGGAGGAGCAGCCCCTGTCATTCATGTCTGGTTTCCCCAGGTGAGTCTGGGAAGCCCTCCCTCCTGAGCCATTAGGACCCCATCGTGGCCTCTGGCCAGAACCTGACCCTCCAGTGTCGCTCTGATGTTGGCTATGACAGATTCGCTCTGCAAAGGAGGGGGGACGGGACCTCCCCCAGAACCTTGTCCTGCAGCCCCAGGCTGGGCTCTCTCAGGCTCACTTCCCCCTGGACACTGTGAGCAGCTCCCACGGGGGCCGGTACAGATGCTATGGTGGATACAACCTCTCCTCTGAGTTGTCGGCCCCCAGTGACCCCCTGGACATCCTGGTGGCAGGTGAGGAGCCAATAGGTTCAGTCAGGAACCCAGACCCTACATAGGCTTTGCTTGGGTTCTCAGATGGGGAGGCCAGAATGAAAGTGCAGGACCCCAGGGAGAGCAAGAGACAGAGAGAGGCAGGGAGTGGGAGGGGAGAGAAGAGACTCGCAGGAACAGAGACAGACAGAGAGGAGGGTCCTCAGAGAGAAACCTGTTGACTCTCTGATCAGAACAAGGTAGGCAGGCAGCCCTCACCTCCCTCCCTCTCTCCGTCTAGAATGGCTGCTTGACAGACTCTCCCTCTCGGTGCAGCCAGGTCCCAGGGTGGCCTCAGGAGAGAAGGTGACCCTGCTATGTCAGTCACGGAGACCGATGGCCATGTTCCTTCTGTCCATGGAGGGGGCAGCAGATCCCCCTTTGTGTCGGAGATCAGAGCACCGAGCTCAGCAGTACCAGGCAAAGTTCTCCATGAGTCAAGTGACCTCCACCACGGGGGCACCTACAGGTGCTATAGCTCACACAGCACCTCCCCGCACCTGCTATCATTCCCCAGTGATCCCCTGGAGTTTCTGGTCTCAGGTGAGGGCCCCTGACCCTGTCTGCTGAGCTGTCAGCTCAGGGTCCCATCCCCACGAGAATGATGGGCTGAAAGGAGAGTGAGGGGCTTAGGGATGGTCACCCAGAGGATATTGTCCCTTAAAGATACCCTACCTCTGTCCACATCCTTCTCACCTGGATCCAGAAGGGGTCAGCTGGGCAGTGGTAGGGTCTCAGGGGCCACAGCACAGATGTAGGTGGAATCTGAGTGCAGTTCCCACTCCAGGGTCAGCACCAGCTCCTCGCCCTGTTCCTGTCCTTCCCAGGGCCTTGTGGGACACCTCTCCCCACCATCCACAGGGCCCATGTCCACAGCGCATGCGTCACTGAGATCTGGGCTCTGAGGGAGCACGGACCACCCAGGAATTCCTGAGCGTCTGTGAGGGTATCAAATCTCCCCAGATACTCAAGGACGGCTTGTGTGTGGGTTGGGGAGCTGGGAGTTAGGCAGTGATAGTAGGAACCAGGCTCCTGAGGCTGTGAGTCTGCCAAGTGGCAGGGAGGGTAGTCAGGGCAGAGGGAGACATTGTGGCCCTTCCTTGGGAGGGGCAACCTAGCTCAGCTGGGGAGAATCCAGCTCCTCCTTTCACCCCACATCCTTATCCACAGGAGGTTCTAAAGATGGGCTGCTCCCCACCATGGAGTCAGGCACCCAGAGGGGTAAGTAAAGGAGGTGTTGGGAGCCTCCATTGGGACAGGGACTCAGCCACACAGGTTCGGCCCCTGTGGAGTTCCTGACTTAGACTCACCCTTCCCTAGCTTGGGCCTGTGTCTTGTTCAAAGCTTAGACTTCCTATCTTTTATGGTCCTGACATCCTGGGAGATGGCCTCACAGGGAAGCTCCCAGAACATGATGTTATGGGACCTTTTGCTTCAATTTCTTCCATAGTTATTGATCTATTGAGAATTTTAGATTCTTCTTGATTGAGTTTTAGAAGGTTGTATTTTTCTAGGAATATGTCCATTTCCTCCAGGTTGTCTAGTTTGTTGGAATAGAGTTGTTCATAGTATTTTTTTTTTTAACAATCCTTTGTATTACTGTGGGGTCTGTTGTTATTTTGCCTCTATCATTTCTGATTTTTTTTGGTTGGGTCTTCTCTCTTTGCTTCTTGGTGAGTCTGGCTAGAGGTTCATCAATCTTGTTTATCCTTTTGTAGAACCAGCTCTTTGTTTTATTGATCTTTTGTTTTGTCTTTCTCTACCTCATTTAGTTCTGATCTTTATTATTGCCTTCCTTCTACTTATCCTGGACTTTTCTTGTTCTTCACTTAGTAATTCATTAAGTTGTAGTGTTAGATAGTACCTGATTTTCCATTCAATTTTGATTGATAGACTTGCTGAATAGAGTATTCTTGGATTCAGACCCTTGCTTTGCATCACGTTGTATATTTCCTTCCATTCCCTTCTAGCTTGATGTGTTTCTGTTGAGAAATTATCTGATAATCTGATGGGGGTCCTTTGTAGGTAACTCTCTGTCTCTCTCTTGCAGCCTTTAAGATTCCCTCTTTGGTGTTAACATTTGCCATTGTAATTATGGCATGTCTTGGTGTGGGTCTTTTGGGATTCCTTTTGCTTGGGACTCTCTGTACTTGTATAACTTTTTTCTTCCCCATATCAGGGAAGTTTTCTGTCATTATTTCTTCAATAAATTTTCTAATCCTTGCTGCTCATCTTGTCCTTCTGGCAGCCCTATTATAGGTATTTTATTTCATTTTGCATTGTCCCACAGCTCCCTTACGCTCTCCTCCTGCTTTTTATTTTTTTTTCTCTAGTTGCTGTTTAGATTGGGCTTGTTTTTGTACCTTATCTTCTAATTCTCTAATTTGGTCTTCTACTTCTTCCAGTCTACTATTGAAGCCTTCCATGGTGGTTATTTTTGTTTGTTTGTTTTTGTTTTTTTAATATTTTATTGATTTTTTACAGAGAGGAAGAGAGAGAGATAAAGAGTCAGAAACATCGAGGAGAGAGAAATATCGATCAGCTGCCTCTTGCACACCCCCCATTGGGGACGTGCCTGCAATCAGGGTACATGCCCCTGACTGGAATCGAACACAGGACCCTTCAGTCTGCAGACCGATGCTCTATCCACTGATCCAAATCAGTTTCGGTTTTCCATGGTGTTTTTGATGGTAGCTATATCATGTTTCATTTCTTCTTAATTTTTGCATAGGTTGTTGATTTTCTTGTCCCTCTGGTGTATGAACTGTATGACCATTACTCTGAATTCTTTTTCTGTCATGGTGCATGCTTCTGTTCCACTCATTTCCTTTCTTGGTGTTTCCTCTTTTTCTTTCCTCTGGGGATTGTTTCATTGTCTCCCCATTCTGACTATCACCAGAGGGTTCAAATGTTGAGTTGTGGGAGCCTGGGCCATGTGCAGTGGGAGTTTCTCACCCCCAAATGTCATTGAAGAGCTCTGACACCATGAGGTGTCACTGCTAGTGGATGTTGGGAGCCACGGTTCAGAGTCCCAGGAGCTTAGTGTGGCCTCGTATGGCACTTAGTATGTACCTAGAATTTGGGGCCCTGCCTTCATCACAGGGGACCTGCTGAGGTGTGCCAAAAAATCAAAGTCCCCTAGTGCATGTCAGGAGTCAGATACTCTCTGTGTCCATGCTGAGAAGCAAATATCAGAGTCTCTGTTGCTCGGTGCTACCTCACACAGAGAATCAGGGTCCCTGTGTGCACATGCACCATGAATTGGAGTTGCTGGCTCTTAGTGTGAATGTACTGAGAATCACAGATCCCAGTGGCATGCAATGAGAAACAGTGTCTAGTCACTGGTGCTCATTGCTGCCTCTTGTGTGGAGATTCAGGGCCCAGATTTTTTGGGAGACCGGGTCACACTGTGTTGGCAGGAGGTCCACTTCTGCCCTGCAGAAAACAGCCTCGTGTGTGCGTTTGCCCTGAATCAAAGTCAGGTGACACTGCAGCTCGGTGTGGGTGTGAGTCTCACAGGTTTGCACTGTGGGAAACAAACTCTGCATGTCCATGCACCCAGACTCATATTCAGTGCTACCGCCTTTGTGTGCACGGGGTCTGGTCTTGGGGATCAACCTCCCCGAGTTTTCACAATCAGGTTCAAATTCAGTGCACCCTCCCTACTTGGTGCAGGGTCTGGTCCTGGGATACAAACTCCCTGGGTTCAAACCCCCAGGCTCAAATTCAGCACTGTCTCCCCACGTGGGTTCTGGATTTGGTCATGGAAAACAATTTGCTGAAGATTGCATACCTTGGCTAAAATTCAGCACATCCTCTCTGCCTGGGTATGGAGCCTATGTGAGGGAAACAAACTCCCCAAGTTCTCAGAGGGACACGGATGTCAAGGGGCAGTGGGAGCCCCGGGAAGACACTAGACCCCTGGAGGTGTGGGTCTTCCCTGACTTCTGAGACTTCCTTACCCACAATTCTTATTTTTCCATTCCCAAGACTACACAGTGGAGAATCTCATCCGAATGGGCGTGGCTGGCTTGATCCTGGTGGTGCTCTTCGGGGTGCTGCTATTTGAGGCTCAAAACGATCCCATAAAGACCCTTGATGTGAACAGGATGTGAACACAGAGGGATCAACGTACAATTCAGAGTGGGGGAGCCTTGGAGCCCATCTGAGGACCGCAGGAGGTGCTGAAGGAAAGTCAGGACCATAGTTAGGGAAACTGTCTATTGAGAATGTCCAGGGATGTAGACATGGTAAGTGAGGTTTGGGTGCAGGAGAATGTGCACCATGTTCTCCTCCATCCACCTGGGGTGCTCTCCCTCCACCCCTATCCTTGCTGACTCTCCTCCACTGCCCTTCTGTTCTCACCCTGTGATGTGAGGGTCCATCCCACATGGCTGGTTTGGATTCACATCTATAGTCCCCTTCATTCTGGGCCACATCCATCCCGACAAAATGAGGGATCTTCACAACCCTGGGATTATTTTAAACTACAAAGAACAAAGGACGGGTACCTGGCACATTGTGGGTGCATGTCATAATAATGCAGCTCAGTGACAGAAAGCAGATACAAACTGGAATTAGGTCTTGTGTGATTCCATTTATGCAAAATGTCCAGGATAAGGAAACCCATAGAAACAGAAATCTGATGTGTTTGTCAGGTTGACCAGGAGGTCAGATGGGAGACAGACTGTTTGGTGTACTTTGGGCGTGGTTTTTAAAAACTTATTGGATCTTGATAGACATTGTCATTGAGACATTGTATATTTACTGGATTCTAGTGAATTTTACATTTTAAAGGCTCAATTGTACATTATGTGACTGTTGCTTTAATAAAAATAAATGCAAGTGAAACACACATGGTTCCCTACAGCTCACTTATACCTTGGAGGTTGCCCCATTGGTGTCCATGGAGTTTTATGGAAGCAGGACCCCCACCAGGTCATTGGTGCCCTAAGTGTCTTAGTGCTTAGGGACCAACCCGCTGATGAAATGTCCACCTTCACTCCTGACTTGGGCTGAGTCTAGGATCCAGGATGAGGCCCACCATCCCTGCATTCCTTTGTCTGCTCTCACCTGCCATTCAATGAAGGAAGCACTACAGCTTCCAATTTACCTTGTAGGCTTAGGGATACACATGTGGCTTCTACACAGCCCTTCCCACCACATTTCTCTTATGCACATGCCTTCACCAAGTCACAAAATGACACCAAATGACCGGCCGGCATGGCTCAGTGCTTGAGTGTTGATCTATGAACCAGGAGGTCATGGTTGGTTTCCTGGTCAGGGGCACATACCTGGGTTTTGGGCTCATTACCCAGTGTGGAGCTAGCAGGAGGCGCCTGATCAATGATTCTCTCTCATCATTCATGTTTCTATCTGTCCTTCTCCTTTCCTCTCTGAAATCAATTTAAAAATATTAAAAAGAAAGAAAGAAAGAAAAAAGAAATAAAGAAAGAAAGAAAGAAAGAAAGAAAGAAAGGAAGGAAGGAAGGAAGGAAGGAAGGAAGGAAGGAAGGAAGGAAGAAAGAAAGAAAGAAAGAAAGAAAGAAAGAAAGGAAGGAAGAAATGACACTAGATTGAGGCCCTTCATGTTTCAGGCAGGGCTAATCCTCATAACAACCTCAGAAGTGAGGTTTCACAATTTTTTCCCAGTAAGCAAAGAGGAAGAAGAGAAGAGTCCAGGCTTAAAAGAGAAGTTCAATAAATGTATCCCCACGTCTTAGATTACAACCTGGGAATTGTCTCCCACACACTCTTCTACCCAAAGTATGGAGATAGAATAAACAGCATTAGACAAAGAGGGACAGTCTGGGTCACAAGAGGCAGTGATGAGACAGAAAGGACTGTAAACGTTTGATGGAGAGCTTGGACTCTGCTCACAAAACATGGAAGTCAGAGGGAGGAAGTGTTAGGGAGAAGCAGCAGCACACACCCCGGCTCGGAGGGCAGTGCTGTTTGCTCTGATGGTGATTGACAGTCTCCTGCTCCTCTTGGGGTCAGCAACTCTGACACAGCCACATTAGCTCCTGCAGGCAGCCAAGGAGGAGAGCTGGCGAGCCCTCCATTCTTTCCTTTCTCCCCCTCAAACACTGAACCAATCCCAGCATTCCGCCTTTTGGTTCTCCTTTCTGTTACCCAGTTCTTCCCACAGAAAAGCTCAGGTGAAGGCCAGGACAGCTCCTTGGTGTAAGCATATCAACTTCCTCTGGTCTCACTGTGGGCTCAGGTATTTCATTCTCATAGCCCAAACATACCTGTCACCAATCATCTCCTGCACAAAGCCTGTCCACGGGTCCCCACTCTGACAGGCCCAGAAGGGGGTCAGGTGGTAAGGCCTGAATAAAATTGCAGGCCACAGAGAAGGGGAGAGACAGAGAGAGCAATGGGGTGAGAGGGGAGAAGGGGAGACTCGAAGAATAAAAGACAAACAGAGCGGAGGGTCCTCAGAGAGAGGCCTGGTGACTCTCAGGCCAGAATAAGGTGGGCAGGCAGCCCTCACCCTCCCTCCCTCCCTCCTTCTAGGACACCTGCCTGACAGACCCTCCCTCTCAGTACAGCCAGGCCCCAGGGAGAGAACATGATCCTGCTGTGTAAGTCATGGAGCCTGAGGGACATGTTCGTTCTGTCCAAGGAGGGGGCAGCCGATCACCCCTGCATCTGAGATCAGAGCACCGAGCTCAGCAGTACCAGGCCGCGTTCTCCATGATCCCTGTGACCTCAGCCCACAGGGGAACCTACAGGTGGTACAGCTCACACAGCATCTTCCGCTTCCTGCTATCACACCCCAGTGAGCCCCTGGAGCTCCTGGTCTCAGGTGAGGGCCCCTGACTCTGTCAGCTGAGCTGTCAGCTCAGGGTCCTGTCCCCAGAAGAATTATGGGTTGAAACTAGGGTGAAGGGCTCCTGGGATGGTCGCCCTGAGGAGATTTTTTTCCTAGGAGACCCTCCCATCCCATCCACCCCCTTGCCCTTCACCTAGATATAAAAGTAGTAGGAGGTCTCAGGTGCCACAGCACAGATGTAAGAGGGTGTCTGTGTAAATTGGGGTCCAGAATCAGGCCATGTCTCTTACCCTTTCCCTGTCCTCACTTCCAGTATCCTCTGGAGGCCCCAGTTCCCCAACCATAAGACCCTCCTCCACAGCTGCTGAGTCCCAGGGAGCTCTGCCTAGAGGGAGCACAGCCCACCCAGCAAGTCCTGAGAGTCTGTCAGGGGATCAATTGACCCAGATCCTCAAGGAAGGACTTGTGTTATGGGGCAGCTGGGAGTCTCAGAGTCTGAGGCAGTGATGGGTGTGGTGGTCATGGCAGGGGGAGACATGGGGGACAGGCTGGGGAAAAGCTGGGCTCATTTGGGATGATGATAGCCCCCACTCGTCCTGCCCCTTCCTCATCCCAGGAGGCTGTGAGAGTAGGTCTCTCATTCACGGTGTGTGAGATGCTCTGTGGGGAGGAGGTGGGTGCCTTCAGGGGGACAGGCCTGAGCCACGAGGGGATTCAGGCCCCTATGATATCTCTCACTTGGGTCCACCCTTCCTCTGTCTAAGCCTCAGTGTCTCCAGTTGTGAAAGGAGAGAACCCTTGTCCAGAGCTCAGATTTCCTGTCAGTTCTGGCCCTGACCTCCTGGGAGAGGGCCTCACAGGAAAGCCCCCAGGACATGATGCTATGGGGCTTGTCCCCTCTGTCTCAGTAATGGTGACACTGTACAGGGAGGGACAGGCAGGACAAGGGTCTGGGCACCCTGATCCTGTCTCTCAGCTCAGGCTGAGCTCAGAGGAAGGAACAGGGTGGATCAGCTCTGGTTAGCCCCTGGCTCTGCTGCTCCTGCTGTGGGACTGGGCAGTCCCTTCTCTTCTCTAAGTGTCATGTCCTGTCTGCTCATGCCTGGTCCCATCCTGCTCACAGGCTGCTGGAAGATGAGGTGACATAAGGGCCTCACAAAGCTCAGGAAGGCAGGGCACCCAGCCCAGCCCGACCTTCACAAGGGGGCATTAGGCCCTGCAGTGTGGGGACAGATCCAGGAGACACTCAGAGTCCAGCCCACACCCAGCCCCTCCTGTCCGTGCTGTGCTGGGGATAATGAGGAAGGACCCTCAGCTCCAGAAGATACATGGACAGGCCCCTGCAGAGAAGGAGCCCAAAGCATGAAGCTGGTGTCCTCCTGGGGTCAGCGTGAGGACAGCACAGGGAACCCACAGTCTTGGGTTCCTGTCTCAGCCCTGCCCCTGCCAGGCTGGGTGACCTAGGGCACGTGGTTAACTTCTCTGAGCCTCAGTGAAGTGGGTGTCAGCAATTCCTGGTGCATGACTGCTGTGAGGTGAGAAGAAATAAACTACTGGTTCCAGCACGTGCCTCCACACAGGAGGTGCTCATTAAAAGGCATCATTGACTTATTCATGACGTCATTAGTGCCGTAGGTCCCAAATGGAAATGGATAAGGGTCTTGGTGGCCTTGGTCCTGCTGCTCTCCCTCCTCCTCTTCCTTTTCCTCCAACATCAGCGTCAGAGCAAAGGCAGGACCTCAAGTGAGTAGGAAAGGGGATGATTTGGGTCACACCGTGAGGAGCTCAGAGCACCTGCCAAAGGAAACCAAATGGATGGAGAAGGTCAGCTGAATCTCAAAACCTAGGAAGAATACATTCATCATCAGCACAGATTCACAGATGCACAGATGTAAGGTCATCTTTCATCCTTTTAAGTCTCACGAATACAAAATATCCTCACAAATGCTTTTTCCAAGTCTATTGATAAGATCATGTGATTTTTAACCCTCATTGTGTTGATGTGGTGTATTACATGTTTTGATTCACAAATATTGTACCATCATTGCATCTCCAGAAAAAAATCCTTCTTGGTGGATGATCTTTTAAATTTATTGCTGGATCTGGCAACATGAGGATAAGTGACAGGTTCACTTCAACAGTGGAATTTAGGGGGAAAGAACCCATTGTGTTGAATCTTTAGATCCATACACAACTAAATGATAAAGATGTGGCGTGCATGCACTATGGAATATACATCAGGCATAAAGAGGATGAAATGCTGCCATTTGGGACAACATGGATGGACCTAGAGGCTATTATGCTGAGTGAAAAAATTCAGACAAGGAAAGATGTAACTTATCTCTGGGACTTCACATCCTCAAAGCAAAGGGGACAAAAGCAGACCCATAGAAATCAATAACAAACTGATGGTTGCCAGACGGGAGGGGAGGAAGGATGGGTGAAAAAGGGAAGCGCAGATAGTCAATAATAAATAACCTATCCATGCTGTACACTGGAAACTAATATGATATTGTATGTCAACTAGACTTTAATAAAAACGGTCAATTAAAAATAATTAAACAATAGAAATTTTTTTTTCTCTAAATGAAGGTGTAAGGGGAAATTGTAGGGAGCAGCTCTAGAGTTAAGTCTTGGATTGACCTGTGTCAGAGCCACAAACAAGACCTAGCTTAGAGGGCAGAGCCCTCTTAGTTTAATTAAGCTTGACCTTAATGACCTCTCCCTAGATCATTCCTGGTTAGCTAATGGGCTGTGGGAGGTGCAGCACATGCTGCCAAAACAAGTGAAACTCACAAGAACATTGTAACTATGTTGACCACTGCCTTGTTTCCTTCTGACTACAAAATAAAGCCTCAGCTTGCTGGCTAGATCCTTCTCTGTGGCCTCATTCAGGCACAGGAGGTCCACTGAGCCCCAGCTATATTCTATGTCTCTGTTTTTTCTCTAATCCTTCACTGAACCTCCACAGCTCACCGGACCCTTAGCAGTGATAGCATGCCACAGCAAAGGAACCATCAACAAAAAGAAAAGACAGCCCACAGAATCAGGAACTATTTGCCAATACATCTGATAAGAGCTTATTGTCCAACATTTATAAGGAACTTATAAAGCTCAACACAAAACCTCCAAACTATTCAATAAAAGAATAGGCAGAAGTCCTAAATAGACACCTCTCCAAAGAGGACAAACCCATGGCCAATAGACATATGAACAGATGCTCAACATCACTAATCATCAGAGAGAGGCAAATGGAAACCACACACCTTTCAGAATAGCTTATCATCAATAAATCCACAGAAATCTATGCCCCTTTGTGATCACAGTAGCATTATTTACAAAAGCCAAGATCTGGAAACAGCCCAAGGGCCCACCGGCAGAGGAAAACTGTGGTACATTCACACAGTGGAATAATATGCAGCTGTAAAATACAGAAGGAACTCTGACCTTTGGTGACAGCATGGATGGTCTCATAGAGCATTATGTCAAGTGAAATAAGCCAGTCGGAGAAAGACAAGTTTTCTATGATTTCACTCATATTTGGAATATAATAAACAAAATAAATTGAAAAGAAAATACAGTGGAGAGAGTCTTGTGTATACAGAGAACAGACTGTCAGCTGTCAGAGGAGAGGGGGTTGTGGGCTGGGGGAGAAGAGTGAATGGATTAAGCAAATAAATAACAGTCTCATGGACACAGACAATACTGTGGTGACTGCCAGAGGTAGGGTGGGTTGGGGGAGGTAAGGGGTATGCAAATAGACTAGACTTAGGGTGATAAGCACACAGTACCATGTACTGATGACGTGGTATAGAATCATATACCTGAATCCTGTATAATTTTGTGAACCGATGTCAACCCAGAAAAAAAATTTCAATATAAAACAAATACATGTAGGCTATTCAGAGATGTGGTTCCAGTCAGACCCTCAGCGCCGGCTATTTTTAGGATGAGAAGCAGGTTTTTGCCTTCCTGTGAGGCTAGCACCTTGTGAACAGTGCGCCTGTGGTGTGAGGACCCTGCATCCCATATCCTGTGACCTGCTCTGCTGGGCTCAGCCCCTGCCTCCCCTTCCTCAGAAGCATCCTGGTCCCCAAGTCCTCACCCCCAGGAAGTGAATATGGTCGACGGGAGCTGAATATGGACTTAATGTTTGTGAATTTCTGCTCCTCGCCTGCCTCTAAGGTGACAACACAAGAAGTGTCTCTCTCCTGGGAATTTTGTGCCTTTGTGACTGACATTGAAGTCTTTTATCCTTTTGGGTGTACTCTTGTGTATGGTGTAAGTGGGTGGTCCTTCTCCTCCTTCTCGTCTTCCTTCTCCTCCTCCTCTTCCTTCTGTTTCTCCTCCTCCTTTGCATGTGCCTGTACAATTTTCACAGCACCCTTATTGCAGAGCCGGCCCTCACTCCATTGTATATTGACAAAGTCACTAATAATCAGGGAAATGCAGGTGCAGGATGTGGAGAAGAGGGAGCCCTCGTGCACCGCTGCTGGGAATACAACCAGGTGCAGCCACTGTGGAAAGCCGTAGGGTGGTTCCTCAAAAAAGAAAACTGTGGAACTGCCATTTGACCCAGTGATTCCACTTCTGGGGATAGAATCAAATAAACCTGAAATGTTCATTCAAAAGGATATACCTGATACACATCCTCTAGATTCACTGTATCATCACTTACAACAGCCAAGAGGTGGAAGCAGCCCACGTGCCCATTGGTAGATGAGTGGATAAAAAAGCGGTGGTATGTTTACACAATGGAGTACTACTCAGCTGTTAAACAGGATGGAAGTCGTATCTTTTGCTGCAGCATGGATGGACCTGGGGGTTTGTATAAGTGAATAGAGCCAGTCAGATTAGGACAGGTTCCATTTAAAATCACTTAAATGTGGAATCTAAACAACATCATGAAATATATTTAATTTTTATTGTTGACACTATTACAGATGTCCCCCATTTTTTCCATTTGCCCACCTCCACCCACCACATTTCCCCTTCCTTGGCCCTCACCTCACTGTTGTCTGTGTCCATGCACTGTGCATAGTGAATCGATTCCCATTCTTTATCAAGTTCCCCCACCCACCTCCTCTCTGTCATGTGTCACTTGGTAAATCCATTTCTCCTCCTGTCTTGGTATGTCTTCCATAATGTTGCCATGAGCATTCTTATTTTCTTTTTATACTGATTCATGCACTGGTTGAGGTCTCTCAGCCTGGCCTGCACCCTCTTGAAGCCCAGACTGAGGGATTGGACCAAAACCAGCAGTCTGACATCCCACAAGGGATGTAGTATTGCATGAAGTGGCAGGAGGCTGAGGAGGCACCCAAGCCCAGACCAGGTGCCACATCACTCCCGCTCATCCCCACCACCCACTGCACCTGCCATGGCTAGGTAGTGCTACCATGGAGGCGGGTGAGGCTCACACCCCCACAGTGGTGCTCACCAGCAGTGAACCCGCTGTCTGGCTCACGTAGGTCAGCTGAATGGTGCACACTGACAACCGGGAGTCAGTTTCTGCATTTAATGTTGATGGTCAGCATTTAAAGTTGGTGGTCAGTGTTCGTCATAGTGACCGGTCAACCAGTTGTTTGGTCACTATGGCTTATAGATACATAGATTAGATAAATAGATAGATAGATAGATAGATAGATAGATAGATAGATGATAGATACATAGATAGATAGATAGCTTCTCCAAGTTAATACTGTATCTTTTGTATTCTTACTGAAATGATTACAGATGACCTTCATCTCTGCCTTTATGCACTCCCTCCACCCAGCACACACCCAACCACAGGCCTACTGCACGCTAATATCTATGTCTTTTAGCTATGCATATAAGCAGGTAAGTTCTTTGATTAATCTTTTTCTGCCCTCCCCCCCACCCCCTTCTCTGAGACTTGTCCATTTCTTCCATGCAGCATGCCTCTGGACCTATTTTTTCTTTATTGAGTTACTTTGTTCATTAGATTCAACATATAAGTGGGATCACGGGATATTTGTCTTTCTCTAATGGGTTTATTTCAGTTAGCGTAATAATTTCCAGGTCCCTCCATAATGATTAAAATTGCAAGATTTCCTTTTCCCCTCACAGCTGTGTAGTATTTTCTGGTGTAAATATACCACAGTTGTTTTGTCCTCTCATCACTTGATGGCCACTTGGGCTGTTTCCAGGTCATAGCTATTGCAAATACTGCTGCGATGACATGTGGGAGCATACATTCTTTTGGATTGCTGTTTTGGGTTCTGTGGATATATTCCCACAGTGGGATCTGCTGGGTCCATTGAGCACATCCATTTTTGAGCTTCATGTGAACAACTGAGGAATAAATGACTTATGCCTCTGCTATAAAAACATCCAGTGGGTGTTGAGACTGTTTCCTGATGGACACAGCACCAACCTGACCCTGCAAAGACCACTCAAAGTTGTCGTCACAGAATCCAAAGGCCACAGCAAATGTGTAGAGTCTCCGGGAACCAAGGAAAAGATCCCTGAAGTGCAGGGACGGATCGGGCATGTGACCCCCAAGAGTCTTCTCTTCTCCTGAGCCCTTAGTTTAGGGAAACTCAGAGCCAGGCCCAGGGCGGGAGAGTCCACAGGCAGTGGGTGCACAGCTCAGGGACACGGAAGGGCTGCAGCAGCTTCTGATCCACCACATCCTGTGCCTCTGTCTTTCTGGCCCTGAGTCTCCTCCACTTTCAGAGCAGGAGTCCTCAGAGCAGACGCCATGATGTCCCTCCTCTGTGCTCTTCTCTGCTTTGGTCAGTTGTGGACATGGGGAGGGGCAGCAGGAGGGGCAGCGGCACCTTCTTGTTCATGGGGAACCTCAGGCTCAGTCAGCTCGAGTGGACGGGGCCTGAAGGGAGGAGAATCAGCTGAGATGTCCGGGTGCAAATCTCTCACAGGGACTCTCTTCCAGGGCTCAATCTGGACCAGAGGACCCATGTGCAGGCAGGTGAGTCCTCCCCAGGCTCTATGTTCCTCCTCTTCCTTCTCGGCTGGGTCTCAGGAGGGAGCACAGAGGTCCTGGGCTGAGCTGGGGATGAGGGTGGGGAAGGTCTTTGTAATGCAGGCTCTAGTATCCTACCAAGGACCCTCCCCTAATCCATCCTCTGGGCTAAGCCAGGCCCTGTGATCCCTGATGGGAGCCCTGTGACCCTTTGGTGTAGGAGGACCCTGGAGGCCCAGAAGTTGGATCTATACAAGGAAGGAGAATGTGTGCTTTGGAACACATGGACTCAAATAAGTCCACAAAAAAGGGCAAGTTCTCCATCACACACATGACAGGGCATGATGCAGGGAGATACACCTGTTACTATAACAGCTCCAGTGGCCGGTCAGAGCGCAGTGACCCCCTGAAGCTGGTGGTGACAGGTGAGAGGACACTCAGGAGTCCCAGCCAGAATATCTGCCCTCAGGAAGGGGTTCTGTTCTCAGGGAGTCTCCCTCTCACAGCCCAGCCCTGGGTGACATGAGGGAGGTGTGAGCCCATTTAACCCATTGACTACTCCTTTCCTAGGATTCTACAGCAAACCCAGCCTCTCAGCCCTGCCCAGCCCTGTCGTGCCCTCAGGAGGGAAGGTGACCCTCCACTGTAGCTCAGGGCAGGGATTTGACAAGTTCATTCTGACTAAGGAAGGAAATCATAGTCTCTCCTGGACCCTGGACTCAGAGCCACACCCCAATGGGCCAGCCCAGGCCCTGTTCCCTGTAGGCCTGGTGAACCCAATTCACAGGTGGATGTTCAGATGCTATGGCTGTTACAGGGACAGACCCCAGGAGTGCTCACCACTCAGTGACACCTTGGAGCTCTTAGTCCCAGGTGAGTAAGTCCCATTCTATTCGTATCCATGGATTGATGCACCAGACACATTGGAATCTTCTCTGGGAAGGGAACCCCATGTGAGAGGGTGAGGGGAGCACAGGGGCTCCTGGGCCAGAGACACAGAGAGAGAGAGACGGTGAGACCTGGGGGCCAGGACAGCAGAAGGGGTTTATGGGAGGAGCAGCCTCTGTCATTTATGTCTGGTTTCCCCAGGTGAGTCTGGGAAGCCCTCTCTTCTGAGCCAGCAGGGCCCCATCGTGGCCTCTGGCCAAAACCTGACCCTCCAGTGTCGCTCTGATGTCGGCTATGACAGATTCGCTCTGTACAAGGAGGGGGGACGGGACCTCCTCCAGAGCCTTGTCCTGCAGCCCGAGGCTGGGCTCTCTCAGGCCCACTTTCTCCTTGGCACTGTAACCAGCTCCCACGGGGGCCGGTACCGATGCTACGGTGGATACAACCTCTCCTCTGAGTGGTCGGCCCCCAGCGACCCCCTGGACATCTTGGTGGCAGGTGAGGAGCCAATGGTTCAGTCAGGGATCCAGACTCTGTACGAGCCCTGCTGGAGGTCTCAGATGAGGAGGCCAGAATGAAAGTGAAGGACCTCAGGGAGCACAAGAGACAGAGAGAGACAGGGGGTGGGAGGGGAGAGGGAAGACTAGTAGGATCAGAGACAGATAGAGAGGAGAGGCCTGGTGACTCTCTAATCCCAACAAAGTGGGCAGGCAGCCCTCACCCTCTCTCCCTCTCTCTGTCTAGAATGGCTGTCTGACAGACCCTCCCTCTCGGTGCAGCCAGGCCCCAGGGTGGTCTCAGGAGAGAAGGTGACCCTGCTATGTCAGTCACGGAGACCGATGGCCATGTTCCTTCTGTCCATGGAGGGGGCAGCAGATCCCCCTTTGTGTCGGAGATCAGAGCACCGAGCTCAGCAGTACCAGGCAGAGTTCTCCATGAGTCATGTGACCTCCGCCCACGGGGGCACCTACAGGTGCTACAGCTCACACAGCACCTCCCCTCACCTGCTATCATTCCCCAGTGATCCCCTGAAGCTCCTGGTCTCAGGTGAGGGCCCCTGACCCTGTCTGCTGAGCTGTCAGCTCAGGGTCCCATCCCCATGAGAATGATGAGCTGAAAGGAGAGTGAGGGACTTAGGGATGGTCACCCAGAGGAGATCTGTCCTTTAGAGGCACCCTACCACTGTCCACAGTGCTCTCCTCACCTGGATCCAGAAGGGGTCAGCTGGGCAGTGGTAGGGTCTCAGGGGCCACAGCACATATGTAGGTGGAGTCTGAGTGCATTTTCCACTCCAGGGTCAGCACCAGCTCCTCACCCTGTTCCTGTCCTTCCCAGGACCCTGTGGGACCCCAGCCCCCCACCCACAGGGCCCATGTCCACAGCTTGTGTGTCACTGAGAGTTGGGTTCTGAGCTAGCATGGACCACCCAGGAAGTCCTGAGAGTCTGTGAGGGCATTGAATCACTCCTAGATACTCAAGGAAGGCTTGTGTGTGGGGTGAGGACCTGAGAATAATGCTGTGATACCAGGAACCACCAGGCTCCTGAGGTGGATAGGCTGCCAGGTGAAGTTGGGGGGGGGGCAGGGCTGAGGGGGACATTGTGGCCCTTCCTTGGGAGGGGCAACTGAGCTCAGCTGGCAAGAATCCAGCTCCTCGTCTCACCTCATATCCTTATATACAGGAGGCTCTAAGGATGGGCTGCTCCCCACTATGGAGTCAGGCACCCAGAGAGGTAAGTGAAGGAGGTGGTGGGAGCCTCCATTGGGACAGGGGCTCAGCCACACAGAGGTTCAGGCCCCTATGATGTCTCTCACTTGGACTCACCCTTCCCCTGCCTGGGCCTGTGTCTCCAACTTTAAAGGAGAGAACCCTTGTCCAGAACTTAGACTTCCTGTCATTTCTAGTCCTGACCTCCTGAAATAGGACCTCACAGGGAAGCCCCAGGACATGATGTTATGGGGCCTGTCCCCTCTGTCTCAGTGACAGTGACACTGTACAGGGAGGAATGGGCAGGCAAAAGTCCACGCACCCAGTCTTCTTCCCTCCGCTCAGGTTCAGCTCAGAGGAGGAAACAGGGTGGATCAGCCCTGGATCAGGCCCTGGCTCTGCTGCTCCTGCTGTGGCGCTGGGCCATAGCTTCCCTCCTCTGAGTGCCGGGTTCCTGTCTGCTCATCCCTGGTCCCATCCTGCTCACAGGATGCTGGGAGATGAGGTGACATAAGAGCCTCACAGAGCCCCCAGCCCAGCCCGACCTTCCCAAGGGGCATCAGGGCCTTTGTGGGAAGGGATGGTTCCAGGAGTGACTCAGAGTCTACCTCTCACCCGGCCCCTCCCCGTCCGCGCTGTGCTGGGGGCAGGTAATGAGGAAGGACCCTTAGCTCCAGATGAGACATGGACAGGCCCCTGCAGAGGAGGAGCCAGGAGCATGAAGCTTGTGTTCCCCTGGGGTCAGTGTGAGAACAGCACAGGGAACCCACAGTCCTAGGTTCCAGTCCCAGCCCTGCCCCGCCCAGGCTGGGTGATATGGGGCATTGATTAACCTCTCTGAGCCTCAGTGAAGTGGGAGATGGTGTGAGCAATCTCTGATGCATGACTGTGTGAGGGAAGAGGAGATGAGTGACAGACCCCAGCACGTGCCTTACACACAGGAGGTGCTCATTCAATGGCAACACTGGCTCATTCATGACATCACTCATGTCCAAGGTCCTAAATGGAACATGAACATCCTGATTGGGCTCTCGGTGGCCCTCCTCGTCCTCCTGCTCTTCCTGTTTCTTCTCTACCTCCAACACCGGCGTCAAAGCAAAGACAGGACCTCAGGTGAGTAGGGAATGTGGTGACCTGGGTCACACAACGGGGTGCTCAGAGCACATGCCACAGGAAACCAAATGGATGGAGAAGGTCAGCTGAGAAAGACTTTTCCAGAATCTGAAATCAGGAAATCTAAAAAGAAAACAGTGTCAGCACAGATGTTCAGTCTCATGAAATATACACACAAGTGTGTTAAGGTTTCCTTCTTTTCCATGGCATCCCTGGGGGAGGGGCTCCTAACATCCCAGGGCTGAGACAGACCCTATGGACCAGCCCAGAGAGAGGCTCATGTCCAACCTCCTGAAGGGACCACACACCCAGAGGCCAAGGACAGTGGCCTGCAGATCATGTAATTCCTGCCCCAAAGACCCAAGAACTCCACCATCCATGGCCCATCTCTGCCCCTAACATTTCTGTCTCCTCCCCCAGCTGCAGCCCAGATTTGGATGCTCTTTGAGAGGAAGAGACATTTCCCCTGGAGGAGGGGAAACAAGAATTGAGGATAAATTTGGGGAGGAGATAGCCTGGAAGGGTGGGGTTCAGGGTGAGACCACACTGCCTGACCTGATGTCTCACCTCACCCTGGGTTAATGGCCCATTTGGGAACAAGCAGGGCCTTCAGCCCTGAGAACTTGGGCACCTTTCAGGAGACATACCACCCTGTTCATCCCCAGCAGATGCTGCCATGATGTACCTGCATCCTGGGGAGAGTGTGGAGCCAATCCCACGGGTGAGATCCCTGAGCCTGTCAAGCCACCAAGGACCTCTTGTTTCCCAGTTTAATCCATTGGACCCTTCCCTGTCCCACCTCACCTGCTTCTCAGCAGTGTCCACACTGACCTTCCCTCTGGGCCCCCAGGTCATCCTGCTGTGACTCACTCCTCCTGGTTTCCTTGTGACTTCATGACCCCTCCTACAGAGTCCCCTTTGCTGGCCCCTTGTCCTTTTTCTGACCTTGTGCAGCCCCAGGTCTCAGGAGGAGGCAGGAATGAGTGACTCACCCACAGGTCTCCAGGACCCCTTCATTCATTCATCCAGCAGATGTGACGGGCTTACAGTTTACCAGATCCATTTAGTGGCACGGTGCTGCCCTGAGCCACACTGTCTCCACACGCCTCGAGCTCATCTGTGGATGAGGAAGACAATATGCAAACAAGCAGACAGTGTCCCAGAGAGCAAAGTGCTGTGAAGGAATTTAAAGCAAGAGGAGGGATAGAGTGTATGTTAGGGGATAGGGAAAGAGCTGGTGCAGAGGTCCTGAGGCAGGGCCTGCTTCTTCAAGCGGAGGGGCCATGAGGCTGAAGTCCAGTGAGCGAGAGAGAGAGCATGTTAGGATGAGAGTCAGAACCACAGAAGCATCCAGAAGCCCCAGGTGTTAGGAAGGCCCTGCTGGTTCCACCAGGAGAGGGACCTTGTCTATTTAAAGTGTAAATCATCTATCTGGCAACATGAGGATGACTGACAGGAGGATTTCTATTGTGAAACTAAGGAGACACTGTTCTGTCTCACTGTCTCCAGCAGAACAGGCAGGATAAAGACACCCGGAGAGTGATGTACACCCAGGTGAACCGCTCAAGACCAAGACCAGGGAAGGTAATGGCCACCCTTCCTTCATCCCTATCAGGGTGATTACTGGATAAGAATGGCAGACAAACAGAAGCAGACAGACAGATGGACAGTCAGGCGGGTCCCATCCTCTCCATAGCCCAAGTCTACCCCAACTCTAACCACATTCCATCCTACTCACTCTCCCACTGCTCCAGGCTGTCAACTACGCCCAGCCAAACCACTTGACCTTCAGACAGAAGACATGTGCAGCCCGATCCTCCCCATCAGAGGAGCCCAGTGTGTATGATAATATATCAATCTACTAGTCCCAGAAGGACACACCCCACATTCCAGGAAGAGGTTTGGCATTTCCCTGAAGAGGTGAAAACCTGATGTGGATTTCCACGGCTCCTGGAAACCTCTGAAAGTTGCCTGATTTTGTAGTCAAGACAAGCAATATCACCTGACCAGTGTCGCTCAGTGGTTGAGAGTCGACCTATGAACCATGAGGCAACAGTTCCTTTCTTGGTCAAGGAACATGCCCAGGTTGCTGTCTTGTTCCCCAATCAAAGGTATGCGGAAGGCAGCCGATCAGTGGTTCTCATCACTGATGCTTCTATGTCTCTGTCTCTCTCATCTCCACTCTGAAATCAATAAAAATCTATACTAATAATAGAGGAATATGCAAATTGTCTGGGATTCTTTCACAGTAATGACCGAACAGTAGGCTGTGTGGTGCAACAAGGCCAGCAGGGGTGTTTGTGAGGGATGACCAAATGACTGAATGGCAGTCTGCATGGAGAGACCAGGCTGGCAGGAAGGACAGTTGGGAGTGACCAGGCCAATGGGAGAAGCAGTTTTGTGTGATCCGGCTAGAAAGGGGGAAGTTGGGGGTGATCAGGACAGCGGGGGGGGACAGTGAGGTGTGACCAGGCTGACCGAGGGAGGAAGCAAGGGTGAACCGATGTCACCCCAGTAAATAAAAAAATTGAATAAAAAACTAATACATGTAGGCTGTTCAGAGATGTGGTTCCAGTCAGACCCTCAGCGGCTGCTATATTTAGGATGAGAAGCAGGTTTTCGCCTTCCTGTGAGGCTAGCGCTTTGTGAACAGTGTGCCTGTGGTGTGAGGACCCTGCCCCCCACATCAGGCCAGCAGCAAGGGCTGGGGGATGAGAGGTGGACAGTTAGGGGTGACCAGGCTGGCGAGGAGGTCAGTTGGAAGCAACCAGGCCTGAAGAGGGGGAAGTTGGAGGTGAACAGGCTGGCGGGGGGTGGGGGGGTGGTAGTTAGGGGTGATAAGGCAGGCAGGTGAACAGTTAGGACCCAGCACTCCTAGATTATGAGAGGGTTGTCTGACTGTCAGTTTAGGCCCGATCCCCAGCCTAAACTGGCGGCAGTCAAACATCCCCTGAGTGGTCCCAGATTGCAGAGGGTGCAGAGTGAGCTGAGGGGATCCAACCCCTGCACAAATTTTGTGCACCGGGCCTCTACTATATTAATAACAAGATAACAAATACCCTTACTTTTTAAAAATAAAGCAGCAGACTTCTCAATAATAAATGTGTAAACCAAAATAGAAGTGAACATTTTTAATTAAGTGATAATGTGAATAGTACACATCAAACCTATTAAATGAGAAAATTAAAAACCATGAATGGTAGAAAAGAAAATGCCTGAAAAATCATTGGCTTGTGCTCTTATATCAAGAATGTAGATGGGGGAAAAAGATTGGATTGAATTTTCAGCTCTATAGATGATGGGATGAGAAAGATATAGCGTATATACACAATGGCATATAAGTCAGCCATAGGGTTGGGGAAATGAGGGCTGGATAGGTAGACCTGTCAGACACCTGGTCTCAAGGCCAGGCTTAAAAGGCAACTCCACTGGAGAACATTCACCTGGAATTTCCAACTGAGGAGGTGACTTATAACAAGGAAGAACGGAAGGCCCCTGAAGACCAAGCACGGGAGTTTTCATCAGCAACTACACACGCGAGGCACTTGCTCAAGAATCTCTGTCGAGCCAATAACAGAGTAATATTTAGGCCACTCTTGGAAGATAGGAAACACACCCGTCTTATTTTCTGAAAGTAAAACAACGCCAACCCAAGGATGGTGTGGTATAGAATCATATACCTGAATTCTGTATAGTTTTGTGAACCGATGTCACCCCAGTAAATAAAAAAATTGAATAAAAAACTAATACATGTAGGCTGTTCAGAGATGTGGTTCCAGTCATACCCTCAGCGGCTGCTATATTTAGGATGAGAAGCAGGTTTTCGCCTTCCTGTGAGGCTAGCGCTTTGTGAACAGTGTGCCTGTGGTGTGAGGACCCTGCCCCCCACATCCTGGGACCTTCTCTGCTGGGCTCAGCCCCTGCCTCCCCTTCCTCAGAAGCACCCTGGTCCCCAAGTCCTCCACCTCAGGAAGTGCAGGTCCACAGGAGCTGAATATGGACTTAGCGTTTGTGAATTTCTGCTCCTCGCCTGCCTCTAAGGGAACAACACAAGAAGTGTCTCTCTCCTGGGAATTTTATGCCTTTGTGACCGACATTGAAGTCTTTTATCCATTTGGGTATATTCTTGTGTATGGTGTAAGTGGGTGGTACATTTTCTCCTCCTTCTCCTCCGTCTCTTCCTTCTCCTCCTCCTTTGTATTTGCCTGTCCAATTTCCCCAGCACCATTTTTGCAGAGCCTGTCCTCACTCTGCTGTATACTCACAAAGTCACTAATCATCAGGGAATGCAGGTGCTGGATGTGGAGAAGAGGGAGCCCTTGTGCACCTCCGCTGGGAATGCAGCCGGGTGCAGCCACTGTGGAAAGCCATAGGGCGGTTCCTCAAAAAATAAAAACATGGAACTGCCATTTGACCCAGTGTTTCCACTTCTGGGGATATAATCAAAGAAACCTGAAATGCTCATTCAAAAGAATATACCTGATACACATCCCCTACGTTCACTGTAAGATCACTTACAACAGCCAAGAGGTGGAAGCAGCCCAGGTGTCCATCGGTAGAAGAGTGGATAAAAAAGCGGTGGTATGTTTACACAATGGAGTACTACTGGGCTGTGAAAAAGGATGGAAGTCCTGCCTTTTGCCGCAGCATGGATGGACCTGGGGGTTTGTACGTGAAGTGAAGTGAGTCAGTCAGAGTAGGACAGGTTCCATATAAAATCACTGAAATGTGGATTCTAAACAACATCATTAAATGTATTTAATTTTTATTGTTGACGCTGTTACAGATGTCCCCCATTTCTTCCGTTTGCCCACCTCCACCTCCCCCCCCTTCCCCCTCCCTTGGCCCTCACTTCACTGTTGTCTGTGTCCATGCACTGTGCATATATGTTCTTTAGTGAATCGATTCCCATACTTCATCAAGTCCCCCCACCCACGTCCCCTTTGTCATCTGTCACTCTGTAAATCCATTTCTCCTCCTGTCTTGGTATTTCTTCCATAATGTTGCCATGAGCATTCTCATTTTCTTTTTATCCTTGAGGCCATACACTGATTCATGCACTGGTTGGGGTCCCCCAGCCTGGCCTGCACCCTCTCGCAGCCCAGGCTGCGGGATTAGACCGAAACTGGCAGTCTGATATTCCCCAAGGGATGCAGTAGTGGGTGAAGTGGCAGGCGGCTGAGGAGGCGCCCAAGCCCAGGCCAGGTGCCACATCACTCCAGCTCATCCCAACCGCCCACTGCACCCGCCACTGCTCAGTAGAGCTACCACGGAGGCGATGTTCGCCAGCAGTGAGCCCAGAGTATGGCTCACGTACGTTAGCTGAATGGCGCACCCTGACCACCGGGGGTCAGTTTCTGCATTTAGTGTCTACCCCTTGGTAGTCAGTGTTCATCATAGGGACTGTCAACCGATTGTTTGGCTACTGAGGCTTATAGATACATAGATTAGATAGATAGATAGATAGATAGATAGATAGGCAGATAGATAGATAGATAGATAGATAGATAGATAGATAGATATAGATAGCTTCTCCTTCAGATAATACTATATCTTTTGTATTCTTACTGACATGATTACAGATGACCTTCATCTCTGCCTGTATGCCCCCCTCCACCCAGCACACATCCCACTGAAGGCCTTTTGCACACTAACTAATATCTAAGTCTTGGAGCTATGCATATAAGCAGGTAAGTTCTTTGATTAATCGTTTTCTGCCCCCTCCCTTCTCTGAGATTTGTCCATTTATTCCATGCAGCATGCCTTTGGACTTATTTTTTTGATTGAGTTACTTTGTTCATTAGATTCAACATATAAGTGGGATCATGGGATATTTGTCTTTCTCTAATGGGCTTATTTCACTTAGTGTAATAATTTCCATAATGTTTCAAATTGGAGGATTTCCTTTTTTTTTTTTAACAGCTGAATAATATTTTCTGCTGTAAATGTACCACAGCTGTTTCATCCACTCATCACTTGATGGGCACTTAGGCTGTTTGCAGGTGGTAGCTATTGCAAATACCGCTGCTATGAACACAGGGGAGCATATGTTCTGTCGGATTGGTGTTTCGGGTTCTGAGGATATATTCCCACAAGTTGGATCTGCTGGGTCCATTGGGCAGTTCCATTTTGAGCTTCATGTGAACAACTGAGGAATAATGACTGACACCTCTGCTATAAAAATGGCCAGTGGGAGTTGAGACTGTTTCCTGATGGACACACAGCACCAACCTGACCCTGCAAGACCACTCAAAGTTGTCGTCACAGAATCCAAAGGCCAGACCGAATGTCTCTGGGAACCAAGGAAAAGATCCCTGCAGCGCCTGGAGGGATCCGGCACCTGTTCCCCGAGAGCCTTCTCTTCTCCTGAGCCCTTAGTTTGGGGCAACTCAGAGCCAGGCTCAGGGTAGGAGAATCCACAGGCAGCGGGTGCACAGCTCAGGGTTGCGGAAGGGCTGCAACAGCTTCTGACCCACCACATCCTGTGCGTCTGTTTTCCCAGCCCTGAGTCTCCTCCATTTGAAGAGAGGGAGCCCTCAGAACAGACGCCATGATGTCCCTCCTCTCCACTCTTCTCTGCTTCGGTCAGTTGTGGACATGGGAAGGGGCAGCAGGAGGGGGTGGCACCCCCTTGTTCATGGGGAACCTCAGGCTCAGGCAGTTTGAGTGGACGGGGCCTGATGGGAGGTGAATCAGCTGAGACGTCCGGGTGCAAATCTCTGACAGGGACTCTCTTCCAGGGCTGAGTCTGGGCCATAAGATACATGTGCAGACAGGTGAGTCCTCCCCAGGCTCTTGTTAGTCCTCTTCCTTCACCGCTGGGGCTCAGGAGGGAGCACAGAGGGCCTGGGCTGAGCTGGGGATGAGGTTGGGTGAAGGTCTTTGTAATGCAGCCTTTAGTTTCCTTCCAAGGACCCTGCACAAACCCACCCTTTGGGCTGAGCCAGGCCCTGTGACCCTCTGGTGTGGGGGGACCCTGGAGGCCCAGAAGTTGGATCTATACAAGGAAGGAGAATGTGTGCTTTGGAACACACGGACTCAAAGGAAGTCCACAAACAAGGGCAAGGTCTCCATCACACACCTGACAGGTCATGATGCAGGGAGGTATTCCTGTTATTATAACAGTCCCACTGGCTGGTCGGAGCGCAATGACTCCTTGGAGCTGGTGGTGACAGGTAGAGGACACGCAGGGGTCCCAGCTCTGCCCTCAGGAAGGGGGTCTGCTATCAGGGAGTCTCCTTCTCACAGCCCAGCCCTGGGGGACATGAGGGAGGTGTGAGCCCATTTAACATGCTGTCTCCGCCTCTCCTAGGATCCTACAGCAAACCCAGACTCTCAGTCCTGCCCAGCCCTGTCGTGCTCTCAGGAGAGAATGTGACCCTCCACTGTCGCTCAGGGCAGAAATATGACAGGTTCAATTTAACTAATGAAGGAGATCACAGGTTCTCCCGGATTCTGGACTCAGAGCCACACCCCAGTGGGCTGTCCCAGGTCCGGTTGCCTTTGGGCCCTGTGACCTCCAGCAACAGGTGGACGTTTAGATGCTATGGCTCTTACATAAACAGATCCCACGTGTGGTCACCACCCAGTGACTCCGTGGAGCTCCTGGTCTCAGGTGAGTAAGTCCCATTCTATTCTCATCCATAGATTGAGGCACCAGACACATTGGAATCTTCTCTGGGAAGAGAGTCCGATGTGAGAACGTATGGGGAACACAGGAGCTCCTGTGCCAGAGACACAGACACAGAGAGAAATAGTGAGACCTGAGGGCCAGGACAGCAGAAGGGGTTTATGGGAAGAGCAGCCCCTGTCATTCATGTCTTGTCTCTCCAGGTGAGTCTGGGAAGCCATCCCTTCTGAGCCAGCAGGGCCCCATTGGCACCTATGGACAGAACCTGATCCTCCAGTGTCGCTCTGATATTGGCTATGACAGATTTGCTCTGCACAAGGAGGGGGGACGGGACCTCCCCCAGAACCTAGTCCTGCAGCCCCAGGCTGGGCTCTTTCAGGCCCACTTCCCCCTGGACACTAAGAGCAGCTCCCACGGGGGCCGGTACAGATGCTACGGTGGATACAACCTCTCCTCTGAGTGGTCGGCCTCCAGTGACCCCCTGGACATCCTGGTGGCAGGTGAGGAGCCTGTAGGTTCAGTCAGGGACCTAGACTCTTCACAGGCCCTCCTGGGAGTCTCTGGTGGTGAGGCCAGAATGAAGATGCGGTGTCCCAGGGAAGGGGAGAGAAGAGAGAAACAGGGTGTGGGAGTTAAAGGGAGAGACTCAGAGAAACAGAGACAGACAGAGAGGAGGGTGCTCACAGACAGGCCTGGTGACCCTCAGGTCAGAACAAGGTGAACAGGCAGCCCTCACCCTTCCTCCCTCTCTCTAGGATGGCTGTCTGACAGACCCTCCCTCTCGGTGCAGCCTGGCCCCAGGGTGGCCTCAGGAGAGAATGTGACCATGCTCTGTCAAACACAGAGACCGATGACCATGTTCCTTCTGTCCAAGGAGGGGGCAGCCGATCCTCCACTGCGTCGGAGATCAGAGCACCGGGCTCAGCAGTACCAGGCAGAGTTCTCCATAAGCCCTGTGACCTCAGCCCATGGGGGCACCTACAGGTGCTATAGCTCAAACAGCACCTCCCCCTACCTGCTGTCATTCCCCAGTGAGCCTCTGGTGCTCCTGGTCTCAGGTGAGGGCCCCTGACCTGTCTCCAGGAGAATGATCGGCTGAAAGGGGAGTGACAGGCTTGGGGATGGTCACTCAGAGGAGATCTGCTCCTTAGAAGCACGCTATCACTGTCCACATCCTTTTCCTCACCTGGATCCTGAAGCTGGGCAGTGGGAGAGTCTTAGGGGCCACAGCACAGATGTAGGAGAAGTCTGAGTATAATTCCCACTCCAGGGTCAGCACCTGCTCCTCGCCCTGTTCCTGTCCTCCCCAGGATCCTGTGGGACCCCAGCCTCCCAACCACAGGGCCCATGTCCACAGCTCGTGAGTCACTGAGTGCTGGGCTCTGAGGGAGCACGGACCACCCAGGAAGTTCTGAGTGTGAGGGCATCGAATCTCCCCAGATACTCAAAAACGGCTTGTGTGTGGAGTGGGGGTTGGGAGTTAGGCAGTGATACCAGGAACTAGGCTCCTGAGACTGCGAGGCTGCCAGCTGACGCGGATGGTGATGGAGGGGGAAGGGCAGAGGAACACATTGTGGCCCTTACTTGGGAGGGGCAACTGAGCTCAATTGGGGAGAATCCAGCTCCTAGTCTCACTCCACATCCTTATCCGAAGGAGGCTCTAAGGATGGGCTGCTCCCCACCATGGAGTCAGGCACTCAGAGGGGTAAGTGAAGAAGGTGGTGGGAGCCTCCATTGGGACAAGGGCTCAGCCACACAGGGGTTCAGGCCCCTATGGAGTTCCTAACTTGGACCAGCCCTTCCCCTGCCTGGGCCTGTGTCTCCAACTTTAAAGGAGAGAATCCTTGTCCACAGCTTACATTTCCTATAGGTTCTGACCCTGACCTCCTGGGAGAGGGCCTCACAGGGAAGCTCCCAGGACATGATGTTATGGGGCCTGTCCCCTCTGTCTCAGTGATGATGACACTGTACAGGGAGGGACAGTAGGACAAGGGTCCAGGCCCCAGTCCTCTCCCTCAGCTCAGGCTGAGCTCAGAGGAGGGAACAGGTTGGATCAGCCCTGGGTCAGCTCCCAGCTCTGCTGCTCCTGTTGTGGGGCTGTGGGGTCCCTTCTTTCCTATGAATATTGGGTTCCTGTCTGCTCATCCCTGGTCCCATCCTGCTCACAGGATGCTGGGAGATAAGGTGACATAAGGGCCTTCACAGAGCTCAAGAAGGCAGAGCTCCCAACCTTCCCAAGGGGCATCAGGGCCTTTGTGGGTAGGGATGGATCCAGGAGAGACTCAGAGTCCACCCCTCACTTGGACCCTCCTGTCCCTGCTATGCTGGGGACAGGTAATGAGGAAGGACCCTCAGCTCCAGATGAGACGTGGACAGGCCCCTGCAGAGGATGAGCCTAGAGCATGAAACTGTTGTCACCCTGGAGGGTAGCATGAGAACAGCACAGGGAACCCACAATCCCGGGTTCCAGTCCCAGTCCTGCACCATCCAGGCTGTGTGTCCTGGGGCACGTGGTTAAACTCGCTGAGCCTCAGTGAGGTGGGTGGTGGGGTCAGCAATGACTGTGCGAGGGGAGAGGAGATGAGTGACAAACCCCAGGACCTGCCTTATACACAGTAGTTGCTCATTCAATGGCAACACTGGCTCATTTATGACATCACTCATGGCCAAGGTCCTAAATGGAACAGGAACATCCTGATCAGGGTCTCGGTGGCCCTCGTCCTGCTGCTCTCCGTCCTTCTTTTCTACCTCCAACACCGGCGTCAAAGCAAAGGCAGGACCTCAGGTGAGTAGGGAATGGGGTGACCTGGGTCACACAATGGGGTGCTCAGAGCACCTGCCACAGGAAAGCAAATGGATGGAGGTCAGCTGAGAAAAGACTTCTCCAGAATATGAAATCAGAAAATCTAAAAGTAAACAGTGTCAGCACACATGTTCAGTCTCATGAAATATGCACACAAGCCAAAACCGATTTAGCTCAGTGGAAGGAGTGTAGGCCTGTGTACTGAAGGGTCCCGGGTTCCATTCCGGTCAAGGAAATGTACCTTGGTTGCGGGTATATCCCCAGTGTGGGGTGTGCAAGAGGCAGCTGATCGATGACTCTTTCTCATCGATGCTTCTAACTCTCTATCTCTCTCCCTTCCTCTCTGTACAAAAATCAAAAAAAATATATTTTTTTTAAATGAAAGAAATATGAACACATGTGAGTGTTAAGGTTTCCTTCTTTTCCATGGCATCCCTGGTGGAGGGGCTCCTAACCTTCCAGGGCTGAGACAGACCCTATGGACCAGGCCAGAAAGGGGCTCATGTCCAACCCCCTGCAGGACCACACACCAAGAGGCCAAGGACAGAGGCCTGCAGATCATGTAATTCCTGCCCCAAAGACCCAAGAACTCCACCATCCATGGCCCATCTCTGCCCCTAACACTCCTGTCTCCTCCCCCAGCTGCAGCCCAGATTTGGATGCTCTTTGAGAGGAAGAGACAGCTGCCCTGGGGGAGGGGAGACAGGAATTGAGGATAAATTTGGGGAGGAGATAGCCTGGAAGGGTGGGGTTCATGCTGAGACCACACTGCCTGGCCTGATAACTCAACTCACACTGGGTTAATGGCCCATCTGGGAGCAGGTGGGGCCTGCAGCCCTAAGAACTTTGGCACCTTTCAGAAGACATACCCCCTTCTTCTTCCCCAGCAGATGCTGCCATGAAGTACCTGCAGCCTGGGGAGAGCATGGAGCTGGACCCTCGGGTGAGACCCCTGCTCCTGTCCAGGCCACAAGGACCTCTTGTTTCCCAGTTTAATCCAATGGACCCTTCCCTGTCCCACCTCACCTGCTTCTCAGCAGCGTCCATACTGACCTCTCCTTCTGGACCTCCAGGTCGTCCTGCTGTGACTCACTCCTCCTGGGTTCCTTGTAACCAGATAACCCCTCCTACGGGCCCCCTTTGCTGGCCCCTGGTCCTCTGTTTGACCTTGTACCGCCCCAGTTCTCAGGAGGAGGCAGGAATAAGTCCCCAGGACCCCTTCATTCATGCACCCAGCAGATGTGATGGGGGCTCACTGTTTACCAGCTTCATTTAGGGGGCACGGTGCTGCCCTGAGCCACACTGTCTCCACACGCCTCCAGCTCACCTGTGGATGAGGGAGATAATATGCAAACAAGTGGACAGTTTCCCAGAGAGCAAAGTGCTGTGAAGGAACATAAAGCAAGAATAGGTGATAGAGTGCATGGTGGGGGAGGGGGAGGCAGGGAAAGAGCGGATAAAGAGGTCCTGAGGCAGGGCCTGCTTCTTCAGGAGGAGGGGCCATGAGGCTGGAGCCCAGTGAGCAAGAGAGAGTGCGTTAGGATGAGATTCAGAGTCACAGAAGCTTCCAGAGGCCCCAGGTCTTAGGAAGGCCCTGCAGATTCCATCTGGAGAGGGACCTGGTCTATTTAAAATGTTAACCATCTCTCTGGCAACATGAGGATGACTGACAGGAGGATTTCTCCTGTGGAACTAAGGCGACACTGCTCTGTCTCACTGTCTCCAGCAGAACAGGCAGGTTAAAGACACCCAGAGAGCGATGTACACCCAGGTGAACCGCTCAAGACCAAGACCTGGGAAGGTAATGGCCACCCTTTTTTCATCCCTATCAGGGTAATTACTGGATAAAAAGGGCAGGCAAACAGAAGCAGACAGACAAATGGACAGTCAGGCGGATCCCATCCTCTCCATAGCTCAAGACTATCCCAATTCTAAATACATTTCATCCTACTCACTCTCCCCCTGCTCCAGGATGTCACCTATGCCCAGCTGAACCACTTGATCCTCAATCAGAAGACATGTGCACCCTGATCCACCTCATCACAGGAGCCCAGTGTGTATGCTACTCTGTCGGTCCACTAGTCCCGAAGGGACCCAGACCCCACACTCCAGGGATGGGTTTGGCATTTCCCAGAAGAGGTGGAAGCCTGACATGGACCTCCACTGCTCCTGAAAACCTCTGGGAGTCGCCTGATTTTGTAGTCAAGACAAGCAATATCGCCTGACCAGTGTTGCTCAGTGGTTGAGAGTTGACCTATGAACCATGAGGCAACAGTTCCTTTTTTGGTCAAGGAACATGCCCAGGTTGCTGTCTTATTCCCCAATAGAAGGCGTGTGGGAGGCAGCCAATCAATGGTTCTCATCATTGATGCTTCCATGTATTTGTCCTTCTCCTCTCCTTTCTGAAATCAATAAAAAATCTATGCTAATAATAAATGGATATCCAAATTGTCTTCGATCCTTCACAGCAATGACTGAACAGCAGCCTGTGTGGTGCAACAAAGCCAGCAGTGGTATTAGTGAGGGAAGACCAAATGACTAAATAGCAGGCTGCATGGGGAGACCAGGCTGGCCGGAGGGACTGTTGTGGGAGATCAGGCCAATGCAGGAGGGGGAGAAGTTGGGTGTGACCATACTGGCAAGCAGGCAGTTGGAGGGACCAGTTCAGCAGGGGGTGCAGTGAGGGGTGACCAAGCTATCAGAGAGAGGAAGCAAGGGAGGGCCAGGCCAGCAGCAGGGCTGGTGGGAGGTCGACAGTTAGGGGCGAGCAGGCTGGCAGTGAGGTCAGTTGGATGCGTTCAGGCCTGAAGGGGGGGAAGTTGGAGGCGACCAAGCTGGTAGGGGGGAAGTTAGGGGTGATCAGGTATGCATGCAGGTGAACAGTTAGGAGCCAGCAGTCCCAGATTATAAGAGGGATGTGAGACTGTCAGTTTAGGCCTGATCCCCGGGCCTAAACAGCGGCAGTTGAATACCTCCCAGGAGGTCCCGGATTGGAGAGGGTGCAGGCTGGGCTGAGGGGACCCAACCCCTGCACAAATTTTGTGCATTAGGCCTCTAGTACATTAATAACAAGATAACAAATATCCCTACTTTTAAATAATAAAGCAACAGACTTCTCAATAATAAATGCATGAACCAAAAGAGAAGTGAACAGTTTTTTAATTAAGTGATAATGTAAATAGTACACATCAAATCTATTAAATGAGAAAATTAAAAACCATGAATGGTAGAAAAGAAAATGCCTTAAAATTCCTTGGCTTGTGCTCTTATATCAAGAATTTAGGTGGGGGGAGACTGGATTGAATCTTCAGCTCTGCAGATGACAGGATGAGAAAGATACAGCATGTATACACAATGGCATATAGGTCAGCCATAGGGTGGGGGGAATGAGGGCTGGATAGGCAGACCTGTCAGACACCTGGTCTCAAGGCCAGGCTTAAAAGGCAACTTCACTGGAGAACATTCACCTGGAATTTCCAACTGAGGAGGTGACTTATAACAAGGAAGACCGGAAGGCATCTGAAGACCAAGCACAGGAGTTTTCACTGGCAACTACACACATGAGGCACTGGCTCAGGGAAGGAGATGTGGACTTGAGGTGCCTGAGGACAGGTGGGCGAGGGGATCAGGGCAGGGAGTCCTGAAAAAGCAGCAGTCAAGAGTCCTGCATTGGGTCATTCACAGGCTTCCAAACGGAAATGCCCATTTTCCGTGAGCAAAGCTACTGCCTCCCAACAGCCAGAGGGCAGGGAAAGGGGAAAAAAACCTGCCCTTAGTGATACAGCCTGTTACACCCTGCATTCTAGCTTTGTTGAGGAAGCAATGGCAGAGGCCAAGTTTATGGGTCTGGACAGTCTCAAGGAGCCCTCAGTGACCAGAGTGGAGAAGGGGCCATCCATCCCACTCTTGAAGGAACCAGACCAATAAAAACCTCTGAGTGCCAGCTGACCCTATTGGTCTCCATTCAAGGATCTCTGTCCAGCCAAGGACAGAGTAATATTTAGGCCACTCATAGAAGACAGGAAACATACCCGTCTTATTTTCTGAAAGCAAAACAATGCCAACCCAAGGATGGTGTGGTATAGAATCATATACCCGAATTCTGTATAATTTTGTGAACCGATGTCACCCCAGTAAATAAAAAAATTGAATAAAAAAACAAATACATGTAGGCTGTTCAGAGATGTGGTTCCAGTCAGACCCTCAGCGCCTGCTATTTTTAGGATGAGAGGCAGGTTTTCGCCTTCATGTGAGGCTAGCGCTTTGTGAACAGTGTGCCTGTGGTGTGAGGACCCTGCCCCCCACGTCCTGTGACCTTCTATGCTGGGCTCAGCCCTGCCTCCCCTTCCTCAGAAGCACCCTGGTCCCAAAGTCCTCAGCCTCAGGAAGTGCAGGTCCACAGGAGCTGAATATGGACTTAGCGTTTGTGAATTTCTGCTCCTCGCCTGCCTCTAAGGGAACAACACAAGAAGTGTCTCTCCTGGGAATTTTATGCCTTTGTGACCGACATTGAAGTCTTTTATCCATTTGGGTATATTCTTGTGTATGGTGTAAGTGGGTGGTACATTTTCTCCTCCTTCTCCTCCTCTTCCCTCTCCTCCTCCTTTGTATGTGCCTGTCCAATTTTCCCAGCACCATTTTTGCAGAGCCTGTCCTCACTCTGCTGTAAACTCACAAAGTCACTAATCATCAGAGAAATGCAGGTGCTGGATGTGGAGAAGAGGGAGCCCTCGTGCACCACTGCTGGGAATGCAGCCGGGTGCAGCCACTGTGGAAAGCCATAGGGTGGTTCCTCAAAAAAATAAAAACATAGAACTGCCATTTGACCCAGTGTTTCTACTTCTGGGGATATAATCAAAGAAACCTGAAATGCTCATTCAAAAAGATATACCTGATACACATCCCCTACGTTCACTGTAAGGTCACTTACAACAGCCAAGAGGTGGAAGCAGCCCAGGTGACCATCGGTAGAAGAGTGGATAAAAAAAGCCATGGTATGTTTACACAATGGAGTACTACTGGGCTGTGAAAAACGATGGAAGGCCTACCTTTTGCCACAGCATGGATGGACCTGGACGTTTGTATGTGAAGTGAAGTTAGACAGAGTAGGACAGGTTCCATATAAAATCACTGAAATGTGGAATATAAACATCATGAAATGTATTTAATTTTTATTGTTGACGCTGTTACAGATGTCCCCCATTTCTTCCGTTTGCCCACCTCCACCTCCCCCCTATTTCCCCTCCCTTGGCTCTCACCTCACCGTTGCTTGTGTCCATGCGCTGTGCATATATGTTCTTTAGTGAATCGATTCCCATGTTTCATCAAGTCCTCCCACCCACCTCCCCTCTGTCATCTGTCACTCTGTAAATCCATTTCTCCTCCTGTCTTGGTATGTCTTCTATAATGGTGTCATGAGCATTCTTATTTTCTTTTTATACTTGAGGCCATACACTGATTTGTGCACTGGTTGGGGTCCCTCAGCCTGGCCTGCACCCTCTCACAGCCCAGGCTGAGGGATTGGACTAAAACTGGCAGTCTGAAATCCCCCAAGGGATGGAGTATTGCGTGAAGTGGTAGGAGGCTGAGGAGGAGCTCAAGCCCAGGCCAGGTACCACGCCACTCCCGCTCATCCCGACTGCCCACTGCACCTGTCACCGTTCAGTAAGTGCTACCACGGAGGCGGGTGAGGCTCGCACCCCCACAGCTGTGATCGCCAGCAGTGAGCCTGGTATCTGTCTCACGTAGGTCAGCTTAACGGTGCTCCCCCTGTGGGAGTGCACTGACAACCAGGGGTCAGTTCCTGCATTTAGCATCTACCCCTTGGTGGTCAGTGATCATCATAGTGACCAGTCAACTGGTTGTTTGGTCACTGAGACTTATAGATACATAGGATAGATAGATAAGTAGATAGATAGATAGATAGATAGATAGATAGATAGATGATAGCTTCTCCTTAAGATAATACTATATCTTTTGTATTCTTACTGACATGATTACAGATGACATTCATCTCTGCTTGTATGCTCCCCTCCACCCAGCACACATCCCTCTGAAGGCCTTTTGCACACTAATATCTAGGTCTTTGAGCTATGCATATAAGCAGGTAAGTTCTTTTATTAATCTTTTTCTGCCCCCTTCCTTCTCTGAGATCTATTTCTTCCATGCAGCATGCCTCTGGACTTATTTTTTCTTTATTGAGTTACTTTGTTCATTAGATTCCACATATAAGTGGGATCATGGGATATTTGTCTTTCTCTAATGGGCTTATTTCACTAAGTGTAATAATTTCCATGTCCCTCCATAATGTTTCAATTGTTTTTTTTAATCAATCTTTATTGTTCATATTATTACAAAGGTACCTCATTTCTTCCCCCCTCCACCAGGTTCCCACCCCACCTTCCACTCCCTCCCCATCCCCCATTGTCCTCATCCATAGGTGCACAGTTTATGTTCAGTCTCTTCCTCCCTCCCTTTCCCCGATAGTAAATTCCTTTTCAGATAGTAAATCAGTTACTTAGCATTTTCTCATATCAATAATACCTCCACATGCCCAATGATACACTTCAGACAAAAGACATTTCCAAATAGGTCAACCAACCTCATCCAGGCCCCACCCAAGGCACTCACAGATCAACACCACAGTGCTATACTAACTCAACACATCCAGATCTAAGCCTTCATCACTTGATTCAGCAGACCCTTAAGTTCCCGCAAAAGTTTCCAGCCAGGTCTGAGAGACAGCCTTGGGGCGGGGGCAGGCGAGGAGCGAGCTGTTTCGGGCCTGGCTGTACCGGGCCTGGCCTCTGTTGCTCTCGTTCATACCACAACCAGCTGTTCCAGGTGTGGGCACTGCCGCTCCTGACCTAGTTGCTCTGGACTTGGCTGCTGCTGTTCCAGGCTTGGCCGCACCGGACCCGGCTGCTCTGGGCCCGGCCGCTCCGGGCCCGGCCCCTCCGAGCCTGGCCCCTCCGAGCCTGGTAGCTGCTGCTCCGGGCCTGGCCGCTTCCAGCCTGGCAGCCGCTGCTCCATGCCTGGCCGCACCTGACCCGGCTGCTCCGGGCCTGGCTGCTCCCAGCTTGGCAGCCGCTGCTCCAGGCCTGGCCGCACCAGATCCGGCTTCTCCGGGCCCAGCCGCTCCGGGCCTGGCAGCTCCCAGCCTGGCAGCCGCTGCTCCGGGCCTGGCCGCTCCCAGCCTGGCTGCCGCTGCTCCGGGCCTGGCCGCTCCCAGCTTGGCAGCCTCTGCTCCGGGCCTGGCCGCTCCCAGCTTGGCAGCCTCTGCTCCGGGCCTGGCCGCACCAGATCCAGCTGCTCCGGGCCCAGCTGCTCCGGGCCTGGCAGCTCCCAGCCTGGCCGCCGCTGCTCCGGGCCTGGCCGCTCCCAGCCTGGCTGCCGCTGCTCCGGCCCTGGCCGCACACGACCCGGCTGCTCCGGGCCTGGCCACTCCCAGCTTGGCAGCCGCTGCTCCAGGCCTGGCCGCACCAGATCCGGCTGCTCCGGGCCTGGCCGCTCCCAGCCTGGCAGCCGCTGCTCCAGGCCTATATAATGTTTCAAATTGTAAGATTTCCTTTTTTTTTTTTTTAACAGCTGAATAGTATTCCCTGCTGTAAATGTACCACAGCTGTTTCATCCACTCATCCATTCATCCAGACTTGATGGGCACTTAGGCTGTTTGCAGGTGGTAGCTATTGCAAATACCTCTGCTATGAACACAGGGGAGCATATGTTCTGTCGGATTGGTGTTTCAGGTTCTGAGAATATATTCCCACAGTGGGATCTGCTGGGTCCATGGGCAGTTCAATTTTGAGCTTCATGTGAACAACTGAGAAATAATGACTAACACCTGTGCTATAAAAATGTCCAATGGGAGTTGAGACTGTTTCTTGATGGACGAATAGCACCAACCTGACCTGCAAAGTCCACTCAAAATTCTGGTCACAGAATCCAAAGGCCAGACTGAATGTGTAGAGTCTCTGGAAACAAAGGAAAAGATCCCTGCAGCACCTAGAGTGATCGGGCACCTGTCCTGGAGAGCCTTCTCTCCTCCTGAGCCCTTAGTTTGGGGAAACTCAGACCCAGGCCTAGGGTAGGAGAATCCGCAGGCAGCATGTGCACAGCTCAGGGATGCGGAAGGGCTGCAGCAGCTTCTGCCCCACCACATACTGTACGTCTGTTTTTCCCGGCCCTGAGTCTCCTCCATTTGCAGAGCGGGAGCCACCAGATCAGATGCCATGATGTCCCTCCTCTCCACTCTTCTCTGCCTCGTTCAGTTGTGGATATGGGGAGGGGCAGTAGGAGGGGGGTGGTTCCCCCTTGTTCATGGGGCACTTCAGGGACTGGCAGCTGTAATGGACGGGACCTGATGGGAGCGGAATCAGCTGAGAGGTCCGGAAGCAAATCTCTCACAGGGACTCTCTTCCAGGGCTGAGTCTGGGCCATAAGATCCATATGCAGACAGGTGAGTCCTCCCCAGGCTCCATGTCCCTCCTCTTCCTTCATCCCTGGGGCTCAGGATGAAGCACAGAGGTCCTGGGCTGAGCTGGGGCTGAGGGTGTGAAAGGTCTTTGTAATGCAGCCTCTGATTTACTTCTAGAAACCCTCCCCAAACTCAATCTCTGGGCTGAGCCAGACACTGTGATCCCTTAGGGGAACCCCGTGACCCTCTGGTGTGGGGGGACCCTGGAGGCCCAGAAGTTTGATTTGTACACGGAAGGAAAATGTGTGCTTTGCAACACAGAGACACAAAGGAAGTCCACAGCCAAGGGCAAGTTCTCCATCACACACATGATAGGGCATGATGCAGGGAGATACACCTGTTACTATAACAGCTCCAGTGGCTGGTCAGGGCCCAGTAACCTCTGGAGCTGGTGGTGACAGGTGAGAGGACACTCAGGGATCTCAGCCTCAGGCTACGCCCTCAGGAAGGGGGTCTGTTCTCAGGGTGTCTCCCTCTCACAGCCCTGCCTTGGGGGACATGAGGGAGGTGTGAGCCCATTTAACCCTCCTCTCCTAGGACTCTACAGCAAACCCAGCCTCTCAGCCCTGCTCAGTCCTGCCATGACCTCAGGAGGGAACGTGACCCTCCACTGTCACTCAGACCAGGGATTTGACAGCTTCAATTTGACTAAGGAAGGCGATTATAGTCTCTCCAGGACCCTGGACTCAGAGCCACACCCCAGTGGGCGATCCCAGGTCCACTTCTCTGTGGGCCCCATGACTGCCATTAACTGGTGGATGTTCAGATGCTATGGCTATTACAGGGACAGGCCCCATATGTGGTCACACCCCAATGACCCCCTGGAGCTGCTGGTCTCAGTGAGTATGTCCCATTCTACTCCCATCCATGAACTGTGGCACCAGACACATTGGAATCTTCTCTGGGAAGGGAACCTCATGTGAGAGGGTGAATGGAGCACAGGAGCTCCTGTGCCAGAGACACAGAGACAGACAGTGAGATCTGGGTGCCAAGTCAAAAGAAGGGGTTTATGGGAGGAGCAGCCCCTGTCATTCATGTCTGCTCTCCCCAGGTGAGTCTGGGAAGCCCTTCCTCCTGAGCCAGCAGGGCCCCATTGTGGCCTATGGACAGAACCTGATCCTCCGGTGTTGCTCTGATTTTGGCTATGACAGGTTTGCTTTGCACAAGGAGGGGAGACGGGACCTCCCCCAGAACCTTGTCCTGCAGCCCCATCAACTGGGCTCTCTCAGGTCCACTTCTCCCTTGGCACTGTGAGTAGCTCCTACGGAGGCCGGTACAGATGCTATGGTAGATAGAACCTCTCCTCTGAGTGGTCGGCCCCCAGCAACCCCCTGGACATCTTGGTGGCAGGTGAGGAGCCAGTGGGTTCAGTTGGGACCCAGACTCTACACAGGCCCTGCTGGGGGTCGCTGGTGGGGAGGCCAGAGTGAAGGCACTACGCCCAGGGAGGGGGAGAGAAAAAGAAACAGGGTGCGGGAGTTAAAGGGAGAGACTCAGAGAAACAGAGACAGACAGAGGGGAGGGTCCTTACAGACAGGCCTGGTGACTCTCAGGTCAGAACAAGGTGGACAGGCAGCCTTCACCCTCCCTCCCTCTCTCTAGGATGGCTGTCTGACAGACCCTCCCTCTCGGTGCAGCCTGGCCCCAGGGTGGTCTCAGGAGAGAATGTGACCCTGCTGTTTCAGACACAGAGACCGATGGCCATGTTCCTTCTGTCCAAATAGGGGGCAGCCGATTCCCCCTTTGCGTCGGAGATCAGAGCACCGAGCTCAGCAGTACCAGGCAGAGTTCTCCATGAGTCATGTGACCTCCACCCATGGGGGCACCTACAGGTGCTACAGCTCAAATAGCACCTCCCCCTACCTGCTGTCACACCCCAGTGATCCCCTGGAGCTCCTGGTCTCAGGTGAGGGCCCCTGACCCTGTCTGCTGAGTTGTCAGCTCAGGGTCCCGTCCCCAGGAGAATGATGGGCTGAAGGAGAGTGAGGGGCTCTAGGGATGGTCAGCCAGAGGAGATCTGTCCCTTACAGCCACCCTACCACTCTCCACAGCGTTCTCCTCATCTGGATCCAGAAGGGGTCAGCTGGGCAGTGGGAGGGACTCAAGGGCCACAGCACAGATGGAAGAGTCTGAGTACAATTCCCACTCCAGGTTCAGCACCAGCTCCTCGCCCTGTTCCTGTCCTTCCCAGGATTCTGTGAGACCTCAGTCCCCCACCCACAGGGCCCATGGCCACAGCTTGTGCATCACTGAGAGTTGGGCTCTGAGGGAGCATGGACCACCCAGGAAGTCTTGAGAGTCTGCGATAGCATCAAATCTCCCCAGATACTTAAGGACGGATGTGTGTTGGGTGGGGAGCTGGGAGTTAGGCTGTGATACCAGGAACCACCATGCTCCTGAGGATAGGCTGCCAGGTGACAGAGGTGGGCGGGGGCAGGGATGAGGGGGACATTGTGGCCTTTCCTTGGGAGAGGCAACTGAGCTCAGCTGGTGAAAATCCAGCTCCTCCTCTCACCCCACATCCTTATCCACAGGATGCTCTAAAGATGGGCTGCTCCCCACCATGGAGTCAGGCACTCAGAGGGGTAAGTGAAGGAGGTGATGGAATGCCTTCATTGGAACAGGGCTCAGCCACACAGGGATTAAGGTGCCTGTGGAGTTCCTGACTTGGACCTGCCCTTCCCCTGCCTGGGCCTGTGTCTCCAACTTTAAAGGAGAGAATTCTTGTCCACAGCTTACATTTCCTGTAGGTTCTGGCCCTGACCTCCTGGGAGAGGGCCTCATAGGGAAGCTCCCTGGACATGATGTTATGGGGCCTGTCCCATCTGTCTCAGTGATTGTGATACTGTACAGGGAGGGACAGCAGGACAAGAGTCCAGGCCCCAGTCCTCTCCCTCAGCTCAGGCTGAGCTCAGAGGAGGGAACAGGGTGGATCAGCCCTGGGTCAGCTCCCAGCTCTGCCTCACCTGCTGTGGGGCTGGGGGTATCCCTTCACTCATCTGAATGCTGGGTTCCTGTTTGCTCATCCCTGGTCCTATTCTGCTCACAGGATGCTGGGAGATAAGGTGACATAAGGGACTCAGAGCTCAGAACGGCAGAGCCCCCAGCCTAGCCCGAACTTCCCAAGGGGCATCAGGGCCTTTGTGGGTAGGGATGGATCCAGGAGAGACTCAGAGTCCACCCCTCACCCAGACCCTCCTGTCCCTGCTGTTTTGGGGATGGGTAATGCGGAAGGACCCTCAGCTCCAGATGAGATGTGGACAGGCCCCTGCAGAGGAGGAGACTAGAGCATGAAGCTGGTTCCCCCTGGGGGTTAGAGTGAGGACAGCAGAGGGAGCCCACAGTCCGGGTTCCAGTCCCAGCTCTGCCCTGTCCAGGCTGTATGACCTGGGGCACGTGGTTAACCTCTCTGAGCCTCAGTGAGGTGGGTGATGGGGTCAGCAATCCCTGATGCATGACTGTGGAGAGGAGATGAGTGACAAACCCCAGCTCATTCAATGGCAACACTGGCTCATTCATGACGTCACTCATGTCCAAGGTCCCAAATGGAACAGGAACACCCTGATCGGAGTCTCAGTGGCCCTTTTCCTGCTGGTCTCCCTCCTTCTTTTCTACCTCCAACACTAGCGTCAAAGCAAAGGCAGGATCTCAGGTAAGTAGGGAACGTGGTGGCCTGGGTCACACAACGGGGTGCTCAGAGCACATGCCACAGGAAACCAAAAAGATGGAAAAGGTCAGCTGAGTAAAGACTTCTCCCAATTCTGAAATCAGGAAATCTAAAAAGAAAACAGTGTCAGCACAGATGTTCAGTCTCATGAAATATGCACACAAGTGAGTGTTAAGGCTTCTTTCTTTCTGATGGCATCCCTGGAGGAGGGGCTCCTAACCTCCCAGGGCTGAGACAGACCCTCTGGACCAGCCCTGAGAGGGACGCATGTCCAACCTCCTGCAGGGACCACACACCCAGAGGCCAAGGAAAGTGGCCTGCAGATCATGTAATTCCTGCCCCAAAGACCCAAGAACTCCACCATCTATGGCCCATCTCTACCCCTAACACTCCTGTCTCCTCCCCCAGCTGCAGCCCAGATTTGGATGCTCTTTGAGAGGAAGAGACAGCTGCCCTGGGGGAGGGGAGACAGGAATTGAGGATAAATTTGGGGAGGAGATAGCCTGGAAGGGTGGGGTTCATGGTGAGACCACACTGCCTGACCTGATGTCTCACCTCACCCTGGGTTAATGGCCCATCTGGGAGCAGGCAGGGCCTTCAGCCCTAAGAACTTGGGCACCTTTTAGGAGACATACCCCTCTGTTCTTCCCCAGTAGATGCTGCCATGAAGTACCTGCATCCTGGGGAGAGTGTGGAGCTGGACCCTCTGGCGAGACCCCTGCTCCTGTCCAGGCCACAAGGTTCTTTTGTTGCCCAGTTTAATCCAAGGGATCCTTCCCTGTTCCAGCTCAACTACTTCTCAGCAGCATCCACACCGACCTCTTCTTCTGGGCCCCTAAGTCGTCCTGTGACACTCCTCCTGGTTTCCTTGGGACCCCATGGCCCCTCCTACAGGGCCCCCTTTGCTGGCCCTTCATCCTTTGTCTGACTTTTGCAGCCCCAGTTCTCAGGAGGAGGCAGGAATAAGTCCCCAGGACCCCTTCATTCGTTCATCCAGCAGATGTGACGGGCTCACTGTTTACCAGCTCCATTTGGGGTGCACGGTGCCACCCTGAGCCACTCTGTCTCCACACGCCTCCAGCTCACCTGTGGATGAAGGAGATAATATGCAAACAAGTAGACAGTGTTCCAGAGAGCAAAGTGCTGTAAAGGAACATAAAGCAAGAGGAGGGGATAGAGTGCATGGTGGGGGAGGGGAGGCAGGGAAAGAGCGAGTGTAGAGGTCCTGAGGCAGGACCTGCTTCTTCAGGTGCTCTGCCATGAGGTAGGAGCCCAGTGAGCAACAGAGAGTGCGTTAGGATGAGAGTCAGAATCACAGAAGCCTCCAGAGGCCCCAGGTCTTAGGAAAGCCCTGCAGATTCCATCTGGAGAGGGACCTGGTCTATTTAAAATGTTAACCATCTCTCTGGCAACATGAGGATGACTGACAGGAGGATTTCTACTGTGGAACTAAGGCGACACTGCTCTGTCTCACTGTCTCCAGCAGAACAGGCAGGTTAAAGACACCCAGAGAGCGATGTACACCCAGGTGAACCGCTCAAGACCAAAGCCTGAGAAGGTAATGGCCTGCCTTCCTTCATACCTATCAGGATGATTACTGGATAAGAACGGCAGACAAACAGAAGCAGACAGACAGATGGATAGTCAGGCTGGTCTCATCCTCTCCATAGCTCAAGAGTACTCCAACTCTAACGACATTTCATCCTACTCACTCTCCCCCTGCTCCAGGATGTCACCTAGGCCTAGCTGAACCACTTGACCCCCCAATCAGAAGACATGTGCACCTCGATCCTTCCCATCACAGGAGCCCAGTGTGTATGCTACTCTGTTGGTCCACTAGTCCTGGAGGGACCCAGACCCCGCATTCCAGGGATGGGTTTGGCATTTCCTAGAAGAGGTGGAAGCCTGACATGGACCTCCACCGTTCCTAAAAACCTCTGGGAGTCACCTGATTTTGTAGTCAAGACAAGCAATATCGCCTGACCAGTGTTACTCAGTGGTTGAGAATTGACCTATAAACCATGAGGCGACAGTTCCTTTTTTGGTCAAGGAACATGCCCAGGTTGCTGTCTTGTTCCCCAATAGAAGGCATGTGGGAGGCAGCCAATCAATGGTTCTCATCATTGATGCTTCCATGTTTCTGTCCCTCTCCTCTCCTCTCTGAAATCAATAAAAATCTGTACTAATAATAGATGGATATACAAATTGTCTGGGACTCCTTCACAGTAATGACTGGACAGCAGGCTGTGTGGTGCAACAAGGCCAGCAGTGGTGTTAGTGATGGAAGACCAAATGACTAAATAGCAGGCTGCATGGAGAGACCAGGCTGGCCGGAGGGATTGTTGGGGGAGATCAGGCCAAAGAAAGAGGGGTGGGGGGGAGAGAAGTTGGGTATGACCATACTGGCAAGTGGGCAGTTGGGGGAGACCAGTTCAGCAGGGGGTGCAGTGAGGGGTGACCAAGCTAGCAGAGGGAGGAAGCAAGGGGTGAACAGGCCAGCAGCAAGGGGTTGGGGGTTGGAGATAGACAGTTAGGGGCGAACAGGCTAGCAGTGAGGTCAGTTGGATGCAATCAGGCATGAAGAAGGGAAATTGGAGGTGACCAGGCTGGTAGGGGGGAAGTTAGGGGTGATCAAGCAGGCATGCAGGTGAACAGTTAGGAACTAGCAGTCCCAGATTATAAGAGGGATATGAGACTGTCAGTTTAGGCCTGATCCCTGGGGCCTAAAGTGGCGGCACTAGATATCCCCCAAGGGGTACTGGATTGGAAAGGGTGCTGGCTGGACTGAGGGAACCCAACCCCTGCAAAAATTTTGTGCACTGGGCCTCTACTCTATTAATAACAAGATAACAAATATCCCTACTTTTAAAAAATAAAGCAACAGACTTCTCAATAATAAATGCATGAACCAAAAGAGAAGTGAACATTTTTTAAAAATTAAGTGATAATGTAAATAGTACACATTAAATCTATTAAATGAGAAAATTAAAAACCATGAATGGTAGAAAAGAAAATGCCTTAAAAATCATTGGCTTGTGCTATTATATCAGGAATTTAGGGGGGTGGGGGGAGATTGGATTGAATCTCCAGCTCTTTAGGTGACGGGATGAGAAAGATACAGCATGTATACACAATGGCATAAACGTCAGCCATAGGGTGGAGGAAATGAGGGCTGCATAGGCAGACCTGTCAGACACCTGGTATCAAGACCAGGCGTAAAAGGCAACTCCACTGGAGAACATTCACCTGGAATTTCCAACTTAGGAGGTGACTTATAACAAGGAAGAATGGGAGGCACCTGAAGAGTTTTCATTGGCAATTACTACACTGAGGACAGGCAGGGGGAGGGGAACAGGGCAGGAACCTGAAAAACCAGTAGTCAGGAGGCCTGCATTGGGTCATTCACAGGCTTCCAAATGGAAATGCCCATTTTCCGTGAGCAGAGCTACTGCCTCCCAACACCCAGAGGGCAGGTAAAACCTGCCCTTCGTGATACAGCTTGTTACACCCTGCATTCTAGCTTTGTTGAGGAAGCAATGGCAGGGCCAAGTTTATGGGTCTGGACAGTCTCAAGGAGCCCTCAGTGGCCAGAGTGGAGAAGGGGCCATCCATCCCACTCTTGAAGGAACCAGGCCAATAAAAACCCCTGAGTGCCAGCTGACCCCATTGGTCTCCATACAAGGATCTGTGTCCAGCCGAAACCAGTTTGGCTCAGTAGATAGAGCGTAGGTCTGCAGGCTGAAAGGTCCCAGGTTTGATTCCGGTCAAGGGCATGTACATTAGTTGCAGGCACATCCTTGGTAGGAGGTGTGCAGGAGGCAGCTGGTCAATGTTTCTCTCTCATTGATGTTTCTAGCTCTCTAGCCCTCTTCCTTCCTCTCTGTGGAAAATCAATAAAATATATATATATATATATATATATATATATATATATATATATATATATTTTTTTTTTTAAAGGATCTCTGTCCAGCCAAGGACAGAGTAATATTTAGGCCACTCATGGGAGACAGAAAACACACCCACCTTATTCCCTGAAAGCAAAACAACGCCAACCCTACTGAAAGCCCTGTCAGAAACACTCTTGAGTGATTAAGATTGACAGTTGGTGGGCAGTCAAAGAAGTGGCCCCTCCTGCTTGACGCTAAAGCCTGTGGAGACAGACACAAGCAGTGGACTGACCAGTGGATCACTTGGAGCTTCAAGCAGGTGCTAAAAGCCGAAAGACAGTGCCTGGAAGTAATTAGCACCTAAGTACCTAACAGGAAGCCCAGAATTGGCAGACAGAACAGGAGAGTGGAGTCCTATGCCAGCTTCCATGGGGCATTAAAACTTGGCTAAAGCAAAGGACACTTTACTTCATTTAAAAATTTTTTATTTCTTTTATTTTTTGCACCTTTTTCTTCCTCTCTTTCCTTTTTCTCCCTCTCATTTTTTCACCCTTCTCCTTTTTAGTTTTACTCTTTTCTTTCCTTTCCCTACCTTTTTAAAATTGTATCTTCCTTTTCTGTTTTGTTCATTTGTTATTATTCTATCTCTTGTTTTGTTCATATAGCTAATTTCCTCTTCCCTGTTCCAACTCAATTTCTCTCTTTCTCTCTTTTTTAACTACTCAATTTTTATTATTTTTTCTTCTCTCTTTTTTTTCTTCTAATTTCTTCTATTGGTTCTTTATGGCCACTATGACATCCTTCATTTTCTCTTTATGACCAGGGAAGGTTTCAACAATAGACTAGAAGAAGTGGAGGCCACATCAGTGAGTTAGAAGACAAGGCAGGAAAAAAACAAACAAACACCCAAGCGGAGAAGCAACTAGAAAAAAATTAAAAAGCAGGAGGAGAGTCTAAGGGAGCTTTGGGACAACATGAAATGAAACAACATCCAAATAATAGGGGTGCCAGAGGAGAGGAAGCAGAGCAAGGAATGAAAAGCCTGATTGAAAAAACAACGACAGAAAACTTCCCTGACTTTTGGGAAGAAAAAGTCACACAAGTCCAAGAAGCAGAGTGTCCCAATCAAGATGAACCCAAAATGACCTACACCAACACACATCATAATTAAACTGGCAAACGTAAAATACAAAGAAAGAATCTTAAAGGCTGCATGAGAGACAGAAAGTTACCTACAGAGGATCTCCCATTAGACTATCAACTGATTTCTCAACAGATACACTTCAGGCCAGAAGGAAAGGCTTTGGAATGAAGCATACAAAGTGATGAAAAACAAGGGACTGAATACTCTATCTAGCAAGTCTATCATTCAAAATTATAGATGAAATCAGGAGCTTTGCAGACAAAAAAAAAAAAAAAAAAAGCAAACCAGCAATGCAAGACATGCTAAAGGGACTGTCTCAAAAAGAAAAATTAGAAAGGGAAGAAGGAACACAAGCATAAAGAATAAATATGGCAACTAACAAGTGCCTATCTATAATAATAAAAGCATAATATGCTGAAACCGGTTGGGTTCAGTGGATAGAGCCTCAGCCTACAGACTGAAAGTTCCCACGTTAGATTCTGGTCAAGTGCATGTACCTTGGTTACAGGCACATCCCCAGTAGGGGGTGTGCAAGAGGCAGTTGATTGATGATTCTCATTAATGTTTCTAATTCTCTATCCCTCTCTCTTTCTCTCTGAAAAAAAAACAATAAAATATATTTTTAAAAAATAAAAATAAAAGCATAATATGCTAATTAGACCAGACGTCATTCCCAACAAAGCTGGGGCTGTGAGGGAAGCTTGGATCCCTGGTGCCTACCAGCAGCCAAAGGAAAGCAAGCCTGGGTCCCAGGTGCCAGAGGAAAGCAGGTTCCAGAGGAAAGCAGGTGCCATCAGCTGGGGGAAGGAAGGCCTATTCTTGCACAAATTTTGTGCCCAGGGTCTCTAGTCAATAATAACCTTAGAAGTAAATGAATTAAATACTACAATCAAAAGACATAGGATGGCTGATTGGATACAAAAACATGACAAACTATATGCTGTCTATAAGACACCCACCTTAGTACAAAGTATTCATACAGATTGAAAGTAAAGGGATGGAAGAAAAATTCAGGCAAATGGAAATAAAAAAAAAAAAAAAAGCTGCAGTAGCAATACTTACGTCTGGCAAGATAAACCTCAAAGTGAAGGTTATAACAAGAGAAAGGAAGGCCACTTCATAATATTAAAGGGAGTGATACAATAGGCTATAACTCTAGTAAACATATACACACCCAATACAGGAGCATCTAAATATATTTTTTTTAAGTCTGCATGTTATCAAGGGAGAGATTGACAGCAATAATAGTAGGGGACTTTAATACTCCACTGACATCACTGGATAAATCTTCTAGACAAAACAACACAAGGAAACAGCAATCCTACATAACACTCGAGAGCAGATGGAACTAATTGACATTTCCAGAACATTCCACCCTAAAGCTACAGAATATACTTTCTTCTCAAGTGCACGTGGGTCATTGTCAAAGACAGGCCACATGTTAGGACACAAGCTAAGTCTCTATAAATTCAAGAAGATTGAAATCATACCAAGCATCCTCTCAGACCACAGTGGCATGAAGTTAAAGAAAGCAGCTGCAATACAAACACTCAAAAACAATCAAATACATGGAGGCTAAATCACCTGCTATGAAACAATGAATGGGTAACCAAAGACAAATTAAAAAACATTTTGGAAGCAAATGAAAATGAACACATAACAATCCAAAAATCTATGGGACACAGTGAAAGCCTGAACTTTCCTGAGAGGGAAGTTCATAACACTACAGGCCTGCCTCAAAAACAAACAAACAAACAACAACAACAACAGACACCACACAAGAAAAAATGGTAATAAGTTATCTAACACTACAACTTACTGAATTACAAAGCAAACAACAAGAAAAGCCCAGGATAAGTAGAAGGAAGGCAATAATAAAGATCAGAGTGGAAATAAATGAGATAAAGAAAAACAAAACAAAAGATCAATGAAACAAAGAGCTGGCTCTTCGAAAAGATAAAAGAAGATTGATGAACCTTTAGCCAGGCTCACCAGGAAATACAGAGAGGACCCAAATGAACAAAATCAGAAACAAAAGAGGTGAAGTAACCACGGATCCCATCGAAATACAAATGATCAATAATAAAAAAAAACCACACACTATGGACAACTTTATCCCAACAAATGGGACAACTTGGATGAAACAGACATATTCCTAGAAAAATACCACTTTCCAAAACTGAATCAGGGAGAATCAGAAGACCTGAATAGGCCAATAACTCTTGATGAAATTGAAGCAGTAATTACACACACACAAAAAAAATACAAACAAACAAACAAAAAAACCTCCCAGCAGCCCTAGCTGGTTTGGCTCAGTGGATAGAGCATTGACCTGTGGACTGAAAGGTTCCAGCTTCAATTCTGGTCAAGGGCACATGCCTAGGTTTAGGGCTCGATCCCCAGTAGGGGGCATTTTGGAGGCAGCGGCTCAACAATTCTCTCTCATCATTGATGTTTCCATCTCTGTCTCCCTCTCCCTTCCTCTCTGCAATCAATAAAAATACATTAAAAAAAAAAACACCTCACAGCAAACAAACACCTTGGTCCAGATGGATTCACAGGGAAACTTTACCAAATATTCAAAGAAGAGCTAACACTTGTTTTTCTTCATGCTGTTGCAGTTGATACCAAGTTCCCTGTAATTCTCACTAAGTTCCATGAACACACTTATAACTATGACTTTGAACTCTATATCTAATAACTTGCTTGCTTCCATTTAATTTAGCTCTTTTTCTGAAGATTCCTCCTCTTCTTTTATTTGGCACCTACCCCCGCATTGTGACTCTCTCTTTGTGCTTGCCTCAATGTATCAGATAGATCTGATATGACTCCCATTCTTTGTGAGGTAGCCTTAGGGAGTAGGTGTCCTGGGAGGACCTAGTGGCTATGTTTCCTTGATCTGAATTGAATGCACAAAGAATGTCCCTTTCATGTATTATGTGGGCCCTCCTGTGGAAGTGAGTCTTGATTGCTGTTGGCCCACTGGTATGTGAACTCAACCCTCAGAGTGTCTCATTGTGAGGCTCACCTCCAACCACATCATGCTGGTTGTTGTATAGGTGCTGACAGACTATAACAAAGCAAAATAAAACAAAACAAGAAAAATTTCCACCAAGAACAACATCAATAATAAGAGGAAGAGCTCTAACTGATTTGGTTCAGTGAATAGACGTTGGCCTGAGGACTGAGGGGTCCCAGATTCAATTCTGGTCAAGGACATGGACCTTGGTTGTGGGCACATACCCAGTAGGAGGCATGCAGGAGGCAGCTAATCGATGTTTCTCTCTCATCGATGTTTCTAACTCTCTATCCCTCTCCCTTCCTCTCTGTAAAAAATCAATAAAATATATATATTTAAAATAAAAAGAGAAATAAAGAAAAAGAATAATACAAGTCAGAAGAAAAAGAGGTGAAGATATGCAAGGGAAAAAAAAGAAATAGAAGACAAAGAAAGAAACAGAAAATGAAAGATTAGGAAAAGAAAGCCAGAAAAAAAGGTGTAAGAAAAGAACACAGAAATATAAAGCATTGAGGGAGAGAGAGAGAGAGAGAGAGAGAGAGAGAGAGAGAGAGAGAGAGAGAGAAGAAAGAAGAAAATTAACAACAGAAAATAAAAAAATAAAATGAAATTAAATAGAGGGAAAAGGAGAAAACAGTGAAGCTTGTTGAGTCCGTTTTGACAATGTCTGAAGCTGCCCACGTGGGCTGCGGGCTCCTAACCCCCAGCCACCTGCCTGAACCTACAGCTGACCCCCAGCATGTGGCTGCCTCTGCTCGACTTGTCTACATTTGGGGAAACCAAGCTGTGCTCCAGGGCCAGTTTTCACCATCAAAGGGGCCGGGGGTGGGTAGCCAATGTCCCCAGGTGCCCTGGGATCTGCCTCTGCTTGCCTCTACCTGCTGGCCGGCTGCCAGGCGTAGGCACTGAAACAGCCCATGGTGGCATCTTGGGGTGACTGCATTTCCCATGAGGGGAGGTGCCCTTTGCACTTCAGGGAAGAGGGTGGGTGTGTGTCCCATCCTGGGAGCCCCACCTCTGAGTCTGCCCAGGATGGTTCCCCGACTCAGCAGGCGGAGCGCCTAGTGGTCCAGTGCATGAAATTTGTGCAGGGGAGAATGTGTGTCCCTCAGCCCAGCCTGCACCCTCTCCAATCAGGGATCCCTCTCAAATCCAGGACTGCTGGATCCCAACTGCTCGCCTGCCTGCCTGCCTGATTGCCCCTAACTGCTTCTGCCTGCCAACCTGATCACCCTCTAACCACTCCCCTGCGATCCTGATGGATGCCTAACTGCTCCCCTGACAGTCCAATTGCTCTCAACTGCACTCCCCTGCAGGTCTGGGATCCTCAACATGCCTTCCCCTGCTGGCCTAGTCGCCCCTAACTGCCCTCCCCTGCAGGCCTGATTGACCCCATGTGCCCTCCCCTGCAGGCCTGATTGCCTCCAACTGCTCTCCCTTGCAGATTTGGTCCCTCCCAACTGTCTTCTCCTGCTGGCCTGATTGCCCACAACTTCCTTCCCCTACTGGCCATCTTGTGGTGACCATCTTGTAGCGGCCATCTTGTGTCCACATGGGGTGGCGATCTTTGACCACATGGGGGCGACCATCTTCTGTGTTGGAGTGACAGTCAATTTACATATCATTTTTTTATTAAATAGGATGGACGAGACTTTAGAAAAGAGACATAGCTAGGTGCCCATGGATGAGAATGGAGCTGTCCACGACCCAGTGCTGAATTCACACCACCTCTCAGGATTAACATAAAAATAGGGCAGAATTAGGGGAGATGGAAGTGGCCCATGCTCTTAAGAAACACCTCCTTGGTACACACCACATTTCTGGTCAAGGTCTGGATCAGCACAACCTCTTGAAAGAGATGAGATGTCCTCACCTGTGGATTCTGTGATGGGCATTTCGAATTCACTTTGTGGTTTCAGGTTCGCTCTCTTCATGCATCAGGAAAAGGGGTGAAATCCCTGTGTAAGTTTCTAAAGCAGAAGTTTTGATGGCTTATTTGTCAGTTCTTAAGGTGAAGCTTGAGAGGTAAGTTCACAGGATGTGGTGGGCAGGGTTCCCACACCACAGTGTATGCAGGTCACAAGGTGCCAATCACACAGGAAGGGGACAAGCTCTCCTCACCCCAAAACTAGCAGGTGCTGAGGGTCTGACTTGAGTCACATCTCTGAACTTCCCTCTTTAGTTTTCCTAAACTATACAATCACATATTGATTTTAACATAGCTCGCTGCCATGTGAAAGTCAAAGCAATTATTTGGTTTACTTAATATTCCAGTGCCACGCTAATGAGTAAAATGGTTAAGGATGTAAAAAATTTTTTAGCAGAAACATGAAATCTCTCTCCCCTAATATCTACTCAGCCTTCTATCAGTTGCACATATAACTCTCATGACAACAAAAAGCAGAGTGGTCAGTTGGATTCTGCATCTCTGGAAGAGAAAAAAAAAACCCTAGTTTTTCTTGTTTGACTGAAATCATTCATTTGTGTTTGAGTCACACCTGTTTCTTCTATCAGAAACCAGAGAGATGGGAGACAGGGAGATGAAGAAAGACAGTGAATTTGTTTGCCACAACAAAATACAACTAACTAGGCGGCTTAAGACAACAGAAATTAATTTTATTAGAGTTTGGAGAAGAAAGAGATTGATTTCAGATGGAAATAGATATAGGTGATAGATAGGTAGGTAGATAGATAGATAGATAGATAGATAGATAGATAGATAGATAGATGACAGATACATGATAGATGATAGACTGACATGTTGATACATACACACAAAGGGATACATAAGTAGGTGGATAGATTCACAAACTTTCCAACATATGCTCTCATCAGACTCTATTTTCTGTCCTCTACTCTAGGTAAAGTTTTCTTACATCAGGTCTGGGTAACTTTTCCCAATTTTACTGAGATGTAAATGACATATAACAGTGGCTAAGTGTTAGGTGACAATCTGTGGGTGTGATACATGTAAATATGGCAATATGATACCACTTCAGTGTTAGCTAACAATTCCATTAATAACTTATAATTACCTCATTTTTTGTGGTATAACCTTTAGGATACAATCTCTTAGCTACTTTTGGGGAAATATGATACAACATAGTTTATTGTGCCCCCCCCCTCAAATTCTTTTTTAAAATATATATTTTTTTATTGAATTTTTTAGAGAGAGGAAGGGAGAGAGATAGAGAGCTAGAAACGTCGATGAGAGAGAAACATCAACCAGCTGCCTCTTGCACAGCCCCCACAGGGATGCGCCCACAACCAAGGTACATGCCCTTGACCGGAATTGAACCCAAGACCTTTCAGTCCGCAGGCCAACGCTCTACCACTGAGCCAAACTGGTTTCGGCCCAAATTCTTTACCTTATCACTGAAAGTGGATACTCTTTGACTAACATCTCTGCTTTTCCCACAATCCCTGTGGTAACCATCATTCTCTCTGTTTGTACTAGTTTGGCCTTTTCAAATTCCACACGTACCTGAGATTAGTCAGCATCTATCTCTATCTGTCTGATTTGCCTCACATATCATAACGCCCTCCAGGTCCCTCAGGGTCATTACAAATGGCAGGGTTTCCTCCTCTCTTGTGGCTGAATAATATTTAATTTTATGTCAATTCAGAGATGAGCATCTCCCACCAGTCAGAGAGTTCTACAATTGTGCTTTCAAGAGCAAAACAAGCACTGATGTGCTGATGCCACGTGGGGACAGCTCTGGGGAAATGACAGGGGTGGCATCTGGTGAGGAGAGGAAGCACTGTGAGTCCAGAGAGGGTGTGGGCATCATGTTGGATTTTTAATTCCCAGGTTCATATCTGAGTTAGCCCATTTATTCCGTTATGTAGCCCAGGTTAGCGTCTGTGTGCTGAAGCAATGGGGAATCCATAACATTCACTTGGGAATGTGGCCATTAGAAATAAAGAACAAGTTATTGCATAACAATGGAGAGCATGAGGTGTTTGATGTGGAGACCCATACCAGCCATATAGGATGGACGCTCAAGTCACAGGGGTAAGAAAGAAAGAGGGGTCCTGACAGGGAGACAAAATAGGCATTTAATGGTGAAAGAGGTCTAAAGAGGGAACACACAGACCATTTTCTGCACAAAAACCATGTTTATTCTCCTGGACATTCTCAGCAATTTCACTAACTATGGCCCCATCTTCCAGCACCTTCTGGGGTCATCAGATGGGCTCCTCCTTTCTGAACGGTGCACTGTCCCTTCTATGTTCACCCTCTGTCTTCATCGTGGGTCGTTCTCTGGTTGTGTTAAGCCTCAAATAGCAGCACCCCAAGGACCACCAGGACCAAGCCAGCCACGCCCATCCGGATGAGATTCCCCAAGGTGTAGTCTTAGGGGTGGGAAGCAGGGAGATGTGGACAAAGAGGTCAGAGAGATCAGGATCCTGGGTGTCCACCCAACACACCCACTTCCCTTTGACTGGACATGACCCTCTACCCCAAGCATGGCAAGCTCATAGCCTATGGGCCACAAGAATATTCTTGTGGCCCAGCCAATATAATGGTAAGAAACGTTTTAACAAAAATTCTGTAACTTATTTTTTACAATACCCTGCTATACATAACTAGTGGCCTGGTGCACAAAATTTGTGCACTCAGGGGGGTAGGGGGGAGGTCCCCAAGCCTGGCCTGTGCTCTGTCACAGTTCAGGAGCCCCTCGATAGCATCACCCCAAAGAGGTAGGGCCTGCCCACCCATCCAGGGCTGCTTGATGGATTGCCCCAAAGAGGTAGGCTGGAGCTGGTGGAGGCTGTGAACCCCCGGAGCAGACATGGAGAGGCCTCTGCCATGCCCCACCCTGGTACAGGGTCCTAACCTATGTGGGCATAGAAAGGAGTGGATCCCTCACCTGAGACCAGGAGCTACAGAGGCTCACTGGGGAGTGACAGCTGGAAGGGGGAGGTGCTGTTTGAACTGTAGCACCTGTAGGTGCCCCCATGGGCTGAGGTCACAGGACTCATGGAGAACTCTGCCTGGAACTGCCAAGCTCGGTTCTCTGATCTCAGATGTAGTGGGGGATCAGCTGCCCACTCCTTGGACAGAAGAAATGTATCCCCGGGGCTCTGTGACTGACACAGCAGGGTCACATTCTCCCCTGAGGCCACCTGGGGCCTGGCTGTACTGAGAGGGAGGGTCTGTCAGGCAGGTGTGAGAGAGAGAGAGAGAGAGAGAGAGAGAGAGAGAGAGAGAGAAGGAAAGAGGGTGAGGGCTGCCAGCTCAGCTTATTCTGACCTGAGTGTCACCAGGCCTCTCTCTAAGGACCCTCCTCTTTGTCTCTGTTTCTGCCCTCCCACTTCTCTCTCTCTCTCTCTCTCTCTCTCTCTCTCTCTCTCTCACACACACACACACACACACACACACACACACACACACACACATTGGGGACCCCAGATCCCTTGTCCAATCTATCACCAACTGGGGCTCTCCATCGAGGTCACTATAGATTTTAATACCCTGACTGAACCCATGGGCTTCTCACCTGCCACCAGGATGTCCAGGGGGTCGCTGAGGGCCGACCACTCAGAGGAGAGTTTGTATCCACTGTAGCATCTGTACCGGCCCCCGTGGGAGCTGCTCACAGTTCCCAGGGGGAAGTGGGCCTGAGAGAGCCCATCCTGGGGCTGCAGAACAAGGCTCTGGGGGAGGTCCCGTCCCCCCTCCTTGTGCAGAACGAATCTGTCATAGCTGACATTAGAGCGACACTGGAGGTTCAGGCTCTGTCCAAAGGTCACAATGGGGTTATGATGGGTCAGGAGGGAGGGCTTCCAAGACTCACCTAGGGAGATCAGATGTGAATCACAGTGGGTGCTCTTCCCATAAACCCCTTCTCCTGGCTTGACCCCCAGGTCTCACTGTCTCCCTCTGTCTGTTTCTCTGGGCCAATAGCACCTGTACTCCCATCACCTCACCATCTCACACAGGGCACCCCTCACAGCAAAGACCCCCAATAACCTGGCTGGTGCCTCAGTCCATGGATGGGACAATAATGGGACTCACCCGGGACCAGCAGCTCCAGGGGGTCACTGGCGTGTGAGCACACCTGAGGCATGTCCCTGTAGCAGCCATAGCATCTGAACATCCCCTTGTGAATGGGGGTCACAGGGCCCACAGAGAACAGGGCCTGGGACTGCCCACTGGGCTATGGCTGTGAGTCCAGGGTCCAGAAAAGCCTGTGATCTCCTTCCTCAGTCAGAATGAACCTGCTAAACCCCTGCCCTGAGCCACACTGGAAGGTCACGTTCCCTCCTGAGGTCAGGATAGGACTGGTCAGGGCTGAGAGGCTGGGTTTGCTGTAGGATCCTAGGAGAGAAGGAGGCAATATGTTAAATGGGTTCACACCTCCCTCATGTCCCCTAGGGCTGGGCTGTGAGTGGGAGACAACCTGAGAGCAGACCCCCTTCGTGAGGGCAGAGACTGAGGCTGGGACCCCTGACTGTCCTCTCACCTTTCACCACAAGCTTCAGGGGGTCACTGTGCTCTGACAAGTTAGTAGGGCTGAGATAGTAACAGCAATATATCCCTGCATCATTGTCTGTCATGTGTGTGATGGAGAACTTGACCTTTTCCTGGGGCTCCAGTTGCTTGGGTTTGTACCAGGTTACTGGGCTTTTCTCTTTATACAGACTGTGCACTTGAAACCCTCGGGTTCCCTGACACCAGATGGTCACGGGGCTCCCATAAGGGATCACAGGGCCTGGCTCAGCCCAGATGATTTGTCCGAGGAGAGTCCCTGCAAGGAAACCAGAGGCTGTATTACAAAGCCCTTCCCTCCCTCATCCCCACCTCTGTGGTTGGCAAACTGTGGCTCATGAGCCACATGCGGCTCTTTGGCCCCTTGAGTGTGGCTCTTCCACAAAATATCATGGCCTGGGCACGTCCATTGTAAAGAAGTGGCGTTAGAAGAAGTTTAAGTTTAAAAAATTTGCCTCTCAAAAGAAATTTCAATCATTGTACTGTTGATATTTGGCTCTGTTGGCTAATGTGTTTGCCGACCACTGCCCCAGCTCAACCCCAAATCTTCTCATTTTATCACCTCATCCCTGCATCTCTATGCTCCCTCCCGTGCCCAAGGGGTGAAATAAAAGCCGAGACATGGAGCCTGGGGAGGACTCACCTTCGTGCACCCCAGTCCTCTGGTCTAGACTCAGCCCTGGAAAAGATGCCCCATCAAAGATTTGAACCTGGATGTCTGAGCTGATTTTCTTCCCATCAGGCTCCTGTCCACTCGAGCTGCCTGAGCCTGAGGCTCCCCATGAACAAGGATGGGCAGCCGCCCCTCCTGCTCCCCCTCCCCGTGTCCACGACTGACCGAGGCAGAGAAGAGCTGAGAGGATGGACATCATGGCGTCTTCTCTGAGAGCTCCTGTTCTGCAGATGGAGGAGGTCTGGGCCTGACGGACAGACACAAACAGGATGTGGTGAGTCAGGAGCTGCTGTCCTTCAGGGTTTTCACAGCTGTGGACCCACAGCCAGGGGAGGATACTACCCGGGCCTGGCTCTGCATCTCCCCAGAAGGAGGGCTCAGAGGGAGTCCAGGTTTTAGGAGGCAGCTCAGCAGGGTCTGAGGTCTCACCTGATCCTAAGGATCTCATGTGCAGAAGCATGTTGCAAAGCTCCCAGGATCACCCCCTCCCACCTTCTTAGTGTTTTATTTACAAACTAGAGGCTCAGTGCATGAAATTTGTGCATGAAGATTGTGTGTGTGTGTCCTTCAGGCCAGCTTGCACCCTCTCCAATCTGGAATCCCTCTCACAACTTAGGACTGCTGTCTATCATCTGCTCCCCTGCCTGCCTGCCTGGTTTTCCCTAACTGCTTATGCCTGCTGGCCTGATCACCCCCTAACCACTCCTCTGCCAGTCTGATCGATGCCTAATGCTCCCCTGCTGGCCCAATTGCCCTTAAATGCTCTCCCCTGCCAGCCTGGTTGTCCCTAACTATCCTCCCCTGCTGGCCCAGTCCCCTCTAACTACCCTCGCTTGCCAGGCTTGTCACCCCTAACTGCCTTCTCCTGCAGACTTGGGTCCCCCAAAACTGTTCTCCCCTACAGGCCTGATCCCTCCCAACTGCCCTTTCTTGTTGGCTTGATCACCCACAATTGCCCTCCCCTGCTGGCCATCTTTTGGCAGCCATCTTGTGTCTTCATGAGGTTGGCAATCTTTGATCACATGGGGGTGGCCTATTGTGTTTTGGAGTGATGGTCAATTTGCATATCACCTCTTTATTATATAGAATATTGCACTCCTCCAGTTCATTTGTAATACATGACACATGATTTTATAAGAGGATCTGAACAAATAGTTTGTTTCCTATATGTTCCTTTTGTGATAAGCACCTCCTCAATGCCCTTATGTGGTGATCACTGCACCCATGACCAGCCATCACTTCCCTCTTCCTCCCTGCCTTTCAGACAGTCTGTCTGTATGTGCAGGGGCACATAGAATGTTCTTTCCTATCTACCATATTCTCATCCACCTCTTAGGCCTATACACACAGCCAGTCCTTCAAACACAGTCTAGACCTGGTCCCAGCTGTTCTCATACAGTTCTTTTTAATTTTCGTTTTTGTAAATAATTAATTCACACATTAGCCTTTGAACGTCCTAGTCTACTTGTCCGAGTTCTCAAAATAGAGGCAATGTGTCTCCTGGATCACGGATGTATTTCTGGTACCTGGATCAACACCTGGCAGGTAGAAGGAGATAAATCAGTCCAAGACAGAAAGTAATTTCCACTTGTGGTGGCTGAGAAGGTACATGATTGCCCTATTTAGAGCCAGCCCTCCGGGGGTTGGCTCCAATAGAGAACATGGAAACCCAGAGCCACGCAGGGTGGGACCATCCACTGGCTGAATGACCACATCTGAGGGAAACCAGAAGGACAGCAGCAGCTTCTGAACCACATCCTGTGTGTCTCTGTCGTTCAGGCCCAGGCCTCCTCCATTTGCAGAGCGGGAGCCCTCAGAGCAGACACCATGATGTCCATCCTCTCAGCTCTTCTCTGCCTCGGTGAGTTGTGGATTCGAGAGGAGGAGAAGGAGGGGCGACTGTTCCCCCATATTCATGGGAACCTCAGGCTCAGGCAGCTCCAGTGGACAGGTTCTGATGGAAGGGGAATCAGCTCAGATATCCGGGTGCAAATCTCTCACAGGAACTCTCTTCAAGGGCTGAGTCTGGAACAGAGGCTCCATGTGCATGCAGGTGAGTCCTCCCCAGGCTCCATGTCCCTCCTCTTCCTTCATCCCTGAGGCTCAGGAGGAAGCACAGAGATGCTGGGATGAGATAGGGGATGAGGGTGGGGAAGGCCCTTATAAAACAGCCTCTGGTTTTCTTTTAGGGACCCTCCCCAAACCCACCCTCTGGGCTGAGCCAGGACCTGTGATCCCCTGGGGGAGCCCCGTCACCATCTGGTGTTAGGGTTCCCCTGGGGCTGAGGAGTACAATCTGGATAAAGAGGGAAGCACAACACCAGGGTACCAACAGGAGCCATTGGAGCCCAGGGACAAGGCCAACTTCTCTATCACATACATGACAGACTATATTGCAGGGATATATCGCTGTAACTACCACAGCCCTACTAACTCGTCAGAGCACAGTGACCCCCTGGAACTGGTGGTGACAGGTGAGAGGACATTCAGGGGTCCCAGCCTCAGGCTCTGCCCTCAGGAAGGGGGTCTGCTCTCAGGGTGTCTCCTGCTCAAATCCCAGCCCTGGGGGACATGAGGGAGATGTGAGCTGTACTACATTCCTCCTACTTCTTCTCCTAGGATCCTATGGCAAACCAAGCCTCTCAGCCCTGCCCAGCCCTGTGGTGACCTCAGGAGGGATCGTGACCCTCCAATGTGGCTCAAGGCAGAGATTTGACAGGTTCATTCTGACTAAGGAAGGAGATCACAGGTTCTTCTGGGCCCTGGACTCACAGCCACAGCTCAGTGGGCAGTCCCAGGCACTGTTCCCTGTGAGCCCCGTGACCCCCAGCCACAGGGGGAGGTACAGATGCTATGGCTGCTATAGGAACTGGCCTCATATGTGCACAAACCCCAGTGATACCCTGGAGCTCCTGGTCCCAGGTGAGTCCCATTCTTGTGTCATTCACAGACTGAGGTATCAACCAGGTTATTGGCATCTTTGCTGTGAGTAGAGCCCAGGTGTAATTGGGCAAGAGACACCGATAGAAAGTGAAACCTCGGGGCCAGGCCAGTAGAAGGGGGTTATGGGAGGAGCAGCACCTGTCATTCATGTCTGGCCTCCCCAGGTGAGTCTGGGAAGCCCTCCCTCCTGATCCAGCAGAGCCCCATCGTGGCCTATGGACAGAGCCTGAACCTCCAGTGTCGCTCTGATGTTGGCTATGACAGATTCGCTCTGCACAAAGAGGGGGGACTGGACCTCCCCCAGAGCATTGTCCTGCAGCCACAGGCTGGGCTCTCTCAGGTCCACTTCCCCCTGGGAACTGTAAGCAGCTCCCATGGGGGCCAGTACAGATGCTACGGTGGATAAAACCTCTCTTCTGAGTGGTCGGCCCCCAGCGACCCCCTGGAAATCCTGGTGGCAGGTGAGGAGCCAATGAGCTCAGATGGGGACCAGACTCTGCACAGGCCCTGCTGGGGATCTCTGGTGGGAAGGCCAGAATGAAAGTGCAGGCCCCATGGAGGGAGAGAGAGAAACAGGGTGTGGGAAGTTAGAGGGGGAAACTCGGAGGAACAGAGACAGACAGAGAGTAAGTCCTCAGAGAGAGGCCTGTTAACTCTCAGGTCAGAGCAAGGTGGTCAGGCAGCCCTCACCCTCCCTCTCTCTCTCTAGGATGGCTGCTTGACACACCCTCCCTCTCGGTGCAGCCAGGCCCCAGGGTGGCCTCAGGAGAGAACGTGACCCTGCTGTGTCAGTCACAGAGCCTGAGGGGCATGCTCCTTCTGTCCAAAGAGGGGACAGCTAATCCCCCCCTGCGTATGAGATCAAAGTACAGAGCTCGGTTGTACCAGGCAGAGTTCTCCATGAGTCCTGTGACCTCAGCCCACGGGGGAACCTACACGTGCTACAGCTCACTCAGCTCCTCCGTCTACCTGCTGTCACACCCCACTGAGCCCCTGGAACTCTTGGTCTCAGGTGAGGGGAGTCTGACCCTGTCTGCTGAGCTGTCACCTCAAGGTTCCCAGAATTATGGGCTGAAAGGGAGTTGGGGCTCTAGGGATTGTCACCTTAAATTTAGCTTTCCCTCACAGGCCCTCACACACCTTTCTACTCCCTTCCCCTCATATGGTCTGGAAGGGGTCAGCTGGGCAGTGGGAGGGTCTCAGGGGCCACAGCACAGATGTAGGAGTCTGAGTGAGGTTCCAACTCCAGGGTCTGCACCAATCTCTCACCCTCTTCCTGTCCTCACTTCCAGAACCCTCTGGAGGCTCCAGCCCCCCACCCACAGGGCCCCCTTCCACAGCTGGTGAGTCCCAGGGAACTCTGCCCAGAATGAGTACTTGCCCACCCAGGAAGTCCTGAGAGTCTGTCAGGAGATTAAGTGACCCAGGTCCTCAAGGATCTGTTGTGTCCCGGTGGAGGGTGAGGGGGGTCTCAGGTTCTGAGGCTGTTGATAGGTGGAGTGATCATGGTAGAGGGAGATATGGGGGTGCATTCTGGGGAGGAGGAGCTCATGTGGGTGATGACAGCCCACGCCCCTCCTGCCCCATCCTGAACCTAGGAGGCTCTGAGGATTGTTCTCTGCCACCCACAGGATCAGGTCCACAGATGGGTAAGTGAGAGACTCTGTGGGGAGGTGATGGGTGCCCGAATGGGGACAGAGGCTGAGCTATATGGGGTTCAGGCCCCTCTGAAGTGTCTCCCTTGGACCTGCCCTTCCCCTGCCTGGGCCTCAGTGATAAGCAGGTATAAAAGGAGAGAATCCTTGTCCAGAGCTTAGATTTCCTGTCAGTTCTGGCCTTGACCTCCTGGAGAGGGCCTCACTGGGAAGCCCCAGGATGTGATGTTATGGGGTCTGTCCCCTCTGTCTCAGTGACGGTGACACTGTACAGGGAGGGACATGCAGGACAAGGGTCCAGGCACCCAGTCCTCCCCCTCAGCTCAGGCTCAGCTCAGAGGGGGGAATACGGTGGATCAGCCCTGACTAAGCTCCTGGCTCTGCTGCTCCTGCTTTGGGGCTGGGGGTCCCTTCTTTCCTCTGAGTGTGGGGTTCCTGTCTGCTTATCCCTTGTCTCATCCTGCCCACAGGCTGCTGGGAGATGAGGTGACATAAGGGCATCACAGAGTTCAGGAAGGCAGAGCCTCATTTCCTAGGGGGGGCATCATGGCTAGCAGGGTGGGGACAGATGAGGGAGAAACCCAGAGTCCAGCCCTCATTCTGCAACTCCATGCCCCTGCTATGCTGGGGACAAGTAATGAGGAAGGATTCACAGCACCATCTGCAGAGGAGTCCAGAGCATGAAGCTGATGTCCCCTTGGGAGTTGGGGGGCGTGGGCAGCATGAGGACAGCACAAGGAATCCACAGTCCTCAACCCAGGGGTCTCAGCCCTGCCCCATCAAGGCTGGGTGATCTGGGGCATGTGATTAACCTCTCTGAGCCTCAGTGAAGTGGGTGGTGGGGTCAGCAATCCCTGGTGTGAGGTGAGAGGAGTGACAAACGCCAGCATGTGCCTCGCACACAGTAGGTGCTCATTCAATGGCATCTTTGGCTCATTCATGACATCATTAATATCCTAGGTCCAAAATGGTACTGGATAGGGATCTTGGGGGCCTTGGTCCTGCTGCTCTCCCTCTTCCTCTTCCTCCTCCTCAGTCACCGATGTCAGAGCAAAGGCAGGACCTCAGGTGAGTAGGGAACGGGGTGACCTGGGGCACCAATGGGGTGCTCAGAGCACCTGCCACAGGAAACCAAAAAGATGGAGGTCAGCTGGGAAAAGGATTTCTCCACATTCTCAAATCAGACAATCTTGAAATAAAACAATGTCAGAACACATTCAAGGTAATCTTTAATCGTTTTGAATCTCATGTCATATAAAACATATGCACATGTGGGTGTTACATTTTCCTTCTTTCCTGTGGAATCACAAGGTGTGGGTCTCTAATCTCCAGAGCTGTCACTGTCCCTCTTTACCAGCCCAGACAGAGGTTCATGTCTAACCTTCTGCAGGGACCACACACCCCGAGGACAAGGACAGAGGCCAGCAGATCAGGTAATTCCTGCACCAAAGACCCAAGAACTCCAACACCCATGGCCCAGCTCTGCCCCTAACCCTCCTGTCTCTTCCCCGAGATCCAGCCCAGATGTGGACACCCAGGAGGAGGCTCTTTATGAGAGGAAGAGACAGCTGCGCTGGGGGAGGGGCACAGGGATTTCAGGAGGCTATGGCAGGGGGGTGGGGGAGGTTAGGCTGGGAGGCTGGGGAACAGGCTGAGAAGGACTGAGAACACACTGTGATCTGGCTCTGCACCTTACCCTGGGTTAGTTGTCCATCTGTGAGCAGGCAAGGCCTACAGCACTGAGATCTCAGGGACCTGCCAGGAGACACCCCCCCTGTTTTGTCCCAGTAGATGCTTCTGTGAAGGACCCGCAGCCTGCGGAGAGCATAGAGCTAGACCCTCAGGTGAGACCCCTGCTCCTATTGAGGCCACCAAGGACCTTCTGTTGGCAGTTTAATTCAACGGACCCTTCCCTGTCCCACCTCACCTGCTTCTCATCAGCATCCACACTGACCTCCCCTATGCGTCTACAGGTCCTCCTGCTATGACTCACTCCTCCTGGTTTCCTTGTGACCTCATGGCCACTCCCATGGGACCTCCTTTGCTGGCCCCTCATCCTCTGTCTGACCTTGTGCAGCCCCAGGTCTCAGGAGGAGGCAGGAGTGAGTGACTCACCACAGGTCCCCAGGATCCTTTCATTCATTCACCCAGCAGATGTGAGGGGCTCGCTGTCTACCGGCTCCATTTAGGGGCCACGGTGCTGCCCTGAGCCCCACTGTATCCACATGCCTCGAGCTCACCTGTGGGCTAGGGAGACAATATGCAAACAAGCAAACAGTGTCCCAGAGAGCAAAGTGCTCTGAAGGAACATAAAGCAAGAGTGCATGATCGGGGGACAGGGAAGGAGCAGGTGCAGAGGTACTGAGACAGGGCTTCCTTCTTCAGGAGGAGGAGCCACAAGGCTGGAGCCCAGTGAACTAGAGAGAGAGCTGGTTTGATGAGAGTCAGAACCAGAGAAGCACCCAGAGGCCCAGGTCTTAGGAAGGTCCTGCAGGTTCCATCAGGAGAGGGACCTGGTCTATTTAAAGTGTAAGCCATCTCTCTTACAACACGAGGATGATTGACAGGAGGATTTCTACTGTGGAATCGAAGAGACGCTGTTCTGTCTCACTGTCTCCTTCAGACCAGGCAGGATGAAGGCTCTCAGGGAGTGACGTATGCCCAGGTGAATCGCTTAAGACCAAGATCCGCGCTGGGAATGGCTACCTCTCTTTCTCATTCGTTGAGGGGATTGCTGGACACTAAGGGCAGACAAGCAGAAGAGGACAGACAGATGAACAGTCAGGTGGGTCCCATCCTCTCCAGACCTCCAGGATTTTCCCAACCCCAACCACATTTCATTCCTCTTTCTCCCCCTGCTCCAGGCTGCACCTGACATCCCCCAGGATGTGACCTATGTGCAGCTGAACCCCTTGGCCCTCAATCAGAGGACAACTGCACCCCGTTTCTCCCCATCTGATGAGCCCCCAAATGAGCACATTGAGTATGTTGCTCTGTCTGTTCCCTAGCCCAGGAAGGACCCAGAACCCACATTTCAGGAAGGGGGCCTGCACATACCCCAAATAGTCAGAATGCTGACCAATGGGCACCTGGCTAGTGTCCCAGTCTGAACACCTCACAAGGACCACCCACAGCTCCTTGGGCCTCTGGGAGTCTTTAGGTCAAAGATAACCTATATCTCTACCTTTTGCAAATAAAGCAACAGACTTCTCAGTAATCAATGTGTGAACCCAAAATGGAAGTGAATGTTTTAAATTAAATTATAATGTAAACTAGAGGCACAGTGCATGAATTCATGCTTGGGTGGGGTCCTGAGGCCGGGTGCCAATCAGGGCCATGGAGGGCGGGGCCAGCTGGCAGAGGGGAGGACCTGCGGGAGGTTGGCTTTAACAGCAAGCTAACCAATGGCAAATTCCACCAGGAATTGGGCTCCCTCCTCCCTCCTGTCTGGGTCCAGGGTGGGGATGAAACAATTTCAGGGCTGTCAGGGCCCAATCATCAAGGTCTGGGTCAGTGCACATCATAGCTACTGGCTGGTCATCATTTCATTCTGGTCATTTGGTCTTAACAGTCACTTTGGCTTTTATATAGATGATTATATAGATCAATAGATATACATAGATAGATAGATAGATAGATAGATAATAGATCGATCAATAGATAGATAGGTAGATAGATAGATAGATAGATGATAGATATAGGGATATAATTAGAGATAGATAAATATAGAGATAGGATTAGAGATAGAGATATTAGACCTATGAAATAAGAAAATTGAAAACCACAAATGACTATATTGGTAAAAGGAAGAGCCTTCAGCGTTCAATTCCCTCAGCTATTATATCAAGAATTAAAGGCCTGCAGTGAGGATGGGTTGACGGGGAAGTAGAGGGACATAAAGGACATCTGTAATACTATCAGCAATAAAAAAATAAAGAAAAAAAACTTAGGAAAAAAAGATAGCATTGAATCCTAGACTACTGGATATTCAAGAGCCTCTGTGATGGGATAGGGCCCAGAAGGTCATGTCATGTCATTGGGAAGTGGGTGCCCTGAGTGGGAAACCAGGTTCCTCAGGTGATTTTGGTCTGCTCTGCCCTCTTGACCTTTTTACCCACAATTCTTAGTTCCATACTCCCAAGACTACACCATGGAAACCCCATCTGGATGGGTATGGCTGGCTTGGTCTTGGTGGTGTTTAGGGTGCTGCTATTTCAGGCTCCAAACAGCCAGAGAAGGACCCATAATGCTGCCAGAGTGTGTCTAGAGAAGGAACAATGCACGGTTCAGGGGGTGGGGGGTGCCTTGGATCCCATATGAGAGTCTCAGCATGTAATGGAAGAAAGTGGGAAACCCAAGTTGGTAGAACTACCTGCTGATTTTTCTAGTGGAATCAACATTGTTTAGGGACACAAAAATGTCTATGGTCTCCCTGTAAAAGCTTCTTCCTCCTTTAAATGCGTACTTTCTCTTCCTGTCTTGGTTGACTTTCTGTTATGACCCCCCTTCTTTCCTCACACCACATGACTTGAGGGTCCATCCCACATGGCAGGTGTGGGTTTCCACATCTAATATGTCTTGTTCAGCTCCTGGCATGCTCTCCTCCACTGTTATTTCTGTTTAGAGAATTACATTTATTGTGGTGAACCTTGTTTAATAAATTGTACCAATTTTGAATGTGCAAAACATATATATATATATATTATGTGGTCCCATGAACCAGGAGGTAACGGTTCAATTCTGGTCAGGGCATATGCCTGGGTTGTGGGTTTGATCCCCTGTAGGAGGTATGCATGAGGCAGCTGATCCATGTTTCTCTCTCATCATTGATGTTTCTATCTCTCCCTCCCTCTTCCGTTCTCTCTAAAATCAATAAAAATGTATTTTAAAAAATTAACTAAGTGGGCAAAATTAGATACAAACCTACAAAAGAAAATTTAAAATGATGTCTCACACCCACTCTGAACTCCACGACACTTCCTGTCTTCCTCAGATGACACAGGATATTGCATTTTTTTACATATTTTTTGTCAAATATTGCATATTTATCATTCACTTGTAATATATGGTGCATGCCCTGACTGGTTTGGCTCAGTGGATAGAGCGTCAGTCTGTGGACTGAAAGGTCCCAGGTTGGATTCTGGTCAAGGGCATGTACCTTGGTTGCAGGCACATCCCCAGTAGGAGGTATGCAGGAGGCAGCTGATGAATGTTTCTCTCTCATCGATGTTTCTAACTCTATATCCCTCTCCTTTTATCTCTGTAAAATTATATTAAATTAAATTAAATTAAATTAAATTAAATTAAATAAACACATTGTGAGTATGATCTTCATAAACAGCCTCACCAGTGCAGTCCATTTCTTTATTTCCCTCATGTCTTGGAGACACTACCTAATACCCTTGCATGGTGGACAGTGCCAATGTGACCCGTTTCCACCTCTTTTTCTCTCATCTTCCCCCCCTCAAAGAGTCCCTATGCCTGTAATGGTGTCTGGATGTTTGTTTCTTTTCAAAATGTCCTCCCACTCCCTTAGGACTTCAAACAGCCATCATTCCCTCAACTGCAGTCTAGATCTGGGCCCAGTTGTTCTAATATTTTCTCTCTCCTATCCTTTGTGCACAAGTTAATTGCAACATGAATCTTTGAATGCTCAGAGGCTGCTAATTTTTAGTTTCCAAATGCAGGAAATGAGTCTTTGTCAATTAGGTCTTTCTGGTGACTGGTATAAATACTGGTATAAGGTGATGAGGAAATCTTTGGGTATGTCCTTGCTAAAGGCAGAAATTAAATTCCTTTTAAAATATTTATTTCATTATTATCTTTATTGTTGAGAGAATTACAGATGTTTCCCCCCTTTAGTCCCAATTGCCCCCCTCTACCTGTTTCCTGCCCCATCCCAGGCCTTTTGTGGAGGTCGGACCATTCAACCATGCAGGATGTGGTTCTGCAGCAACTTACATTTAATTGTGGGTGTTACTGTCGTTAAAGAAGAACAATACCTAAGCCTAAGCCTTACCCTAACTGTGCCATAAATTATATGTAAAGCATAGACTCATGTTTATATTTCCCTTTTATATAGAACTAGAGGCCCTGTACACAAAATTTGTGCACCCAGGCAGGGGTCCTTCAGCCTGGCCTGTGCCCTCTTGCAATCACAGAGTCCTCAGATGTCCAACTGATGGCTTAGGCCTGCTCCCAGCTCCCCTTAGTTGGCAGTTGGACATCCTTAGCACTGCTGAGGATTTGGGAGAGGCTCCCACCACTGCGGCCACACTTGCCAGCAGTGAGCCTGGCTTCTGCTGAGCATCTGACCCCTGGTGTTCAGTGCATGTCATAGCAACTGGTTATTCTGCCATTCAGTCGATTTGCATATCACCCCTTTATTAGATAGGATTCAAGGAACACAGGCTAGGCTACATATCTGGATTCCCACCAGGAGCGGAAAAGGCTGTCCACATCTCAGTGCTGAATTTGCTTCCACCCTCCAGGGATGAACATACAGAGTGAGAGGTAATTAGGGGAGAGGGTAGTGGTCTACCATCTTAAGGAAAACCTTCCAGATACGCATGCATGCTGTTGGTCAAGATTAGAGCCATTGTGAATCAACACAACCTCCTGAAACCAGGAACTATCTTGACTTGTGGACTCTGACAACAACTTTGAATTTTCTTTGCAGTCTCGGGTTGATGCTGCCCAAAAATCGCTAAACACCCCATGGAAGGTGCTAGAGCAGAGTTCTTTTTTAAAAAGATATTTTTATTTAATAAAATTATTTTTATTTATTTCAGAGATGGAGAGAGAGAGAAAAATATCAAGGATGAGAGAGACTCATTGATTGGTTGCCTCCTGCACACCCCCTACTGGAGATCAAGCCTGCAACCTGGGCATGTGTCCTTGACCAGAATCGAACCTAAGACACTTCAAGCTGCAGGCTGATGCTCTCACCATTGAACCAAACCAGTTAGGGCTACAGCAGAGTTCTTGATGATTTATTATTCAGCTGCTAAAGTGAAGCTCAAGATGCAGTGTTATCTTTAAGGGGGAGGGTAAGTTAAAGACAATAAGAATGCTAATGGCAACCCCTATTCTGGGTATCTATGCAAAAAAGGTAAAAGCATCTATTCATAAAGATATCTGTGCCTATGGATTATGGATGTCAGCAACCTTCACCCTCCCCACTCCACCTTCACCACCTCACACAGCCAGGTGTGTGCACTTCCTGCATCCTGGAGAGTGAGACGTCCTCTCATTGCCAGAGGAGCGGATGAGGAGCAAACATTCAGAAACACTGGGTGCAGGTTCAGCTCCCTTGAGATGCCCCTGTTGACCTGCATTTTTTGAGGCTGAGAACTTGGGGAACATGGTGCTCCTGTCAACCAGGAGGCAGGGCTGAGCAAAGCAGAGATGGACCAGGATGTGGTGGGCAGTGTCTCCACACCTCATGTGTAGTGTTCACAAGGTGTTAGCCTCACAGGAAGAGGATCAGATCTTTCACCCTAAAAATAGCAGGTGCTAAGGCTCTGGCGTGAGCCACATCCTGACCACACCTCAAGTCTAACGTACCACTTTTCCTTTTCCTAAGCTCTACAGTCTCATAAGGACTTTCACATAATTTTTCTGCCATTGGAAAGTCATACCAATTATTCCAGTTATAGTTTTCAACAGCCCTTGGCCAAGTTAATGAAAAAAAAATAGTGAATGACATCTTTCTAGTGGCAAGTATCTATTAAGGCCTTATGCCAGTCACATATTCCTTACTCTCTGGCCAAAAAAAAGCAGAGTGTACAGTTGGATTCTGCATTTGTAGAAGAAAAGACAACCTATAAGGTTTGCTTTTTGTTATTTTAGTTGAAATCATTTCTTGTGTCTGAGTCAAAATCAGTGTCTTATATTTATACTAGAGGCCCCAGTGCACAAAATTCGTGCATGTGGGGTAGGTCCCACAGCCCAGCCTGCATTCTCTCCAATCCAAGACCTTTTGGTTGATATATGACTGCTCTTTTAGGGAAACCTTCAGTGGAACATTCCTCTCAAAATCTGGGACTGCTGGCTCCTAAATGCTCGCCTGCCTGCCAGCCTAATCAACCCCTCACAGCTCTCCCCGGCTGGCCTGATCAGTCCCTAAGTTCCCTCCCATGCTAGCCTAATGGCCCCTAACTGCATCTGCCTTGGCCCCTGGTACCATGGCTTTGTCTGGAAGATGTTCTGTCTAATTAGCATATTACCCTTTTATTAGTATAGATGGAAAGAGAGAGGTGAGAGAGACACATCAATTGGTTGTCTCCCAAACACATCGAGACCAGGGCCAGGAATTGAACCTGTGACCCTTTGATGCATGGGCCAATGCTCTAACCACTGAGAAACACTGGCCAGGGCTGGAAGTTGGCACTCTGTCCAACATCTTTCCATTCCCCTATCCTTCCTGTGTTGAGGATCATCCCACTCTATGTTTCTATGAGTTTGGCATTGGTAGATTCCACAGATAAGTGAGAATCTGTCACCCTCTGTCCCATTGATCTCACTTAGCACAATGCCCCAAAGTGTTACCCATGTCAGAGCTAGCAGGACTTGCATCTTCTTCATGACTGAATGGTATTCATGTATGTATGTATTCAGAAAGTGGCAAATATCACCGATCAGAGCATCCTAAAAAGAGATGATTTTCGCAGGCAGCACAGCACAAGGCTATCCCATCAAACACTAATGTGTCCAATCCAAGTGATACCATTGCTGGGGAAATGGCACAGTTGACATCAGATGAAGACAGGAAGGAAGGCGGGGTCCAGAGAGGGACATAGGCTTCATTTTGGATTTCTCTTTCCTGGGTTTGCATCTATTTTTTCCCATTTGTTTAGAATCCAGGCAAAACCAATTGAACAGAAGAAATGATTCAGTAATGTTCCTCTGGTCACATGGAGATAAAAACTAAATAATACACTATCACGTAAACATAAACAGATATTGTACAATAGAATTGTACACTTGAAACTTGTACAATTGATGAAACAATGTCACCCCAATAAATGTAATTTTTTTTTTTTTACAAAAATGGAGGAGAGTATGTGTTGTTAGATGTGGGGACCCACACCTGCCATGTGGCATTGTGCTTCAAGTCAAGAAAGAAGGGGGGTCATTATAGAAAGCCAACTGAGACATGGAGAGTAAACTCATATTTAATAGAGGAAGAAGCTGGTCTAGGGAACACTCAGACATCTCCTGTACCAAACCATGTTTATTCCGTTAGAAAAATCAGCTGGCAGGTCTCCCAACGCATAGTCCCAACTTTCCTTCAGTGCCTCCTGGGGTCCTCAGATGGGCTCCAAGGCTCCCCTCTCTGAAAGGTGCATTGTTCCCTCTTCATTAACCTCCTGGCTGCATCCTGGGTCTGTCGCTGGCTGTTTCAAACCTCAAATAGCAGCACCCCGAGCACCACCAGGACCAAGACAGCCACGCCCATCCGGATGAGATTCCCCATAATGTAGTCTTCAGGGTGGGAGACTGGGAATTGGGAAAAACGGGTCTCAGAGGCCAGGACCCTGGATGTCCCCCCAGAGCAACCACCTCCCCTTGACAGGACATTACCCTCTGAGCCCAGCCCCATAACTGAGAGTCTCTCCCACTCACTGATTTTGGGGTCTGAGTTGTTTGGTGATGGGTTGAGTGTGCCATCTGCTCCTAAGAATCATGACATCGGGTGTGAGTAAGGACCTGGGGATACAGGAGCCTTCCCCCTGGGCTCTGTGCTCTCAGATGCCTCACTTCTCAGATCATAACTTTTACACCATCCTTCACCACCCAGCCCCACAGCAGGAGCAGCAGAGCCTGGAGCTGAACCAGTTCTGATTCCACCCTGTTCCCTCCTCTGAGCTGAGCCTGAGCTGAGAGGGAGGACTGGGGGCCCAGACCCTTGTCCTGTCTGTCCTTCCCTGTATAGTGTCACCGTTACGGAGACAGAGGGACAGACCCCATAACATCACGTCCTGGCGACTTCCCTGTGAGGCCCCTCTCCCAGGAGGTCAGGGCCAGAACCGACAGGAAATCTAAGCTCTGGACAAGAACTCTCCCCCTTTACACCTGGAGACACTGATGCCCAGGCAGTGGAAGGGCATGTCCAAGTGAGAGACATCATAGGGTCTAAATCCCCACATGGCTCAAACCCTGTCCCCCATGGAAGCACACATCAGCTCCCTACAGAGCCCCTCATACAAAGTGAGTGGGAGAGACCAATCCTCAGCGTCTCCTGGGATGAGGATGGGTTAGGATGAGTGGGGACTGCCTTTTCCCACATGAGCCCAGCTCCTCCCCAGCCTGCTCCCCCACATCTCCATCTGCCATTACCACCCCACCCATCACCAGCCTCAGGCCCTGGTACTACTAGCCACCGTGGGACACAAGCCCCTCTTTGAGGATCTGCATCACTCCATCCCCTGACACTCTCAGGACTTCCCGGGACTCACCAAATGTGAAAGGTGGGCTTGTGGGGGGAGGACTGGGGCTTCCAGAGGGTCCTGGAAGTAAGGACAGGAAGAGAGTGACAGGCTTGGGATGACCTTGGACCCCCTTTCACACTGACACCCTCTATCATCTGTGCTGTGGCCTCTGAGACCCTCTCACTGCTTCAGTATCCAGGTCAGGGGGATGGAGTGGATGGGGTGGGAAGGCCTCTAAGGTAAAGTTCTCCTCTGGGTGACCATCCTGAGAGCCCCCGCTCCCATTCAGTCCATGATAGTTCTGGGGATGAGACCCTGAGCTGACAGCTCAGCAGACTGGCTCAGGGGCCCTCACCTGAGACCAGGAGCACTAGGGGCTCACTGGGGTGTGACAGCAGGAAAGGGGAGGAGCTGAGTGAGCTGTAGCACCTGTAGGTGCCCCCATGGGCTGAGGTCACCGAATTCATGGAGAACTCTGCCTGGAATGGCTGAGCACGGTACTTTGATCTCATACGCAGGGGGCGGGGGGTCAGCTCCACCTCCTTGGACAGAAAGAACATGTTCCTCTGGCTCCGTGAATGACACAGCAGGGTCACCTTCTCTCCTGAGGCCACCCTGGGGCCAGGCTGCACCGAGAGGGAGGGGCTGCCAGGCAGGTGTCCTATAAAGGGAAGAAGGGTGAGGGCTGCCTGCCCACCTTGTAATGCCCTGAGAATCACCAGGCCTCTCTCTGAGGACCCTCCTCTCTGTTTGTCTCTGTTCCTCTGAGTTTTTCCCTTTCCCTTTCCACCCTTGTCTCTCCCACTCCCTGGGGCCCGCACTTTCATTATGGCCTCACCACCTGAGACCCCCAGCAGTTCTCATACAGATTCTGGCTCTCTTTCTGAACTCACTGGCTCCTCACCTGCCACCAGAATGTCCAGGGGGTAACTGGGTTTCGACCACTCAGAGGAGGTTGTATCCACCGTAGCATTGGAACTGGCCCCCTTGCGAGCTCCTGACAGTGCCCAGGGGGAAGTGGGCCTGAGAAAGCCCAGCCTGGGGCTGCAGGACAAGGCTCTGGGGGAGGTCCCATCCCCCCTCCTTGTGCAGAGTGAATCTATCATAGCTGACATCACAGCGACACTGGAGGGTCAGGCTCTGTCCAGAGGCCATGATGGGCCCTGGTGGCTCAGGAGAGAGGGCTTCCCAGACTCACCTGGGAAAACCAGACATGAATGACCAGGTCTGATCCTCCCATAACCCCCTTCTCCTGTCTTGGCCCCCAGGTCTCACCGTCTCTCTCTCTGTGTTTCTGGCTCATGGGCCCCTGGATTCCCCTTGCATAAAAAATGTCCATAACCTGATTGATATCTCAGTCCTTGAATGACAAGAATGGGACTCACCTGAGACAAGCAGCTCCAGCACATCACTGGGGTGTGAGCACACCTGAAGACTCTCCCTGTAGCAGCCATAACATCTGAACGCCCACCTGTGGCTGAGGTTCACAGGGCCCACAGGGTACAGGGCCTGGGACTGCCCACTGGGCTGTTGCTGTGAGTCCAGGGTCAAGGAGAGCCTGTGATCTCCTTCCTTAGTCAGAAGGAACCTATCATATCCCTGCCCTGAGCCACAATGGAGGGTCACGTTCCCTCCTGAGGGCACGACAGGGCCGGGCAAGGCTGAGAGGCTGGGTTTGCTGTAGGATCCTAGGAGAGGAGGAGGCAGTGTATTAAATGGGCTCACACCTCCCTCATGTCCCCCAGGGCTGGGCTGTGAGAGGGAGACACCCTTAGAGCAGAGTCCCTTCCTGAAGGCAGAGCCTGAGGCTGGGACCCTGTGTGCCCTCTCACCTGTCACCACCACCTCCAGGGGGTCACTGTGCTCTGACGAGTTAGTACGGCAATGATAGTAACAGTGGTATATCCCTGCATTATGCTCTGTCATGTGTGAGATGGAGAACTTGGCCTTTTCCATGGGCTCCAGTGGCTTATGTTTGTACCGAGGTGCTATGATTCCTACTTTGTACAGCCGGTAATGCTGAGCCCCTGGGGAACCCTGACACCAGAGGGTCACAGGGCTCCCCCAGGGGATCACAGGTCCTGGCTCAGCCCAGATGGTTGGTTTGGGGAGGGTCCCTGGAAGGAAACCAGAGGGTGTTTAATAAAGACCTTCCCACCCTCATCCCCAGCTCAGCCCAAGACCTTCTCATTTTACCACCTCATCCCAGCAACTCTGTGCTCCCTCCTGAGCCCCAGAGATGAAGGAAAAGAAGGGACATGGAGCCTGAGGAGGACTCACCTGCCTGCACCTTGGTCCTCTGGTCCAGACTCAGCCCTGAAAGAGAGTCCCTGTGAGAGATTTGCACCCAGACTTCTGAGCTGATGCCCTTCTCATCAGGCCCCATCCACTGGAGCTGCCTGAGCCTGAGGTTCTCCATGAACGAGGGGGAGCCTCCCCCCTCCTACTGGCCCTCCCCATATCCACAACTGACCGAGGCATAGAAGAGCAGATAGGATGGACGCCATGGTGTCTGCTCTGAGGGCTCCCGCTTTGCAAATGGAGGAGGCCTGGGCCTGAACAACAGAGACACACAGGATGTGGGCCAGGAGCTCCTGCAGTCCTTCCGGTTTCCCTCTGAAAAGGGTGATGCCACCTTGCCTGGCTCTGGGTTTCGCCAAGATGAGCGCGCAGGTCTCATCTGACTCCCAGGACTCTGTCGGAACTTCTGCTCTGAGAGGGCAGGTCCGTGTTCTCTATTGGAGCCAACCCCCGGTGGGCTGGCTCTAAAGAGGGCTATCACCTACCTTCTAAGCCACCACAAGTGGAATTTACTTCCTGTCTTGGACTCTCCCATAAATAAATATTTATCTCCTTCTACCTGCAGGTGTTTATCCAGGTACCAGAAATACATCCGTGATCCAGGAGACACACTGCCTGTATTTTGAGAACTCAGACAAGTAGACTAGGACATTTGAAGACTAATGTATGAATTATTTGTAAATAAAACACAAACAAGGTGGGAGGGGGTGATCCTGTGAGCTTTGCAAGATGCATGTGCACATGAGACCCTGAGGGTCAGGTGAGACCTCAGACACTGCTGAGCTGCCTCCTGAAACCTGGACTCCCCCTGAGCCCTCCTCCTGGGGAGATGCAGAGCCAGGCCCAGGGTGCTGCCCTCCCCAGGCTGTGAGTCCACAGATGTGAAAACTCTGAAGGGCAGCAGATCCTCACTCACCAAATCCTGTGCATCTCTGTCCTTCAGGCCCAGACCTACTCCATCTGCAGAGAGGAGCCCTCACAGCAGACATCATGGTGTCCATCCTCACTGTTCTTCTCTTCCTCGGTCAGTTTCAGACATGGGGACAGGGATCTGGAGTAGAGTGGAGGCTACACCCCTGTGTTCATGGGGAACCTTAGGCTCATGCAGCTCAAGTGGATGTGGCCTTATGGGGAGGAAATCAGCTCAGATATCCGGGTGCTAATCTCTGATGGAAACTCTCTTCCAGAGCTGAGTCTGAACCAGAGGACCAGCGTTCAGGCAGGTGAGTGCTCCCCAGGCTCCATGTTCCTCCTCTTCCTTCACTCCTGGGGCTCATGAGAGAGTACAAAGGTGCTGGTATGAGATGATGCAATTTTTGGTTGGTGGGAGATCTGGAGGATGAGGTGGGGAAGGACTATGTAATGCAGCCTCTGGTTTCCTTCCAGGGACCCTCCCCAGACACAGCATCTGGGCTGTGCCAGGCCCTGTGATCCCTTATGGGAGCCCCGTAACCATTTGGTGTCAGAGAACCCGAGGATTTCAAGTGCACAGTCTGTATAAAGAGAAAAGCCCAGCAAATTGGAACAAACATAAGCCACTGGAGTCCTGGGGCAAGGCCAAGTTCTCCATCACACACATGACAGAGCATGATGCTGGGATATATCGCTGTTACTATCACAGCCTCACCAGCTGGTCAGGACGCAGTGACCCACTGGAGCTGGTGGTAACAGGTGAGAGGACACTCAGGGGTCCCAGCCTCAAGCTCTATCCTCAGGAAAGGGGTCTGCTGTCAGGGTGTCCTCTTTTCACAGCCCAGCCCTGGGGGACATGAGGGAGGTGTGAGCCCATTTAATACACTTCCTCCTCCTCTCCTAGGATCCTACAGCAAACCCAGCCTCTCAGCCTTGCCCTGTCATGTCGTTACCTCAGGAGGAAATGTGACCCTCCAGTGTGGCTCAGGGCAGGGGTTTGACAGGTTCCTTCTGACTAAGGAAGGAGATCACAGGCTCTCCTGGGCTCTGGACTCACTGCGACAGCCCATTGGAGGGTCCCAGGCCCTGTTCACGGTGGATCCGGTGACCCCCAGCCACAGGTGGATGTTCAGATGCTATGGCTGCTACAGGGACAGACCCCAGGTGTGCTCACACCCTAGTGACCCCCTGGAACTCCTGGTCTCAGGTTAGTCCCATTCTTGTGTCATTCAAGGACTGAGATATCAACCAGATTATGGACATTTTTTTATGTAAGGGGAGCCCAGAGGCCCATTAGCCAGAAACACAGAGAGAGATACTGAGACTTGGGGTCAGCCCAGAAGAAGGGGGGTTATGGGAGGAGCTGCCCATTATAATTTATGTGTGGTTTCCCCAAGTGAGTCTAGGAAGCCCTCCCTCCTGAGCCAGCAGGGCCCCATCATGGCCTCTTGACAGAGCCTGACCCTCCAGTGTCAGCTATGACAGATTCGCTCTGCACAAGGAGGGGGGAACGGGACCTCCCCCAGAGCCTTGTCCTGCAGCCCCAGGCTGAGCTTTCTCAGGCCCACTTCCCACTGGGCACTGTGAGCAGCTCCCATGGGGGCCAGTACCAATTCTATGGGATACAACCTCTCCTCTGAGTGGTCGGCCCCCAGCGACCCCCTGGACATCCTGGTGGCAAGTGAGGAGCCAGTAGGCCCAGGCAGGACTCCAGACTCTCCTGGGGGTCTCAGGTGGCGAGACCAGAATGAAAGTGTGGGGCAGACGAAAGAGGGGAAGACTCAGAGAAACAGAGACAGACAGACAGGAGGATCCTCAGAGAGAACAAGGTGGACAGGCAGCCCTCACGCTCCCTCCCTCTCCTTAGGACACCTGCCTGACAGACCCTCCCTCTCGGTGCAGCCAGGCCCCAGGGTGGCCTCAGGGGAGAACGTGACCCTGCTGTGTCAGTCATGGAGCCTAACTGACACGTTCCTTCTGTCCAAGGAGTGGGCAGTTGATTCCCCCCTGGGTCTTCTATCAAAGCATGGAGCTCAGTAGTTCCAGGCAGAGTTCTCTATGAATTCTGTGGCCTCAGCTCACAGGGGCACCTACAGGTGCTACAGTTCACAAAGCAACTCTCCCTACCTGCTGTCACTCCCCAGTGAGCCCCCTGGAGCTCCTGGTCTCAGGAGAGGAAGAAAGAGGGATATGAGCTGAGCTGGCAGATCAGGGTCCTGTCCCCACAATTATGGGCTGAAAGGGAGTGGGGGGGAGGGGGCTCTAGGGATGGTCACCCTAAATTTGCCTGTTTCTCAGAGGCCCTCCCATACCTTTCCACTCCCATCCCCTCATGTGGGTTCAGAAGGTGTCAGCTGGGCAGTGGGAGGGTCACAGGGGCCACAGCACAGATGTAGGAGGAGTCTGAGTGAGGTTCCAACTCCAGGGTCTGCACCAGTCTCTCACCCTCCCCCTGTCCTCATTTCCAGAACCCTCTAGAGGCCCCAGCCCCCCACCCACAGGGCCCCCCGTCCACAGCTGGTGAGTCCCAGGAAGCTTTGCCCAGAGGAAGCACTGCCCACCCAGCAAATCCTGAGAGTCTGTCAGGAGATTGAGTAACCCAGGTCCTCAAGGACAGGCTTGTGTCAGGGTTGCGGGGGGATGGGAGGGTTGTTCCTGGATCTGAAGCTGTTGATGGGTGGAGTGGTCATGGCAGAGGGAGATGTGGGGGTTCAGATTGGGGAGGAGGAGCTGAGTTCATGTGGGGAGATGACAGCTCCCACCCCTTCTGCCCCATCCTTAATCTAGGAGGCTCTGAGGATCGGTGTCTCCCACCCACTGGATCAGGTGAGAGGCTCTGTGCAGAGGTGGTGTGTGCCTAATGGGGACAGGGGCTGAGCTATAAGGGTTTCAGGCCCCTTTGAAGTCTCTCACTTGGACCTGCCCTTCACTTGTCTGGGCCTCATGTCTGCAGGTGTGAAAGGAGGGAATCCTTGTCCAGAGCTTAGATTTCCTTTCTGTTCTGGCCCTGACCTCCTGGGAGAGGGCCTCACAGGAAAGTCCCCAGGACATGATGCTATGGGGTCTGTCCCCTCTGTCTCAGTGATGGTGACACTGTACAGGGAGGGACTGGCAGGACATGGGTCCGGGCACCCAGTCCTCCCCCTCAGCTCAGGCTCAGCTCAGAGGAGGGAACAGGGTGGATCAGCCCTGGATCAGCTCCTCGCTCTGATGCTCCTTTTGTGGGGCTGGGCAGTCCCTTCTCTCCTCTGAGTGTTGGGTTCCTGTCTGCTCATCGCTTGTCCCATCCTGTTCACAGGCTGTGGGAGATGAGGTGACATAAGGGCCTCACAGAGCTCAGAAAGGAAGATCCTCATTTCCTAGGAGGGCACCAGGGCCTGCATTGTGGGGTCAGATGAGGGAGAGACCCAGCCTTCACCCTGCCCCTCTCTGTCCTTGCTGAGCTGGGGGCAGGTAATGAGGAAGGATTCTCAGCTTCAGCTGCAGAGGAGGAGCCCAGAGCATGAAGCTCATGTCCCCCTGGGAGGTGGGGAGGCAGCGTGAGGCCAGCACATGGAACCCACAGTCCTCATCTCAGGAGTTTCATTCCAGTCCTAGCCTTGCCCCATCCAGACTGGGTGACCTGCGGTACGTGGTTAACCTCTCTGAGCCTCCGTGAAGTGGGTGCTGGGGTCAGCAATTCCTGGTACATGACTGCTGTGAGGTGAAAGGAGATGAGTGACAGACCCCAGCATGGGCCTCACACACAGAGCAAGTGCTCATTCAATAGCACCTTTGGCTCATTCATGACATCATTGATGTCCTAGGTCCAAAATGGTACTGGATAGGGGTCTTGGTGGCCTTGGTCCTGCTGCTCTCCCTCCTCCTCTTCCTCCTCCTCAGACACCGATGTCAGAGCAAAGGCAGGACCTCAGGTGAGTAGGGAACGGGGTGACCTAGGGCACCAATGGAGTGCTCAGAGCACCTGCCACAGGAAACCAAAAAGATGGAGGTCAGTTGGGAAAAGGATTTCTCCACATTCTCAAATCAGACAATCTTGAAAGAAAACATACAATGTCAGCACACATACAAGGTATTCTTTAATCATTTTGAAACTCATGTCATATGAAACATATGCACACATGTGTGAGGTTTTCCTTCTTTGCTGTGGAATCACAAGGGGAGGGACTCTAATCTCCCAGAGCTGACACTGTCCCTCTTGACCAGCCCAGAGAGGGGCTCATGTCAAACCTCCTGCAGGGACCACACATCCCAAGCACAAAGACACAGGCCAGCATATCAGGTAATTCCTGCCCCAAAGACCCAAGAACTCCAACATCCATGGCCCAGCTTTGACCCTAACTCTCCTGTCTCTTCCCCGAGATCCAGCCCAGCTTTGGACACCCAGGAGGAGGCTCTTTCCCAGAGAAAGAGACAGTTGCCCTGCGGGAGGGTCACAGGGATTTCAGGAGGCTATTGGGAGGGTTAGGCTGGGAGTCTGGGGAACAGGCTGAGAAGGACTGAGAACACACTGTGATCTGGCTCTAGACCTCACCCTGGGCTAGTTGTCCATCTGTGAGCAGGCAAGGCCCACGGCACTGAAATCTCAGGGACCTGCCAGGAGACACCCCCGTTCTGTCCCAGCAGATGCTTCTGTGAAGGACCTGCAGCCTGCAGAGAGCATAGAGCTGGATCCTCAGGTGAGACCCCTGCTCCTATTGAGGCCACCAAGGACCTTCTATTGCCCAGTTTAATCCAACGGACCCTTCCCTGTCCCACCTCACCAGCTTCTCAGCAGCGTCCACACTGACCTCCCCTCTGGGCCCACAGGTCCTTCTGTTGTGACTCACTCCTCCTGGTTTCCTTGTGTCCTCATGGCCACTCCCATGGGACCTCCTTTGCTGGCCCCTCATCCTCTGTCTGACCTTGTGCAGCCCCAGGTCTCAGGAGGAGGCAAGAATAAGTGACTCAACCACAGGTCCCCAGGATCCCTTCATTCATTCACTCAGCAGATGTGAGGGGCTCACTGTCAACCGGCTCCATTTAGGGGGCATAGTGATGCCCTGAGCCCCACTGTATCCACACACCTCGAGCTCACCTGTGGGTGAGGGAGACAATATGCAAACAAACAGTGTCCCAGAGAACAAAGTTCTGTGAATGAACATAAAGCAAGAGGAGGGGATAGAATGCATGGTGGGGGATTAGCAAAAGAGCAGGTGCAGAGGTCCTGGGGAAGGGCCTGCTTCTTCAGGAGGAGGAGCCACGAGGCTGGAGCTCAGTGAGCGAGAGAGAGCTGGTTTGGATGAGAGTCAGAACCACAGAAGCACCCAGAGGCCCAGGTCTTAGGAAACTCCTGCAGGTTCCCTCAGGAGAGGGACCTGGTCTATTTAAAGTATAAGCCATCTCTCTTACAACACGAGGATGATTGACAGGAGGATTTCTACTGTGGAATCGAAGAGACGCTGTTCTGTCTCACTGTCTCCTTCAGACCAGGCAGGATGAAGGCTCTCAGGGAGTGACGTATGCCCAGGTGAACCGCTCAAGACCAAGACCCGTGTTGGGAATGGCTACCTCTCTTTCTCATCCGTTGAGGGGATTGCTGGACACTAAGGGCAGACAAGCAGAAGAGGACAGATGAACAGTCAGGTGGGTCCCATCCTCTCCAGACCTCCAGGATTTTCCCAACCCCAACCACATTTCATTCCTCTTTCTCCCCATTCCAGGCTGCACCTCACACCCTCCAGGATGTAACCTATGCCCAGCTGAACCCCTTGGCCCTCAATCAGAGGACAACTGCACCCCGTTTCTCCCCATCTGATGAGTCCCCAGATGAGCACATTGAGTATGTTGCTCTGTCTGTTCCCTAGCCCAGGAAGGACCCAGAACCCACATTTCAGGAAGGGGGTCTGCATATACCCCAAATAGTCAGAATGCTGCCCCATGGGCACCTGGCTAGTGCCCCAGTCTGGAGACCTGACGAGGACCACCCACAGCTCCTTGGGCCTCTGGGAGTCTTTAGGTCAAAGATAACCTATATCTCTACCTTTTGCAAATAAAGCAACAGACTTCTCAGTAATCAATGTGTGAACCCAAAACGGAAGTGAATGTTTTAAATTAAATTATAATGTAAACTAGAGGCGCAGTGCATGAATTCATGCTTGGGTGGGGTCCTGAGGCTGGGTGCCAATCAGGGATATGGGAGGCGGGGCCAGCTGGCAGAGGGGAGGACTTGCGGGAGGTTGGCTTTAACAGCAAGCTAACCAATGGCAAATTCCACCGGGAATTGGACTCCCTCCTCCCTCCTGTCTGGGTCCAGGGTGGGGATGAAACAATTTCAGAGCTGTCAGGGCCCAATCATCAAGGTCTGGGTCAGTGCACATCATAGCTACTGGCTGGTCATCAGGTCATTCTGGTCATTTGGTCTTAATGGTCACTTTGGCTTTTATATAGATGATTATATAGATCAATAGATATAGATAGATAGATAGATAGATAGATAGATAGATAGATAGATATAGATAGATAATAGATAGATAGATAGATAGATAGATAGATAGATAAATTTAGGGATAGAATTAGAGATAGATAGATATAGAGAGGATTAGAGATAGAGATATTAGACCTATGAAATAAGAAAATTGAAAACCATGAATGAGTATATTGGACAAAGGAATAGCCTTCAGTGTTCAATTCCTTAAGCTATTATATCAAGAATATAATAGCTTAGGGAATTAAAAGCCTGCAGTGAGGACTGGGTTGAGGGGAAAGTAGAGGGACATAAAGGACATCTGTAATACTATCAGCAATAAAAAAATAAACAAAAAAAAATCTTAGAAAAAAAGATAGCATTGAATCCTAGACTACTGGATATTCAAGATCCTCTGTGATGGGACAGGGCTTAGAAGATCATGTCATGTCATTGGGAAGTGGGTGCCCTGAGTGGGAAACCAGGTTCCTCAGGTGATTTGGACTTTTTACCCACAATTCTTAGTTCCATACTCCCAAGACTACACCATGGAAACCCCATCTGGATGGGTATAGCTGGCTTGGTCTTGGTGGTGTTTGGGGTGCTGCTATTTCAGGCTCCAAACAGCCAAAGAAGGACCCATAATGCTGCCAGAGTATGACTAGAGAAAGAACAATGCATGATTCAGAGTGGGGGTTGGGTGCCTTGGATCCCATATGAGAGTCTCAGCATGTAATGGAAGAAAATGGGAAACCCAGCCGAAACCAGTTTGGCTCAGTGGATAGAGCATGGGCTTGGGGACTGAAGGGTCCCGGGGTCGATTCCGGTCAAGGGCATGTACCTTGGTTGCGGGCATATCCCCAGTAGGGGGTGTGCAAGAGGCAGCTGATTGATGACTCTCTCATCGATGTTTCTAACTCTCTATCTCTCTTCCTTCCTCTCTGTACAAAATCAATAAAATATATATTTTAAAAAAAAAGAAAAGAAAAGAAAATGGGAAACCCAAGTTGGTAGAACTACCTGCTGATTTTTCTAGTGGAATCAACATTGTTTAGGGACACAAAAATGTCTATGGTCTCCCTGTAAAAGCTTCTTCCTCCATTAAATGGGTACTTTCTCTTCCTGTTTTGGTTGACTTTCTGTTATAATCCCCCCTTCTTTCCTCACCCCACATGACTTGAGGGTCCATCCCACATGGCAGGTGTGGGTTTCCACATCTAATATGCTCTTGTTCAGCTCCTGGCATGCTCTCCTCCACTGTTATTTCTGTTTAGAGAATTACATTTATTGTGGTGAACCTTGTTTAATAAATTGTACCAGTTTTGAATGTGCAAAACATATATGTATATATTTTTGGACCATTATGTGGTCCCATTAACGAGGAGGTAACAGTTCAATTCTGGTCAGGGCACATGCCTGGGTTGTGGGTTTGATCCCCCATAGGAGGTGTTCATGAGGCAGCTGATTCACGGTTCTGTCTCATCATTGATGTTTCTATCTCACCCTCCCACTTCCTTCCTTTCAAAAAATCAATAAAAATATATTTTTAAAAATTAACTATGTGGGCAGAATGAGATACAAACCTATGAAAGAAAATTTAAAATGATGTCTAACACCCACCCTGGACCCCACAACATTTCCTGTCTTACTCAGATGACAGGATATGGAGGTTTTTACATATTTTTTTTGTCAAATATTGCATATTTGTCATTCACTTGTAATACATGGTGCGTGCCCTGACTGGTTTGGTTCAGTGGATAGAGGGTCAGCCTGTGGACTGAAAGGTCCCAGGTTGGATTCTGGTCAAGGGCATGTACCTTGGTTGCAGGCACATCCCCAGTAGGAGGTATGCAGGAGTCAGCTGATGGATGTTTCTCTCTCATTGATGTTTCTTACTCTCTATCTCTCTCCCTTCCTCTCTGTAAAATTAAATTATATTAAATAAACAAATTGCTCACATGATCATCATAAACAACCTCACCAGTGCAGTCCATTTCCTTATTTTTCTCTTGTCTTGGAGACACTACCAAATACCCTTGCATGGTGGAGAGTGCCAATGTGACCTGTTTCTACCTCTTTTTCTCTCATCTTCCCCCCACCCCTCAGAGAGTCCCTATGCCTGTAATGGTGTCTGGATATTTTTTTTCTTTTTAAAATGTCCTCCCAATTCCTTATGAGATCAATAGCCATTATTCCCTCAACTGCAGTCTAATCCTGGTCCCAGTTGCTCTAATATTTTCTCTCTCCTCTCCTTTGTGCACAAGTTAATTGCAACATGAATCTTTGAATGCTCAGAGGCTGCTAATCTTATGTTTCCAAATGCAGGAAATGAGTCTTTGTCAATTGGGTCTTTCTGGTGACTGGTATAAATACTGGTAGAAGGTGATGAGGAAAACTTTGTGTATGGCCTTGCTAAAGGCAGAAATTAAATTCCTTTTAAAATATTCATTTCTTTATTATCTTTATTGTTGAGAGAATTACAGATGTCCCCCCCCCTTTACTCCCAATTGCTCCCCTTTACCTGGTTCCTGCCCCATCCCAGGCCTTTTGTGTAGGTCTGACCATTCAACCATGCAGGATGTGGTTCTGCAACAGCTTACATTTAATTGTGGGTGTTACTGTCCTTGAAGAAGAACAATCTCTAAGCCTAAGCTTTACCCTAACCCCTTCATAGATTGTTTATATTTCCCTTTTATATAAAACTAGAGGCCCTGTGCACAAAATTTGTGCACCCAGGCAGGGGTCCTTCAGCCCAGCCTGTGCCCTCTTGCAATCAGAGAGTCCTCAGCAGATGTCTAACTGATGGGTTAGGCCTGCTCCCACCTCCCTTTAGTTGGCAGTTGGACATCCTCAGCACTGTTGAGGATTTGGGAGAGGCTCCCACCACTGCTGCCACACTCGCCAGCAGTGAGCCTGGCTTATGGCTGAGCATCTGACTCCTGGTTTTCAGTGCATGTCATAGCAACTGGTGATTCTGCTGTTCAGTCGATTTGCATATCACCTCTTTATTAGATAGGATTCAAGGAACACAGGCTAGGCTACATATCTGGATTCCCACCAGGAGCGGAAAGAGCTGTCCACATTTCAGTGCTAAATTTGCTTCCACCCTCTCAGGATTAACATACAGAGTGAGAGGTAATTAGGGGAGAGGGTGATGATCCATAGCCTTAAGGAAAACCTGCCAGATATGTATGCATGTTGTTGGTCAAGATTAGAGCCATCGTGAATCAGCACAATCTCCTGAAACCAGGAGAACTGTCTTGACTTGTGGACTCTGATGACAACTTTGAATTTTCTTTGCAGTGTCGGGTTGGTACTAGTCATCCTCCAGGAAAAGTGCTAAACGCCCCACGGAAGGTGTTAGAGAAGAGTTCTTTTTTAAAAAGATATTTTTATTTAAAAAACAATTTTTATTGATTTCAGAGATGGAGAGAGAGATAGAAACATCAAGGATGAGAGAGACTCATTGATTGGTTGCCTCCTGCATGCCTCCTACTGGAGATCAAACCTCAAACCTGGGCATGTGCCCTTGACCAGAATTGAACCCGAGACACTTCAGTCTGCAGGCTGTTGCTCTCACCACTGAACCAAACCAGTTAGGGCTATGGCAGAGTTTTCGATGATTTATTCTTCAGCTGCTAAAGTGAAGCTCAAGATGCAGTGTTATCTTTAAGGGGGAGGGTAAGTTAAAGACAATAAGAATGCCATGGCAACCCCTATTCTGGATATCGATGCAAAAAAAAGGTAAAAGCATCTATTCATAAAGATATGTGTGCCCATGGATTATGGATGTCAGCAACCTTCACCCTCGCCACTCCACCTTCACCACCTCACACAGCCAGGTGTGTGCACTTCCTGCATCCTGGAGAGTAAGACTTCTTCTCATTGCCAGAAGAGCGGATGAGGAGCGAACATTCAGAAACACTGGGTGCAGGTTCAGCTCCCACGAGATGCCCCTGTTGACCTGCATTTTTTGAGGCTGCGAACTTGGGAAACATGGTGCTCCTGTCAATCAGGAGGCAGGGCTGAGCAAAGCAGAGATGGTCCAGGATGTGGTGGGCAGTGTCTCCACACCGCATGTGTCCTATTCACCTGGTGCCAGCCTCACAGGAAGAGGACCAGTCTTTTCACTAAAAACAGAGGTGCTGAGGGTCTGATGTGAACCACATCCTGACCACACTTCACGTCTAACATACCACATTTCCTTTTCCTAAGCTCTACACTCGCATAAGGACTTTCACATAATTTTTCTGCCATTGGAAAGCCATAGCAATTATTCTATTTAAAACCTTTCAACAGCCCCTGGTCAAGCTAATGTAGAAAAGTAGTGAATAGTCTGAAGCAATCTTCAGGAGAAATATGACATCTGTCTGGGGGCTAGTATCTATTAAGACCTTGTGCCAGTACATATTCTTCACTCTCCTGAGAAACAAAAAACAGAGTGGACAGTTGGATTCTGCATTTGTAGAAGAGAAGACAACCTATAAGCTTTGCTTTTTGTTATTTTAGTTGAAATCATTTCTTGTGTATGAGTCAAAATCAATGTCTTATATTTATACTAGAGGCCCCAGTGCACAAAATTCATACATGTGGGGTGGGTCCCTAAGTCCAGCCTGCATTCTCTCCAATCAAGGACCTCTTGAGGGATGTCTGACTGCTGGGTTTTTTTTTCATATATATATATATATATATATATATATATATATATATCCTGTTTTCCCATAAATAATACAGTGTCTTATATTAATTTTTTCTCCCAAAGTTGCGCTAGGTCTTATTTTTAGCGGATGTCTTATCTTTCCATGTGCTAGGTCTTATTTTCCGAGGATGTCTTATTTTCAGGGAAACACAGTATATATATATATATATATATATATATATATATATATATATATTATTGATTGTTTTACGGAGAGGAAGAGAGAGAGATAGAGAGTTAGAAACATCGATGAGAGAGAATCACTGATTAGCTGCCTCTTGCACACCTCCTACTGGGGATATGCCTGCAACCAAGGTACATGCCCTTGACCGGAATGGAACCCGGGACCTTTCAGTTCGCAGGCCGATGCTCTATCCACTGAGCCAAACCAGTTTCGGCTGACTGCTGGTTTAGGGAAACCTTCAGTCAAACATCCCTCTCACAATCCGGGATTGCTGGCTCCTAACTGCTCGCCTGCCAGTTGGCCTGATCACCCCCTAACTGCCCTCCGCTGCTGGCCTCATTGCCCTTCACTGCCTCTACCATGGCCCCTGGCACTGTGACTTTGTCCAAAAGAATGTCCAGAAGATGTTCGGTCTCATTAGCATATTACCCTTTTATTAGTATAGATGGAAAGAGAGAGGTGAGAGAGACACATCAATTGGTTGCCTCACAAACACATCAAGACCATGGCCAGGAATCGAACCCGTGACACTTTCATGCATGGGCCGATGCTCGAACCGCTGAGAAACACTGGCCAGGGCTGGAAGTTGGCACTCGGTCCAACATCTTTCCATTCCCCTATCCTGCTTGTGTTGAGGATCATCCCACTCTATGTTTCTATGAGTTTGGCATTGGTAGATTTCACAGATAAGTGAGAACATAGAGTATCTGTGCCCCTCTGTCTCATTGATCTCACTTAGCACAATGCTCCAGAGTGTCACCCATGTCAGAGCTGGCAGGATTTGCATCTTCTTCATGGCTGAATGGTATTCATGTATGTATGTATTCAGAAAGTGGCAAATATCACCGATCAGAGCATCCCCCCCTTAAAAGAGATGATTTTCGCAGGCAGCACAGCACAAGGCTATCCCATCAAACACTAATGTGTCAAATCCAAGTGATACTATTCAGGGGAAATGGCACAGTTGACATCTGATGAGGACAGTAAGAGAGGCAGAGTCCAGAGAGGGGCATAGGCATCATTTTGGATATCTCTTTTCCAGGTTGGTATCTAATTTTTCCCATTTGTTTAGAATCCAGGCAAAATCATCTGAACAGAATAAAGGAGTCAATAATGTTCATCTGGTCACGTGGAGATGAAAATTAAATAATATGATATCATATATACATAGAGAGACATTATATACATAGACATTATATACATTATGTACACTTGAAACTTGTACAATTGATGAAACAATGTCACCCCAATAGATGTACTTAAAAAAAAAAAAAGTGGAGGAGAGCATGCGTTGTTAGGTGTGGGGACCCAAACCTGCCAGGTGGAATGGTGCTTCAAGTCATGAAAGTAAAGGGATCATTACAGAAAGCCAACTGAGACATTCAGAGGAAACTCACATTTAATAGAGGGAGAAGATGGTCCAGGGAACACTCAGACATCTCCTGTACCAAACTATGTTCATCCTGTTTGAAAAATCAGCTGGCAGGTCTCCTGATGCATAGTCCCTACAATCCTTCAGCGCCTCCTGGGGTTTTCAAATGGAACCCAAGGCTCCCCCTGTCTGAAAGGTGCATTTTCCCTCTGCATTCACCTCCTGGCTGCAGCCTGGGTCTGTCTCTGGCTGTTTTGAGCTTCAAATAGCAGCACCCCGAGCACCACCAAGACCAAACCAGCCACGCCCATCTGGATGAGATTCCCCATGGTGTAGTCTTCAGGGTGGGCGGCTGGGAATTGGGAAAAACTGGTCACAGAGGCCAGGACCCTGGATGTCCACTCAGAGCAACCACCTCCCCTTGACAGAACATTACCCTCTGAGCCCAGGCCCATAATTGAGAGTCTCTCCCACTCACTTATCTTGGGGTTCAAGTTGTTTGGTGATGGGCTGAGGGTGTCATCTGCTCCTAAGAATCATGACATGAAGGTGTGAGTGAGGACCTGTGGATACAGAAGCCTTCCTCCTGGGCCCTGTGCTCTCAGATGCCCCACTTCTCAGATCATAACTTTTGCATCATCCCTCACCACCCAGCCCCACAGCAGGAGCAGCAGAGCCTGGAGCTGAGCCAATTCTGATTCCACCCTGTTCCCTCCTCTGAGCTGAGCCTGAGATGAGGGGGAGAACTGGGGGCCCAGACCCTTGTCCTGTCTGTCCCTCCCTGTATAGTGTCACTGTTACTGAGATACAGGTACAGACACCATAACATCATGTCCTGGAGGCTTCCCTGTGAGGCCCCTCTCCCAGGAGGTCAGGGCGAGAACCGACAGGAAATCTAAGCTCTGGACAAGGACTCTCCCCCTTTACACCTGGAGACACTGATGCCCAGGCAGTGGAAGGGCATGTCCAAGTGAGAGACATCAGTGGGGTCTAACCCCTGTCCCCTATGGAAGCACCCATCAGCTCCCCACAGAGCCCCTCACACAGAGTGGGTTGGAGAGACCAATCCTCAGTGTCTCCTGGGATGAGGATGAGTTAGGATGGGTGGGTGCTGCCTTCTCCCACATGAGTCCAGCTCCTCCCCAGCCTGCGCCCCCACATCTCCCTCTGCCATGACCATCCCACCCATCACCAGCCTGAGATCCTGGGACTCCCAGCTCCCCCACCCCCCACCCCCTGGGACACAAGCCCATCCTTGATATTCTGGGTCACTTGATCCCCAGACAGACTCTCAAGACTTGCTGAGTAGGCTGTGCTCTCTCTGGGCAGAAGTTCCCTGGACTTACCACCTGTGGAGGTGGGCTCTGTGGGTGTGGGGCTGGGGCCTCCAGAGGGTCCTGGAACTGAGCACAGGAAGAGGGTGAGAGGCTTGGGGTGACCCTGGAACCCTTTTCACACTGACACTCTCTATCATCTGTGCTGTGGCCCCTGAGAACCTCACACTGCTTCAGTATCCAGGTGAGGGGGAGGGAGTGGACAGGATGGGAGGGCCTCCAAGGAAAATATTTCCGCTGGGTGACCATCCCTAGAGCCCCACCCTCCAATTCAGCCCATGATTGTTCTGGTGACAGGACCCTGTGCTGACAGCTCAGCAGATAGGGTCAGGGCCCTCACCTGAGACCAGGAGCTCCAGGGGCTTACTGGGGTGTGACAGCAGAAAGGGGGAAGAGCTGTCTGAGCTGTAGCACCTGTACATGCCCCCGTGGGCTGAGGTCACAGGACTCATGGAGAACTCTGCCTGGTATGGCCAAGTTTGGTGCTCTGATCTCAGACGCAGGGCGGGGATCGGCTGCTTCCTCCTTGGACAAAAGAAATGTGTCCCCCGAGCTCTGTGACTGACACTGCAGGGTCACGTTCTCTCCTGAGGCCACCCTGGGGCCTGGCTGCACTGAGAGGGAGGGTCTATCAAGCAGGTGTCCTAGAGAAACAGAGGAAGGGTGAGGGCTGCCTGTCCACCTTGTACTACCTTGTACTGCCCTGAGAGTTCCTAGGCCTCTCTCTGAGGACCCTTCTCTCTGAGTCTGTCTCTTCCTCTGAGTCTTCCCCGCTTTCCTCCACCCCCTGCCTCTCTCTCCCTCCCTCCATGGGGCCTGCACTTTCATTCTGGCCTCACCACCTGAGACCCCCAGCAGTTCTCATACAGATTCTGGGTGTCTGTTTGAATCCACGGGCTCCTCACCTGCCACCAGGATGTCCAGGGGTCACTGGGGGCTGACCACTCAGAGGAGAGCTTGTATCCACCGTAGCATCTGTTCTGGCCCACATGGGAGCTGCTCATAGTGCCCAGGGGGAAGTGGGCCTGAGAGAGCCCAACTTTGGGCTGCAGGACAAGGCTCTGGGGGAGGTCCCATTCCCCCTCCTTGTGCAGAGTGAATCTGTCATAGCCGACATCAGAGCAACACTGGAGGGTCAGGCTCTGTCCAGAGGCCACGATGGGCCCTGGTGGCTCAGGAGAGAGGGCTTCCCACACCTGGGAAAGCCATACATGAATGACCAGGTTTGATCCTCTCATAACCCCCTTCTCCTGTCCTGGCCCCCAGGTCTCACCATCTCTCTCTGTGTTTCTGGCTAATGGGCCTCTGGGCTCCCCTTACATAAAAAAATGTCCATAACCTGGTTGATATCTCAGTCCTTGAATGACACAAGAATGGGACTCACCTGAGACTAGCAGCTCCAGCATATCATTGGGGTGTGAGCACACCTGGGTTCTGTCCCTGTAGCAGCCATAGCATCTGAACGCCCACCTGTGGCTGAGGTTCACAGGGCCCAGAGGGAACAGGACTTGGGACTGCCCACTGGGCTGTTGCTGTGAGTCCAGGGTCAAGGAGAGCCTGTGATCTCCTTCCTTAGTCAGATGGAACCTGTCATATCCCTGCCGTGAGCGACACTGGAGGGTCACGTTCCCTCCTTAGGGCACGACAGGGCCGGGCAAGGCTGAGAGGCTGGGTTTGCTGTAGGATCCTAGGAGAGGAGGCAGCGTGTTAAATGGGCTCACATCTCCCTCATGTCCCCCAGGGCTGGGCTGTGAGAGGGAGACACCCTTAGAGCAGAACCCCTTCCTGAAGGCAGAGCCTGAGGCTGGGACCCTGCCTGCCCTCTCACCTGTCACCACCAGCTCCAGGGGGTCACTGGACTCTGACCAGCCAGTGGGGTTGCGATAGTAACAGTGATATATCCCTGCATCATTGTCTGTCATGTGTGTGATGGAGAACTTGGCCTTGCCCCAGGGCTCCAGTGGCTTATGTTTGTTCCAATATGCTGGGCGTTTCTCTTTATACAGACTGTGCACTTGAAACCCTCGGTTCCCTTGACACCAGATGGTTACGGGGCTCCCATAAGGAACCTGGCACAGCCCAGATGCTGTGTCTGAGGAGGGTCCCTGGAAGGAAACCAGTGACTTCATTACAAAGTCCTTCCCACCTCATCCTCCAGATCTCCCACCAGCCAAAAATTGCATCACCTCATCGCAGCACCTTTGTACTCTCTCCTGAGCCCCAGGAGTGAAGGAAGAGGAGGAACATGGAGCCTGGGGAGCACTCACCTGCCTGAACCTAGGTCCTCTGGTCCAGACTTAGTTCTGGAAGTGAGTTTCCATCAGAGATTAGTAACTGTACATCTCAGCTGATTTTCTCTCCGTAAGGCCACATCCACTTGAGCTGCATGAGCCTAAGGTTCCCCATGAACACAGGGGTGTAGCCTCCAGTCTGCTCCAGATCCCTGTCCCCATGTCTGAAACTGACTGAGGAAGAGAAGAATAGTGAGGATGGTCACCATGATGTCTGCTGTGAGGGCTCCTCTCTGCAGATGGAGTAGGTCTGGTCCTGAAGGACAGAGATGCACAGGATGTGGTGAGTGAGGATCTGCTGCCCTTCAGGGTTTTCACACCTGTGGACTTACAGCCAGGGGAGGGCAGCACCCTGGGCCTGGCTCTGCATCTCCCCAGGAGGAGGGCTCAGGGGGAGTCCAGGTTTCAGGAGGCAGCTCAGCAGTGTCTGAGGTCTCACCTGACCCTCAGGGTCTCATGTGCACATGCATCTTGCAAGGCTCCCCAGACTTACCTCCACCCACCTTGTTGGTATTTTATTTACAAATAATTCATACATTAGCCTTCAAATGTCCTCGTCTACTTGTCTGAGTTCTCAAAATTCAGGCAATGTGTCTCCTGGATCACGGATGTATTTCTGGTACCTGGATCAATACCTGGCAGGTAGACAGAGATAAATATTTGTTTATGGAAGAATCCAAGACAGAAAGTAATTTCCACTTGTGGTGGCTGAGAAGGTACGTGATTGCCCTCTTTAGAGCCAGCCCACCGGGGGTTGGCTCCAATAGAGAACAAAGACCTGCCTTTTCGGACTGAAAGTTCAGACCAGACAGAGTCCTAGGAGTCAGATGAGACCTCAGAGCTGAGCTGCATCTCCAGAGGCCTGGACTCCCCTGAGCGCTCATCCTGGGGAAACCCAGAGCTACCCAGGGCGGGGCCGTCCACTTGCTGTGGGCCCACATCTGAGGGAAGCCAGAAGGGAGGCAGCAGCTCCTAATTCACCACATCCTGTATGTGTCTGTCCTTCAGGCCCAGACTTTTCCATCTGCAGAGCAGGAGCCCTCAGAGCAGACACCATGGTGTCCATCCTCTCTGCTCTTCTCTGCCTCGGTCAGTTTTGTACACAGGGAGGGATGGCAGGAGGGGGTGGCACCCCCTTGTTCATGGGGAATCTCAGGCTCAGGAAGCTAAAGTGGACTGAGCTCTAATGGGAGGGGAATCAGCTGAGACGTCTGGTTGCAAATCTCTCACAGAGACTCTCTTCCAGGGCTGAGTCTGGACCAAGGGACCGGTGTGCAGGCAGGTGAGTTGACCCCAGGTCCCATGTCCCTCCTCTTCCTTTACCCTTGGGGCCTAGGAGAAAGCACTGGGTTGATAGGATGAGGTGGTAAAACAGAAGGACCTTGAGATGACTTGGGGAATGATGGTGGGCAGAGTATTTCTAATGCACCCTCTGCTTTCCTTACAGGTGAAGTTTTCATACCCACCATCTGTGCTCAGCCAAACTCTGAGAAGTCCTTGAAGCTCTTGTGTCAGGGGTTCAAGAAGAACCTTATTTTCCATTTGTATAAAGAAGAAAAACATATGTTCCAGGGTGAACAGACCCCACAGGAGACCCCAGGGAAGGGCAAGTCTACAAATAGGACAGAGCACTCTTCAAGGAGATATCGCTGTTACTGCCTCAGTCCTGGCAGGTCAGAGCACAGTGACCCCCTGGATCTGGTGCTGACAGGTGAGAGGACACTCAGGGCTCTGCCCTCAGGAAGGGGGTGTGCTCTCAGGGTGTCCTCTTCTCACAGCCCAGCACTGGGGAATGCGATAGAGGTGTGAGCCCATCTAGCACGTGCACTCCTTCTTTCCTAGGATCCTATCCAATACACTGACCCTCATACAAGCCAAGAGTTGCTGTGACGTCAGGAGGGTCCAGAATTCTCCCGTGTGTCTCACCTCGGGGACTTTATTGGTTGGTTCTGAGGAAGAAAAGAGATCACGACATCTCATGGATCCTGTACTCAAAGCTCTATGAAGAGCCCCTAGGCATTTTTACCCTGGGCCTTCACCTCAGGAACTTCATCCCTCGGGGGAACTTCCACTCCATTTGGGAATTCGTGTGCAACAACTATTTCAGTAAGGACCCTCAGGAATGGCCCCACCCAAGTGAGCCAATAGAGTTCCTGGGCTCAGGTGAGGGGCCCTGACTTTAACTTTTGTGACCTCGGGGTGCTGTTCCCAGGAGAGAGATATGGGCTGAAAGCAAAGTGGCGGGGTTCTGGAAAGGGTCACCCCAAGGAGATCTGTTCCTTGGAGACCCTTCCACTTTCACCCACCTCTCTGCCTCACGTGGGGTTTGAAAGGTGCCTTGTGGGATCAGGGGGACCTTGGGTGGGCTTCAGAGCAAATTCAAGAGGATAAAACCCTCAAACCCTTCCTATACTCATCTACAACCCGCTGGGGTCCCAGCCCCCGCCTACCAGGTCTGATGAGTCACCTTGAACTCTGCTCAAAGGGAGCACAGAGCACCCCAGGGAAGTTCTGAGTCTCTCAAGGGGTCCAAATTCTCCTCAGATACTTAAGGATGGGCTTGTGTCTTGGGGCTCCTGGGTGTCAGACAAGGATTCTGGGGGGCCACATGGATTCAAAGGTCTGCTGGGAGGTGACAGGTGGGGAGGTCATGGCAGAAGGAGGCCCAGGCTGAGTGAGGAGCAGCCAGCGTCAAGTGGGGAGATGGCAGCACCCACACCTCACTTTCCATCCTGATCCCTAGGACCCACTGAGAATCAGACACCCACAACCACATTGTCAGGCCTGCAGAGAGGTAAGTGAGGGTCTCTGTGTGGAGGTGGTAGGGGTGTCCATGGCGGGCAGGGGGCTCAGTTACCTCTAATTTGGACACAGATTTTCCTTGTGTGTCTTCAAGTGTGAAAGGTGAGAGAATCCTTGTCCAGAGATTCGATTTCCTGTCGGTTCTGGCCCAGACCTCCTGGGAGAGGGCCTCACAGGGAAGCCCCCAGACGTGATGTTATGGGGCCTGTCCCTTCTGTCTCAGTGATGGTGACACTGTACAGGGAGGGATGGGCAGGATGCAGGACCGGGCACCCAGTCCTCCCCTTCAGGTCAGGCTCAGCTCAGAGGAGGGAACAGGTTGAATCAGAACTGGCTCAGCTCCAGGCTCTGCTACTCCTGCTGTGGGGCTGGGTGGTGAGGGATGATACAAAAGTTATGATCTGAGAAGTGGGGCATCTGAGAGCACAGGACTCAGGAGGAAGGCTCCTGTCTCCCCAGGTCCTCACTCACACCTTCATGTCATGATTCTTAGGAGCAGCTGACACCCTCAGCCCATCACCAAACAACTCGGACCCCAAGATAAGTGAGTGGGAGAGACTCTCAGTTATGGGCCTGGGCTCAGAGGGTAATGTCCTGTCAAGGGGAGGTGGGTGCTCTGGGTGGATATCCAGGGTCCTGGCCTCTGTGACCTGTTTTTCCCAATTCCCAGCCGCCCACCCGGAAGACTACACCGTGGGGAATCTCATCCAGATGGGCGTGGCTGGTTTGGTCCTGGTGGTGCTTGGGTTGCTGCTATTTCAGGCTTTAAACTGACAGAGACAGACCCAGGATGCAGCCAGAAGGTGAATGCAGAGGGAACAATGCACCTTTCAGGGAGGGGGAGCCTTGGACCCCATCTGAGGACCCCAGGAGGCTCTTAAGGAACATCGGGACTATGAGTTGGGAGACCTGCCAGTTGATTTTTCTAATGGAATGAACATGATTTGGTGCAGGAGATGTCTGAGTGTTCCCTGGACCAGCTTCTCCCTCTATTAAATGTGAGTTTCCTCACCATGTCTCGGTTGGCTTTCTGCAATGACTCCCCCCGCCCCCCCACACACACACTTCTTCCCTCATCCCTGAGATTTGAAGCACCATTCCACCTGGCAGGTGTGGGTCCCCACATCTAACACCACATGATCTCCTCCACTTTAAAAAAAATTACATTTATTGGGGTGACATGGTTTCATCAATTGTACAAGTTTCAAGTGTACAATTCTATTTTACAATATCTGTCTATAAAAAATACCATATTTTTAAGTTTTTATCTCCACGTGACCAGATGAACATTATTGAGTCCTTTCTTCTGTTCATTTTGCCTGGATTCTAAAAAAATGGGAAAAATTAGATACAAACCTAGAAAAGAGAAATCCAAAATGATACCTATGCCCCTCTCTGGACCCTGCCTCCCTTACTGTCCTCATCAGATGTCAACTGTGCCATTTCCCCAGCAATGGTATCACTTGGATTCGACACATTAGTGTTTGATGGGATAGCCTGACACTGTGCTGCTTCTGAAAATCATCTCCTTTTAGGGTGCTCTGATCTGTGACATTTGCCACTTTCTGAATACATACATACATGAATACCATTCAGCCATGAAGAAGACGCAAATCCTGCCAGCTCTGACATGGGTGACACTCTGGGGCATTGTGCTAGGTGAGATAAATGGGACAGAAGGAGACAGATACTGTATGTTCTCACTTATTTGTGGAATCTACCAATATCAAACACATAGAAACATAGAGTGGGATGATCCACAACACAAGCAGGATAGGGGAATGGAAAGATGTTGGACAGAGTGCCAACTTCCAGCCTTGGCCAGCATTTCTCAGCAGTTTGAGCATCGACCCATGCATGAAAGTGTCATGGGTTCAATTCCTGGCCCTGGTATTGATGTGTTTGGGAGGCAACCAGTTGATGTGTCTCTCTCACCTCTCTATCTCCATTTATACTAATAAATGGGTAATATGCTAATTAGACTGAACATCTTTCGAATACCCTTTGAGACAAAGTCACAGAGACAGGGGCCATGGCAGAGGCAGTTAGGAGCAATCAGGCCAGCAGGAGAGGGCAGTTAGTGGGTGATCAGGCCGACAGGCAGGCTAGCAATTAGGAGCCAGCAGTCCTGGATTGTGAGGGGGATATCGACTGACAGTTTCCCTAAACCAGCAGTCAGATATCCCCCAAAGGGTACTGGATTGGAGTAGATGCAGGCCAGGCTGTGGGGATCCCTCCTCCTTCGTGCATGTATTTTGTATATAGTATAAATATAAGACACTGATTTTGCTCAGACACAAGAAATGATTTCAACTAAAATAACCAAAAGTAGACCTTGTAGAATGTCTTCTCTTATAGAAATACAGAGTCCAACTGTCCACCCTTGCTTTTTGTTTCTCATGTGCGGGGGTTGAAGAATATGCACTGGCATAAGGCCTTAGTAGGACTAGCTGCCAGAGATGTCATATTACTCCTGAAAATTGCTTCTGAATATTCACAACTTTTTCTACATTAGCTTGGCCAGGGGCTGTTGAAAGCTATAAATGGAATAACTGATATGACTTACCAATAGCAGAAAAATAATGTGAAAGTCCTTATGAGACTGTGGGGCTTAGGAAAAGTAAATGTGGTACGTTAGACCTGAGGTCTGGTCAGGACGTGGCTCACATCAGACCTTCAGCACCTCTGTTTTTAGTGAAAAGACTGGTATTCTTCCTGTGAGGCTGGCACCTGGTGAACAGGACACATGCGGTGTGGAGAAACTGCCCACCACATCCTGGACCATCTCTGCTTTGCTCAGCCCTGCCTCCTGATTGACAGGAGCACCATATTCCCCAAGTTCGCAGCCTCAAAAAATGCAGGTCAACAGGGGCATATCACAGGAGCTGAACCTACACTCAGTGTCTCTGAATGTTCACTCCTCACCTGCTCCTCTAGAAATGAGAAGTCTCACTCTCCAGGATGCAGGAAGTGCACACACCTGGCTGTGTGAGGTGGTGAAGGTGGAGTGGTGAGGGTGAAGGTTGCTGACATCCATAATCCATGGGCACACATATCTTTATGAATAGATGCTTTTACCTTTTTTTGCATCGATATCCAGAATAGGGGTTGCCATTGGCATTCTTATTGTCTTTAACTTACCCTCCCCCTTGAAGATAACACTGAATCTTGAGCTTCATTTTAGCAGCTGAAGAATAAATCATTGAAAACTCTGCCATAGCCCTAACTGGTTTGGTTCAGTGGTGAGAGCAACAGCCTGCAGACTGTAGGGTCCTGGGTTCAAATCTGGTCAAGGGCACATGCCCAGGTTTGAGGTTTGATCTCCAATTGGAGGCATGCAGGAGGAAACCAATCAATGGGTCTCTCTCATCCTTGATGTTTCAATCTCTCTATCCATCTCTGAAATCAATAAAAATTGTTTTTTAAATAAAAATATCTTTTTAAAAAAGAACTCTTTTCTAGCACCTTCCATGGGGCATTTAGCACTTTTCCTGATGGATGAGCAGCACCAACCCGACACTGCAAAGAAAATTCAAAGTTGTCCCTGGAGAGTCCACAAGTCAGGACAGTTGTCCTGGTTTCAGGAGGTTGAACTCATTCATGATGGCTCTAATGTTGACCAACAACATGCATGCATATCTGGCAGGTTTTCCTTAAGAGGATGGACCACCATTCTCTCCCCTAATTACCTCTCACTTTGTATGTTAATCCTGAGAGAGTGGATGTAAATTCAGCACTGAGATGTGGACAGGTCCCTCTCCCCCTCCTGGTGGGCATCCAGATATGTAGCTTAGCCTGTGTTCCTTGAATCCTATCTAATTGACAGGAGGTAATATGCAAATCGACTGAATGGCATAATGGACAGTCACTATGACATGCACTGATCACCAGGGGCCAGATTCTCAGCCAGAAGCCAGGCTCACCACTGGTGAGTGTAGCGGCAGTGATGGGACCCTCTTCTGCTTCCACAACTAAGGATGTCCAACTGCCAACTAAGGGGAGCTGAGAGCAGGCCTAAGCCATCAGTTGGACATCTGCTGAGGACTCTCTGATTGCAAGAGGGCACAGGCTGGGCTGAAGGACCCCTGCCTGGGTGCACAAATTTTGTGTACAGGGCCTCTAGTTTTTTATAAAAGGGAAATATAAACATGAGTCTATGCTTTACATACGATATATGAAGGGGTTAGGGTAAAGCTTAGGCTTAGAAATTGTTCTTCTTCAAGGACAGTAACACCCACAATTAAATGTAAGCTGTTGCAGAATCAAATCCTGCATGGTTGAATGGTCAGACCTCCACAAAAGGCAAGGGGTGGGGCAGGAACTAGGTAGAGGGGGGCAATTGGGACTAAAGGGGGGAAACATCTGTAATGCTATCAGCAATAAAGATAATAACTAAATAAATATTTTTAAAAGTAATATAATTTCTGACTTTAGCGAGGACATACGCAAAGATTTCCTCATCACCTTCTACCAGTATTTATACCAGTCACCAGAAAGACCTAATTGACAAAGACTCATTTCCTGCATTTGGAAACTAAAGATTAGCAGCCTTTGAGCATGCAAAGATTCATGTTGCAATTAACTTGTGTATAAAGTAGAGGAGAGAGAAAATATTAGAACAACTGGGCCCAGACTGCAGTTGAGGGAATGATGGCTATTTGAAGTCCTAAGGGAGTGGGAGGACATTTTACAAAGAGAAAAACATCCAGACACTATGATAGACAGAGGGACTCTCTGAGGGGGGTATATGAGAGAAAACCAGTTGGAAACAGGTCTTGGGGGTGGGAAACTAAGAATTGTGGGTAAAAAGATCACAAAGGGCAGAGTAGACAAAAATCTCCTGAGGACCCTGGATTCCCACCCTGGGCACCCACCTCCCCTTGATATGACATGACCCAATGGGCCCAGTCCCATCGCAAAGGATCTTGCATATCCAGTCATCTAGGATTCAATGCAACCTTTTTTTCTAATGTTTTTTTTTTTAGTATATTTTTTATTGTTGACAGTGTTACGAATGTCCTTTATGTCCCTCTACTTCCCCCTCAACCCAGCCCTTACTGCAGGCCTTTAAATCTTGGTATAACAGCTTAAGGCATTGACCATTTAAGTCTTTTCCTTTGTCCAATATATTCATTCGTTGCTTTCAATTTTCTTATTTCATAGGTCTGATATCTCTATCTCTAGTACTATCTCTCTATCTATCATCTATCTATCTATCCATATATCTATCTCCCTATCATCATCTATCTACCTATCTGTTATCTCTATCTCTATCTATCTATCTATCTATCTATCTATCTATCTATCTATCTTTCACCTATATAAAAGCTGAAGTGACTGTTAAGACCAAACGACCGGAAGGAGGGTTTGACATGATGACCAGCCAGTAGCTATGATGTGCACTGACCCAGACCTTGCTGCTAGGGCCCTGACAGCCTTGAATCTGGTTCTCCCCCACCCTGAACCATACAGGAGGTAGGAGGGAGTCCAATTCCCGGTGGAATTTGCCATTGGTTAGCTTGCTGTTAAAGCCGACCTCCCGCAGGTCCTCCCCTCTGCCAGCTGGCCCCACCCACATGGCCCTGATTGGCACCCGGCCTCAGGATCCCACCGAAGCATGAATTCATGCACTGCGCCTCTAGTTTACATTATAATTTAATTAAAAACGTTCACTTCCATTTTGGGTTCACACATTGATTACTGAGAAGTCTGTTGCTTTATTTGCAAAAGGTAGAGATATAGGTTATCTTTGACCTAAAGACTCCCAGAGGCCCAAGGAACTGTGGGTGGTTCTCGTCAGGTCTCCAGACTGGGACACTAGCCACGTGCCCATGGGGCAGCATTCCGGCTTTTCGGGGATATGTGTAGGCCCATAATGTGGGTTCTGGGTCCTTCCTGGTCTAAAGGACGGACAAAGCAACATACTCAATGTGCTCATCTGGGGGCTCATCAGATGGGGAGAAACAGGGTGCAGTTGTCCTTTGATTGAGGACCAAGGGGTTCAGCTGGGCGTAGGTCACATCCTGGGGGGTGTGAGGTGCAGCCTGGAGCAGGTGGAGAAAGAGGGATGAAACGTGGTTGGGGTTGGGAAAAACCTGCAAGTCTGGAAAGGACGGGACCCACCTGACTGTCCATCTGTCTGTCCTCTTCTGCTAGTCTGCCCTTTGTGTCCAGCAATCCCCTCAACAGAGGGAAAGGAGAGGTGGCCATTCCTGGTCCGGGTCTTGGTCTTGAGCGATTCACCTGGGTATACGTCACTCCCTGAGAGCCTTCATGCTGCCTGGTCTGAAGGAGACAGTGAGACAGAACAGCGTCTCCTTGATTCTACAGTAGAAATCCTCCTGTCAATCATCCTCGTGTTGCCAGAGAGATGGCTTACACTTTAAATAGACCAGGTCCCTCTCCTGATGGAACCTGCAGGGCCTTCCTAAGACCTGGAGCCTCTGGATGCTTCTGTGGTTCTGACTCATCCTAACGAGCTCTCTCTTGCTCACTGAGCTCCACTCTCATGGCCCCTCCTCCCTGTCTCAGTACCTCTGCACCTGCTCTTTCCCTGTCCCCCCACCATGCACTCTATCCCCTTCTCTTGTTTTATGTTCCTTCACAGCACTGTGCTCTCTGGAACACTGTCTGCTTGTTTGCATATTGTCTCCTTGGCCCACAGGTGAGCTCGAGGCGTGTGGACACAGCGTGGCTCAGGGCTGTACTGTGGCCCCTAAATGGAGCCAGTACAGTGAGCCCCTCACATCTGCTGGGTGAATGAATGAAGGCGACCTGGGGATCTGTGAGTGAGACACTCATTCCTGCCTCCTCCTGAGACCTGGGGCTGCACCCGGTCACACAGAGGATGAGGGACCAGCAAAGGAGGCCCCATGTGAGGGGCTATGAGGTCACAAGGAAACCTGAAGGGAGGTCAGTGTGGACGCTGCTGAGAAGCAGGTGAGGTGAGACAGGGAAGGATACATTAGATTAAACTGGGCAACAGAAGGTCCTTAGTAGCCTGGACAGGTGCAGGGGTCTCACCTGAGGGTCCAGCTCCATGCTCTCCCCAGGCTGCAGGTCCTTCATGGCAGCATCTGCTGGGCAGTACAGGGGGGTGTCTCCTGGCCAGTACCCGAGATCTCAGGGCTGCAGGCCCTGCCTGCTCACAGATGGACAACTAACCCATGGTGAGGTGCAGAGCCTGGTCACACCTCAGTCCTTCTCAGCCTGTCCCCCAGCCTCACAGCCTAACCCTCCCCATTACCTTCTGAAATCCCTGTGCCCCTCCCCAAGGGCAGCTGTCTCTTCCTCTCACAAAGAGCCTCATCCTGAGTGTCCACATCTGGGCTGGAGCTGGGTGAAGAGACAGGGGTGTTAGGGGCAGAAATGGGCCATTGGTGGTGGTGTTCTTGGGTCTTTGGGGCAGGAATTACATGATCTGCAGGCCTCTGTCCTTGCCCTTGGGGTGTGTGGTCCTGCAGGAGGTTGGACATGAGCCCCTCTCTGGGCTGGTCACGAGGGACAGTCTCAGCCCTGGGAGATAGAACGCCTCCCCTGTGATTCCACAGGAAAGAAGGAAAATGTAACACACACGTGTGCATATGTTTCATATGTCATGAGATTCAAAATGATTGAAGATTACCTTGAATGTGTGCTGAAGTTGTTTTCTATCAAGATTTCCTGATGTGAGATTCTGGAGAAATCCTAATTCCAGCTGACCTTCTAGATCTAATTGGTTTCCGGTGGCAGGTGTTCAGAGCCCCTCTCCCTCCTGTGACCCATATCATCCCGTTCCCTACTCACCTGACATCCTGCCTTTGCTCTGACACCAGTGTCGGAGGAGGAAGAAGAAGAGAAGGGAGAGCAGTAGGACCAGGGTCACTGACACCCCGATTATGTACCATTTGGGACCTAGGACATGAGTGATGTCATGAGTTAATCAAGGATGCCATTGAAAGAGCACCTACCGTGTGTGAGGCACGTGCTGGGATCTTACTCATCTCCTCACCTCACAGTCATGCACCACCCAGCTTCACTGAGGTTCAGAGAGGTTAACCATGTGCCCCAGATCACCCAGCTTGGATGGGACAGGGCTGGGACTAGTGCCCAGGACTGGGGGTTCCCTGTGCTGTTCTCACACTGACTCCAGAGGGACAAGAGCTTTGTGATCTGGTCTTCTCCTTTCTAGGGGCCTGTCCATGTCTCATCTGGAACTGAGGGTCCTGCCTGGTTACCCCATCTCCAGCATAGCAGGGGCAGGTACAAGCAGGGTGTGGGGTGACATTTGAGTCTCTCCCTCACCCTTCCAACCATGCATGCCCTGATGCCCCCTTGGGAAGTTCAGCCTGGGGTGGGAGCTCTGCCTTCCTGAGCTCTGTGAAGCCCTTCTTCACCTCATCTCCCAGCAGCCTGTGAGTAGGATGGGACCAGCAGACAGGAGCTCCACAATCAGAGGTGACAAGAGAACACCCAGCCCCACAGCAGGAGTAGCAGAGCCAGGAACTGAACCAGGGCTGATCCACCTGTTCCCTCCTCTGAGCTGAGTCTGACCTGAGGGGAGGACTGGGTTCCCGGACCCTTTTCCTGCCTGTCCCTCCCTGTACAGTGTCACCATCACTGAGACAGAGGGGACAGGCCCCGTAACATCACATCCTGGGGGCTTTCCTGTGAGGCCCCTCTCCCAGGAGGTCAGGGCCACAACCGACAGAAAATCTAAGCTCTGGAAAGGGTTCTCTCCTTTTACACCTGGAGACACTGAGGCCCATACAGGGGAAGGGTGGGTCCAAGTCATCATATCCAGCAGGGTCTGAACCCCTGCATGGCTGATCCATGTCCCCCATGGAAGCACCAACCACCTCCCCACAGAGACCCTCACTTACCCTTTGGGGGCCTGACCCTGTGGGTGGGAGAGACACCTGAGATCAGGATGGGGATAGAAGGGAGGGGGCTGTCATTTCCATACATGAGCCCAACTCCTTCCCCAGCCTGCATCCCCAAATCTCCCTCTGTCATGACCACCCCACCCATCACCTGCCTCAGACCCTGGGACTCACAGGTCCCCAGGACACAAGCCCATCCTTGAGGACCTGGCTCACTTGACCACCTGACAGACTTAGGACTTCCTGGGTGGGCTGTGCTTCCTGAGCAGAGCTCCCCAGAACTCACCAGCTGTGGAGGTGAGCCCCGTGGGTGGTGGGCTGAGGCCTCCATAAGGTTCTGGAAGTGAGTGCAGGAAGAGGGTGAGAAGCTTTGCCTGACACAAGACCCCATTTCACACAGACACCCTCTTACATTTGTGCTGTGGCCCCTGACACCCTCCCACTGCTTCAGTATCCAGGTGACTGGGAGGTAGTGGACGAGGTGGGAGGGCCTCTGAGAAACAGATCTCCTCTGAGTGACCATCCTTAAAACCTCTCACATCAGTTTCAGACCATAATTCTCCTGGGAATGGGACCCTGAGCTGACAGCTCAGCAGACAGGGACAGGGGCCCTCACCTGAGACCAGGAGCTCCAGGGAGTCACTGGGGTGTGACAGCAGGAAGGGGGAGGAGGTGCGTGAGCTGTAGCACCTGTAGGTGCCCCCATGGGCTGAGGTCACAGGACTTATGGAGAACTCTGCCTGGTAATGCTGTGCTCGATGCTCTGATCTCAGATGAATGGGGAGATCGGCTGTCCCCTCCTTTGACAGAAGGAACATGTCCCTCTGGCTCCGTGACTGACATTGCAGGGTCACGTTCTCTCCTGAGGCCACTCTGGGGCCTGATTGTACCAACAGGCAAGGTGTGTCAGACAGCCATCCTAGAGAGAAAGAGAGAGTGGGAGAGAGGAGGGTGAAGGCTGCCTGCCCAGCTTGTTCTGCCCTGAGAGTCATCCGGCCTCTCTCTGAGGACCCTCCCCACTCTCTTTCTCTGTTTTTCTGTATCTTCCCCTCTCCCCTCCAACCGTCTTTCCTCCTCTGTTTCTCCCCCCTCCCTGCACTTTCACTTTCATTCTGGCCTTACCACCTGAGACCACCAGCAGAGTCTGGGTCCCTTACTGAACCCACTGGCTCCTCACCTGTCACCAGGATGTCCAGGGGATCACTGGGGTTGACCACTCAGAGGAGAGCTTGTATCCACCGTAGCATCGGTACCGGCCCCCATGTGAGTGCCCAGGGGGAAGTGGGCCTGAGAGAGCCCAGCCTGGGGCTGCAGGACAAAGCTCTGGAGGAGGTCCCGATCCCCCTCCTTGTGCAGAGTGTATCTGTCATAGCCGACATCAGAGCGACACTGGAAGGTCAGGATCTGTCCATAGGCCACGATCGGGCCCTGCTGGCTCAGGAGGGAGGGCTTCCCAGACTCACCTGGGGAGACCAGACATGAATTAATTGCAGGTTCTTCTTCTCCCATAATCCTCTTCTCCTGTCCTGGCTCCCAGGTCTCACTGTATCTCTCTGTGTGGCTAGCCCAGGGGCCCCTAGGATCCCCTCACAGCAAAAAATGTCAATAACCTAGTTGATATCTCAGTCCTTGAATGACACAAGAATGGGACTCACCTGGGACCAGCAGTTCCAGGGCATCACTGGGGTGGGAGCACACCTGGGACCTGTTCCTGTGACAACCGTAGCATCTGAATATCCACCTGTTACTGAGGGTGCTGGGGTCCAGAGAGAACAGAGCCTGAGACTGCCCATTGGGCTGTGGCTGTGAGTCCTGTGTCCAGGAGTGCCTGTGATCTCCTTCCTTAGTCAGAATGAATCTGCTAAACCCCTCCACTGAGCCACACTGGAGTGTCACGTTCCCTCCTGATTGCTAGACAGGGCTGGGCAGGGCTGAGAGGCTGGGTTTGCTGTAGGCTCCTAGGAGAGGAGGAGGCAGTGTGTTAAATGGGCTCACACCTCCCTCATGTCCCCCAGGGCTGGGCTGTGAGAGGGAGACACCCTGAGATCAGACCACCTTCATGAGGGCAGAGCCTGAGACTGGGATCCATGAGTGTCCTCTCACCTGTGGTCACCACCAGCTCCAGAGGGTCACTGTGCTCTGACCAGCCAGCAGGGCTGTGATAGTAACAGCGATATCTCCCTGCATCATGCTCTGTCATGTATGTGATGGAGAACTTGGCCTTGTCCCCGGGCTCCAGTAGATTCAGTCTTTTCCATGGTGCCCGGCTTCCCTCTCTATCCAGACGGTACTCCTCAGCCCCAGGGGAACCCTGACACCATATGGTAATGGGGCTCCACCAGGGGTTCACAGAGCCTTGCTCAGCCCAGAGGGTGGGTTTGGGGACGGTCTCTAAAAGGAAACCAGAGGCTGTTTTACAAGGGCCTTCCCCACCCTCATCCCCCACCTCACCCCAGCACCTCTTTGCTCCCTCCTGAGCCTCAGGGATAAAGGAAGAGGAGGGTCATGAAGCTTGGGGAGGACTCACCTGCCTGCACCCCTGTCCTCTGGTGCATACTCAGCCCTGGAAGAGAGTCCCTGTGAGAGATTTGCACCTGGACTTCTGAGTTGATTCCCTTCCCATCAGGGCCCATCGACTCAAGCTGCCTGAGCCTGAGGTTCCCCATGAACAAGAAGGTTCCACTGCCCCTCCTGCTGCCCCTCCCGGTGTCCACTACTGACCGAGGCAGAGAATCACAGAGAGGATGGACGCCATGGTGTCTTCTCTGAGGGCTCCCACTTTGCAAATGAAGGAAGCCTGGGCCTGAACGACAGAGACACACAGGATGTGGGCCAGGAGTTGCTGCCACCCTTCTGGTTTCCCTCAGATGTGGTCACTCAGCTAGTGGATGATCCCACCCTGCGTGGCTCTGGGTTTCCGTGTTCTCTATTGGAGCCAAACCCCGGAGGGCTGGCTCTAAAGAGGGCAATCACGTATCTTCTCAGCCACCACAAGTGAAAATCACTTTCCTTCTTGGACTGGTCCATAAACAAATATTTATCCTGTTCTACCTGCAGGTGTTGATCCAAGTACCAGAAATACATCCATGATCCAGGAGACACATTGCCTGTATTTTGAGAACTCAGACAAGTAGACTAGGACTTTCGAAGGATAATGTACCAATTAATTATTTACAAAAAGGAAAATTAAAAAGAACTGTATGGGAACAGCTGTGACCAGGTCTAGACTATGTTTGAAGGACTGGCTTTGTGTGTAGGCAGAGACCTAAGAGGTGGATGAGAACAGGTGGATGAGAAGAGGTGGAGAGGAAAGAACAACTTATGTGCCCCTGGGCATATACAGACAGACTGTCTGAAAGGCAGGAAGGGAGAGGGGAGTGATGGTTGGTCATGGGTATGGTGATCACCACACAAGGGTGTTGAGGAGGTGTTTATCACAAAATATATGAGAAACAAACTAGTTGTTCAGATTGTCTTATAAAATCATGTGCCATGTATTACAAATGAACTGGAGGAGTGCAATGTCCTATATAATAGAGGTGATATGCAAATTGACCATCACTCCAACACACAATATGGCCACCCCCGTGTGGTCAAAGATGGCCACCCCCATGAGGACCCAAGATGACTGCACAAGATGGCCAGCAGGGAAAGGCAGTTATGGGTGATTAGGCCATCAAGAGAGGGCAGTTGGGAGAGATCAGGCCTTTAGTGGAGGGCAATCCACTGAAATGGTGAACAGGCCTGTAGGGGAGGACAGTTGGCGAGGGGCCCAAACCAGCAGTGGAGTGAAGTTTTTTGTTTTGTTTTGTTTTGTTTGGGGGGGGGGCAGACCTGCAGGGAGAGCTGTTTGGGGTGACCAGAGCAGCAGAAGAGGGCAGTTGGAGATGACCAGGCCTATAGGGGAGGACAGTTTTGGGGAACCCAAGCCTGAAGGAAGGGTAGTTTGGCAGAACCAGGCCTGCATGGGAGGTTAGATAGGAGTGACCAGGCCAGCAGGAGAGTGAAGTTAGGGATGATAAGGGGGGCAGTTAGGGTAACTGGACTGGCAGGGAGGGCAGTTAGGGGCCACCAGCCTGCAGGGGAGAATAGTTAGACGTGACCAGGCCCGCAGAGGAGGGCAATTGGAAGCAACCAGGCTGGTAGGGGAGGGCATTTAGGGGAAATTGGGCCAGTAGGGGAGCATTAGGCTCCCCTAATGTCAATCAGTCTGTCAGAGGAGTGGTTAGGGGGTGATCAGGCTGGCAGGCATAAGCAGTTAGGGGAAATAGGCAGGCAGGTGAACGGATGAGAGCCAGCAGTTCTAAATTGTGAGGGTGATCCCAGATTGGAGAAGGGTGCAGGCTGGGCTGAGGGACACACACACAACCCTCATGTATGAATTTCATGCACTGAGCCTATGGTTTGCAAATAAAACACCAACAAGGTGGAAAGGTGTAAGCCTGGGAGCTTTGCACAGGCTTCTGCACATGAGACCCTGGGGATCAGGTGAGACCTCAGATACTGCTGAGCTGCCTCCTGAAAGCTGGACTTCCCATGAGCTCTCATTCTGGGGATATGCAGAGCCAGGCCCAGGCTGTGGGTCTCCAGCTGTGAAAACCCTGAAGGGCAGCTGCTCCTGACTCACCACTTCCTGTGCATCTCTGTCCTTCAGTCCTAGACCTCCTCCATCTGCAGAGCAGAAGCCCTCAGAGCAGACGCCATGATGTCCATCCTCTCTGCTCTTCTCTGCCTTAGTCAGTTGCGGACAAGGGAAGGAGCAGCAGGAGGGGTGGTATGAGGATGTACAGGGTGGCTACATCCCCTTGTTCATGGGGAACCTCAGGATCAGGCAGCTCGAGTGGACAGGGCCTAATGGGAAGGGAATCAGCTCAGACATCCAGGTTGAAATCTCTGACGGGGAGTCTCTCCCAGGGCTGAGTCTGGACCTGAGGACTGGGGTGCACGCAGGTGAGTCCTCCCCAGGCTCCATGTCCCTCCTCTTCCTTCACCCCTGGGGCCCAGGAGAAAGCATAGAGGTGCAGGGATGAGGTCATAAAATGCGAAGATTTGGGGTTGAGCTGGGGTAGTGGTTGGCAAACTCATTAGTCAACAGAGACAAGCATTAGCAGTACAATAATTGAAATTTCTTTTGAGAGCCAAATTTTTTAAACTTAAACTTCTTCTAACTCCACTTCTTCACAATGGACTCGCCCAGGCCATGGTATTTTTTGGAAGAGCCACACTCAAGGGGCCAAAGAGCCACATGTGGTTCACAAGCCGCAGTTTGCCGACCATGGATATGGGGGCTGAGGGAGGGAAGGACTTTGTAATACAGCCTCTGTTTTCCTTGCAGGGACCCTCTCCTAACACATCATCTGGGCTGAATTGTTAGCTAACCCTGAAGTGGTATCATATTGCAATATTTACATGTATCACATCCACATGTTGTCACCTAACACTTAGCCAATGTTATACGTCATGTACATCTCAGTAAAGTCAGGAAACGTTACCCAGACCTGACGTAAGAAAATTTTGCCTATAGTGGAGGACAGGAAATAAGTCTGATGAGAGCATATATTGGAAAGTTTGCGAATCTATCCATCCACTTATGTACCTCTTTGTGTGTCTATGTATCAGCATGCCAGTCTATCATCCATCTATCATGTATCTATCTATCTGTCATATATATATATATATATATATATATATATATAATTATATATATATAATTTATCTGTCTATCTATCTATCTATCTATCTATTATCTATCTCCATCTGCAATCAATCTCTTTCTTCTCCAAACTCTAATAAAATTAATTTATGTTGTCTTAAGCCACCTAGTTAGTTGTATTTTGTTGTGGCTAACAAATTCACTGTCTTTCATCATCTCCCTGTCTCCCATGTCTCTGATTTCTGATAGAAGAAACAGGTTTGACTCAAACACAAATAAATGAATTCAGTCAAACAAGAAAAACTAGATATTTTAGGTTTTCTTCTTTTCTAGAGATCCAGAATCCAACTGTCCACTCTGCTGTATGTTGCAGGAGAGTTATATGTGCAACTGATAGAAGGCTGAGTAGATATTGGAGAGAAAGATTTCATGTTTCTGCTAAAAATTGATTTATATTCTTAACCATTTTATTCATTAGCTTGGCACTGGAATATGAAGTAAACAAAATAATTGTTTTGACTTCCACATGGCAGTGATCTATGCTAAAATCAATATGTGATTGTAGAGTTTAGGAAAACTAAACAGGACAGTTCAGAGATAAGGCTCAAGTCAGACCCTCAGCACCTGATATTTTGGGTGAGGTGAGCTGGTCCCCTTCCTGTGTGACTGGCACCTTGTGACCTGCACACACAGTGGTGTGGGAACCCTGCCCACCACATTCTGTGAACTTGCCTTAAAATCTGAAAAATAAGTCATCAAAACCTCTGCTTTAAAAACATCCACAGGGAGTTCACCCCTTTTCTTGATGCAGGAAGAGAGCGAACCTGAAACCACAAAGTGAATTTAAAGTGGTCATCACAGAATCCACAGGTCAGGACAGCTCATCTCTTTCAAGAGGTTGTGCTGACCCAGACCTAACCCAGCCTTGACCAAGAATGTGGTGTGTTCCTGGGAAGTGTTTCTTAAGACCATTAGGCCATGACCATCTCCCCTAATTTTGCCCTATTTTTATGTTAATCCTGAGAAGTGGTGTGAATTCAGCACTGGGTCATGGACAGCTCCAGCCCTATCCATAAATCATCTAGATATGTCTCTTTTCTAAAGTTTCTTCAATCCTATCTAATAAAAGGGTGATATGTAAATTGACCATCACTAAACACAGAAGATGGTAGCCCCATGTGCTCAAAGATGGCCATCCCCGTCAACACAAGATGGCCGCCGCCACAAGATGGCCACCGCCACAAGATGGCCAGCAAAGAAGGAAGTTGTGGGAGATCAGGCCAGCAGGGGAAGACAGTTGGAAGGGATCAAGTCTCCAAGGGAGAGCAGTTGGAGGCAATCAGGCCTGCAGGAGAGGGCAGTTGGGGGTGATCAGGCCTGCAGGGGAGGGCAGGTGGGGGTGATCAGGCCTGCAGGGGAGGGCAGGTGGGGGTACTCAGGCCTGCAGGGGAGGACAGTTGGGGGTGCTCAGGCCTGCAGGGAGGACAGTTGGGGTGGACCGCGCCTGCAGGGGAGGGCAATTAGGGGTGACTAAGCCAGCAGGAGAAGGAAGTTGAGGGGATGAGGCCTGCAGGGGAGAGCAGTTGGGAGCAATTGGGCTGGCAGGGGAGCAGTTAGGCATTGATGAGGATGGCAGGAGAGTGGTTAGAGGGTGATCAGGCTGGAAGGTAGAAGCAGTTAGGGGCAATCAGGCAGGCAGGCATTTGAGTGGTTGGGAGCCAGCAATCCTGGATTATGAGAGGGATCCCAGATTGAAGAGGGTGCAGGCTGGGCTGAGGGACACACATTCCCCCCTGCATGAATTTCATGCACTGGACCTCTAGTTTCATATAAAGAAGGCATACAACTATAAATATAGGACTTCCATGTGTTTTATACAGAATGCTTTCTAGATCTTTATTTTTTAAAGGGTTTACCTTCACTGCAAGTATATTTAAATCTTATGTAGGTATTTTATCCTCTTGCTGTGTTTAGCACCAAGAGCATGTTCAGCCCTGTCCAGTTTTTTTCAGTGATTAGAGTACCATAGAGCATACTAAAGGGTCATGGATTGGATTCCCAGTTAAAGGCACATACCTGAGTTAGAGGTTGGATACAGCCCCATCCAGGAACATGCAGAAGGTAATCTCTCAATAGGTCTCTGTCACACTCATGTTTCTCTCCCCCCCCCACCCCCTTTTCACTCCCTCTCTAGAAAAAAAATAAAAAATAAAAAATAAATAAAAATAAAAAAATAATATATATATATATATAATATATATATATATATATATATATATATATATATATATATCTCCTTGGATGAGGATTAAAGGGCCAACACACATACCACATTTTTCAGCCACTCATCCACAGGCAGAGGGAGGATGTGAAGATTGGACTCACCCAAGGAGAGTTTGGGGTGTCTGGCTTTGGGGAGTGGTGTGAAGGTGAGACCACCAGGATCCAGTGCTAGGGCATCCAACATCACAGCCACCATTCTTCATGGGAGGAGCTATTGATCCACTCCCAACAGCATCCTCCTGAAGAAAAGCAATGCCTCCCACCCTCGGGCACTCCACCGCCCAGTCCTGTGGAATCCTCCTGGCCCCACCCACCATGTCAAGTCCTCTTGAGGGATCAGCAGCCTCTGCAGAGCTCAGAAGGCTGGACAGTGACAGGTGTTGTCAGTGACTTGCTTTGGGGTGGGGCCATGCCCCCCACTTTCCAGGGAACTCCTGGGAGGCCTGAGAGAAACATCAGCTTCTAGCTCGCACAGACCCAGCCTCTGGGTTTCCAAGGCTCTACCCACGTGACCACTAGGGGCTCTGCCTGCTGAGTCAGGGAACCATCCTGGGCAGACTCAGAGGTGGGGTTCCCAGGATGGGAACTACACCCATCCTCTTCCCTGAAGTGCAAAGGGCACCTCCCCTCATGGGAAACGCAGTCACCCAATATCCTGATGCCAGCACAGACTGCTTCAGTGCCCAAGCCTGGCAGTTGGCCAACAGGCAGATTCCAGGGCACCTGGGGACATTGGCTGACCCATCTCAGTTCCTGTGATGGTGAAAATGGGCCTTGGAGCACAGCTTGGTTTTTCCCTTATATAGACAAGCCCAGCAGAGGCAGCCGCATGTTGGGGTTCAGCTGTAGATTCAGGCAGGTGGCTGGAGGTCAGTAACCTGAAGCACACGTGTCAGAGCAGATCTAATAAGCTTCACTGTTTTCTCCTCCCCCCACCCACATTTCATTTTATTTCATTTCATTTCATTTCATTTCATTTCATTTTCTGTTGTTCTTTTTCCTTTTTCCTTCTCTCTCTTTTTTAATTCTTCATATTTCTATTTCCTTTTCTTATACTTTTTAATGGTTTTCTTTTTCTAATCTTTTTTTTCGTTTCTTTCCTTTTCTTCTATTTTTTTGCATATTTTCACCTCTTATTTTTCTTTTGACTTTTATTATTCTTGCTCTTTTTTCTTTCTTTTTTATTTAAAAATATTTTTTATTGATTTTTTACAAGAGGAAGGGAGAGGAATAGAGAGTTAGAAACATCAGTGAGAGAGAAACATTGATCAGCTGCCAAGGTACATGCCCTTGTCCAGAATCAAACCTGGGACTCTTAATATTACTGTCCTTGGCTGAACAGAGATCTTTGTATGGAAATCAATGGGGTCAGCTGACAATCTGGGATTTTTATCAGCCTGGTTCCTAGAATAGTGGAGCAGACGGCCCCTTCTCCACTCTGGTCACTGAGAGCTCCTTGAGACTGTTCAGACCCATAAGCTTGGCCTCTGCCATTGTTTCCTCTACAAAGCTAGAATGCAGGGTGTAACAGGCTGTATCACTAAAGGCAGGTGTTTTTCCCCTTTACCTGCCCTCTAGGTGCTGGAAAATGGCCATTCCAGTTTGGAATTATATGAACGACACAATGCAGGACTCCTGACTACTGCTTTTTCAGGTCCCTGCCCTGCTTCCCTCTCCCGTCTATCCTCAGGCACCTCAAGTTCACATCTCCCTCCCTGAGCCAATGCTTTGTTCACATGTGTAGTTGCCAGTGAAAACTCTAGTGCTTCGTCTTCAGGTACCTTCTGTTCTTCCTTGTTATAAGTCACCTCCTCAATTGTAAATCCCAGGTGAATGTTCTCCAGTGGAGTTGCCTTTTAAGCCTGGCCTTGAGACCAGGTGTCTGACAGGTCTGCCTATCCAGCCCTCATTTCCCCCACCCTATGGCTGACTTATATGCCATTGTGTATACATGCTGTATCTTTTTCATCCAGTCATCTATGGGGCTGAAGATTCAATCCAATCTTTTTCCCCCTCTACATTCTTGATATAGTAGAACAAGCCAATGGTTTTTAAGGCATTTTCTTTTCTACCATTCATGGTTTTTAATTTTCTCATTTAAAAGGTTCAATGTATACTGTTTACATTATCACTTAATTTAAAATGTTCACACATTTATTATTGAAAAGTCTGTTGCTTTATTTTTAAAAAGTAAGGATATTTGTTATCTTGTTATTAATGTAGTAGAGGCCTGGTGCACAAAATTCGTGCAGGGGTTAGGTCCCCTCAGCCCAGCCTTCACCCTCTCCAATCTGGGACCCCTCGGGGGATATCTACTGCCACCAGTTAAGGCACAGGGATCAGGCCCAAACGGACATCCCTCTCATGATCTAGGACTGCTGACTTCTAACTTCACCTGCATGCCTGCCTGATCACCCCTAACTGCCTCGCATCCAACTCCCCCCTCCCGGCCTGGTTGCTTCCAACTGACCTCCCTGCCAGCCTGGTCCCCACTAACTGTTCACCTCCCACCCCTCGCCCTCCACTCCCTGCTGCTGGCCTGGTGGCCCCTTGCTTCCTCCCTCTGTCAGCCTTGTCACCCCTAACTGCTCCCCCTGGTGACGTGGTCACCCCCAAATACCCTCTTGCCAACCTGGTCACGCAAAACTGCTCCCCCCATTGGCCTGGTCACCCCCAACAGTCCCTCCTGCCAGCCTGGTATCCCGATAAAGCCTGCTATTCAGTCATTTGGTCATCCCTCACAAACAACCCTGCTAGCTTTGTTGCACCACACAGCCTGCTGTTTGGTCGTTACTGTGAAGGAGTCCTGAACAATTTGCATATTCCTCTATTATTAATATAGATTTTTATTGATTTCAGAGAGGAGAGGAGAGGGACAGAGACATAGAAGCATCAATGATAAGAACCATTGATTAGCTGCCTCCCATAAGCCTCCTATTGGGGAACAAGACACCTACTTAGGCATGTTCCTTGACCAAGAAAGGAACTGTCGCCTTATGGTTCATAGGTTGACTCTCAACTACTGAGCAACACTAGTCAGGTGATACTGTTTATCTAGACCACAAAATCAGGTGACTCCCAGAGGTTTCCAGAAGCCGTGGAGGTCCACATCAGGCTTCCACCTCTCCTGGGAAATGCCAAACCCCTCGCTGGAGTGCAGGGTCTGGGTCCCTCCAGGACTAGTGGACTGACAGAGTAGCATACACACTGGGCTCCTCTGATGGGGAGGATCGGGGTGCACTTGTCTTCTGTCTGAGGGTCAAGTGGTTCAGCTGGGCATAGGTGACATCCTGGAACAGGGGGAGAGTGAGTAGGATGGAATGTGGTTAGAGTTGGGGTAGTCTTGGGCTATGGAGAGGATGGGACTGTCCATTTGCCTGTCTGCTTCTGTTTGTCTGCCCTTCTTATCCAATAATCACCCTGATAGGGATGAAGGAAGGGTGGCCATTACCTGTCCAGTTCTTGGTCTTGAGTGGTTCACCTGAGCATATGTCACTCCCTGGGTGTCTTCATCCTGCCCGTTCTGCTGGGGACAATGAGACAGAACAGTGTCTCCTCGATTGCACAGCAGAAATCTTCCTGTCAATCATCCTCATGTTGCCAAAGAAATGGTTTACACTTTAAATGGACCAGGTCCCTCTCCTGGTGGAAACTGCAGGGCCTTCCTGAGTCTCGGGGCCTCTGGATGTTGCTGTGGTTCTGACTCTCATCCTAACGCATTCTGTCACTCACTGGGCTCCAGACTCATGGCCCTCCTCCTGAAGAAGTAGGTCCTGCCTCAGGACCTCTGCACCCCCTCTTTACCTGTCCCCCCACCACGCATTCTATCCCCAACTCCTGCTTTATGTTCCTTCACAGCACTTTGCTCTCTGGGACACTATCTGCTCCTTTGCATATTGGCTCCCTCGCCCAGAGGTTAGCTGGATGCATGTGGAGACAGTGGGGTTCAGGGCCACTCTGTGACCCTAAATGGAGCCGGTAAACAGTGAGCCCCTATCACATCTGCTGGGAAAATGAATGAAGGGGTCCTGGGGATCTGCGGGTGCGTCACTCATTCCTGCCTCTTCCTGAGACCTGGGGCTACACAAAGTCGGACAGAGGACGAGGGGCTAGCAAAGGGGGACCGTAGGATGAGCTATGGGTTCACAAGGAACCCAGGAGGAGTGAGTCACAGCAGGACCACCTGGGGGCCTCTGTTTACACTGACCTCTCCTTCTGGGCCCCCAGGTGGTCCTGCTGTGAACCAGGTGAGGTGGGACAAGGAAGGGTCCACTGTATTAAACTCGTTAATAAAAATGTCCTGCTGGCCTATACAGGAGTAGGGGTCTCACCTGAGGGTACAGCTCCAGGCTCTCCCCAGGCTGAGGGTCCTTCATGGCAGCATCTGCTGGGGCAGAACAGGGGGGTTTCTCTGGAAAGGTCCCCAAGTTCTCAAGGCTGCAGGTTCTGCCTTTCCCAGATGGGCCATTAACCCAGGGTGAGGTGAGGCATCAGGCCAGGCAGTGTGGTCTCACCATGAACTCCACCCTTCCAGGCTATCTCCTCCCCAAATTTATCCTCAATTTTTGTCTCCCCTCCCCCAGGGCAGCTGTCTCTTCCTCTCAAAGAGCATCCAAATCTGGGCTGCAGCTGGAGGAGGAGACAGGAGTGTTAGGGGCAGAGATGGGCCATCAATGGTGGACTTTTCAGGTCTTTGAGGCAGTAATTACATGATCTACAGGCCTCTGTCCTTGGCCTCTGGGTGTGTAGTCCCTGCAGGAAGTGGACATGAGCCCCTCTCTGGGCTAGTCCAGAGGGTCCCTCTCAGCTCTGGGAGGTTAAGAGCCCCTCCCCCTGTGATTCCACAGGAAAGAAGGAAACCTTAACACTCACTTGTGTGCAGATTTCATAAGACTGAATATCTGTGCTGTCTCTGTTTCTTTTTAGATTTCCTGATTTCAGATTCTGGAGAAGTCTTTTCTCAGCTGACATTCTCCATCCATTTGGTTTCCTGTGGCAGGTGCTCTGAACACCCCGTTGTGTGACCCAGGTCACCCTGTTCCCTACTCACCTGAGGTCCTGCCTTTGCTTTGACACCAGTGTTGGAGGTAGAAAAGAAGGAGGGAGAGCAGCAGGACGAGGGCCACCGAGACCCCGATCAGGATGTTCCTGTTCCATTTGGGACCTTGGACATGAGTGACGTCATGAATGAAACAGTGATGCCATTGAATGAGCACCTACTATGTGTGAGGCATGTGCTGGGGTCTGTCACTCATCTCCTCTCATCTCATAGCAGTCATGCATCAGGGATTGCTCAAATCATCTCCCCCTTCACTGAGGTTCAGAGAGGTCAATCAAGTGCCCTAGATCACCCACCTTTGGTGAGAGCAGGGCTGGGACTGGAACCCGGGACTGTGGGTTTCCTGTTCTGGCCTCACACTGCCTCCCCCCTCCCAGGGGAAAACAAGCTTCATGTTCTTTTTTTTTTTAATTAATTAATTTATTTATTTTTACATATTTTAATGATTTTTTTGCCCCCCTCCCTCCCTCCAACACATCCCCTCCCTCCCCAGAGTTTTATGCCCATTGGATGTACTTATATGCATGTATACAAGTCCTTCAGTTGATCTATTATCTCCCCCAGATCCTCCTTCCTTCCCTGCTGAAATTTGACAATCTGCTTGTTGCTTTACTGTCTCTATATCTATCTTTTGGATTATCAGTTTATAATGATCTTTATTATCTACAAATGAGTGAGGTCATGTGGTGTTTCTCTTTAATTGATTGGCTTATTTCACTCAGCATGATGTTCTCTAATTCCATCCAGGTTGCTGCAAAAGATGAGAATTCCTTCTTTTTTATGGCAGCATAGTATTCCATTGTATAGATGTACCATAGTTTTTGGATCCAATCATCTGCTGATGAGCACCTAGGCTGTTTCCAAATTTTGGCTATTGTAGATTGTGCTGCAATGAACATACGGGTGCATATATCCTTTCTGATTGGTGTTTCTAGTTTCTTGGGATATATTCCTAGGAGTGGGATTACTGGGTCAAATGGGAGTTCCATTTTCAGTTTTTTGAGGAAACTCCACACCATTTTCCACAGTGGTTGCACCAGTCTGCATTCCCACCAGCAGTGCACGAGGGTTCCTTTTTCTCCGCAACCTCGCCAACACTTGTCATTTGTTGTTTTGTTGATGTTGGCCATTCTGACAGGTGTGAGATGGTACCGCATTGTTGTTTTGATTTGCATCTCTCAGATAATTAGTGACTTTGAGCATGTTTTCATGTGTCTTATGGCCTTCCTTCTGTCTTCCTTTGAGAATATTCTATTTAGGTCCATTGCCCATTTCTTAATTGGATCATTCATCTTCCTTTTATTTAGTTGTATCAGCTGTCTGTAGATGTTGGAGATTAAACCTTTATCAGTGGTGCTATTTGCAAATATGTTCTCCCAGTCTGTGGGCTTTCTTGTTGTTTTGTTGATGGTTTCTTTTGCTGTAAAAACAAGCTTCATGTTCTTGACAACTCCTCTGCAGATGGAGCTGAGAATCATTCCTCATTACCTGAGTCCAGCACAGCAGGGACAAGGAGGGGCCGGTGAGGGGTGGATTCCAATTCTCTCCCTCATCCATCCCTACGCACAAAGGCCCTAATGCCTCCTTGGGAAGATTGGGCTGGGATGAGTCTCTGTCTGACTGAGCTCTGTGAGGCCCTTATGCCACCTTATCTCCCAGCAGCCTTTGAGCAGGATGGGACCAGGGATGAGCAGACAGGAACCCAACACTCAGAGGAAGGAAGCAACTGCCCAGCCCCACAGCAGAAGCAGCAGAGCCAGGAGCTGAAACAGGGCTAATTGACCCTGTTCCCTCCTCTCAGCTGAGCCTGAGCTTAGGGGGAGGACTGAATGCCCAGACCCTAGTTCAACCTGTCCCTCCCTATAGAGTGTCACCATCACTTAGACACAGGAGACAGGCCCGTAACATCACGTCTGGGGTGTCCCTTGTAAGGCCTGTCTCCCAGGAGGTCAGGGCCAGGACCGACAGGAAGTCTGAGCTCTGGACAAGGATTCTCTCCTTTAAGGTTGAAGACATTAAGGCACAGGCAGGGGAAGGACGGGTCCAAGTCAGGAACTCCACAGGGGCATGAAACCCTGTGTGAATGAGCCCCTGTTCCAATGGAGGCTCCCACCACTTCCTTCACTTACCCCTCTGGGTGCCTGACTCCATGGTGGGTCCTGCGGATAAAGATGTGGGGTGAGAGGAGGAGCTGGATTCTCCCCAGCTGAGCACACTTGCCCCCTCCCCCAAGGAAGGGCCACAATGTCTCCCCCTGCCCGGACCACACCCCTTTTTCCCCTTCTCCGCCCCCCCTCCCCCACCCTCGCAGTCACCTGGCAGCCTCACAGCCTCAGGAGTCTGGTGGTTCCTGGTATTACTCCATAACTCACAGTTCCCCACCCCACACACAAGCCATCCTTGAGTATCTGGAGAGATTCCATGCCCTCACAGACTCTCAGGACTTCCTGGGTGATCCATGCTCCCTAGGAGCCCAGCTCTCAATGACGCACGATTTGTGGACATGGGCCCTGTGGGTGGGAGGCTGGGGTCCCACGGGGTGCTGGGAAGGATAGGAACAAGGCGAGGAGCTGGTGCTGACCCTAGAGTGGGAACGGCACTCAGACTCCTCCTACATCTGTGTTGTGGCCCCTGAGTTCCTCCCACTGCCCAGATGACCCCTTCTGCATCCAGGTGAGGAGAAGGCTATGGACAGAGGTAGGTGGCTCTAAGGGACAGATCACATCTGGATGACCATCCTTAGAGCCCCTCAATCCCTTTTAGCCCATAATCCTTCTAGGGATAGATCCCTGAGCTGACAGCTAAGCAGACAGGGTCAGGGGCCCTCACCTGAGACTAGCAGCTCCAGGATTTCACTGGGGTGAGACAGCAGGTAGGGGGAGAAGCTGTGTGAGCTGTAGCACCTGTAGGTGCCCCCGTTGGCTGAGGTCACAGGACTCATGGAAAATTCTGCCTGATACTGCTAAGCTCGGTGCTCTGATCTCAGACTCAGGGGGAGATTGGCTGCCCCCTCCTTGGACAGAAGAAAAGTGTCTCTTGGTTTCCGTGTCTGACACAGCAGGGTCACGTTCTCTCCTGAGGCCACCCTGGGGCCTGGTTGCACTGAGAGGAAGGGTTTATCAAGCAGCCATCCTAGAGAGAGAGAGGTAGAAAGAGTGAGGGCTGCCTGTCCACCTTGTTCTGGCCTGAGAGTCACCAGGCCTCTCTCTGAGGACCCTCCTTTCTGTCTGTTCCTCCAAGTCTCCCCCTCTAACCTCCCACACCCTGTCTCTCTCTGTCTCTCCCCTCCCTGTGGCCTGCACTTTTATTCTGGCCTCACCCCACCAGAGACTCCCAGCAGGGCCTTTGCAGACTCTGGGTCCCTGACTGAGCCTACTGGCTCCTCACCTGCCACCAGGATGTCCAGAGGGTCACTGGGGGCCGACCACTCATAGGAGAAGTTGTATCCACCGTAGCATCTGTACCGGCCCCCGTGGGAGTTGCTCACAGTGCCCAGGGGGAAAGGAGTTTGAGAGAGCCCAGCCTGGGCTGCAGGACAAGGCTCTGGGGAAGGTCCCGTCTCCCCTCTTTGTGCAGAGCGAATCTGTCATAGCCAACATCAGAGCGACACTGGAGGGTCAGGCTTTGTCCAGAGGCCACGATGGGGCCCTGCTGGCTCAGGAGGGAGGGCTTCCCAGACTCACCTGGGGAGACAGGCATGTATGACCTTGGCTGCTCCTCCCATAAACCCCTTCTGCTGTCCTGGCCCCCAGGTCTCACCATCTCTCTCTGTGTCTCTGGCCCAGGAGCTCCTATGCTCCCCTCACCCTCTCACATGGAGTTTCCTTCCCAGAGAAGATTCCAATGTGTCTGGTGCCTCAATCCATGGATGAAAGTAGAATGGGACTTACTCACCTGAGACCAGCAGTTCCAGGCCATCACTGGCTTGTGAACATGCCTGGGGTCTGTTCTTGTAGCAGCCATAGCATCTGAACCTCCATCTGTGGCTGGGGGTCACGGGACCCACAGGGAACAGGAACTGTGACCGCCCACTGGGCTGTGGCTGTGAGTCCAGGGTCCTGAAGAACCTGTGATCTGCTTCCTTACTCAGAAGGAACCAGTCAAATCCCTCCCATGAGCCACACTGAAGGGTCACCTTCCCTCCTGAGGGCACGACAGGGCTGGGCAGGGCTGAGAGGCTGGGTTTGCTGTAGGCTCCTAGGAGAGGAGGAGGCAGCATGTTAAATGGGCTCACACCTCCCTCATGTCCCCCAGGGCTGGGCTGTGAGAGGGAGACACCCTGAGAGCAGACCCCCTTCCTGAGGGCAGAGTCTGAGGCTGGGACCCCTGAGTGTCCTCTCACCTGTCACCACCAGCTCCAGGGGGTCACTGTGCTCTGACCAGCCAGTGTGGCTGTGATAGTAACAAGAATATCTCCCTGCATCATAACTTGTCATGTGTGTGATGGAAACTTTGCCCTTGGCTGTGGACTTCCTTTGAGTCTGTGTGTTCCCAAGCACACATTTCCATTCTTGGAAAGATCCAACTTCTGGGCCTTCAGGGTTCCCCCCCTCCAGAGGATCACAGGGCTCCCATAAGGGATCACAGGGCCTAACTCACCCCAGAGGATGGAATTGGGGATGATCCCTTGGGAGGAAACTAGAGGCCGCATTACAAAAACCTTTCCCACCCTCATCCCTAGGTCAGCCCAGGACCTCTGTGCTCCCCTACTGAGCCCCAGTAGTGAGGAAGAGGAAGGACATGGAGCCTGGGGAGGACTCACCTGCCTGCACGAAGATGATCTTGCCCAGACACAGCTCTGGAAGAGAGACTTGTGAGAGATTTGCACTTGGACATCTCAGCTGATTCCCCTCCCATTAGACCCCGTCCACTCGAGCTGCCTGAACCTAAGGTTCTTCATGAACAAGGGGGTGCCACCCTCCTCCTGCTGCCCCTCCCAGTGTCCACAACTGACCGAGGCAGAGAAGAGCGGAGAGGAGAGACATCATGGCGTCTTTTCTGGAGGCCCCCCACTCTGCAAATGGAGGAGACTCAGGGCCGGAAAAACAGATGCACAGGATGTGGTGGGTCAGAAGCTGCTGCAGCCCTTCCGTGTCCATGAGCTGTGAACCCGCTGCCTGCGGACTCTTCCGCCCTGGGCCTGGTTCTGAGTTTCCCCATACTAAGGGCTCAAGAGGAGAGAAGGCTCTCAGGGGGCAGGTGCCCGATCCCTCCCAGCACTGTAGGAATCGTATCCTTGGTTCCTGGAGACTCTACACATTTTGTGTGGCCTTTGGGTCCTGTGACAACTTTGAGTAGACTTTGCATGGTCAGGTTGGTGCTGTGTGTCCATGAGGAAACAGTCTCAACTCCCACTGACCATTTTTATAGCAGAGGTGTCAGTCGTTATTCCTCAGTTGTTCACATGGTGCTCAAAAATGGAACTGCCCAATGGACCCAGCAGACACCACTTGTGGAAACACATCCCCAGAATCTGAAATACCAATCTGAAAGAGCGTATGCTCCCCTGTGTTCATAGCAGCAGTATTTACAATAGCTAAGGCCTGGAAACAGTCCAAGTGCCCATCAAGTGATGAGTGGGTAAAACAGCTGTGGTACATTCACACCAAGGAATACTACATAGCTGGGGGGGGGGGAGGAAATCTTACTATTTGAAACATTATGGAGGGACCTGGAAATTATTACACTAAGTGAAATAAGCCCATTAGACAAGTATCCCATGATCCTACTTATATGTGGAATCTAATGAACAAAGTAACTCAATAAAAAAAAATAAGTCCAAAGGCATGCTGCATGGAAGAAATGGACAAAACTCAGAAAAGGGAGGGGGCAGAAAAAGATTAACCAAAGGACTTCCTGCTTATATGCATAGCTCAAAGACATAGATATTAGCGTGCAGTAGGCCTATGGTCGGGTGTGTGCTGGGTGGAGGGGGGCATATAGGCAGAGTTGAAGGTCATCTGTAATCATGTCAATAAGAATACAAAAGATACAGTATTATCTTGAAGGGGAAGCTATCTATCTATATAAAAGCCTAAGTAACCAAACAACCAGTTGACCGGTCACTATGACAAACACTGACCCCCAAGAGGTAGACGCTAAATGCAGGATCTGGCCCTGGTTGTCAGTACATTCCCACAGTGGGAGCACCATTCATCTGACCTACATGAGCCAGACACTGGGCTCACTGCTGGTGAGCACAGCTGTGGGGGTGTGAGCCTCACCTGCCTCAGTGGTAGCACTACCACATGGTGGCAGGTGCAGTGGGCGATCGGGATGAGCAGGGTTTTTTTTTTTTTTAATTATATTCCCAGAAGTGGAATCACTGGGTCAAACGGTAGTTTCATGTTTTGTTTTGTTTTTTTTTCTTGAGGAACCTCCCTTCAGTTTTCCACAGTGGCTGCACCCAGCTGCATTCCCAGCAACGGTGCACGAGAGCTCCCTCTTCTCCACGTCCAGCACCTGCATTTCTCTGATGATTAGTGACTTTGTGAATATACAGCAGAGTGAGGACAGGCTCTGCAAAAATGGTGCTAGGAAAATTGGACAGGCACATGCAAAGAAGAACAAGAAGGAGAAGGAGAAGGAGAAGGAGAAGGGGAAGGGGAAGGGGAAGGGGAAGGGGAAGGGGAAGGGGAAGGGGAAGGGGAAGGGGAAGGGGAAGGAGAAGGAGAAGGAGAAGGAGAAGGAGAAGGAGAAGGAGAAGGAGAAGGAGAAGGAGAAGGAGAAGGAGAAGGGGAGGAAGAAGGAGAAGGAGAGGGAGAGGGAAGGTAGAGGAGAGGGAGAGGTAGAGGGAGAGGGAGAGGGAGAGGGAGAGGGAGAGGGAAAGGGAAAGGGAGAGGGAGAGGGAGAGAGAAAGGAGAGGGAGAGGAGAAGGAGAGGGGGGAGAGGGAGAGGGAGAGGGAGAGGAGAGGGGGGGAGAGGGAGAGGGAGAGGGAGAGGGAGAAGGTGAAGGTGAAGGAGGAGAAGGAGAAGGAGAAGGAGAAGGAGAGAAGGAGAAGGAGAAGGAGAAGGAGAAGGAGAAGGAGAAGGAGAAGGAGAAGGAGAAGGAGAAGGAGAAGGAGAGGGAGAGGGAGAGGGAGAGGGAGAGGGAGAGGGAGAGGGAAAGGTAGAGAGAGAGGGAGAAGGAGAGGTAGAGGGAGAGAGAGAGGGAGAGGGAGAGGGAGAGGGAGAGGGAGAGGGAGAGGAAAAGTGGAGGGGGAGAGGGATGTGGAGGGGAAACAGAGGAGGAGCAGGAGGAGGAGGAGGTGGAGGAGGAGGAGGACGAGGAGGACGAGGAGGACGAGGAGAAGGAGGAGGAGAAAATCTACCACCCACTTACACTATACACAAGAGTACACCCAAAATGAATATAAGACTTCAATGTCAGTCACAAAGGCACAAAATTCCCAGGAGAGTGACACTTCTTGTGTTGTCCCCTTAGAACCAGGCGAGGAGCAGAAATTCACAAACACTAAGTCCATATTCAGCTCCTGTGGACCTGCACTTCCTGAGGCTGAGGACTTGGGGACCAGGGTGCTTCTGAGGAAGGGGAGGCAGGGCTGAGCCCAGCAGAGAAGGTCACAGGATGTGGGGGGCAGGGTCCTCACACCACACACACACACACTCTTCACAAGGTGTTAGCCTCACAGGAAGGCGACAACCTGCCTCTCAATCTAAAAATAGCAGGTGCTGAGGGTCTGACTTTCCAGAGAGCCTACACGTATTTTTTTTAAAATCTTTTTAATTTTAATTTTAATTAATTTATTTATTATTATTATTTTTGATTTTGTACAGAGAGGAAGGGAGAGAAAAAGAAAGTTAGAAACATCGATGAGAGAGTCATTGATCAGCTGCCTCTTGCACAACCCCTACTGGGGATATGCCTGCAACCAAGGTACATGCCCTTGACTGGAATCAAACCCGGGACACTTCAGTCCCCAAGCCGACACTCTATCCATTGAGCAAAACCAGTCTCGGCACATATTTGTTTTTTTATTGAAATGTTTATTTACTGGGGTGACATCAGTTCATAAAATTATACAGATTTCAGGTATATGATTCTACACCAGGTCATCTCTATATGGTATTGTGAGTTTATCACCCTAAGTCTAGTCTATTTACCCCGTTTTTTAATTCTCCCAAGCCCCGTCCTTTCCTCTGGCAGTCACCACAGTATTGTCTGTGTTCATAAGACTTTCTTTTATTTCTCTGCTTAACCCATTCGCCCTTCTCCCCAAACCCCTTTCCTCTGACAGCTGACAGTCTGTTCTCTGTATACACCAGTCTCTCTCCAATATGTTTTATTTTGTTTATTAGATTCCAAATATGAGTGAAATCATTGGGAACTTGTCTTTCTCTGACTGGCTTATTTCGCTTGACATAATGCTCTCTGGGACCATCCATGCTGTGGCCAAAGGTATGAGTTCCTCCTTTATTTTATAGCTGCATATTATTCCATTGTGTGAATGTACCACAGCTTTCCTCTGCTGGTGGGCCCTTGGGCTGTTTCCAGACCTTGGCTTTTGTAAATAATGCTGCTGTGATCACAGAGGGGAATAGATTTCTGTGGATTTATTGATGATAAGCCATTCTGAAAAGTGTGTGGTTTCCATTTGCCTCTCTCTGATGATTAGTGATGTTGAGTATCTGTCCATATGTCTACTGGCCATGGGTGTGTCCTTCTTGGAGAGGTGTCTATTTAGGTCCTTTGCCCAATTTTTTACTGAATTGTTTGTTTTTTCTTTTGGTGTTGAGCTTTATAAGTTTCTTATAAATGTTGGACAATAAGCCCTTATTACATGTATTGGAAAAATAGTTCCCCATTCAGTGGGCTTCTTTTTAATTCTGTTGATGGTTTCCTTTGCTGTGCCAAAATGTATCCTTTCCTGTGCCGTGCCAGCACCTCCAACGGTTCCGTGAGTCTGAGGAGGGTCAGTGAGGAATTAAAAATAAAACAAAGAAAGAGAATACAGCTGTGGCTCTGTGGACCTCCTGTGCCTGGATGAGGCCACAGAGAAGGATCCAGCCAGCAAGCTGAGGTTTTATTTTGTAGGCAGAGGGAAACAAGGTAGTGGTCAACATAGTTACCATGTTCTTGTGAGTTTCACTTGTTTGGGCAGCACCTGCTGCACCTCCCACAGCCCATTAGCTACCCAGGAAGGATCTAGGGAGCAGCCACAAGGACAGGCTTAATTATGCTAAGAGGATTCTGCCCTCTAAGCTAGGACCTGTTTGTGGCTCTGACACAGGTCAATCCAAGGTTTAACTCTAGAGCCTCTCCCTACAATTTCCTCCTTACACCTTCATTTAAAAATTTTTTCTATTGTTCAATCATTTTTAACTGACCGTTTTTATTAAAGCATAGTTGACATACAATATCATATTAGTTTCCAGTGTACAGCATAGGTAGGATATTTATTATTGACTATCTGCCCTTGCCCTTCTCACCCATCTTTCCTTCCCTCCCTTCTGGAAACCATCAGTTTGTTGTTGATTTCTATGGGTCTGCTTTTGTTCCCTTTGCTTTAAGGATGTGAAAAATCCCAGAGATAAGTGACATCTTTCCTTGTCTGAATCTTTTCACTCAGTATAATACCATCTAGGTCCGTCCATGTTGTCCCAAATGGCAGGGTTTCATTCTCTTCGTGCCTGATCTATTTCCATTGTGCATACATGTCACATCTTTACCATCTAGTTGTCTATGGATCTAAGGATTCAATGCAATTTTCCCCCTAAATTCTTGACATGATAGATTAGGCCATTGATTTATTAAGGTTCTTAATTTTATTATTTCATGGGTTTGATGTGTCGCTTTTACATTACCATTTCAGTTAAAACTTTCACTTGTTTTTGTTCACACTTTAGTTATTGAGAAGTCTATTTTCCAAATTTGATTTCCAAATGTAGAGATATTGGCTTAACTTTGCATTTCCAAATGTAGAGATATTTATTCACTGTAGATTGAGTTGATTCCCAGAAAGTCCCAGGGGCACCTCCGGTCTCCACGGTGGATGAGGCACTAGCTGAATGTCCGGGGGGGGGCAGCTTTCCTGCCCTCTGGGGACCCTGCTAACCCCTCCATAGAGTGTCTGGGTCTGAGTCTCTTGAGCTAGAACAGCGTACACACAGGGCTCTTCTGGGGGCTCCTCTGACAGGGAGAATGTGAGTGCACTTGTCTGCCTTCTAAGGGCCAAGAGGTTCAGCTGGGCATAGGTCACGTCCTGGGGGACATCAGGTGCAGCAGCCTGGAGCAGGGGGAGAGAGAGGGATGAAAAGTGCTTGGGGTCTGAGAAGTCTCACGGCCTAGTGCAGATGGGACCCACCTGACTATCCATCTGTCTGTCCTCTTCTGCTTCTCTGTCCTTTGTGTCCAAAACTGCTCCTGATAGAGAAGAAGGAGAGATGGTCATTACCTGCCTGAGTCTTGATGTTGTGCAGTTCACCTGGGCATTCAGATTTTAACAGCCTGCTCTCCTGGAGAGAGACAATGAGACAGAACAGCATCTACTGAATCATTTCACTCAGCATAATACTGTCTAGGTCCATCCATGTGGTCTCAAATGGCAGCATTTCATCCTCTTTATGCCTGATGTATATTCCATAGCGCATGCACGCCACATCTTTATCATCTAGTTATCTATGGATCTAAAGATTCAACGCAATGGGTTCTTTTCCCGGAAATTTCACCGTTGAAATATTCCTGTCACTTATCCTCATGTTGCCAGATCCAGCAATAACTTTAAAAAATCATCCACCATGACCAAGAAGGACTTTTTCTGGAGATGCAAGGATGGTTCAATATTCACAAATCAATAAATGTGATACACCACTTCAACACAATGAAGGATAGAAATCGCATGGTCTTATCAATAGATTGGGAAAAAGCATTTGTGAGAATGTTGCATATTCATGAGACTGGAAAGGATGAAAGATGACCTTTCATCTGTGCATTTGTGCTAATGAAAAGGGTATGCTTCCTAGGTTTTCTGATTTGAGATTCTGGAGAAATCTTTTTCTCAGCTGACCTTCTCCATCTATTTATTTTTCCTATGCAGATGCTCTGTGATCCCCACTGTATGACCCAGGTCACCCTGTTCTCTACTCACCTGAGGTCCTGACTTTGTTCTGACACCAGTGTTGAAGGAGGAGGAAGAGGAAGAGGGAGAGCAGCAGAACCAAGGCCACCAAGACCCCTATCCAGTACCATTTGGGACCTAGGAAATTAGTAAGTCAATGATGCCCTTTAATGATCACATATTGTATGGGAGGCACGTCATTTATCTCCTCTCACCTCACACAGTCATGCACCAGGAATTGCTGACACCACCACCCACTTCACTGAGGCTCAGAGAGGTTAACCATGTGACCCTGGTCACCAGCCTGGATGGGGCAGGGCTGGGACTGGAATGAGACTGCTGGTATGAGGACCCGGGATTCCTTGTGCTGGCCTCAAGCTGCCCCCGCCCCCCAGGGGGACAGCAGCTTCCTGCTCGGGGCTGAGCCAGTTAAGTCTCATCTGGAGCTGAGGGTCCTTCCTCATTACCTGCCCCCTGCACAGCAGGGACAGGAGGGTCCGGGTGAGGGGTGGACTCTGAGTCTCCCCTGGATACCTCTCCATCCTCCAGGCCCTGATGCCCCCTTGGTCCTGGCCTGTGGGCTCTGCCTTCCTGAGCTCTGTTAGGCCCTTATTTCACCTCATTTCCCCATAGCCTCTGAGCAAGATGGGACCAGGGCTGAGCAGACAGGAACCTGATACTCAGAGGAAAGAAGGGACTGTTCAGCCTCACAGCAGGAGCAGCAAAGCCAAGAGCTGACCCAGAGCTGATCCTCCCTTTTCCCTTCTCTGAGCTGAGTCTGAACTGAGGGGGTGTGTAGAGGGTCACCTGAGAAGGCACATGGACATCCTTTAAATTGTCAGCTAAGCCCACAGGAAATCTAAGCTCTGGACAAGGATTCTCTCATTTCACATCTGGAGACATTGACGCCCAACAAGAAGGGTGGTCCAAGTCAGCAAATTAGAGGGGCCTGACCCCCTGCATGACTCAGCTGCTGTCTCCCATGGAGGCACCCACCACCTCACCACGGAGCCCCTCACATACCGTGGATGAGAGAGACCGATCCTCATAGCCTTCTGGGATGAGGATGGGACAGTAGGGGTGCGGCTGTCATCTCCCCACATGAGCCCAGCTCCTCCCCATTCTGCACCCCCATATCTCCTTTTGCCATGACCACCCATCACTTACCTCAGAACCTGTGACTCACAGCCCTCCCATGACACCCGCCCATCCTTGAGGACCTGGGTCACTCGATCCCCTGACAGACTCTCAGGACTTGCTGGATGAGCTGTGCTCTCTTTGAGCAGAGCTCCCCGGGACTCACCAGCTGTGGAGGTGGGCCCTGTGGGTGAGGGGCTGGGTCCTCCAGAGGGCTCTGGAAAAAAGCACAGGAAGAGAGTGAGGGCTTGGGCACACCCTGGACAGACATCCTCTTACATGTGTGGGATGGCTGCTGAAACCTCCCACTGCTTCAGTATCCAGGTGAGCGGGAAGTGGGGGGAAGGTGTTTGGAGGCCTCTAAGAAAAGGGGCGAACATCCTGAGAGACCCTCACCCTACTTCCAGCCCATATTCCTTCTGGGGACAGGACCCTGAACTAACAGCTCAGCAGACAGGTTCAGGAGCCCTCACCTGAGACCTGGAGCTCCAGGGGCTCACTGGAGACTGACAGCAGGTAGGGGGAGAAGCTGTGTGAGCTGTAGCACCTGTAGGTGCCCCCGTGGGCTGAGGTCACAGGACTCATGGAGAACTCTGCCTGGAACTGCTGAGCTTGGATCTCTGATCTCAGACGCAAGGGGGGATCGGCAGACCCCTCCTTAGACAGAAGGAAAGTGTCCCTTGGCTTCTGTGACTGACATAGCAGGGTCACATTCTCTCCTGAGGCCACACTGGGGCCTGGCTGCACTGAGAGGGAGGGTCTGTCAGACAGCCATCCTAGAGAGAAAGAGGGAGGGAGAGTGAGGGCTGCCTGTCCATCTTGTTCTGGCCTGAGAGTCAGCAGGCCTCTCCCCTTTCCATCTGTCTCTGTTTTTCTGTGACTTCCCCTCTCCCCTCCGACCCTCCTTCCCCCTCTGTCTCTGTCTCCCTCCCTGTGCCCTGCACTTTCATTCTGGCCTCACCACCTGAGACCCCCCAGTAGGGCCTTTGCAGAGTCTGGGTCCCTGATTGAGCCCACTGGCTCCTCACCTGCCACCAGGATGTCCAGGGGGTCACTGGGGGCTGACCACTCAGAGGAGAGCTTGTATCCACCGTAGCATCTGTACCGGCCCACGTGGGAGCTACTCACAGTGCCCAGGTGGAAGTGGGTCTGAGAGAGCCCAGCCTGGGGCTGCAGGACAAGGCTCTGGAGGAGGTCCCGTCTCCCCTCTTTGTGCAGAGCGAATCTTTCATAGCTGGCATCAGAGTGACACTGGAGGGTCAGGCTCTGTCCATAGCCCATGATGGGGCCCAGCTGGGTCAGGAGATAGGGCTTCCCAAACTCACCTGGGGAGGCCAGACATGAATGACAGGTGCTACTCCTCCCATAAACCCCTTCTCATGTCCTGGCCTTCCGGTCTCACTGTCTCTGTCTGTGTCTCTAGCCCAGGGGCCCCTGGGCTCCCCTCACAGCAAAAAGTCAGTAACCTGGTTGATAACTCAGTCCTTGAATGATGCAAGAATGGGACTCACCTGGGACTAGCAGCTCCAGGGCATCGCTGGGATTTGAGCACACATAAGGCATGTCCCTGTAACAGTTATAGCATCTGAACATCCACCTCTGGCTGGGGATCACAGGGCCCACAGGGAACAGGGCCAGGAACTGCCCACTAGGCAGCTGCTGTGAGTCTAGAGCCCAGGAGAGTCTGTGCTCTTTTTCCTTAGTCAGAAGGAACCTTCCAAACCCCTGCCCTGAGTGACACTGGAGGGTCACATTCCTTCCTGAGGTCACGAGAGGGCTGGGCAGCACTGAGAGGCTGGGTTTGCTGAAGGATCCTAGGAGAAGAGGAGGCAGCGTGTTAACTGGGCTCACACCTCTCTCATGTCCCCCAGGGCTGGGCTGTGAGAGTAGAGCGAGACACCCTGAGAGCAGACCCCCTTCCTGAGGCCAGAACCTGAGGCTGGGACCCCTGAGTGTCCTCTCACCTGTCACCACCAGCTCCAGGGGGTCACTGCGTTCTGACCAGCCAGTGGGGTTGCAATAGTAACAGTGATATATCCCTGCACCATGCTCTGTCATGTATGTGATGGAGAACTTGGCCTTGTTCCCGGGTTCCAGTGGCTTCTCTTTGTATCGAGGTGCTATGATTGTCCCTTTACTCAGACAGTACTCCTTAGCCCCTGGGGAACCCTGACACCAGAGGGTCACGGGCTGCCCCCTGGGTATCACAGAGTCTGGCTCAGCCCAGAGGGTGGGTTTGGGGAGTGGCCCTAAAAGGAAGCCAGAGGCTGCTTTACAAATCCCTTTCCTCTCCCCATCGTCCCCCAGCTCAGCCCAAGACCCTTTAATTTTACCACCTCACCCCAGCACCTCTGTGCTCCCTCCTGAGCCCCAGGGATGAAGGAAGAGGATGGACATGGAGCCTGGGGAGGACTCACCTGCCTGGACACGGGTCCTCTGGTGCAGACTCAGCCCTGGAAGAGAGTCCTGTGAGAGATTTGCACCTAGACGTCTGAGCTGATTCCCTTCCCATCAGGCCCCATCCACTGGAGCTGCCTGAGCCTGGAGAATAAGACAGGCAGCGGCCTTTCCTACTCCTCCTCACCATGTCCACAACTGACCTAAGCAGAGAAGAGCAGAGAGGATGGACGTCATGGCGTCTGCTCTAAGGTCTCCTGCTCTGCAGATGGAGGAGGTTTGGGCCTGAAGGACAAACACAGGATGTGGTGGGTCAGGAACTGCTGAGCATTCTGGGTTTTCACAGCTGGAGACCCACAGCCAGGGGAGGGCCCCGCCCTGGGCCTGGCTCTGCATCTCCCCAGGAGGAGGGCTCTGGGGGAGACAGCTTCTCAGGTTTCACCTGTTCCTCTGGTCTCCTGTGTCTGCTGGTCTGAATCCTGCTCAGAGAGCACAGGACCCACATTCTGGTTCTGACTCAGCCCCTGACAGCCTGGCTCTGAACAACCCAATGGGACACCCAGCCACAGCTCTTGAGGGAGCTCATTTATGAAAGACTCCGCTGAACTGTATCCCAGTGGCCTCAGCATCCCCTCCCCCCCACTTTCCCTGGTTCAAGGGTCCTGATAGGTTCCCATCCCTGCCAAGCCTTCGTGTTTTCTGCCTTTTTAATGCTCATGATTCAGTGGAGGTATTGGTACTACCCTGTGCTTTGATGTACATTTATTTCTTCAATGATTTATATAGCGCAACACTTTTAAAAATTTTTTCTTTTTTTTTTTTTAATCCTCACCCCAGGATATTTTACTTCCATTGAATCTGAAAGAGATTGAAAGTTATAGAGAAAGGTAGAGAGACAGAGAAAATAGAGAGAGAAACATCGATTTCTGAGAGGCATTAATTGGTTGCATCCTACATGAGGGTTGAGGAGCAAACCTGCAACCAAGGCACAGCCCTTGACCAGGAAGCAAACCTGTGACCCTTAGGTGGTGAGGCTGATGCTCTAACCACTGAGAACACCAGCCAAGACCAGCTCCTCACCTTTACATACTGTCACTGCACATTGGCATGTCAGTATCAGTTGCTTGGTAAAGGTGTTTGCTTGCTTTTCTCTGCTGCCACATTACATATCTGTAATATTTCTTAAGTGATCTGAGTGCCAGTCCGTGATCTCATTTTGGCATCACAATTACCTCTTCCCTATCTCCCTATTGTCGATGGGGAACAGAAGTTCTTCATGTTAGTGATTCCACTGTGTCCATTTCCACCTAAGTTCATGTTATGGTGTCCACTTGAAGTAAAAAAAAAAAAAGTCTCTCCCACAAGTCAATAGGATAGTTTTGGTAAAAGAAATACTAAATTGTTTATTTTTCATGTTTTGATCTGTCACCCATCTGGCATTGCTTATTGCAAATGTTGTGAGGCAGGTAAGATGTTCACCATGTCTCAGAGACTTGTCCACTGGCCCAGCACCACATGATGGAAAGACCCTGACATCCACACCGAACTATCCAGGTGACTCCACACGCAAGGTCTGACCTGGAGTCTTCCTTCTGCTCCTTTGGATGAGGTGTCTCTGTTTTTCAATCTCTCAAACTTCTATAATTTCCATCAGCATTGAATGGCTGGTTTCATTTCCTTCATCTCTCAGTTGAGAAGAATTCTCACCATCTTTGTGGGAAAGGCATTGGTATTGCTGAGAAGTCAAGGGAGGAATTGGCTGGCTCAAGTGTCCTCCAACCACTCAGCTGGTAGTGCCAAAGCTGATACTGAATGTGCTTGTGTGTGTCACTGACTGAGAACAGGACTCCCAGGAATGTTGTTCTTGTCTGAATCCTGAAGAGTCTCCAGAGCTTGAAGGGGAAAGTGACACCCGGCCTCAAAGGTGCTCTGAAGGGGCAGAAATGACTCAGATGATTGGCCCCCAGGACCTGGTGAGATCCTGCTGCTCACAGAGACAGAGAGTCAGATGGGACCTGTGTGAGATGTAGGATATGAGTTGCAAGGCCAGGAGGAGTTGCTGAGCTTCCTATGGGAGCAGATGCATCTGCACAGCTCCAGGTTCCTCCCTCCCCATCCCTGGGCTCACTGTCCTGAGGGCCCCTTCGTGCCCCCCATCACCAAGGCAGGGAGGGAGGTCACCTTCACACCCGCAAGGAAGCAGTTACATCCACCACCTTCCTGAGCTCTGATCTCTACAACCTCACTCCCCTTTACAGTTCACCCTCCACATCGGCCCTTGGCCCTCCCTTTCAGAAGCTGTTTATGCCTAAAACCCTTCCATGATCCTCACTCTCTTCAGCAGGAGTCCAGTCTCTTCCTTCTGAATTCAAGGCTGAACATTGTCATTAGATGTGACACTCCCACCTCAGCTCTCACACCTGTTTCCCTCAGACAGATGGGTATAGCTGCCCATGAACACACACACGCACACACTCATACACACACACACACACACACACACACACACACACATAGGTACACACACACACACACACACACACAAGCATTTTCTTGAGTTTGATGTGTAATACCCTATTTCCCCAAAAATAAGACAGTGTCTTATATTAATTTTTGCTCCCAAAGATGCACTAGGTCTTATCTTCAGGGGATGTCTTATTTTTCCATGAAGAAGAATATGGTACACATTTATTGTTAAATGAAAATAAAGGAAATTTATTACCTGTATACGGTACGATAGTACAGTAGTTGTCAACACAAACCAGACAAATTGTGAATCCTACAGTATCAATAATTTACTCATTTATTCAATGACAATCATGTCATCACCTTCTGGAACATCATCATAACAATCCAATTCCTGAATTTCCTGGTGAATTTCTTGTGACTCCATTTCTTTCAGAATCAGTGGACCAAATCTCTCATTTAGCCTAGAGGGGCCTTATTTTCAAGGGGATGACTTATGTTTCACTCAGAAGGAAACCTGTAAGTAGGTCTTACTTTAGGAAGATGTCTTATTTTGGGGGAAACATGGTAGATACATTATCATTTAATCTAAAACATTCATTTCTGTTTGGGTTCACACATTGATTAATGCGAAGTCTGTTGCTTTATTACTTAAATGTAGGGAATACATGTTGGAAATAAATGCACGTGGTTTCAGTGTAGAAGGTTTGGAGAGGAGGCAGCTCTGTTCAGATGGGTTCAGGGGCCCCATGAGGGGGCACAATGTGGTCCTAAGCTGAAGTGGGGAGGGGAAGAGGTTCACTGGGATGAGTTTGGTTGAAGGAGGATTTGACCTCACTGGGACTAGAGAGTGTAGCTCAGCCTGATCCTCAGCAGCATGGTCTGCCGGGTGGAGATCCTGGATGAGGCTGGAGTCATGGGGGGACTGTGGACAGGCTTTGTGCAGGAAATGGTGGGTGACAGGGACATTTGGGGCCATGAGAATGAAACACCTTAGCCCACAGTGAGACCAGAGGAAGCTGATGTGGTCACACCAACGAGCTGTCCTGGGTCTTCACCTGAGGTTGTCTGTGGGAAGAACTGGGTCACAGAAAGGAGAACCGGAAGGCAGAACCGTGGGATTGTTTCACAGTGTGAGGGGAGAAAGGAAAGAATGGAGGGCTCTCCAGCTCTCCTCCTCGGCTGCCTGTAGGAGCCAATGGGGCTGTGTCAACTTTGCTGACCCCAAGAAGAGCAGGAGGCCTGGGGGATGTCACAACACTGTCAATTACCCACAGAGGCAACCAGCACCCTCCTGCTGGCCTCAATGTGTGCTGCTGCTTCTCCCTATCACTTCCTCTCTCTGACTTTCTGGTTTCTGTGAGCAGAGTACCGGCTCTCCATCCCTCTCCATCAAAACTTCATAGTCCTTTCTGCCTCCTCACTGTCTCTTGTCCACAGACTGTACCTCTTTGTCTAATGCTGTTTATTGCATCTCTATGGTTTTGGTAGAAGAGCATGTTGGAGACAATTCCCAGGTTGTAATCAAAGACCTGGGGATACATTTATTAAACTTCTCTTTTAAGTCTAGACTCTTCTCCTCTTCCTCTTTGCCTACTGGGAAAAGTTGTTATGAAGATTAGCAGTACCTAAGACAAGAAGGGCCTCAATCTAGTGTCATTTTCTTTCTTTTTTTTCTAATATATTTTTATTGATTTCAGAGAGGAAGGAAGAGGGACAGATAGAAACATCAATGATGAGAGAAAATCATTGATCGGGCACCTCCTGCTTGCTTCACACTGGGGATTGAGCCCACAAGCCAGGCATGTGCCCTGACCTAGAATCCAACAATGACCTCCTGGTTCATGCTGTCCAGTCATCTGGTGTCATTTTATGACCTGATGAAGGCATTTTTATGAGAAACATGTGGTGGAAGGGCTGTGTAGAAGCCACGTGTGTATCCCCTAAGCCTACAAGGTAAATTGGAAGCTGTAGTGCATGCTTGGTTGAAAGGCAGATGAGTACAGACAAAAGGATGCAGGGATGGTGGGCCTCATCCTAGATCCTAAACTCAGCCCAATCAGGAGTGAAGGTGGACATTTCATCAGCGGGCTGGTCCCTAAGCACTGAGGCACTTAGGGCACCGCTGATCTGGTGAGAGTCTTGCTCCCATAAAACTCCAAAGACACATGTGGGGCAATCTGCAAGGTATAGGGAGTTACAGGGAACCATGCGTGTTTCACTTACATTTATTTTTATTAAAGCAACAGTCACATAATGTACAATTGAGCCTTTAAAATATAAAATTCATTAGAATGCAGTAAATACACAATGTCTCAATGACTATGTCTATGTAGTTTCAAGAAGTTTTTATAACCCACCTCTAAAAAACACAAAACAGTCTGTCTCCCATCTGACCTCCTGGTCAACCCCTGACAAACCCATCAGATTTCTGTTTCTATGGGTTTCCTTCTCCTGGACATTTCACATAAATGGAATCACACAAAACATGCTTCCACTTTGTGTCCGGTTTCTGTCACTGAGCTGTATTATTATGACATTTGCCCACAGTGTACCAGGTACCTGTTCTTTGTTCTTTTTGGGTTAAAAAAAATCCCAGAGTTGTCACCCAGACCGGTTTGCTCAATGGATAGAGCGTCGGCTTGGGGACTGATTCCAGTCAAGGGCATGTACCTTGGTTGTGGGCATATCCCCAGTAGGGGGTGTGGAAGAAACAGCTGATCGATGACTCTCTCTCATCGATGTTTCTGACTCTCTATCTCTCTCCCTTCCTCTCTGTACAAAATCAATAAAATATATTTTTAAAAATTAAATTAAATTAAAATTAAATTTAAAAATCCCAGAGTTGTGAAGATCCCTCATTTTATTGGGATACATGTGACCCAGCAAGAAGGGTGAATAGATATGGATCCAAACCAGCCATGTGAGACAGACCCTCATGTCACAGGGTGACAACAGAAGCACAGTGGAGGAGAGTCAGGAAGATATGGAAGGAGGAAGAGCACCCCAGGTGGATGGAGGAGAACATGATGCACATTCTCCTGGACCCAAACCTCACCTACCATATCAACTCCCCTGGATGTTCTCAACAGATAGTTTCCTCAACTATGGTCCTGACTTTCCTTCAGCACCTCCTGGGATCCTCAGATGGGCTCCAAGGCTCCCCAACTCTGAATTGTGGGTTATTCCCTCTTTGTTCACATCCTGTTCATATTGAGGGTCTTCATGGGAGTTTTTTCCAGCCTCATAGAAGCACCCCAATGAGGACCACCAGGATCAAGCCAGCCACGCCCATCCGGATGAGATTCTCCACTGTGTAGTCTTGGGGATGGAAAAGTAAGAATTGTGGGTAAGGAAGTCTCAGAGGTCAGGGAAGAACCAAACCTCCAGAGTTTTAGTGGCTTCCCTGGACTCCCACATCCCCTACCTCCCCTTGATATTAGTGTCCCTCTGAGAACTTGGGGAGTTTGTTTCCCTCACCTTAGCTCCACACCTAGAAAGGGAGGATGTGCTGAATTTGAGCCAAGGTATGCAACCTTCCGGAGATTGTTTTCTGCGACCAAATCTGGAACCCACGTGGGGAGACATTGGTGAATTTGGGAGTGGAGGCATGAACCCAGGGAGTTTGTATCCTAATACCAGACCCTGCACCAAGTAGGGAGGCTGCACTGAATTTGAACCTGAATGTGAGAACTCAGGGAGGTTGTTCCCCAAGACTAGATCCTGTGCACACATAAGGCAGCAGCACTGAATTTGAGTCTGTGTACATGGACACGGGAGTTTATTTCCCACAGTGTACATCTGCAAGACCAGACCCCAGACCCACACTGAGAGGCAGTGCCACCGACTTTGATTCAGGGCAAGCACACACAGAGGCTGTTTTCCGCAGGGCAAAAGTGGACCTTCTGCCAACTGTGCGACCCTGTCTCCCAAACATATTGGGGCCCTGAATCTCCACACAAGAGGCAGCAATGAGCACCAGTGACTAGACTCTGTTTCTCGTTGCATGCCCTGGGATCCAGGATTCCTAGTACATTCACACCAAGAGCCAGCAACTCCAATTCTTGGTGCATGTGAACACAAGGAACTTGATTCTCTGTGCGAGATAGCACCAAGCAACAGATACTGTGATATTTGATTCTCGGCACGGACACAGGGAGCATCTGACTCCTGACATGCACTAGAGGACTTTGATTTTTGGCACACCTCAGCAGGTTCTCTGTGATACAGACAGGGCCCCAGATTCTAGGTGCATACACGAGACCACACTGAGCTCCTGGGACTCTGAACTGGGGCGAGCTTGGCTCCCACCATCCCATAGCAGCCACATGTTGTGGTGTCAGAGCTCTTCAGTGACATTTGGAGGTGAAAAACTCCCACTGCACATGGCTCAGGCCCCCACAACTCAATATTTGAACCCTATGGTGATAGTCAGAATGGGAAGACAACAAAACAATCCCCAGAGGAAATGCCAAGAAAAAAATGAGTGAAATGGAAGCATGCATCATGACAGAAAAATAATTCAGAGTAATGGTCATACAGTTCATACACCAGACGGATGAGAAAATCAACAATCTATGCAAAAATCAAGAAGAAATGAAAAATGATATAGCTACAATCAAAACACCATGGAAGGCCCAGACCAGTTTGGCTGCCCAGACTGGTTTGGCTCAATGGATAGAGTGTCGGCCTGCGGACTGAAAGGTCCTGGGTTCGATTCCGGGCAAGGGCATGTACCTTGGTTGCGGGCACATCCCCATCATGGGGTGTGCAAGAGGCAGCTGATCGATGAGTCTCTTTCATCGATGTTTCTAACTCTCTATCCCTCTCTCTTCCTCTCTGTGAAAAAAATCAATAAAATATCTTTAAAAAAAAAAAAAAAAAAAAACACCATGGAAGGCTTCAACAGTAGGCTGGAAGAAGTAGAAGACCAAATTAGTGAATTAGAAGATAAAGTATAAAAACAAGCCCAATCTGAACAGCAACTAGAGAAAAAAATTAAAAAGGAGGAGAGCATAAGAGAGCTTTGGGACAATGCAAAATGAAATAAAATACATATGATAGGGCTGCCAGAAGGACAAGATGAGCAGCAAGGATTAGAAATTTATTTGGAGAAATAATGACAGAAAACTTCCCTTATATGGAGAAGAAAAAAGTTACACAAGTACAAAGAGTCCCAAGCAAGATGAATCGTATAAGACCCACACCAAGACATGCCACCATTACAATGGCAAATGTTAACAACAAAGAGGGAATCTTAGCTGCAAGAGAGAGACAGAGTTATCTACAAAGAATCCCCCATCAGATTATCAGATGATTTCTCAACAGAAACACATCAAGATAGAATGGAATGAAAGGAGGTATACAATGTGATGCAAAGCAAAGTTCTGAATCCAAGAATACTCTATCCAGCAAGACTATCAATCATAACTAAAGAGGAAATCGGGAACTATCTAACACTACACAACTTAATGAATTACAAAGTGAAGAACAAGAAAAGCCCAGGATAAGTAGGAGGAAGGCAATAATAAAGATCAGAACTAAACGAGATAGAGAAAAACAAAAGATCAATAAAACAAAGAGCTGGTTCTTTGCAAGATTGATGAACCTCTAGACACTCACCAAGAAGCAAAGAGAGAAGACCAAATAAACAAAATCAGAAATGATAGAGGTGAAATAACAACAGACCCCACAGAAATACAAAGGATTGTTAAAAAATACTATGAACAACTCTATTCCAACAAACTAGACAACCTAGAGGAAATGGACATATTCCTTGAAAAATACAACCTTCCAAAACTCAATCAGGAAGAATCTAAAATTCTCAATAGGCTGATAACTAGGAAAGAAATTGAAGCAATCCTCAAAAACTTTCCGGCAAACAAAAGGCCTCATAACATCATGTCTTGGGAGCTTCCCTGTGAGGCCCTCTCCCAGGAGGTGAGGGCCAGAGAAGAGAGGAAATCTAAGCTCTGAACAAGGATTCTCTGCTTTAAAGTTGGAGACACTAAGACCCAGGCAGGGGAAGGGTGGGTCCAAGTCAGGAACTCCACTGGAGCCCAAAACACTGTGTGGCTGAGCCCTGTCCCAATGGAGGCTCCCACCACCTCCTTCATTTACCCCTCAGGGTGCCTGACTCCATGGTGGGTCCTGCAGATAAGGATGTGGGGTGAGAGGAGGAGCTAAATTCTCTCCAACTGAGTACATTTGCCCCTCCCAAGGAAGGGCCACAATGTCCCCCTCAGCCCTGACCACCCTACCATCTTCCTTCATCTGGCAGCCTAGCAGTCTTAGGAGCCTGGTGGTTCCTGGTATCACTACCTAATGCCCAGCTCCGCACCCCACACCCAAGCCATCCTTGAGTATCTGGGGAGATTCAATGCCCTCACAGACTCTCAGGACTTCCTGGGTAGTCCATGCTCCCTAGGAGCCCAGATCTCAGTGATGCACGAGCTGTGGACATGGGCCCTGTGTGCGGGGGAGAGGTGCGGGGGGCGGGGGGAGAGTGTGTCCCACAGGGCCCTGAAAAGGACAGGAACAGGGCAAGGAGCGGGTGCTGACCCTGGAGTGGAACTGCCATCAGACTCCTCCTACATCTGTGCTGTGGCCCCTGAGTCCCCCCCCACCCCACCCCCCACTGCCCAGCTGATCCCTTCTGGATCCCGGTGAGGAAAAGGCTGTGGAAAGAGGTAGGTGTCTCTAATGGACAGATCTCTAGGTAACCATCCCTAGAGCCCCTCACTCTCCTTTCAGTCCATCATTCTCCTGGGGAAGGGACGCTGAGCTGACAGCTCAGCAGACAGGGTCAGGGGCCCTCACCTGAGATCAGGAGCTCCAGGGGCTCACTGGGGAGTGACAGTAGGTAGGGGGAGGAGCTTCGTGAGCTGTAGCACTTGTAGGTGCCCCCATGGGATGAGGTCACAGGGCTCATGGAGAACTCTGCCTGGTACTGCTGAGCTAGGTGCTCTGATCTCAGACGCAGGGGGGGATCGGCTGCCCCCTCCTTGGACAGAAGGAAAGTGTCCCTCGGGCTCCGTGACTGACACAGCAGGGTCACGTTCTCTCCTGAGGCCACCCTGGGATATGGCTGCACCTCGATGGAAGGTCTATCATGCAGCCATCCTAGACAGAGAGAGGTAGGAAGAGTGAGGGCTGTCTGTCTACCTTATTCTAGCTTGAGAGTCAACATGCCTCTCTCTCTGAGAACCCTCCTCTCTGTCTGTCTCTGTTCCTCTGAGTCTCCCACTCTTACCTCCCACAAATTGCCTCTCTCTGTCTCTCCCCCTCCCTGGGGCCTGCACTTTCATTCTGGCCTCATCCCACCAGAGACTCCCAACAGGGCCTGTGCAGAGTCTGGATCCCTGACTGAACCCACTGGCTCCTCACCTGCCACCAAGATGTCCAGAGGGTCACTGGGGGCCGACCACTCAGAGGAGAGGTTATATCCACCGTAGCATCTGTATCGGCCCCCGTGGGAGTTGCTCACAGTGCCCAGGGGGAAATGGGTCTGAGAGAGACCAGCCTGGGGCTGCAGGACAATGCTCTGGGGGAGGTCCTGTCTCACCTCCTTGTGCAGAGCGAATCTGTCATAGCCGACATCAGAGCGACACTGGAGGATCAGATTCTGTCCAGAGGCCACAATGGGGCCCTGCTGGTTCAGGAGGGAGGGCTTCCCAGACTCACCTGGGGAGACCAGACATAAATGACCTGGGCTACTCCTCCCATAAACTCCTTCTCCTGTCTTGGCCCCAGGTCTCACAGTCTCTCTCTGTGTCTCTGGCCCAGGAGCGCCTGTGCTCCCCTCATCCTCTCACATGGGGTTCCCTTCCCAGAGAAGATTCCAATGTGTCTGGTGCCTCAATCCAAGGATGGAAGTAGAATGGGACTTACTCACCTGAGACCAGCAATTCCAGGGCATTACTGGGATGTGAGCACACCTGGGATCTGTTCTTGTAGCAGCCATAGCATCTGAACCTCCACCTGTGAATGGGGGTCACGGGGCCCACAGGGAACAAGGCCTGTGACAGCCCACTGGGCTGTAGCTCTGAGTCCAGAGACCAGGAGAGCCTGTGATCTCCTTCCTTAGTCAGAAGGAACCTGTCAAATCCCCACCCTGAGAGACACTGGAGGGTCACATTCCCTCCTGAGGGCACCACAGGGCTGGGCAGGACTGAGAGGCTGGGTTTGCTGTAGAATCCTAGGAGATGAAGAGGCAGCATGTTAAACAGGGATCACACCTCTCCCGTGTGTCCCAGGGCTGTGCTGTGAGAGGGAGACACCCTGAGAGCAAACCCCCTACCTGAAGGCAGAGCCTAATGCTGGGACCCCCTCTCACCTGTCACCACCAGCTCCAGGGTGTCACTGGGCTCTGACCAGCCACAGGGGCTGTTATAATAATAGGAGTATCTCCCTGCATCCTGCCCTGTCATGTGTGTGATGGTGAACTTGCCCTTAGCTGTGGACTTCCTTTGAGTCCATGTGTTCCCAAGCACACATTTTCCTTCTTATACAGATCAAACTTCTTCGCCTCCCTGGTCCCCTGACACCAGAGGGTCACAGGGCTCCCTTCAGGAATCACAAAGCCTGGCTCAGCCCAGAGAGTGGGGTTGAGGAGGGGCCCTGGAAGGAAACTAGAGGCTGCATTACAAAGACCTTCTCCACCCTCATCCCCAGCTCAGCCCTGGACATCTGTGCTCCCCTACTGAGCCCCAGCGGTGAAGGAAGAGGAGGGACATGGATCCTGGGGAGGACTCACCTGCCTGAACAAGGATGATCTGGCACATACTTAGCCCTGGAAGAGAGTCCCTGTGAGAGATTTGTACCCGGACCTCTCAGCTTATTCCCCTCCCATCAGGCCCATCCACTTGTGCTGCCTGAGCCTGAGGTTCCCCATGAACAAAGGGGTGCCACTCCCCTCCTGCTTCCCCTTCCCATGTCCACAACTGACCGAGGCAGAGAATAGTGCAGAGGAGGGACATCATGGCATCTTATCTGGCGGCCCCTGCTCTGCAAATGGAGGAGATTCGGGGCCAAAAAAAGCAGACGCACAGGATGTGGTGGGTCAGAAGCTGCTGCAGCCCTTTCGTGTCCCTGAGCTGTGCACCCGCTGCAGGCGGACTCTCCTACTCTGAGTTTCCCCAAACTAAGGGCTCAGGTGGAGAGAAGGCTCTCGGGGGTCAGGTGCTTGATCCCTCCCAGCGCTGCAGGAATCTTATCCTTGGTTCCCGGAGACTTTACACATTTGGTCTGGCCTTTGGATTCTGTGACGACAACTTTGAGTGGACTTTGCAAGGACAGGTTGGTGCTGTTCATCCATCAAAAAACAGTCTTAACTCCCACTAGACGTTTTTATAGCAGAGGTATCAGTCGTTATTCCTCAGTTGTTCACATGGAGCTCATAAATGGAACTGCCCATGGACCCAGCAGACCCCATTTGTGGGAATACATCCCCAGAACCCGAAACACCAGTCTGAAAGAGCATATCCTCCCCTGTGTTCATAGCAGTGGTATTTACAATAGCTAAGGCCTGGAAACAGTCCAAGTGCCCATCAAGTGATGTGTGGATAAAATAGCTGTGGTACATTTTCACCAGGGAATACTACACAGCTGTGAAGAAGAAAAAAAGCAAATTTTACAATTTTAAACATTATGGAGGGACCTGGATATTATTACGCTAAGTGAAATAAGCCCATTAGAGACAGACAAATATCCCATGATCCCACTTATATGTGGAATCTAATGAACAAAGTAATTCAATGAAAAAAAAAATAAGTCCAGATGCATGCTGCATGGAAGAAATGGACAGATCTCAGAGATGGGAGGGGGCAGAAAAAGATTAATCAAAAAAACTTATCTGCATATATGCATAGCTCAAATCATAGATATTAGTGTGCAGTAGGCCTATGGTCGGGTGTGTGCTGGGTGGAGGAGGTGCATATTGGCAGAGATGAAGGTCATCTGTAATCATGTCAATAACAATACAAAAGATACAATATTATCTCGAAGGGGAAGCTCTCTAGCTATCTATATAAAATTCTCAGTAACCAAACAACCAGTTGAATGGTCACTATGACAAGCACTGACCCCCAAAGGGTAGACGCTAAATGCAGGAACTGGCCCCTGGTTGTCACTGCACTCCCACAGCGAGAGCACTGTTCAGCTGACCTACATGAGCCAGACATGGGGCTCACTGCTGGCGAGCACCACTGTGGGGATGGGAGCCCCACCTGCCTCCATGGTAGTACTACCGAGCGGTGGCAGGTGCAGTAGGCGGTTGGGATGAGCAGGAGTGGTGTGGTGGCTGCCCTGGGATGGGCTCCTCCTCAGCCTCCTGCCACTTCACACACTATTCCCTCCTTTGGGGGATGTCAGACTGCCAGTTTCTGTCCAATCCCTCAGCCTGGGCTGCAAGAGGGTCCAGCCAGGCTGAGGGACCCCAACCAGTGCACAAATCAGTGTATGGCCTCAAGTATAAAAAGAAAATAAGAATGCTCTTGGCAACATTATGGAAGACATACCAACACAGGAGGAAAAATGGATTTACCGAGTGACAGATGACAGAGGGGAGGTGAATGGGGGGACTTGATGAAGAATGGGAATTAATTCACTAAAGAACATATATGCACAGCACATGGACACAGACAACAGTGAGGTGAGGGCCAAGGGAGGGGAAATGGGGGGGGGGGGGTGGAGGTGGGCAAACGGAAGAAATGGGGGACATCTGTAACAGCATCAACAATAAAAATTAAATACATTTAATGTTGTTTAGATTCCACATTTAAGTGATTTTGTATGGAACCTGTCCTACTCTGACTTGCTCACTTCACTTCACATACAAACCTCCGGTCCATCCCTGCTGAGGCAAAAGGTAGGACTTCCATCCCTTTTCACAGCCCAGTAGTACTCCATCGTGTAAATGTGCCACAGCTTTTTCATTCACCCATCTACCTATGGGCACGTGTGCTCCTTCCACCTCTTGGCTTTTGTAAGTGATGCTACAGTGAATGTAGAAGATGCGTATCAGGTATATTTTTTCCAATGAGCATTTCAGGTTTCTTTGATTCTATCCCCAGAAGTGGAATCACTGGGTCAAATGACAGTTCCATGTTTTTCTTTTCTGAGGAACCTCCCTACGGCTTTCCACAGTGGCTCCACCGGCTGCATTCCCAGCAGTGGTGCACAAGGGTTCCCTCTTCTCCACATCCAGCACCTGCATTTCCCTGATGATTAGTGACTTTGTGAATATACAGCGGAGTGAGGGCAGACTCTGAAAATTGTTCTGGGAAAATTGGACAGGCACATGCAGAAGAAGAGGAGAAGGAAGAGGAGGAGGAGGAGGAGGGAAAAAAAGAGAAGGAGAAGGATGAGGAGGAGGAGGAGGAGGAGGAGGAGGAAGAGGATGAGGAGGAGCAAGAGCAGGAGGAGGAGGAGGAGAAAAAGAATGGAGAGGAGGAAGAGGAGGAGGTTGAGGAGGAGAAGGAGAATGAGAAGAAGGAGAAAATCTACCACCCACTTACACCATACACAAGAGTACATACAAAATAGATAAAAGACTTCAATATTGGTCACAAAGGCACAAACTTCCCAGGAGAGAGACACTTCTTGTGTTATCACCTTAGAAGCAGGCAAAAAGCAGAAATTCACAAACACTAAGTCCATATTCAGCTCCTGTGGACCATATTCACTTCCTGGGGGTGAGGACTTGGGGACCAGGGAGCTTCTGAGGAAGGGGAGGCAGGGCCGGAGCCCTGCTGAGAAGGTCACAGGATGTGGGGGCAGGGTCCTCACACCACAGGCACTATTCACAAGGCGTTAGCCTCCCTTAGGCGTTAGTAGGCGTTAACCTACTTCTCAATCTAAAAATAGCAGGTGCGGAGGGTCTTACTGGAAACATATTTCCCAACAGCCTACGTGTATTTTTCTTTTATTGAAATGTTTATTAATTGGTGTGACATCCGTTCATAAAATTATTCAGGTTTCAGGTATAGGATTCTACACCAGGTCATCTGTATAAGGTACTGTGAGCTTATCACCCTAAGTCAAGTCCATTTACCCTGTTTTTACTCCCCCACCCCCACCCCAACCCCACCCTTCCCTCTGGCAGTCACCACAGTATTTCTCTGCTTAATCCAGTCCTCCTTCTCCCAAACCCCCTCTCCTCTGACAGCTGACAGTCTGTTCTCTGTATACACCAGTCTCTCTCCACTATGTTTTATTTTGTTTATTAGATTCCAAATATGAGTGAAATCATTGGGAACTTGTCTTTCTCCGACTGGCTTATTTCACTTGACATAATGCTCTCTGGGACCATCCATGCTGTCGCAAAAGGTACGAGTTCCTTCTTTATTTCACAGCTGCATATTCTTCCACTGTGTGAATGTACCACAGCTTTACTCTGCTGGTGGGCTCTTGGGCTATTTCCAGACCTTGGCTTTTGTAAATAATGCTGCTGTGATCACAGAGGGGAATAGATTTCTGTGGATTTATTGATGATAAGCCATTCTGAAAGGTGTGTGGTTTCCATTTGCCTCTCTCTGATGATTAGTGAAGTTGAGCATCTGTCCATATGTCTACGGCCCATGGATGTGTCCTCCTTGGAGAGGTGTCTATTTAGGTGCTCTGCCCTTTTTTTTTTTTTTTTTTTTTTACTGAATTGTTAGGGTTTTTTGGTGTTGAGCTTTATAAGTTCCTTATAAATTTTGGACAATAAGCTCTTATCAGATGTATTGGCAAATAGTTCCCCATTTGGTGGACTATCTTTTCAACATGTTGATGGTTTCCTTTGCTGTGCAAAATGTATCATTTCCTATGCCATGCCAGTACAGCCAAGGGTTCTGTGAGTCTGAGGAGGGTCAGTGAGGAATTAAAAATAAAACAAAGAAAGAGAATACAGCTGTGGCTCTGTGGACCTCCTGTGCCTGGATGAGGCCACAGAGAAGGATCCAGACAGCAAGCTGGGTCTTTATTTTATAGTCAGAGGGAAACAAGGTATTGGTCAACATAGTCACTTGTTTTGGCAGCACGTGCTGCACCTCCCACAGCCCATTAGCTACCCAGGAAGGATCTAGGGAGTGGCCATAAGGTCAGGCTTAACTATGCTAAGAGGGCTCTGCCCTCTAAGCTAGGGCTTGTTTGTGGCTCTGATGCACACAGGTCAATCCAAGGTTTAACTCTAGAGCCGCGCCCTACAATTTTCTCCTTACACCTTCATTTAAAAATTTTTTTCTATTGTTTAATTATTTTTAACTGACTGTTTTTATTAAAGCATAGTTGACATACAATATCATATTAGTTTCCAGTGTACACCATGGATAGGATATTTAGTATTGACTAACTGCACTTCCCCTTCTCACCCGTCCTTCCTCCCCTCCCTTCTGCCACCATCAGTTTGATATTGATTGCTATGAGTCTGCTTTTGTTCCCTTTGCTTTAAGGATGTGAAAAATCCCAGAGATAAGTGACATCTTTCCTTGTCTGAATCCTTTCACTCAGCATAATACCCTCTAGGTCGATCCATGTTGTCACAAACGGCAGGATTTCATTCTATTTAAGCTTGGTCTATATTCCATTGTGCATACATGCCACATCTTCATCATCTAGTTGTCTATGGATCTAAGGATTCAATGCAATGTTTGTTTTTTCCCCTAAATTCTTGACATGATGGATTAGGCCATTGATTTATTAAGGTTCTTAATTTTATTATTTAGTTGGGGTCTGAGAAATCTCACAGCTTAGTGAGGATGGGACCCACCTGACTATAGTCACTTAATTTTATTATGTGTCATATGTACATTTCCATTTCAGTTAAAACTTTCACTTGTTTTTGTTCACTCTTTGGTTATTGAGAAGTGTTTTCCAAAATTGATTTTCAAATGTAGAGATATTGGCTTAACTTTGCATTTCCAAATGCAGAGATATTCACTATAGAATGAAGTGATTCCCCAAAGTCCCAGGGGCACCTCCGGTCTCCACGGTGGATGAGGCACTAGCTGAATGTCCAGGGGGGCAGCTTTCCTGCCCTCTGGGATCCCTGCTAACCCCTCCATAGAGTGTCTGGGTCTGAGTCTCTCCTGAGCTAGTGGTTGGCTAGAACAGCGTACACACAGGGCTCTTCTGGGGGCTCCTCTGACAGGGAGAATGTGAGTGCACTTGTCTGCCTTCTAAGGGCCAAGAGGTTCAGCTGGGCATAGGTAACGTCCTGGGGGGCATCAGGTGCAGCAGCCTGGAGCAGGGGGAGAGAGAGGGATGAAAAGTGGTTGGGATCTGAGAAGTCTCACGGCCTAGTGCAGATGGGACCCACCTGACTATCCATCTGTCTGTCCTCTTCTGCTTCTCTGTCCTTTGTGTCCAAAACTGCCCCTGATAAAGAAGAAGGAGAGATGGTCATTACCTGCCTGAGTCTTGATGTTGTGCAGTTCACCTGGGCATTCAGATTTTAACAGCCTGCTCTCCTGGAGAGAGACAATGAGACAGAACAGCATCTCCTGAATCATTTCACTCAGCATAATACTGTCTAGGTCCATCCATGTGGTCTCAAATGGCAGCATTTCATCCTCTTTATGCCTGATGTATATTCCATAGCGCATGCACGCCACATCTTTATCATCTAGTTATCTATGGATCTAAAGATTCAACGCAATGGGTTCTTTTCCCGGAAATTTCACCGTTGAAATATTCCTGTCACTTATCCTCATGTTGCCAGATCCAGCAATAATTTTAAAAAATCATCCACCATGACCAAGAAGGACTTTTTCTGGAGATGCAAGGATGGTTCAATATTCACAAATCAATAAATGTGATACACCACTTCAACACAATGAAGGATAGAAATCGCATGGTCTTATCAATAGATTGGGAAAAAGCATTTGTGAGAATGTTGCATATTCATGAGACTGGAAAGGATGAAAGATGACCTTTCATCTGTGCATTTGTGCTAATGAAAAGGGTATGCTTCCTAGGTTTTCTGATTTGAGATTCTGGAGAAATCTTTTTCTCAGCTGACCTTCTCCATCTATTTATTTTTCCTGTGCAGATGCTCTGTGATCCCCACTGTGTGACCCAGGTCACCCTGTTCTCTACTCACCTGAGGTCCTGACTTTGTTCTGACACCAGTGTTGGAGGAGGAGGAAGAGGAAGAGGGAGAGCAGCAGAACCAAGGCCACCAAGACCCCTATCCAGTACCATTTGGGACCTAGGAAATTAGTAAGTCAATGATGCCCTTTAATGATCACATATTGTATGGGAGGCACGTCATTTATCTCCTCTCACCTCACACAGTCATGCACCAGGAATTGCTGACACCACCACCCACTTCACTGAGGCTCAGAGAGGTTAACCATGTGCCCCTGGTCACCAGCCTGGATGGGGCAAGGCTGGGACTGGAATGAGACTGCTGGTATGAGGACCCAGGATTCCCTGTGCTGGCCTCAAGCTGCCCCCGCCCCCCAGGGGGACAGCAGCTTCCTGCTCGGGGCTGGGCCAGTTAAGTCTCATCTGGAGCTGAGGGTCCTTCCTCATTACCTGCCCCCTGCACAGCAGGGACAGGAGGGTCCGGGTGAGGGGTGGACTCTGAGTCTCCCCTGGATACCTCTCCATCTTCCAGGCCCTGATGCCTCCTTGGTCCTGGCCTGGGGCTCTGCCTTCCTGAGCTCTGTGTGGCCCTTATTTCACCTTATTTCCCCATAGCCTCTGAGCAAGATGGGACCAGGGCTGAGCAGACAGGAACCTGATACTCAGAGGAAAGAATGGACTGTCCAGTCTCACAGCAGGAGCAGCAAAACCAAGAGCTGACCCAAAGCTGATCCTCCCTTTTCCCTCCTCTGAGCTGAGTCTGAACTGAGGGGGTGTGTAGAGGGTCACCTGAGAAGGCACATGGACATCCTTTAAATTGTTAGCTGAGCCCACAGGAAATCTAAGCTCTGGACAAGAATTCTCTTATTTCACATCTGGAGACATTGACGCCCAACAAGAAGGGTGGCCCAAGTCAGCAAATTAGAGGGGCCTGACCCCCTGAATGACTCAGCCACTGTCTCCCATTGAGGCACCCACCACCTCACCATGGAGCCCCTCACATACCGTGGATGAGAGAGACCGATCCTCATAGCCTCCTGGGATGAGGATGGGACAGTATGGATGCGGCTGTCATCCCCCCACAAGAGCCCAGCTCCTTCCCAGCCTGCACCCACACATCTCCTTTTGCCATGACCACCTATATCCTGCTTCAGACCCTGTGACTCACAGCCCTCCCATGACACCCGCCCGTCCTTGAGGATCTGGGTCACTCGATCCCCTGACAGACTCTCAGGATTTGCTGGATGAGCTGTGCTCGCTTTGAACAGAGCTCCCTGGGACTCACCAGCTGTGGAGGTGGGCTCTGTGGGTGGGGGGCTGGGGCCTCCAGAGGGTTCTGGAAATGAGCACAGGAAGAGAGTGAGGGGCTTGGGCTCACCCTGGACAGAACCCTCTTACATCTGTGGGGTGGCCTCTGAGACCTCACACTGCTTTAGTATCCAGGTGAGGGGGAAAGGGGTGGAAGGGATTTGGAGGCCTCTAAGAAAAGGATTTCTTGGAGACTACAATCATGAGAGACCCTTACCTTTTTTTCAGCCCATATTCCTTCTGGGGACAAGACCCTGAACTAACAGCTCAGCAGACAGGTTCAGGAGCCCTCACCTGAGACCAGGAGCTCCAGGGGCTCACTGGAGACTGACAGCTGGTAGGGAGAGGAGCTGCATGAGCTATAGCACCTGTAGGTGCCCCTGTTGGCTGAGGTCACAGGACTCATGTGGAACTCTGCCTGGTACTGCTGAGCTCGGTGCTCTGATCTCAGACGCAGGGGGGTATCGGCAGACCCCTCCGTGGACAGAAGGAAAGTGTCCGTTGGGCTCTGTGACTGACACTGCAGGGTCACGTTCTCTCCCAAGGCCATCCTGGGGCCTGGCTGCACTGAGAGGGAGGGTCATTCAGGCAGGTGTCCTAGACTGAGAGAAGAAGGGAGAGTGATGGCTGCCTGTCCATCTTGTTCTGGCCTGAGAGTCAGCAGGCCTCTCTCTGAGGAACCCCCTTTCCATCTGTCTCATTTTTCTGTGTCTTCCACTCTCCCTTCCGACCCTCCTTCCCCCTCTGTCTCTGTCTCCCTCCCTGCGCCCTGCAGTTTCATTCTGGCCTCACCACCTGAGACCCCCAGCAGGGTCTGTGCAGAGTCTGGGTCCCTGATTGAGCCCACTAGCTCCTCACCTGCCACCAGGATGTCCAGGGGTCATTGGGGGCTGACCACACAGAGGAGAGCTTGTACCCACTGTAGCATCTGTACTGGCCCCTGTGGGAGCTTCTCACAGTGCCCAGGCGGAAGTGGGCCTGAGAGAGCCCAGCCTGGGGCTGCAGGACAAGGCTCTGGAGGAGGTCCCGTCTCCCCTCTTTGAGCAGAGCGAATCTGTCATAGCCGGCATGAGAACGACATTGGATGGTCAGATTCTGTCCATAGGCCACGATGGGGCCCTGCTGGCTCAGGATGGAGGGCTTCCCAGACACCTGGGGAGACCATACATGAATGACAGGTCCTTCTCCTCCCATAAACCCCTTGTCATGTCCTGGCCTCCAGGTCTCACTGACTCTCTCTGTGTCTCTAGCCCAGGGGCCCCTGGGCTCCCCTCACAGCAAAAATTCAGTAACCTGGTTGGTATCTCAGTCCTTGAATGATGCAAGAATGGGACTCACCTGGGACCAGCAGCTCCAGGGCATTGCTGGGATGTGAGCACACGTGTGGTCTGTCCCTGTAGCAGCCATAGCATCTGAACATCCACCTGTGGCTCGGGGTAACAGGGCCCACAGAGAACAGGGCCAGGAACTGCCCACTAGGCAGCTGCTGTGAGTCTAGAGCCCAGGAGAGTCTGCGATCTTTTTCCTTAGTCAGAAGAAACCTTCCAAACCCCTGCCCTGAGCGACAATGGAGGGTCATGTTCTGTCCTGAGATCATGACAGGGCTGGGCAGCACTGAGAGGCTAGGTTTACTGAAGGATCCTAGGAGAGGAGGAGGCAGCGTGTTAAATGGGCTCTCACCTCCCTCATGTCCCCCAGGGCTGGGCTGTGAGAGTAGAGGGAGACACCCTGAGAGCAGACTCCCTTCCTGAGGGCAGAGCATGAGGCTGGGAGCGTGCCACTTACCAGTCACCACCAGCTCCAGGGAGTCACTGGGCTCTGACCAGCCAGTGGGGCTGCGATAGTAACAGAGATATATCCCTGCATCATGCTCTGTCATGTATGTGATGGAGAAATTGCCCTTGTTCCCAGGTTCCGGTGGCTTCTGCTTGTATCGAGGTGCTATGATTCCTACTTTGTACAGCCAGTACTGCTGAGCCCCTGGGGAACCCTGACACAGGAGGGTCACGCGCTGCCCCCTGGGCATCACAGAGTCTGGCTCAGCCCAGAGGGTGGGTTTGGGGAGTGGCCCTAAAAGGAAGCCAGAGGCTGCTTTACAAATCCCTTCCCTCTCCCCCTCATTCCCCAGCTCAGCCCAAGACCCTTTAATTTTACCACCTCACCCCAGCACCTCTGTGCTCCCTCCTGAGCCCCAGGGATGAAGGAAGAGGATGGACATGGAGCCTGGGGAGGACTCACCTGCCTGGACACGGGTCCTCTGGTGCAGACTCAGCCCTGGAAGAGAGTCCTGTGAGAGATTTGCACCTAGATGTCTGAGCTGATTCCCTTCCCATCAGGCCCCATCCACTGGAGCTGCCTGAGCCTGGAGAATAAGACAGGCAGCGGCCTTTCCTACTCCTCCTCACCATGTCCACAACTGACCTAAGCAGAGAAGAGCAGAGAGGATGGACGTCATGGCGTCTGCTCTAAGGTCTCCTGCTCTGCAGATGGAGGAGGTCTGGGCCTGAAGGACAGACACACACAGGATGTGGTGGGTCAGGAACTGCTGAGCATTCTGAGTTTTCACAGCTGGAGACCCACAGCCAGGGGAGGGCCCCGCCCTGGGCCTGGCTCTGCATCTCCCCAGGAGGAGGGCTCTGGGGGAGACAGCTTCTCAGGTTTCACCTGTTCTTCAGGTCTCCTGTGTCTGCTGGTCTGACTCCTGCTCAGAGAGCACAGGACCCACATTCTGGTCCTGACTCAGGCCCTGAGTGTATGGCTCTGAACAGCCCAATGGGACACCCAGCCACAGCTCTTGAGGGAGCTCATTTATGAAAGACTCCGCTGAACTGTATCCCAGTGGCCTCAGCATCCCCCCCCACCACTTTCCCTGGTTCAAGGGTCCTGGTAGGTTCCCATCCCTGCCAAGCCTTCGTGTTTTCTGCCTTTTTAATGTTCATGATTCAGTGGAGGTATTGGTACTACCCTGTGCTTTGATGTACAGTTATTTCTTCAATGATTTGTATAGCTCAGCAGTTTTTTTTAAGAAAAATTTCTTTTTCTTTTAATCCTCACCCCAGGATATTTACTTCCATTGAATTTGAAAGAGAGTGAAAGATATAGAGAGAGGTAGAGAGACAGAGAGAATAGAAAGAGAAACATCGATGTCCGAGAGACATCAATAGGTTGCATTCCACATGAGTGTTGAGGAGCAAACCTGCAAACAAGGCACATGCCCTTGGCCAGGAAGTGAAACTGTGACCCTTGGGTGGTCAGGCTGATGCTTTAACCACTGAGAACACCAGCCAACGCCAGCTCATCACCTTTTCATACTGTCTCTGCACATTGGCATGTCAGTATCAATTGCTTGATAAAGGTGTTTGCTTGCTTTTCTATTGGTCTATGCTCCACATTACAGATCTGCAATATTTCTTAAGTGATCTGAATGCCAGTCTGTGGTCTCTTTTTGGCATCACAATTACCTCTTCTGTGTCTTGCTGGTGTCTATGAGGAGTAGAAGTTCTTCATGTTAATGATTCCACTATGTTCATTTTCCCCTAAGTTCGTGTTCTTGTGTCCACTTGAAGAAAAAAAATCTCTCCTACAAGGTAATAAGATAGTTGGGTGAAAGAAATAGTAATTGAATTATTTGTCATGTTTTGACCTGTCACCGAACTGGCTTTGCTTATTGCAAATGTTGTGAGGCAGGTAAGGTGTTCACCGTGTCCCAGAGATTCATCCACTGGCCCAGCACTATGCAGTGGAAAGACCCTGACCTCCCCAATGAACCATCCACATGACTCCACACGCTGGGTCTGACCTGGAGTCTTCCTTCTGCTCCTTTGGATGAGGCGTCTCTGCTTTTCAATCTCTCAAACTGCCACCGTCTCCATCTGCATTGCAAGGCTGGTTTTGTTTCCTTCATCTCTCAGTTGAGAAGAATTCTCACCATCTTTGTGGGGAAGGCGTTGGTATTGCTGGGAAGTCAAGGGAGGAAGTGGCCGGCTCAAGTGTCCTCCAACCACTCAGCTGGTAGCACCACACCTGATATTTAATGTATGTCTGTGTGTGTTACTGCCTTTGACCAAGACTCTCATGAAAGTCATTCTTATCTGAACCCTGAAGAGTCTCCACATTTGGAAGTGGGAAGTTACACTCAGCCTCAAAGGTGCTCTGAAGGGGCAGAAATGACTCAGATGATTGGCCCCCAAGACATGGAGAGATCCCACTGCTCACAGAGACAGAGAGTCAGGTGGAACCTGTGTGAGACATAGGACCTGCATCCCAGGGCCAGGAGGAGGCTCTGAGCTTCCTGTGAGAGCAGATGCCCCTTGCACAGCCCCAGGCTCCTCCCTCACCGCTTCAGGCTCACTATCCTTAGGGTGCCTTCATATGCCCAGTCACCAAAGCAGGGAGGAAGGTCTCCTTCACACACCCCAAGCAGCCGTCATGTCCTCCTCCTTCCTGAGCTTTGAGCTCCACACCCTCACTCCCCTCTCCAGTTTACCCTCCACATCTGCCCTTGCCACTCCATTTTAGAAACCGTTTATGCCTAAAACCCTTCCATGGTCCTCACTGTCTTCAGAGTGAGTCCAGATTCTTCCTTCTGAACTAAGGCTGTTCATGATCATCCAAGTGTGACCCTCCCATTTCAGCTCTCACCTCTCAGACAGATGGGTATAGCTGCCCATGAACACACACATGCACATTCATACATACACTCACACATACATTCACACACACACTCTCACAAGCACACATAGCTTTTAATTTTTTTTTATTTAATGGGTTTGATGTGTAATAGTTACATTATTATTTAATCTAAAATATTCACTTTGGTTGGTGTTCACACATTGATTATTGGGAAGAGTGTTGCTTTATTTCTGAATTGCAGGGAATTTGTGTTGGAATTAATGTATGTTGTTTCAGGTCTAGGAAGTTTGGAGAGGAGGCAGCTCTGTTCAGATGGGCTCAGGGGCCCCATGAGGGGGGATGGTGTGATCCTAACCTGGGTTGTGTGTGTCAGGGAGGGGTGGAGGTTCACTGGGATGAGTTTGATTGGAGGAGGTCTTGGCCTCACTGGAACTAGAAAGTGTAGCTCAGCCTGATCTTCAGCAGCATTGACTGCCCAGTGGAGATCCTAGCTGAGGCTGGAGTCAGGGGGAACCGTGGACAGGCTTTGTGAAGGGGATGGTCTGTGACAGGGATGTGTGGGGTCATGAGAATGAAACATCTGAGCCCACAGTGAGGGTCTGGAGAAGGCCAGAAGGAGGCTGATGGGGTCACACCAACGAGCTGTTCTGGGTCTTCATCTGAGCTTGTCTATGGGAAGAACTTGGTCACAGAAAGAACCTGAAGCCAGAACTGTGGGATTGGTTCAGTGTGTAAGTAGGTGGGAGGGAAGAATGGAAGGCTCCTCCTGTCTCCACCTGGGCTGCCTGCAGGAGTCCATGGTGTGCTTAGGTTCTGTCAAGGTTGCTGGTGGCCTGGGGGATGTTACAACACTGTCAATCACCCACAGAGGCAACCAGCACAGCCCTTGGGGCCTGGGTGTGTGCATCTGCTTCTCCCTATCACTTCCTCCCTCTGACTTCCTTGTTTGGTGAGCAAAGCTTCTGCTTTCCATCAAAACTTCAGAATCCTTTCTGCCTCCTCATAGCATCTTGACCCCTAGACTATCCCTCTTTGTCTAATGCTGTTTATTCCACCTTCTTGCTTTGGGTAGAAGAATATGTGGAAGAAAATTTCCAGGTCATAATTTAAGACAGGGGACACATCTTTGAGTGTCTACTTTAAGCCAGTCTCTTTCCCTCTCCCTCTTTGCCTGTTGGGCAAAATTGTGAAACCTCACTTCTGAGAGTTGTAATGAGGATTGGCAGTTCCTGAGACATGAAGGACCACATTTGTCATTTTCTTTTTTCTTTTTTATAACTAGACATATATTTTATTGATTTCCGAGATGGAGAGACAGGAGCATCAATGATGAGAGAGAATCATTGATTGGGTGCCTCCTGCTAGCTCCACACTGGGTATGGAGCCTACAAACCAGGAATGGAATCTTGGAATGCAACCTTGCCCTCCTGGTCATAGGACAATGCTAAACCACTGCACCATGCCGGCTGGAAATCTGGTGTCATTTTCTGAGCTGGTGAAGGCATATGTATGAGATACGTGTGGTAGGAAGGGCTGTGTGGAAGCTGCATGTGTATCCCCCAAGTCTACAAGATGGATAAGAAGCTGAAGTGTATTCTTGGTTGAATGGCAGATGAGCATAGACAAAAGGATGCAGGGATGGTGGGCCTCATCCTGGATCCTAGACTCAGCCCAAGTCAGGGGAGAAGGTGGACATTTTATCAGCGAGTTGGTCCCTAAGCACTCAGGCACTTACCTGGTGGGAGTCCTGCTTCCAAAAAACTCCACGGACACCAGTGGGGCAATCTCCAAGGTAAGGCAGCTGAAGGGAATCTTGCATGCTTCACTTGCATTTATTTTTATTAAAACAACAGCCACATAACATTCAATTGAAACTTTTGAAATATGAAATTCAATAGGATGCAGTAAATACACAATGTCTCAAAGACAATGTCTATCTAGTTTTAAGAAGATTTTATAAACCAACACCAAATAGTCCATCCCCCATCTGCCCTCCTGGTCAACCCCAGACTAACCAATTTGACTTCCATTTCTATGAGTTTCCTTCTTCTTGACATTTTGTATAAATGGAATCACACAACCTCTGATCTCTTGTGTCTTCTTCCTGTCACTGAGCTGCATTATTTTGACGTTCGCCCACTATGTATCAGGTATGCGTCCTTTGTTCTTTATGGTTTCAAAAAGTCCAGGGTTATGCAGATACCTTATTTTGTTCGGATGGATGTGACCCAGCACAAAGGGTTTTACAGATAGGAATCGGAACCAGCTATGTGGTATGCACCCTCATGTCACAGGGTGAGAACAGGAGGGCAGTGGAGGAGGGTCAACAGGGTCAGGGATGGAGGGAGAGCACCCCAGGTGGATGGCGAAGGACATGGCTCATGTTCTCATGCACCCAATTCTCATCTACCACGTCTGCTCTCCTGGACATTCTCAACAGACAGTTTCCCCAACTGTGGTCCCAACTTTCCTTCAGCACCTCCAGGGATCCTCAGATGGGCTCCAAGCCTCCCCCAATCTGAATGGTGCTTTGTTCCTTCTATGTTCACATCCTGGCTGCTTGGAGGGCCATTTTGGTGTCATTTTGAGCCTGAAATAGCAGCACCCCGAGGACCACCAGGACCAAGCCAGTCATGCCCATCCGGATAAGATTCTCCACTGTGTAGTCTTGGGAATAGAAAATATGAATTGTGGGTAAAGAAGTCTCAGAGATCAGAGCAGATGTAAAACTCCAGGATGTGGATGTTCAACCTGGGCTCCCACCTCCCCTTCACATCAGTGTCCCTGTGATGTCTGAACTCAGCACCTGCTCTGAGTCACCTTGATAAGAGATAGCTGTGCCTAAGAGCTGAAGATGAGTAAGAAATGGCCTCAGTTCAGAAATAACAAGAGCTGTGCTTTCTGTGTTCATCTTGAGACTCAAGACCCCATCAGGTTATTCCCCTAAAGCTGAGAGATCACCATTCTCAACAGCTGGAGACCCAGGGTCCATGGATGAGGGGTTGATGTCTTGGGCTCCTAAATCTCAGAAACATGAAGGAGTGAAAGTATGGGCTGGATCTTCTTCACCGCACCCCGCCCAGGTCCCTCCTCTTATGGGTCTGCTATGTTCATCCTCACCTGAAGTTGTTCATCTATTCATTCTCTTATTAACTCGCTTTATTTTACAATAACAAATACCTACAGTGGTAGATGTGTTTTCCAGATGAAAAAAAAAAATATGGGTATGTGGATGCTATTCATGTGATTTTTTTTAAACTTAAAAGACAACTAAAGTCAAAACCAAGGAATTCCTCAGTTCTGGTTCAAAAGTTAAGTCACAGAGAAATTCCCCCTAAATCAATATTTACTGGGCACCAAAGGTAGGAACTTCAGTCAATCTCTTGCCCCATTTTTTGATACAAATCCCATGAAATAAACAGAAATTATGGACCTCTCCTTATTACAAATATCGATGCAATGATTCTAAATCCCATACCCTAGAAATCAGCAAATGCCTATGGACGATCAACATTACTCTGTTGGGTTAATATCCAAATGGGTGACACCAAGAAGCCTTTGTAATATGTGTCATGTGGTTAAAAGTCAGAGAAAAGGTAATTATGGGGGATGTGCATCTGTCAGGAAAAGAGAGCATTCCTAGTAAAACCTAATGATTCAGAAGAAGGGATTGGAACAAAGCATCCAATAGTGCTTCCAATATAAAATTCTAATTTGTAAGTAGATTTGCCTTGACATAACTTTGAGTGTGAATTAAGCTGTTTACTGGAGGGGAAGCTGTGGCCTAATTTACCTCACCATTCCATCCTGTGGGATGTGTAGTGAGAAAATGAGGTATGCTATTGGGAATAAAGAAGTGGCATTCCCTTTGACTGTTGGGGATTATAATTTTATATCAGAAGATCAACTGAAAAGGAGCCCACAGGGAGAGTCTTTGGGTGGCTCTCAGGTCATGATATAAGTGTGTCCACACAAGTGCTTTCCTATGTGCACTCACTACCATTTAGAAAATCTACAGGAATCACACCACTTATACACAAATTACGATGTTAGAGGTGCAATTCTCTAGTAAGTAGGCTGTGCATTTACTCAATTGTACAAATAGCTGTCACATGGTTCATTCATAAAGCTCATTTGAAAATGTATACAGGAGAGAAGGGAATGTCCAGCCCCACAGCAGGAGCAGCAGAGCCAGGAGCTCAGCCAGGGTCCATCCACCCTGTTCCCTCCTCTGAGCTGAGCCTGTGGGCTAGGACTTGGGGCCCAGACCCTTGTCCTGTCCGTTCCTCCCTGTACAGTGTCACCATCACTGAGACAGAGGGGACAGGCACATAACATCACATCCTGATGGCTTCCTTGTGAGTCCCTCTCCCAGGAGGTCAGGGCCAGGACCAACAAGAAATCTAAGCTCTGGGCAAGGATTCTCTCCTTTTACACCTGGAGACACTGAGGCCCACATAGGGATGAGTGAGTCCAAGTCAGTGAATCCAGAAGGGCATTACCCCCTTAACGCCCCCATGGTTCATCACATGTCCCCATGGAGGAACCTACCACCTGCCCACATGGACCCTCACTTACCCCTCTGTGGGCCTGACTCAGGGCCTCCTGAGATGAGAATGACAGATGAGGGGTGGGAGCTGCCTTCTCCCACTAGAGCTCAGCTCCCCCTCCTCTAGCCTGCACCCTCACATCTCCCTCTGCCATGACCACCCCATCCATCAGCGGCCTCAGACCCTGGGACTCCCAGCTCCCCTGGGACACAAGCCTGTCCTTGAGGACCTGGGTCACGCGATACCCTGACACCCTCTCAGGACTTCCTGGGTGGGCTGTGTTACCTCTGTGCAGAGCTTCCTGGGACTCACCAGATGTGGGTGGGGTGCTGGGGCCTTCAGAGGTTCCTGGAAATGAGGATAGAAAGGGGTATGCCTAGGGCTCACTCTGGAAACTCCAAATCACTTGGTCGCTTCTACTACATCTTCTCTGTGACTCCCGAAGACACTCCCGCCGCCCACTTAACATCTTCCCAACCCAATGAATGGGAGGATTAATCAAAAGTAAGTCTCTGAGGGCAGATCTCTACTGGGTGACCAAGACTCAGACCCCTCACTCTCACCCCAGCTCAGATGTCTCTTAGGGGAGAAACCCTCAGCTGTGTACGCTCAGAGAGGCTGGGGTCAGGAGCCCCTCACCTGACACCAGAAGATCCAGGGCATCACTAGGATCAGACCACTCCTGGGGATTCTTCTCAAAATTGCCATAGCATCTGAAAGTCCATCTGTGGCCTGGGGTCACGGGGCCCACAGGGAACAGGGCCTGGTACCCTCCATTGGGCTGTTGCTGTGAGTCTAGGGTCGAGAAGAGCATGTGATCTCCTTCCTTAGTCAGAAGGAACCTGTCAAATGCCTCCACTGAGCCACACTGGAGGATCACGTTCCCTCCTGAGGGCACGACAGGGCTGGGCAGAGCCCAGAGGCTGGGTTTGCTGTAGAGTCCTAGGAGAGGAGGAGGCAGCATGTTAAATTGGCTCACACCTCCCTCATGTCCCCCAGGGCTGGGCTGTGAGAGGGAGACACCCTGAGAGCAGACCCCCTTCCTGAGGGCAAAGCCTGAAGCTGGGACCCCTGAGTGTCCTCTCACCTGTCACCACCAGCTCCAGAGGGTCACTGTGCCCTGACCAGCCCATGGGGCTGAGGTAGTTACAGGTATATTTCTCTGCATACTTTCCTGTAATGAGGAACTTAGCCCGGTCTCCAGGCTCCAGTGATTTCTGTGTGTCCAAGTACCAAGGACTGTCATCTGCATACAGACGGTACACCTGAGCCTTCAGGTTCCCCTGACACCAGAGTGTCACGGAGCTCCCATAAGGGATCACACGGCCTGGCTCAGCCCAGAGGGTGGGTTTGCCGAGGGCCCCTAAAAGGAAACCAGAGGCTGCATTACAAAGACCTTCCCTCTTCCCCTCATCCCCAAGACCCTATCATTTTATCACCTCATCCCAGCACCTCTGTGTTCCCTCCTGAGCCCCAGGGATGAAGGAAGAAGAGGGACATGGAGCCTGGGGAGGACTCACCTGCTTTCACATGGGTCCTCTGGTCCAGACTCAGCCCTGGAAGAGAGTTTCTATCAGGTATTTGCACCCGGACCTCTGAGCTGATTCCCTTCCTATCAGGCCCCAACCACTGGAGCTGCCTGATACTGGGGAGTAAGACAGGCAGCCACCTTTCCTACTCCCCCTCCCTGTGTCCACAACTGACCGAGGTAGAGAAGAGCACAGAGAATGGACGTCATGGTGTCTGCACTGATGGCTTCTGATCTGCAGATGGAGGAGGTCTGGGCCTGAAGGAGAGACAAACACAGGATGTGGTGGGTCAGGAACTGCTGAGGCCTTCTGGGTTTTCACAGCTGAAGACCCACATCCAGCGGAGGGCACCACCCTGTGCCTGGCTCTGCATCTCCCCAGAATGAGGGCTTAAGGGGAGCTCCATTCCCAGGGGATTGGTCAGCAATGTCTGAGATCTCACCTAATCCTCAGGATCTCATGTGTCTGTGTGTCTGACTCTTGCTCAGAGAGGGCGGGACCCAGGATCTGGCCTGACTCGGCCCCTGAGTATATGGCTCTGAACAGCCCAATGCAACACCTGACCACAGCTCTTGAGCGAGTTCATTTGTGAAAGATTCTGCTGAGCAATTTCCCAGTGGCCTCAGCATTTCCTCCACTTTCCCTGGCTCAAAGGTCCTGGTAGGTTCCCATCCTGCCGACTCTTCGTGTTTCATGCCTTTTTAATGTTCATTATTCAGTGTAAGTATTGGTACCATTCTATGGTTTGATGTACATTTATTTCTTCAATAATTTATAAAACTCAGACAGTTCCGCAGACATGTACACATAAGGAACTGTTTGACATTAAAATTGGGTCTCAAAAGAACTGGTAGCCCAGAAAGAAGCTCACTACAGACTGATTCATATGCCTTTCAACATAACGATTATTGCTTGTCTCATTTTCGATTCTTATAAGTATATTTCCAGTAGGACATGATCTCACTCATCTGGGGGAAATGGTGAACAACATAGACTGATGAACAAGAACAGACCCAGAGATATGGAGCCATGGGTCAGGCTGTTGGACCTCAAAGGGAGGGTAGAGATAAAAGGGAGAGATCAACCAAAGGACTTATGTGCATACATATGAACCTAACTAGTGGTCAAGGACAAAAGGGGGGTGAGGGCATGAGTGGGGGGGGGGGTTGGAATGGGGGTTTGAGGACAAATATGTGATACCTTAATCAATAAAGAAATTTAAAAAAAACAGACTCATCAAAAAAATCAGCACTTTTTAAAAAATATTTTCTTTCTAAATCCTCACCACAGCCCTCATGACCACCACCTTCCTGAGCTCTGAGCTCCACATCCTCCCTCCCCTCTCCAGATCACCACCCACGTCAACCCTTGGCCCTCCCTGTCAGAAGCTGTTTATGCTTAAAACCCTTCATGGTCCTCATTGTATTCAATGTGAGTCCAATCTCTTCCTCTGAGCTCAAGGCTATTCATGATCATCCAGATGTGACCCTCTCACCTCAGCTCTCACCTCTGCTTCCCTCAGACACATGGGTATAGCTGCCTATGGACACACACACCCCCCTAATCTCTCTCTCTCTCTCTCTCTCTCTCTCTCTCTCTCTCTCTCTTTCTCTCTCTCTCTCTTTTACACACAAACACACACACACACACTCTCTCTCTCTCACACACACACTGGCTCACACACAGTCATGTCTACACACTCTTACACACACGTGTGTGTGCACTCTCATTACTAGTCACATAACTCTCACAGACATATATGCTCACAAGCATACACACACATTCACACATATGTAGGCAGTCCACTAATTCACACATATATGCTCAAACACTCACATGCTATACATTCCCATGTACACACTTACACACATATATAGGCCAGGAAAACTCAAACACACACATTATACACAATCACACCTTAAAACACAGACATACACCTTCACACACATACACACAAATCACTCTCCAACATTCACATATACATTCATACACCCCACCCACATATACACTCACACACACACACACACACACACACTCACAAGCACACATTTTTTAAAAAATTTTTCATTTCATAGGTTTGATGTTAATTGTTACATTATTGTTTAATCTAAAACATTCACTTCTGTTTTGATTCATACATTAATTATTGCAAAATCTCTTGCTTTTTTCCCAAAATGCAGGAAATACGTTTTTGAAATAAATATACGTGTTTTTTTCTGTCTAGGAGGTTTGGAGAGGAGGCAGCTCTGTTCAGATGGGCTCAGGGGACCCCATGAGGAGGCACAATGTGGTCCTCACCAGGGTTGTGTGTGTCAGAGAGGGGAGTAGGTTCACTGGGATGAGTTTGGCTGGAGGAGGCCTTGGCCTCACCGGGACTGGAGAGTGTAGCTCAGCCTGATCCTCAGCAGCATGGACTGCCGGTTGGAGATCCTGGATGAGGCTGGAGTCAGGGGGGAACCACAGACAGGCTTTGTGCAGGGGATGGTCGGTGACAGGGACATGTGGGGCCATGAGAATGAAACACCTGAGCCCACAGTGAGGGTCTGGAGGACACCAGAGAAGGTTAATGTGGTCACACCAATGAGCTCTCCTGGGCCTTCACCTGAGCTTGTCTGTGGGGAGAACTGGGTCACAGAAAGGAGAACCCTAAGCCAGAACTGTAGGATTGGTTCAGTGTGTGAGGGGGAGGGAGAGGAGGAGGGAGGGCTCCTCCTCTCTCTATCTTGGCTGCCAACAGGAACCAATGGGGGCAGGGCCAGGGTTGCTGACTCCAAGAGGAACAGGAGGCCTAGGGGATGTCACAACACTGTCAATTACCCACAGAGGCAACCAGCACCCTCCTCCTGGCCTGGGTGTGTGCTTCTGCTTCTCCCTATGGTTACGCCCAGACTTCGTGATCCCCAAGGACCACCAGGGAGCCGAGTCTGATGCAATAAACAAAAGAGCCTTATCCATGCTAGCATGGGCTCTTTTCCCACTCACACCGGCAGCATGGCGGAAGAGAGTGAATTTCCCCCAGTCCAAGGGTTTTACTCCGGTCGGTGGTGATGTCACTGCCTTGGCTAACCCTGATTGGTTGGGTGAGGGCTAGGGATAACTCCGCCCTGCGGGGCGGAGTCAGGAGCTCATCCTAGCCCCACCCTGCCCTCTCATTCCCCCCTTGTTTAATGTGCCTAGTGAAATCATTCACTCAGTCTACTTCCTTTCAGCATAAACAACAAATACAGTTACCAAGACCCTTAGTACCACAGTTCCCATCAGTATTGTCCTCACTGAAGTCCAGTTCCTCTCCTGCAGGCATCAGTTCTCCTCCTGGCCCGTAGTTGCCAGAATCCAGGCCACACAGGAGCTGGGAGTCATGTAGTCAGGTCTGGGTGTCATCTACTTCAACAGCAGTGGGCGTGCTCAGGATAACAGTGCAGCATCCCTCTGAGTCCTTGGGCAGTGAATTTCTTTACCCACATTGAGTTCCTGGGCTACAGGGTCTGCGGTGGGCACTGGCAGTACATCTGGAACAAGCAAACTGCAGAGCCTGTAAGGACTTGAGCAAGGGTTACCATACATGATCCCCTCCCAAAAAGGGGAAACTTGTCCCAGTAAGGGGTACACCTGGCCCTTCAGAGGGCAAAGGACAGGGGGTTGGTCCAATTTTCACTGATTCTAGGACACATTTAGTTAACATTTTTTTTCCAGAGTCTCACTTACCTGTCCTAAGGCTTGAGCTATACTCTGAGATACCTTAGCTACCAAGGTGTGGCTGTTATATACTGGCAGCCCAAATCTAGGTGTAATCTTCTGGAGTAATCTCTTGACTACTATAGAGGCAGTTTCTATTCTAGTGGGGTATACTTCAACCTAATCTAAAGTGTCTACAGAAACTAGACCTTAATGCTGGTGGTTTAATCTCTGAAATCCACCTACCAATGCTCTCCTGGGGAAGTTCCCAGGGGAACCCCCTTACCTTGCTTAGCATTTACCTGTACACAGACAGTACTTCTAGCAACTCTGCCTCACAGAAGTTCAGAAGTTTTGGTGACACTTAACCTGGTGTCACCGGACAACTCTGACCTAGAGCCTCTGGGACCAATAGTCTTGTCATCTGGAGGGTCCACCAGCCATCTGGTCCTTCAGTGGCTTGCTTCTGTTCAGCCAATTCCTTCTGGCTGCAGTTGGTAACCCTCTTTCATCTGTGGATGGCACAGTGTCTCCATAAAAGGGCCCAGATTAAGCCCAAAAGTTCTGGAACTGTGCCCAAATGGTGTGGTCCAAGGTGACTACCACTACCCTTGCATATCAGGTCCCATCCTGAACGTAACTGCTCCCATCCGTGAACAGTACCTTGTCGTCTGTTACCTCTATGTAGTCATGAATGGGTTCCTCCATCATCATCTGGAAGCAGGCTGGCAGGGTTGATGGTCACAGTCTTATGAATCCAGACACAGGGCTGGTCCAGGAGAAAAGTCTGGCCCATCCAGGTTAGCTCCTGGCCCAGAGCCTGCTTATCTGCCTCCTTCACCAGCAATGCTGTGGTGGCACTGCCTGGAAGCACGCTGGCCACTCTGCTGCCACAGGGTCCAGTCTCTTAGATAGGCAACAGGTCTCTTCCAGGGACCTAGAGTCTGAGTGAGAACCCCTTTGGCAATGCCTCTTACCTCACTCACGTAGAGGTGGAAGGGCTCCGCAACGTCTGGCAAGGCTAGGGCAGCTGCTGAGATGAGAGCCTTCTTTAGCTCCTCAAAGGCCCATTGTTCCACTTTGGACCAGTTCAACAGCTGCGTTCCACCAGTACGTGTTCCTTCCGAGGACCACAGTCCTTCTTGATGTCCAAGGAAAACAGGCAGTTTGTCCGGTGGCTTCCTGGGCTGATGGACGGGTCCTATCGGCTCTCTCAAGACTAAATAGGCTGCCCCAATGCCCATCAGGAAACTAACAGGCTTGCCTCTCCTAGCTAACCTGTCAGGACATACTCTTTATAACTTTTATAAAAATCTTATCTTCCAAAAATACATAGCCATGCCTCAAATTTTAAAGAAAAGGCAAGGGAGGAGGGAGCAGGTCCAGTACCTGTTCCCAGGCCTCTAACCGCTTGAAATTTAAAATGCCATATTTTTCCTACAGATAAAGATCTATCTGCATTTCTTAAGCCCCCTTCTACTCCCTCCAGCAGAACATCGGTGAAAATTGTCCAAGCAGTCACGGGGGGTTAAATCATAAATATAAACAAAATACAAGATGCAGGTACAAGCCCAAATTCAAACTTACAATGCAAAGCAAAACAAAACAGATCAAATATAAAAGTTTCATATGTTACTTTAAACATTACTTCAGAAAAACTGACTTCAAAAAATACTGCATACTGCTTATTCTTAACACATGTTATACATTTTAGCCTGCCATATTCTAGGCATTTAGTTACTGCAATTAACTTTTCCTAATTCAATTTATACTTTGAACTTTTAAAGCTGGCAAGTCAAATATATTTGGCATTTCTTAGATTAATAACATTACATTTTTAATACATCCTGCTTACTTAGGATAAAGTTTCAGCAACACATTTTTTTCAGATCTCAAAATTTTTTCCTGAAGTTCAAACAAAGCACTGAATAATTTTTTTTGCAGGAGAGCTAATAGTCTTGTGCTCTCCGGCCTCCCCTAAACCTCTCTGCACCAGAGGCAGTTTACTAAGATTCAAGACAATGTCAGAAAAAGGAATGAATTTTGTTCATAGGTCAATCACAATTCATACTTAAGTAGCTATGTGACTCTGCTTAGCTGATACCAATGACAAGGAAGACTAACCATCGTAAGCAAGGCCATCTGGGCAGCTTCACCACGGAATCACCTGCCACTCCCTGCAGATCACTGGAGTAGCATTCAAATGCAAATGAACACATTCTTTAGCTGAAGACTCCCGGCCATTCACCACTATTCACATAAACGTGTTACCATTACCTAGTTTCTGCCTCATGGCTGGGAATTCCAAAACCTGCTTACAATGACTTGAGAAATCAGTTTTAATTTATCTCCCAGCTATCTCCACCACTTTTAAAGCTCATTCTGTTCACAGAAAAGGGTTTTAAGCACAGCCCAAAACTATGCGCACTCGTTTTGAACTGGCCTTTTCTCTTTACTGAGCACAGAAATGTGTCCTTAAGCTCCTCTCCGGTACCCGATGCTGCCACGGACCCGAGGCCTCCACGCCGGCCCAGGCCCCCGGAGTGAGGCTGCTTCGGCCCCAGCCCCAGCCACGCTACTCAGGCGGCCCCCCCGAGGAGAAAGTGCGGGTCGCCCCAGTGGCTTCCCGGCTCCGCCTCCCCTTCTCCAGGCAGCCAGCAAATTAACCCAGGTGCCTGCTTCCCGAGCGAGGCCACCACTGCCCAGCCGCTCCCGAGCGAGGCCACCACTGCCCAGCCACGCTCCGACGCGCAGACTGAGCCCCGCAGGAGCCCCCCCCTCTGACCCAACGCCACCAGAGGGCCCCGCACCGCCATGCCGGCCACACTTCGCCGGCTCCATCCTGGGGCCCCATGTCGCCCAAACTCAGACCTGGGAAAGGTTCCGCAGGTGAGGTAACGGCTCACGCTGCTAACCTCGTCCTGGAGAGGATTCATTCCTCTCCCCATACAAGGGTCCCTCTAGGGCCCTCCTGGGAGGTCAGAACGTCTTCTGATCCTCCTGCCCATGGTCCTATGGCATGTCTGCCAGACATCTTCGGGCACCAATTCCATGAGGGGTTTTATGTCTCTCCAGAGCCCGCATGTACCTACCGCGGCCATTCAGGCTCTCCAGATCGGTCCCTCATGGTCCTAACTGGGGATCCCGGACGAATTCCCCCATATGTTACAATCAGACTTCGTGATCCCCAAGGACCACCAGGGAGCCGAGTCCGATGCAATAAACAAAAGAGCCTTATCCATGCTAGCATGGGCTCTGTCCCACTCACGCCGGCAGCATGGCGGAAGAAAGAGAATTTCACCCAGTCTAGGGGTTTTACTCCAGTCAGTGGTAATGTCACTGCCTCGGCTAACCCTGATTGGTTGGGTGAGGGCTAGGGATAACTCAGCCCTGCGGGGCGGAGTCAGGAGCTCATCCTAGCCCCACCCTGCCCTCTCACCTATCACTTCCTCTCTCTGACTTCCTGGTTTCTGTGAGCAGAGCTCCTGCTCTCCATCAAACCTTTGTAGTCCTTTCTGTCTCCTCACCGCCTCTTGTCCCCCAGACTGTCCCTCTTTGTCTAATGCTGTTTATTCCATCTCCATGCTTTGGGTAGAAGAGTGTGTGGGAGACAATTTGCAGATTGTAATCTAAGATGTGGTGACACATCTATTGAGAGTCTACTTTGAGCCAGTCTCTTTCCCTCTCCCTCTTTGCCAGTTGGTCAAAATTGTGAAACCTCACTTCTGAGAGTTGTTATGAGGATCAGCAGTGCCTGAGACATGAAGGACCCCAATCTGATGTCATTTTCTTCTTCTTTTTTTTTTTTAAATATACATATATTTTATTTGAAATATGGTAGCAATCATACTTGGGTAAAAACTGCTGTTTGAATTTTAACCTTGCTATCTGACTTCTACCTTCGATTACTTGCTTAAATAATAGGGTAGTTACAGGAGATTGACTCCCACTGACTTAGTAGCTTCAGGGGTAGAAACTGTAGATAACCTTTAGTTCTGCTTTTGTATTATGGGCAAGATAGGGCCACATTCCAATATCTAGAAGGGTGTGACTGGGAACCAACCCTGCAGGCTGTCCCCAGTCTTTCGAATTTAGTCTTTAGGATTTAGGAACAGATAAGGATGGCCAGTTCTTTGTCCTGAGGGGCCAATCAGGGTTAGCCGAGGCAGTGACATCACTACTGACCTGAGTAAAACCCCTGGACTGGGCGAAATTCGCTCTCTTCCACCATGCTGCTGGCGTGAGTGGGACAGCCAATGCTAGCATGGAAATGGCTCTTTTGTTTATTGCATCGGACTCGGCTCCCTGGTGGTCCTTGGGGATCATGAATCCGTCTGGGATCCCCAGCCAGGACCATGAGGGATCCCGGTCCAGAGAGCCAGACTGGCAGTGGTAGGTGTGTGTTTGTCTGTGTTTTTGTGTGAGCACTCTGGGGGGACTGCCCCTCCATTGGGGCTCTTACCTGGATGTTTTGCCAGCTGCTGCATCAGCTATGGTTTGAGTCCGGATTCGAATCTGTAATAAATTCTTGCTAGCTTAATCAAATTGGCTTCGGTGGTCCATCTCTTGGGGACTGGCTCCATAACATTATTGATTTCAGAGGGAGAGACAGAAGCATCAATAATGAGAGAGAATCATTATTTGGGCACCTCCTGCTAACCCCACACTGGGTATGGAGCCTACAAACCAGGCATGGGATCCTGGAATCCAACCTTGACCTCCTGGTTCATAGGTCAATGCTCAACCACTACACCATGCTGGCTGGAAATCTGGTGTCATTTTCTGAGCTGGTGAAGGCATGTGTGTGAGAGACATATGGTGGGAAGGGCTGTGTAGAAGCCGCATGTGTATCTCCCAAGCCTAAAAGGTAAATCGGAAGCTGTAGTGCAGGCTTGGTTGAATGGCAGTTGAGAGCAGACAAAAGGATACAGGGATGGTGGGGCTCATCCTGATTCAGCCCAAGTCAGTAGTGAAGGTGGAAATGTAATGAGTGGGTTTGTCCCTAAGCACTAATGCATGTAGGGCACCTCTAACCTGGTGGGAATCCTACTCCCATAAAACTCCACGGACACCAGTGGGGCAACCTCCAAGGTATAAGGGAGCTACAGGGAACCATGTGTGTTTCACTTGCATTTATTTTTATTAAAGCAACAGTCACATAATGTACAATTGAGCCTTTTAAAATACGAAATTCACTGGAATGCAGTAAATACAGAACGTCACAATGACAACGTCTATCTAGTTTCAATAAGTTTTTATAGCCAACCCCAGAAACAGTCCATCTTCCCTCTGCCTTCCTGGTCAACCCCAGACAAACCCATCAAATTTCTGTTTCTATGGATTTCCTTCTCCTGGACATTTTGCATAAAGGGAATCACACAAAACCTGATTCCGGTTTGTGTCCGGTTTCTGTCACTGAGCTGCATTATTTTGATGTTCACACACAATGTACCAGGTACCCGTCCTTTGTTCTTTATGGTTTAAAAATCCCAGGGTTGTGAAGATCCCTCATTTCATTGAGATGGATGTGACCCAGTATGAAGGGGTGTATAGATGTGATTCCAAACCAGTCATGTGGGACAGACTCTCATGTCACAGGGTGAGAACAGAAGGGCAGTGGAGGAGAGTCAGAGAGGTCAGGGATGGAGGGAGAGCACCCCAGGTGGATGGAGGAGGCATCCTCTACAGGGACATGGCCCACATTCTCCTGCACCCAATCCTCACCTTCCACATCTTCTCTCCTGAACGTTCTCAGCAGATAGTTTCCCCAACTGTGGTCCATATTCTCTTTCAGCACTTCATGGGGTCATCAGATGGGTTCCAGGGCTCTCCTACTCTGAATGGATGCATTGTTCGCTCTGTGTTCTCATCCTGGCTGCAACAGGGGTCCTTCTAGTGTCATTTCGAGCCTGAAATAGCAGCACAGCAATGGCCACGAGGATCAATCCAGCCACGCCCATCCGGATGAGATTCTCCACTGTGTAGTCTTTGGGGTGGAAAGTAGGAATTGTAGACAAAGTGTTCACAGATGTCAGAGCAGAAATCCCAGGACCAGGGATCTCAACACAGGACACCCACCTCTCCTTCATAGGACATGACCCTTTACCCCTCCATCCCCATCCCCATAAGTGAGAGCTTCTCCCATCATTGATTTTGGGTTTCACCTATTTTGTGATGGGCTGATGGTGTCAACTGCTCCTGAAAATTATGAAAAGAGGGTGTGTGTGAGGACTTGGAGAGACGTGAACCTTTCTTCAAGGTTCTGTGCTCTCAGAGGCCTCAATTTTCAGGTCATAAATTTTACACAGTGCCTTATTGAGCCCTTTCTCTACACTGACAGGTTCCCTGGTTTCCTCATTGGATTATTATTAGTCTGCCTTGGTCTGTGAATTTGGAACCTGCATTGAACCTCTTTGCAGTAGAGTTTGGCTGCCCACCATAGCTCAGTATCAATAAGAAAAGTGGTTTCAATAGAGAAATTAAGTGCTATTGTTAAGTGTTTTGTCTGCAATATAAGACCTCATAATAATATTTCCCTATGGAATATGTTCCCTGAGGAACAAGAATCCATGGGTGAGGGGTTAGAATCAGGGGCTCTGCAACTTTTGTATTTATTTTCTTACTCTTTGTTTGTGTTGTTATTGGTGAAGGGTTTTTTAGTTTTGCATTGTTTTTCTTGTTTTGTCTGTCAGCACCTGCACAGCTATTTTCACCATGTTGTTGGAGATTAGCCTCATGGTGAGCCTCCCTGAGGGTTGATCCTACACACCAATGGGCCAAGAGCAAACAAGACCCAATTACAATAGGAGGGACTATATAATACACACATGGCACATTCCTAGAACATATAGCTCAAAGATCAAGGAGACTGCCCCTGAGTACCATGGGAAACCTACGGCATAAGGCTACCCCAGAAAGTTGGGGAATCACAGCAGATCTCTCTAATAGAGTGTTTCCCAAACTCTTGACATATGTGTACCCCTTCTATAATTTTCGTAACGCTGAGTACTCCTTGTACTCATGAGAACATAGAATTAGACGCAGCTAAGCACAGTGCAGTGCATATCCCCACCAAACTCCGGTGCAAAGTGTACCCCCACCAAACTCTTCCCTTACCCCTGGGGGTAGGTGTACCACATTTTGGGAAACACTGCTCTAATACATAGAAGTAAACACAAAGAGACAGATAAAATAGGAGAGACTAAGAAACAATCCACTAATTAAAGAAAAGGAGCAATCTACAGGGAAAATTGAGCTAAATAAAATGGAGGTAAGCAATTTATCAGATATAAAGTGCAAAGTAATGGTTATAAGGATTTTCGAGGAACCTAATGAAAATTACAAGGAACTTAGCGGGAACTACAATGGCATAAGAGAACAAATAGAAACCAAGCATAAGAACCAGTATGAAATGAGGAAAAACACATCTGATATTAAGAATACACTGGAAGAAATCAAAAGTAGAGAGAATGAGGAAGAAGTTCAAACAGTGATTTATTTGGATGACAAAGTAGGAAAAAAAACACCTAATTAGAGCAGCAAAATAGCAATGGTAGTTTAAGATAACTTGGGGAAATGTCAAATGAAACAACATTCACATCACAGGGATACAAGAAGAAAAGGTGCTAAAATCTTCAACAAAATATTAGCAAATCAGATCCAGAAATAAATTTAAAAGATCCTACACCATGACCAAGTAGCACTGTTTCTGTAGATGCAAGGATGGTTCAATGTTCACAAATCAATAAATATGATCACCACAGAAACAACATGAAGGATAAAAATCACATGATCATATCAATAGACTCAGAAAAAGAATTCAACAAAATCTAGCACCCATTAAGTGATAAAAACTCTCAGTATAGTGGAATCTAATGAACAAAATAAACTGACAAACAAAATAGGTCCAGAGGTATGGATACATGGAACAGACTGACAGATCTCAGTGGGGGCCGGGGGAAGTGAGGGAGGGAGGCACAGGAAGAGATTAATCAAAGAACATATATGCATATATGCATAACCCACGGGCATAGATATAGTATGGCAAAGTCCTGAGGTAGGGTGGGTGTTGGATGGAGGGAGTCAAAAAGGGAGAAAATATGGGGATATCTGTAATATTGTCAACAATAAAAAGGAGAGAGAGAAAAATTAAGATGTAAACCAAAAAAGAAAAAGTTGTCTCAATAGAGAAATTGAGTGCTATTTCCAGTGTTTTGTCTGAAATGCAAGACCGCAACATCTTATTTCCCCATGGATGAGAGATCCCCCTTATTCAAAACCTGGGGAGCAGGAATCCATGGGTGAGCATTAGAGTTAGGGGGTCTAGAACCTATTGTTTGGTGGAGCCCCAGGGTCTCATTGAAGGTCCCTGAGCTGACTGAGCATAGAGAGAAGTGTGTCAAGCCCTAACCAGTTTGGTTCAGTGGATAGAGCATTGGCCAGTGAACTGAAAGGTCCCAGGTTCAATTACTGTCAAGGGCACATGCCCGGGTTGTGGGCTCCATCTCCTGTAAGGGACTTGCAGGAGGCGACCGATCCATGATTCTCTCTCATTGTGGATGTTTCTATCGCTCTCTCTCTCTTCCTTCCTTTCTGAAATCAATAAAAATATATTTTTAAAAAAAGAAAAGACAAGAAAGAAATGAGTCAAGGACCCCTCGCCTAAGACCAGGAGCTCCAGGGGGCTCACTGGGGAGTGAGAGCAGGTAGGAGGAGGTGCTGCGTGAGCTCTAGCACCTGTAGGTCCTTCCCCTTTCCCTCTCTCCTCCCTCCCCTCCCCCCGCCCCCATGGGCTGAGGTCACAGGACTCATGGAGAACTCTGCCTGGTACTGGCGAGCTGAAAACTTTTATTTGAAATCAGGGATTTGCCCCCTCCTTGGACAGAAGGAAAGTGTCCCTCTATCTCTATGACTGACAGAAGGGCCACGTTCTCTCCTAAGGTGCCTGGTTGCATTGATAAGGAGGGGACTGTCAGGTATGCATCCTAGAGAGAGGGAGGAAGGTGAGAGCTGCCTGCCAACATCATTCTGCCCTGGGAGTCACCAGGCCTCTCTCTGAGGACCCTCCTCTCTGTCTGTCTCTGTTTTCCCTGGGTCTATTCCTCTTGCTCCCATTCCATGGCTCATGCTGTCTCCTTCCTTGGAGAGCCCAAAGCCCTTGCCCTGGCCATCATCACCTGAGACACCCCCCCATCAGCACAGCCTGTGCAGAGTCTGGGTATCTTACTGAAGCCACTGGCTCCTCAACAACCATACAGATGTCCAAGGGGTCACTGGGGGCCAACCACTCAGAGGAGAGCTTGTATCCACCGTAGCATCTGTACCGGCCCCCATGGGAGCTGCTCACAGTGCCCAGGGGGAAGTGGGCCTGAGAGAACCCAGTCTGGGGCTGCAGGACAAGGCTCTGGGGGAAGTCCCATCCCCGCTCCTTGTGCAGAGCGAATCTGTAATAGCCGACAGCAGAGCGACACTGTAGGGCCAGGCTCTGTCCAGAGGTCATGATGGGACCCTGCTGGCTCAGGAAGGAGGGCTTCCCAGATTCAGGGGCTGCCCCTCCCATAAACCCCTTCTCCTGGCCTGGCCCATAGGTGTCACCATGTCTCTCACACTCTGTGTCTCTGATCAAGAAGCCCCGAATCTTGCCTTGCCCCACCCTCTCACAGGGAGCTCCCCTCTGAGCAAAGATATCAAAACATCGATACGATAGGGATGGGAATTTCTCACCTAAGATGAGGAGTTCCAGAGTGCCACTGGGGTGTGACCACACCTGGGGCACCTTCTTGTAGCAGCCATAGCATCTGTATGTCCACCTGTGGCTGGCGGTCACGGTGCCCAAAGGGAATAGGGCCCGGGACTGCCCATTGGGCTGTGGCTGAGCGTCCAGGGACCAGGCGAGCCTGTGATCTCCTTCCTTAGTCAGGATAAACCCATCAAATCGCTGCCCTGAGCCACACTGGAGGATCATGTTCCCTCCTGAGGACACAACAGGGCCAGGCAGGGCTGAGAGGCTGGGTTTGCTGAAGGATCCTAGGAGAGGAGGAGGCAGCATGTTAAATGGGGCTCACACCTCCCTCATGTCCCCCAGAGGGAGACACCCTGAGAGCAGACCCCCTTCCTGAGGGCAGAGCCTGAGGCTGGGACCCCTGAGTGTCCTCTCACCTGTCACCACCAGCTCCAGGAAGTCGCTGGACTCTGACCAGCCGGTGGGGCTGTGGTAGTAACAGTAGTATATCCCTGCAGAATCCTGGTTCATCTGTTTGATGGACAACTTGGCCCTGTACGTGGGCTCCCATGGGGTCTGTGTGTTCCAAAGCAAACGTTTTCTTTCCTTATACAGATAGAACGTTTTGGCATCCAGTGTCCCCTGACACCAGAGGGTCACGGGGCTCCCATACGGGATCACAGAGCCTGGCTCAGCCCAGAGGATGGGTTTGGAGAGGGTCCCTGGAAGGAAACAAGGCTCTGCCTTACAAAGACCTTCACCTCCCCACCCCACCCCCTCATCTCCCATATCAGCCCTAAATACTCTCATTGTATTACCTCATCCCAGGACCTCTGTACTCCTTTCTGAGCCCCAGCAAATGACATAAGAGATGGGACATGGAGCCTGGGGAGGACTCACCTGCCTGCACACTGGTCCCTTGGTCCAGACTCAACCCTTGATCAGAGTCCCCATCCGTGTTTTCCACCTGGATGTCTGAGCTGATTTTCTTCCAATCAGGGCCCCATCCACTCGAGCTGCCTGAGTCTGAGGTTCCACAAGAACAAGGGGGAATTTCCTGCCCATCTCCTCCTGCTGTCACTCTCCACAAGTGACCGAGGCAGAGAAGAGCAGAGAGGATGGACATCACTGGATCTGAGAGCTGCTGCTCTGCAGATGGAGGAGACCTGCGCCCGTAGGACCAAGACACACAGGATGTGGTCAGTCAGGGGCTGCTGCTGCCACCTTTCTGGGTTTTCACAGCTGTGGATCTACAGCCAGAGAACAGCCCCGCCCTGGGCCTGGCTCTGCGTCTTCCCAGAATGAGGGCACAGGGGGAGTCCGGGCTTTCGGGAGGCAGCTCAGCAGTATCTGAGATCTCACCTGTTCCTCAGGGTCCCATCTATCTGCCAGTCTGACTGATCTGGAGTCTTCCTTCTGCTCCTTTGGTTGAGGCATCTCTGCTTTTCAATCTCTCAAACCGCCACCGTCTCCATCTGCATTGAATGGCTGCTTTCGTTTCCTCCTTCTCTCAGTCAGGAAGAATTCTCACCATCTTTGAGGCGAAGGCGTTGGCATTGCTGAGAAGTCAAGGGAGGAAGTGGCCTGCTCAAGTGTCTTCCAACCACTCAGCTGGTAGCGCCACAGCTGATACTGAATGTGTCTGTGTGTGTCACTGCCTTTGAGCAAGACTTTCAGGAAAATCATTTCTGTCTGAAGCCTGAAGTCTCCACATTTTAAAGAGGGGAGTGACACCTGGCCTCAAAGGTGCTTTGAAGGGGCAGCAATGACTCAGATGATTGGCCCCCAGGACATAAAGAGATTCCGCTGCTCACAGAGACAGAGAGTCAGCTGGAACCTGTGTGAAACGTAGGACCTGCATCCCATGGGATCAGATGTATCTGCACAGCTGAGCTTCCTATGGGAGCAGATGTATCTGCACAGCTCCAGGTTCCTCCCTTCCCATCCCTGGACTCACTGTCCTGAGGGCTCCTTTGTGCCCCACGTCACCAAGGCAGGGAGGGAGGTCACCTTCACACACCCCAAGGCAGCGATACATCCACCTCCTTCCTGAGCTCTAAGCTGCAAACCCTCACTCCCCTCTCCAGATCACCTTCCACATAGGTATCTAACATCATTTCAGAATCTGTCCATTTTCTGCTCAAAATCATTCCATGTTCTCACTGAACTTAGGATAAATCCAGGCTCTTCTTTCTGAACTGAAGGGTGTTCATGATCATCCAGATGGGACCCTCTAGCCTCAGCTCTCACCTGTTTCCATCCAATCAGACAAGTCCAGTTACCCAATAAGCGCATGCGCAAAAACACACATACACATACACATACACATACACACACACACACACACACTCACAATACACACACTCATTAATACTTACACACACAAACACACACATTCACTAAACACATTCTCACAAACTCTCACACTCACATGCACACATGCACAGACACACAATAACACAAAAACACATACATACACACTCACACAGCCACAAATACACATACATACACAATTACACCCATACACACTGACACTTAACACAGACATACACACTCACACATACACACATTCACACACAATCACATTCTCATATAATTCACAATCACACGCTCACACTCACACACATTCACATACAATGGGCCATTTTTAACCATCCCATTCTTTCCCATATATAACTTTTAAGGCCATGTGGACCTCACAAATCCCTTCCCACACCCCCAGCTTGGACTAGAAGGAACACTGAGACTTCTGGTTTCCCTTCTCTACATGTGTTTGTGTCTGACCAAGGGTAGGTGAAGGGTACATGAAAAGTCCATATAAGCCACTTATGGAACAGCACTTTATATAGTATATTATCATTTAACTAGAGGCCCAAAGCATAAAATGTGTGCATGAGGTGGGAAAGAGAGAGTCTTTCAGCCTGGCCTGTACCCTCTCCAATCCAGGACCCCTCAGGGGATATCCAACTGCCAGTTTACCAGCAGTTAGGCATCCCTCTCCCAATCTAGGACCACTGACCTGTAACTGCTCACCTGCCTGCCTGCGTAGTCACCTCTAACTGCTCTCCCCTGCCAAGCTGATCATCTAACTGCTCTCCCCTGCAGACCTGATTGGCCCTAACTGCTCTAACCCTGCTGGCCTCTGCCTCGATCCCCAACACTGTGGCTTTGCCCGGAAGAATATCTGGAAGGATGTATGGAAGATGTCCAGTCTAATTAGCATATTACCCTTTTATTAGTATAGATTACTGTTGGTGTTTTATTTACAAATATTGCACTTCTCTCATTTATTTGTAATATGTGGTACATAGGATTTTATAAGATGATCTGACCAAACAGTTTGCTTCTTATACATTTCTTTTCTGTTAAAGATATCATGCCATTACCACACCCATGACCAGCCACCACCTCCCTCTCTCTTTCTCCCTTTCAGACAGTCTGTATGTGTCCAGGGGCTCTAGAATGTTCTTTCCTCTCTAAAATGTTATCACTCCACCTCTTAGGTCTCCACCTACTCACACAATCTTTCCTTCAAACACAGTCTAGACATGGTCCCCAGTTGTTCTCATACTTTTTCAATTTCTCCTTTGTCAACAGTGAATTACAACATTAGCCTTAGAATGCCTGACTCTACTCATTAGAGTTCTCAAAATACAGGAAATGGGTCTCCTGGGTCACGGATGTATTTCTGTTCTTGGTACACATACTCGGCAGATGGTAGGTGAGCAGTAAATACTTGTTTATGGACAAGTCAAAGGCAGAAAGAGAATTCCCTTTGGGGGAGGCTGAGGACACAGGCAGTGAGCTGCAGGTAGAGCCAGCCTGTTGAGGGTGGGCTCAGGGTGGGAACCTGGGTCTTGCCTTCTCTGAGCAGGACTTCCAACCAGGCAGAGGGTCCTGGGAATCAGAAGTGGGCTGAGATCTGGGCTGACCTCAGACCCCAGATCTGGGCTGAGAGTTTCCAGTGGCCTCATCATGGAAACACTCACAGCCAGGCCCAGGGTGGGGCAGTCAGCTTGCTGTAGGTTCACATCTCTGAAGGCCCGGAAGGACGGCGGCAGCTCCTGACCCACCACATCCTGTGCATCTCTGTCCTTCAGGCCCAGGCCTCCTCCATCTGCAGAGCAAGAGCCCTCAGCGCAGACGCCATGATGTCCATCCTCTCTGCTCTTCTCTGCCTCGGTCAGTTGTGGACACATGGAGAGGGGAGTAGGAGGGGCAGCTGTGTCCTCTTGTTCATGGAGAACCTTAGCCTCAGGCAGCTGGAGTGGACGGGACCTGATGGGAAGGGAATCAACTCAGACATCCGGGTGCCAATCTCTCACAGGGACTCTCTTCCAGGGCTGAGTCTGGACCAGATCATCCACGTGAAGGCAGGTGAGTCCTCCCCAGGCTCCATGTCCCTCCTCTTCCTTCACCCCCAGGGCTCAGGAGGGAGCACAGAGGTGATGGGATGAGGTGATAAGCCAAGAGGGTCTTGGGCTGAGCTGGGAGATGGGGAGTTAGAAATGTCTTTGTAATGTAGCCTCTGGTTTCCTTCCAGGGACCCTCTCCAAAGCCACCCTCTGGGCTGAACCAGGCCCTGTGATCCCTTATGGGAGCCCTGTGACCCTCTGGTGTCAGGGGACCCTGGAAGCCCAGGAGTTCTGTATGTTTAGACAGCAAAAGCGTGTGCTTTGGAAAACACAGACTAAGTGGAATCCCCGAGACAAGGTCAAGTTCTCCATCACACGCATGACAGAGCATGATGCAGGGAGATACTACTGTTACTATATCAGATTCACAGGCTGGTCAGAGCCCAGTGACCCTCTGCATCTGGTGGTGACAGGTGAGAGAACACTCAGAGGTCCCAGCCTCAGGCTCTGCCTTCAGGAAGGGGGTCTGCTCTCGGGGAGTCTCCCACTCACAGCCCAGGAAATGAAGGAGGTGTAAGCCCCATTTAACACACTGCCTCCTCCTCTCCTAGGATCCTTCAACAAACCCAGCCTCTCAGCCGTGCCCAGCCCTGTCGTGCCCTCAGGAGGGCATGTGACCCTCCAGTGTGGCTCAGAGCAGTGGTTTGGCAGGTTCCTTCTGACTAAGGAAGGAGATCACAGGTTCTCCAGGCATCTGGACTCACAATCACAGCCCAGTGGGCAGTCCCAGGCCCTGTTCCCTGTTGGCCCCGTAACACCTATTCATAGGTGGACTTTCAGATGCTACAGCTATTACAGGGACAGGCCCTATATGTGGTCACACCCCAGTGACTCTCTGGAGCTCTTGGTCTCAGGTGAGTCCCATTATTGTCTCATCCATGGATTGAGGCACCAGACACATTATTGGCATCTTTGCTGTGAGGGGATTGGTGAGGTGAGGGGAGTAGAGGGGTCTATGGATCAGAGACACAGAGAGATACAGTGAGACCTGGGATACAGGCCAGGAGAAGGGGATTATGGGAGGAGCAGCCCCTGTCATTCATGTCTGGTCTCCCCAGGTGAGTCTGGGAAGCCCTCTCTCCTGACCAAGCAGGGCCCCATCGTGGCCTATGGACAGAGCCTGACCATCCAGTGTCGCTCTGATGTTGGCTATGACAGATTCACTCTGCACAAGGAGGGGGAACAGGACCTCCCCCAGAGCATTGTCCTGCAGCCCCAGGCTGGTTTCTCTCAGGCCCACTTCTCCCTGGACACTGAGAGCAGCTCCTATGGAGGCCGGTACAGATGCTACGGTGGATACAACCTCTCCTCTGAGTGGTCAGCCCCCAGCGACCCTCTGGACATCCTGGTGGCAGGTAAGGAGCCAGTGGGTTAGGTCAGGGATCCAGAGTCTGTACAGGCCCTGCTGGGGGTCTAAAGTGGTGAGGCCAGAATGAAAAGTGCAGGGACCCAGGGAGGAAGGGAGGCAGAGAGAGAAAGACGGGGCGGGGGAGGGGGGGCGGCGCGGATAGGGCTGAGGGGAAGATTCAGAGAAACAAAAACAAAAAAGAGGAGGGTCCTCAGAGAGAGGCCTAGTGTCTCTCAGGGCAGAACAAGGTGGGCAGGGAGCCCTCACCCTCCCTCCCTCTCTCTAGGACACCTGCCTGACAGACCATCTCTATCAGTGGCGGTACACATAGGCCCCAGGGTTGCATCTAAAGAAATGGTGACCCTACGATGTCAGTCACAGAGCTCGAGGGACACTTTCCTTCTGTCCAAGAAGGGGACAGCTGATCCCCCCCTGCATCTGAGATCAAAGCGCCAAGCTCGGCAGTTCCAGGCAGAGTTCTCCATGAGTCCTGTGACCTCAGCCCTCGGGGGCACCTATAGGTGCTACAGCTCAAACAGCTCCTCCCCTTTTTTGCTGTCACACCCCAGTGAGCCCCTGGAGCTCCTGGTCCAAGGTGAGGGCCCCTGACCCTGTCTGCTAAGCTGTCAGCTCAGGGTCCTGTCCCCAGAAGGAATATGGGCTTATAGAGAGGGAGGGGCTCTAGGGATGGTTACCCAGAGACATATTCCGCACAGACACCCTGCTACCTTTATACATCCCTGCCCTTTACCTGGGTCTAGAAGGTACCAGGTGGGCAGCAGTTGGGCCCTGACTGGGCCACAGTACTGATGTAGGAAAGAAACCTGAGTTTTGAGGAGCCCAGAGTCCTCAGATCAACCCTCTCCTTTTGTCCTCATGCTGGACCTTCTAAGGATCCTGTCCCCCCACCCCCCCGCCCCACACACACACACACACCTTCACAGGGCCCCTGCCCACAGCTCATGAGTTACTGGGGTTATTATGCTCTGAGGGAGCTCAAAGGCCCTACTCTGAGTACAGACCAGGCAGAGAGTCCCAGGAGTCAGAAGAGACTCCAGATCTGGGAGGAGTGTCTCCAGGGGGGCCTGGCGTCCTCCTGTGTCCTCATCACATAACAACCTATGGGCAGTTCTGAGTCTCTCAGGGGATCCAATGCCCCCTCAGATCTCAAGAACAAACAGGCTGAATCCTAGGAGAGCTGGGACTCGGGGAGAGATTTCATGGGACCACAGGGGGCCAGGGGCTTGAGGATTCACTCCTTCCCCGCCATAGTGTCAGGCCTGCAGAGGGGTAAGTGAGGGTGAGGACAGGAGGGGTGGTCACGGCAGAGGGAGACGTTGGGGCTCAGGATGATGAGGAGAAGCCAGGCTCAAGTGGGGAGAAGGCAGCACCAAACCCTCATACTTTATCCTGATCCCCAGGAGGCTCTGATCATCCCTCGCTCCACACCGTGGCGTTGGGCCCACAGATGGGTAAGTGAAAGTCTCTGTGGGGAGGTGGTGTCTCCATGGGGAACAGAGGCTGAGTCATGTGGGGGCTCAGGAGTTGGCTTGGACATGCCTTTCTGTCCAAGGAGGGGGCAGTCCAAGGTGTAAAAGGAGAGAATTGTCGCTCAGAGCTTACGTTTCCTGTCAGTGCTGCGTCTGAGCTCCTGGGAGAGGGGCCTCACAGTGAACCCACAGGATGTGACATTATTGGGCCTGTCCCCTTCGTAGCAGTAACTATGGTTATAATACAAAGTCAGAGACATAAGGAGCCGGCTGAGGTGGAGGAACTAAAAGGTAGACCTACCCCTTCACTCCTTCACTTTCCTGATCTCAAGTCACAATGGAGCCCCAGATGTTCCTCTTTGCATCCTAGTTACATATAAGACAAGACACCAAAGATGCTCATCTCAAGGGATTGCGATGGGCATTATTAGTTGGGGAACTCCTTGGAGATCAGAGGAGAGATGACCAGCATTCCCACACCTCCTCAGCACTCACTGTGTGTGTTTGGTTCTCAGGAGCAGCTGGTCCCCTGGGACCATCACAGAACAAGTCAGACTCCAAGGCAGGTGAGTGTGGGACATGGTCAGTGATGAGGCTGAGTGCAGAGGGTTCACATCCAATCAGTGGAAATCAGGTGACCTGGATACACATCCAGGGGATGCTGGCTGGTTCGATATTGCCCTGACCTCTGAGATCAAAGCGCCAAGCTCGGCAGTTCCAGGAAATATATGTACTACTATTTGTCCTCTCTGTCCACAATCTCCAGCCTCAACCCCCCAAGACTACACCGTGGGGAATCTCATCCAGATGGGCGTGGCTGGCTTGGTCCTGGTGGTTGTTGGGGTGTTGCTGTTTCAGAATTGTCAGCCGGGACGGAAACCAAAAGACAACAAACCCACCACACAGCGAGGCAGAACTTTGGAAATGGATCTGATGCTCCCAAGAGGTTCTGGAGGATCACTGGGTCCTAAGGCAGCTCCATTTTAATTGTTTTGAGAAAAGTCCATATTGATTTCCACAGTGGCTGCACCAGTCTGCATTCCCACCAGCAGCACACCAGGGTTCCCTTTTCCCCACATCCTCACCAGCACTTGTTCATTGATGTATTGATGGTAGCCGTTCTGGCAGGTGTAAGGTTGTATCTCGTTGTTGTTTTAATGTGCATGTCTGGTGATTTGTGACGTTGAGCATTTTTTCATGTCTCTTGGCCATGTGTATGTCCTCTTTGGATACCTGTCTATTCAGGCCCTCTGTCCACATTTTATTTGGATTATTTAGCTTCCTTTTTGCTGAGTCATAGAAGAACTTTATGCATTTTGGAAATTAACCACTTATCAGACGTGTCATCAGCAAATAGCTTGTCCCATACAGTGAGATCCCTCTTCATTTTTTATGCCGGTTTCCTTTGCTATGCAGAAGTCTCTTAGTTTGCTGTTGCCCCACTTGTTTTTCTTTTTCCCTTTGTTTCTAGAAAGAAACCAGAAAAACCAATCAGAAAGAATATATGCACCCCTTTGTTCATAACAGCGTTATTTACAACTGCCCAAGTGCCCCTCAATAGATGAGTGGATAAAAAAATGCTGTGATACATTTACACAATGGAATATCATACAGCTGTAAAATAAAGGAAGGAAGGAAGGAAGGAAGGAAGGAAGGAAGGAAGGAAGGAAGGAAGAAAGAAAGAAAGAAAGAAAGAAAGAAAGAAAGAAAGAAAGAAAGAAAGAAAGAAAGAAAGAAAGAAATGAAGAAATAATCTCTTAACCTTTGAAACAAGATGGAGACTACTGGAGATTATTATGCTGAGTGAAATCAGCCAGTTAGAGAAAGGCAAATATCCCATGATGTCTCTTATATGTAGAATCTAATGAACAACATAAATGGCAAACGATATAGGTCCAGAGGCATGGATGCAAGGAATAGACTGACAGACCTCAGAGGGAATGGGTGGGAGTGGGGGAGAGAGACAGTAAGAGATTAACCTAAGAATTTACATCATATAGATACAGACAATAGGGTGGTGAAGGCATAGTGAGGGCAGGAAATGGATGGAGGGGAACTAGGGGGATGTGAGCACAAAGAGAACAATACACGGTTGAGAGAAGGGGAGCCTTGGAACCCATCTGATGACCCCAGGAGGTGCTGAAGGAAAGTGGGGACTAGCAGTTGTGGGAACCATCTGATGAGTGTGTCCAGGGGAGTAGATGTGGTTTGGGTGCAGGAAATGTCTCTCTGCCTGTTCCCTGTACTGGACTCTTCGCCTATTAAAAGTGTATTTTCTTAGGAGGCTGGGGGAAGATCATTGGGGGAGGGGGGGAGGAAATATATGTACTACTATTTGTAATACTTTAAACAATAAAATAATTTTTTTAAAGTATTCTCTTCCTATCATGTTTGTCTTCCTGTGATGAACCTCCTTCTTTTCTCACCCCTGTGACCTGGGGGTCCATCCACATGGCTGGTGTGGGTCCCCACCTCTAGCACCTCATGCTCTCCCCCCACTGTTTTGTAGTAAAATATTCTTTTTTAAATTTTTATTGGGGTGACGTTAGTCAACATGAACTAATAGGCTTCATGTGTGGATTACTAATTTACATAATCTGTAGACAGGACCATGTGCCCACCACCCAAAGTCAGATCTTCTCCCATCACCTCATATTAGGACCCCTTTCTCCCCCTACTCCCTCCCTCTGGCAACCACCACCCTGCTGTTTGTGTTCATACGTTTCAGTTTTATATTCCACTCATGAGTTAAATCATATAGTTCTTAGCTTTTTCCTGTCTGATTTATTTCACTTCGCATCATGTTCTCAAGGTCCATCCATGTTGTTGTAAATGATGCTATTTAATCCTTTCTTATGGCCGTGTAGTACTCCATTGCATATACAACTGAGTGGCCAGATGATGATGATCTCTGAACACATAATAACCTGGCCACTCAGTGTATATCCTATAGAATAAAAGGCTAATCTGCAAATAATTGTCCCCTCAACCAGGAGTTAGACCAGCAGGCAGGCTGGCCAACCACCCATGTCTCCCCCTCCTACCTCCTCTACGCCCCACCCCCCCTCACCCCCAGCCAAGCTGACCAGAACCCATCCATGTATTATAACCACAGTGACACCGTCACTGCTACGAAGGGGACAGGCCCAATAACGTCACATCCTGGGGGTTCACTGTGAAGTCCCCTCTTCCAGGAACTCAGACCCAGAACTGACAGGAAATGTAAGCTCTGAGCCACAATTCTCTCCTTTTACACCTGGAGCCACTGATGCCTAGCCAGGGGAAGGGCGTGTCCAAGCCAGCGCCTCCACAGGTGCCTGAACCCCCACATGACTCAGCCTCTGTTCCCCATGGAGACACCACCACCTCCCCACAGAGACCCTGACTTACCCATCTGTGGGCCAAATGCCGTGGTGGGGAGGGAAGGACCCTCAGGGCCTCCTGGGGATCAGGACGAAGTGTGAGGGTTTGGTGTTGCCTTTTCCACACTTGAGCCCAGCTTCTCCTCCTCAGCCTGAGCCTCAACGTCTCCCTCTGTCATGCACCAGGCCTCTAATGTGTGTGTGTGTGTGTGTGTGTGTGTGTGTGTGTGTGTGTGACTACAAAAACAATACCAAAAAAATAATTGAAACCAAAAGATGGTTCTTTGAAAAGTTAAACAACTTGGCGAACTTTTAGCCAGATAAGAAACAAAGATTTAAAAAATCAGAAATGAAAGAGGCTCAGTAACAACTGACAATACAGAAATACAAAGCATTGTAAGAAAATACTTTGAACACCTAAATGCCAACAAACTGGACAACCTGGGTGAAATGCACAAACTCATAGAAACATACCCTCCAAAACTCAATGAAGAAGAATCACAGAACTTAAATAGACCATTAACAGCTAATGAAATTGACTCAAAAAACTACCAGGGTAAAAAAAAATAATAAAATAAAAAAAATAAAAAATAAATAAATCCATGGCCCAGACAAATTCACAGGTGAGTTTTATCAAATACTCAAAGAAGAATTAAGCCGAAACCAGTTTGGCTCAGTGAATAGAGCATCAGCCTGCGAACTGAGAGGTCCCAGGTTGGATTCTGGTCAAGGGCATGTACCTTGGTTGCAGGCACATCCCCAGTGGGGGGTGTGCAAGAGGCTGCTGATCAATGATTCTATCTCATCAATGTTTCTAACTCTCTATCCCTCTCTTCCTCTCTGTAAAAAATCAATAAAATATATATTTTTATAAAAAAGAATTAACACCTATCCTCCTGAAACTATTCCAAAATATTCAAGAGGAAGTGACACATCCAAGCTCTTTTTATGAGTTCAGTGTTATCCTGATTCCAAAACCAGATAAAAACACTACAAAGAAAGAAAATTACAGGCAGGCCAATATCCCTGATGAGCATAGGTGCTAAAATCTTCAACAAAGTATTAACAAATTAAATCCCTCCATAAACTAAAAAGATCATACATCATGACCAAGTAGACTGTTTCCGGGGATGCAAGGATGGTTCAATACTCACAAATTTATAAATTAATAAACGTGATGCACCTCATAAACAACATGAAGGATAAAAATCACATGATCATATCAATAGAATCAGAAAAAGCATTCGGTAAAATCCAGTACCCATTGATGATAAATTAAAAAAATAATAATCAGCAAAGTGAGAATGAAGAATTGCATGTATCTGGCCAATTTTCCCAACACCATTTATTAATGATTAAGAAATTAAAAATGGAACTGCCATCAATCATTCCATTCTTTCACAAACCTACTTTTAAGAGCCATTGTAGACCTCACAAATTCCTTTCCTTGCCCCCAGCTTGGACTAGGCTCTTCTTCTCATTTCTCTTCTCTACATGTGTTTGTGACTGACCACCCATAGGCGAAGATGATGTAACAAATCCATATAAGCCATTTATCTAACATTTAACAGACAATATTATAATTTAATTACTGTTGATATTTTATTTCTATGGACAAATATTGCACTCCTCTAGTTTATTGGTAACACGTGACACATAGTATTGTAGTATGATCTGACCAAACAGTTTGCTTCTTATATATTCCCTTTGAGTTAAAGACATCATGCCATGCCCTTGTGTGGTGATCACCACACCTCTGCCTCCCTCTCTCTTCCTCCCTTACAGACACTCTGAATGTGTGCAGGGGTCTCAAGAACGTTCTTTATTCTCTAGAATGTTCTCACTCCACCTCTTAGGTCTCCACCTACTCACACCACTGATTCTTCAAACACAGTCTAGACATGGTCCCCAGTTGTTATCATATTTCTTTTAATGTTCTCCTTTTTCAACAATGAGTTACAACATTGGCTTTAGAATGCCTGAATCTACTAATGAGAGTCCTCAAAATACAAGAATCTGGTCTCCTGCACCACAGATGTACTTCTGGTACCTGGATAAATTCCTGGCAGGTGATTAGTAAATACTTGTTTATGGACGAGTCAAAGGCAGAAAGAGAATTCCCTTTGGGGGAGGCTGAGGAAACAGGAATTGAACTGCAGATAGAGCCAGCCTGTTGAGGGTGGACTCAGAGTGGGAACCTAGTTCTGGCCTCTCTAAGCAGGACTTCCGACCAGGCAGAGAGTCCTGGGAGTCAGAAAAGACCTCAGATCTGGGCTGAGAGTCTCTAGAGGCCCATAGTCCTCCTGAGTTCTCATCATGGAAACACTCACACCCAGGCCCAGGGCGGGGCGGTCAGCTTGCTGTGGGTTCACAGCTCTAAGGGCCCGGAAGGATGGCAGCAGCTCCTGAACCACCACATCCTGTGCATCTCTGTTGTTCAGGCCCAGACCTCCTCCATCTACAAAGCAGAAGCCCTCAGAGCAGACGCCATGACATCCATCCTCTCTGCTCTTCTCTGCTTCGGTCAGTTGTGGACACAGAGAGGGGGGAGCAGGAGGGGACAGGGTGACTATAACCTTTGTTCATGGGGAACCTCCAGCTCAGGCAGCTCGAGGAGATGGGGCCCTGAGAAGAAAGAATGAGCTACAATGTTCAGTGCAAAGGTCTCACAGACACTTTCTTGCAGGGCTGAGTCTGGGCCAGATCATCCACGTGAAGGCAGGTGAGTCCTCCCCTGGCTCCATGTCCTCCTCTTCCTTCACCGCTGCGGCTTTAGGAGGGAGCACACAGGTCCTGGACTGAGCTGGGGGATGAGGGTGGGGAAGGGCTTTGTAATGCATCTTTTGGTTTTCTTCCAGGGACCCTCCACAAACCCACTCTATCAGCTGAGCCAGGCTCTGTGGTCTCTTATGGGAGTTCTGTGACCCTCTGGTGTCAGGGGACCCTGGAGGCCCAGATGTTTCATCTGTACAAGGACGGAAAACCTGTGGTTTGCAACACACCAGGCCAGTTCTCCATCACACGCATGGCAGATCATAATGCAGGAATGTATCGCTGTAACTACCTCAGCCCCACTGGCTGGACAGGGCACAGTGACCCCCTGGAGCTGGTGGTGACAGGTGAGAGGACACTTAGGTGTTCCAGCCTCAGGCTCTGCCCTCAGGAAGGAGGTCTGCTCTCAAGGTGTCCACCTCTCACCAGCCCAGCCTTGGGGAGTATGAAGTCCATTTAACATGCAGTCTCTGTCTCTTCTAGGATACTACCATGAGCCCAGCCTCTCAGCACTGCCCAGCCCTGTCGTGACCTCGGGAGGAAATGTGACCCTTGAGTGTAGCTCATGGCAGGGATTTCACAGGTTCATCCTGGCTAAGGAAGGAGATCACAGGCTCTCCTGGATGCAGGACACACAGCCACGGCCCAGAGAACCATCACGGGCAAAATTCTCTGTGGGCCCTGTGAGCCCCAGCCACAGGTGGACCTTGAGATGCTATGGCTGCTACAGAGAGAGCCTGCAGGTGTGGTCACTACCCAGTGATGCCCTGGAGCTCGTGGTCTCAGGTGAGTCCCATTATTGTCTCACCCAAGGAGAGAACAATATTATTTGGATCTTTGCTCTGAGGGGAGCCCCATGGAGAGGGTGAGGTGAGTGGAGCGAAGGGGCACATGAGTCAAAAACATAGAGACAGTGAGACCTGGACTCCAGGATGGGAGGGACAGCCCCTGTCATTCATGTCTCCTCTCCCCAGGTGAGTCTGGGAAGCCCTCCCTTCTGAGCCAGCAGGGCCCCATCGTGGCCTCAGGACAGAGCCTGACCATCCAGTGTCGCTCTGATGTCGGCTATGTCAGATTCGCTCTGCACAAGGAGGGTGGACGGGACCTCCTCCAGAGCATGGTCCTACAGCCCCAGGATGGGCTCTCTATGGCCCACTTTCCCTTGGGCACTGTGAATAGCTCCCATGGGGGCCGGTACAGATGCTACGGTGGATACAAGCTCTCCTCTGAGTGGTCGGCCCCCAGCGACCCCCTGGACATCCTGGTGGCAGGTGAGGAGCCAGTGGGCTCAATCAGACTCTGCACAGTCCCTGCTGGGGGTCTCAGGTGGTGAGGCCAGAATAAAAGTGCAGGCCCCTGGAATGGATACAGAGAGACAGGGAGTTGGAGGGGAGAGGGGAAGAGTCAGAGAAACAGAGACAGACAAAGAGGAGGGTCTTCAGAGAGAACAAGGTGGGCAGGCAGCCCTTACCCTTCCTCCCTCTCTCCAGGACACCTGCCTGACAGACCCTTCCTCTTGGTGCAGCCAGGCCCCAGGGTGGCCTCAGGAGAGAACGTGACCCTGCTGTGTCAGTCACAGAGCCCAAGGGACACATTTCTTCTGTCCAAGGAAGGAGTAGCCAATCCTCCCCTATGTCTGATATCAAAGCACCCAGCTGAGCAGAATCAGGCAGAGTTCTCCATGAGTCCTGTGACCTCAGCCCACAAGGGGACCTATAAGTGCTACAGCTCACATAGCACCTCCCCTTTCCTGCTGTCACTCCCCAGTGACCCCGTGGAACTCCTGGTCTCAGGTGAGGAGGCCTTGACCTTATCTTGCTGATATGTCACCTGATGTCTCTATCCCTGGAGATCCTGAGACAGTAAGAAGTGCTGGGGCCCAGGAGTTTGCCACTGACAGAATATTCTGAAGTCCCTACCACCAATCCTTCCTCCATGAATCCTGGGTCCTTAGCTGTCAATTTAGTGGGATTTCTCAGCTGTAGATGTTCAGCCTTATGTCTCCAGCAAGACACGAAACACACAGCACCAAATTATTTCTGCATTGAGATCATTGTTCTCCATCATCCTCAACTTGAGAAGTACAGCTCTTACCAAAGTCACTAAGAACAGGTTCTGAACTCAGGGATCATAGGAGGCTGAGGTCATCCAACGAAGGGTCCATGGAACCTGGCCTAGTAGAGTCAGGCTCATGAAGGGATGGTGTAAAAGTCATCATCTGAGAAATGGGGCATCTGAGAGCACAGGGCCCAGGAGGAAGGCTCCTGTCTCCCCAGGTCCTCACTCACACCCTCATATCCTGATTCTCAGGAGCTGCTGACACCCTCACCCCATCACCAAACAGGTCATACCTCAAGATGGAAGAGTGGGAGAAACTCTCAGGTATGGGGTTGGGGTAGCGGTTCCTGTCCTCTCAAAGGGAGGTGGGTCTCCTGGGTGGACAGCCAAGGTTCTGGATGTCATCCTTGGGTGACTTTGGTCCACTCTGACGTCTATGACCTCTTTGTCCACCTCCCACCCCTAAGACTACACGGTGGGGAATTCCATCCGGATGGGCGTGGCAGGCGTGGTCCTGGTGGTGCTTGGGGTACTGCTATTTGAGGCTCAAAACAGCCTGAGAAGAACCCAGGACATGAACACAAAGGAAACACCACACTGTTCAGAGAGGGGGAGCCTTGGAGCCCATCTCATGATCCCAGGAGGTGCTGAAGGAAAGTTGGGACCATAGTTGTGGAAACTGTCTCCCAGGAATGTCCAGGGGAATACACATGATTTGGGTGAAGGAAATATTTGTGTGTTCCCTGGACTCTTCCTCCATTTAATGTCTACTTTCTCTCCCTGTCTTGATTGACTTTCTGTGATGACCACCCTCTCCCCCCGGACTCTTTTCTCAACCCTTCACTTGAGGGTCCATCCCACAGGGTTCTGTGGGTACCCACCTCTAACACACTCCCTCCCACATTCATATAATAAAATGTTCTTTATATCTAATCATCATATTACCAGATGGGCATTATCGCTTCTTCATCTCTTCAGTTCACAGGTGTTAACCTGGGCTCCATAATGAAATAAATGGGCTAAATCAGATACAAGCCTGGGAATTAAAAATCCAACATGATACTCAAACGCTCTCTGGGCCCACAGTCCTTCCTCTCCTCACCAGACACCACCCATGTCATTTCCCCAGAACTGTCCCCATGTGGCATCAGCACATCAGTGTTTGTGGGGATGGTCTGGGGGAGTGCTGCCCCTCAAAGCTCATGTGTAGAATGCTCTGACTGGCAGAAATTGCCCATTTCTGAATTGACATAAAGTTAAATATTATTCAGCCACAAGAGAGGAGGAAATCCTGCCATTTGTAATGACCCTAAGAGACCTGGAGGGTGTTATGTTCCATGAGGTTAATCAGACAGATGAAGACAGATGCTGATTAATCAATCACACATACGTGTGGGGTCTGAAAAAGCCAAACAAGTAGAAACAGAAAGAATGATGGTTACCACAGGGAGTGGGGGGGAAAGGAGAGATGTTGGTAAAAGAGTATCAATTTTCAGTGATAAGATGAAGAATTGGGGGGGCTAATGTACAGCATGGTGATTACAGTAAACAATGCTATATCATATTACCCCAAAAGTATCTAAGAGATTGTATACTAAAGGCTCTCACCTCCAATAAAAAAATAAAGGGAGCAATTATGTGACTTTTTAATGGAATTGTTAACTAGTTTCATATCCTTAACCATTTTATTCATTAGCTTAGCACCAGAATATTAAATATTATAGATGGAACAATTGTTTTGACTTTCACGTGGCAGCGAGCTATGTTAAAATCAATATATGATTGTATAGTTTAGGAAAACTAAAGAGGGCAGTTCAGAGATGTGGCTCAAGTCAGACCCTCAGAACCTGCTAGTTTTGGGGTGAGGAGAGCTTGTCCCCTTCCTGTGTGATTGGCACCTTGTGACCTGCATACACTGTGGTGTGGGAACCCTGCCCACCACATCCTGTGAACTTGCCTCTCAAGCTTCACCTTAAGAACTGACAAATAAATCATCAAAACCTCTGCTTTAAAAACATCCACAGGGAGTTCACCCCTTTTCCTGATGCATGAAGAGAGCGAACCTGAAACCACAAAGTGAATTCAAAGTGGCCATCACAGAATCCACAGGTCAGGACAGCTCTTCTCTTTTAAGAGGTTGTGCTGACCCAGACCTGGCCCAGCCTTGACCAGGAATGTGGTGTGTACCTAGGAGGTGTTTCTTAAGACCATGGGCCACCTCCATCTCCCCTAATTCTGCCCTATTTTGGATGTTGATCCTGAGAGGTGCTGTGCATTCAGCACTGGGTCATGGACAGCTCCACCGCCCACCACTTTCAAACCCCCTCCACCTCCACCGCTCCCCCAATTATAGGGCACCTAGCTATGTCTCTTTTCTAAAATCTCATCAATCTATAATAATAAAAGCATAAATATGCTAATTAGACCAGACAGCCAAATGACCTTCCAGACGACCTTCCAGACAAAGCAGTGGTGTTGGGTGCCAAGACAGAGGCAGTTTGGGGCAATAGGCAGGCAGGTGGGTGGTTAGGGATTATTAGGGAGGTAGGTGAGCAATTAAGGGCAATGATGAAGGGAGGCAGAGTAGTGAGGGACAACCAGGCAGGCAGGCAGACGAGTGGTTAGGGGTAATCAGGCAGGCAGAGTGGTTAGGGGCGATCAGGCAGGCAGGCAGGAGAGTGGTTAGGAGCCAACAGTCCTGGATTGCAAGAGGGATATCTGACTGTTGGTTTAGGCCTGATTCCTGTGGAATCAGGCCTAAACTATCAGTAGGACATCCCCCAAAATGTCTCAAATTGTGAGAGGGTGCAGGCTGGGCTGAGGGACACCCCCCCACCTTTGCAGGAATTTTGTGCACTAGGCCTATAGTTTCATATAAATGGGCAAGAATTATGAGTATATTACTTACATATGTTTTATGTAGAATGTTTTCTAGGTCTTTATTTTTAAAGGGTTTACCTTCACTACAAGTATAATTTTAAAAAAATAGAAAACCTCATTGATGTTTCTCTCTCATCATCGATGTTTCTATTTTTCTCTCATCCCCTCCCTTCCTCTATGAAATGAATTTTAAAAATATATTTTAAAATAATAATAATTAAAATAAATTAATAAAGGGCCAACACACAAAATAATTTTCAGCCACTCACCCACAGGCAGAGGGAGTATGTGAATTCTGAACTCACCCAAGGAGAGTTTGGGGTGGCGTGGCCACCAGGACCCAGTGCTAGAGCATCCAACACCACAACCACCATTCTTCTTGGGAGGAACAACAGACCCAGTCTCTGGGCTTCCAAGGCTCCACCCACATGACCACTAGGGGCTCTGCCCACTGAGTCAGGGAACCATCCGGGGAAGACTCGGAGGTTGGGGACCTCCCCTCATGGGAAATGCAGTCACCCCAATATCCTGATGCCATCACAAGCTGTTTCAGTGCCTAAGCCTGGCAGTTAGCCAGCAGGTGGAGAGAAGCAGCAGCAGACCCCAAGGAAACATTGGCTGACCCACTTTGGCTCCTGCGATGGTGAAAACGGGACATGGAGCACAGCTTGGTTTTTCCCTCATGTGGACAAGCCCAGCAGAGGCAGTCGCATTCTGGGGGTCAGCTGTAGATTCAGATAGATAGGTGGGGGTCAGGAGCCTACAGCCCACATGAGTGGCTTCAAACATCCTCAGAGCAGATCCAAAAGCTTCACCATCTTCTTCTCTCCCGGCCATTGCATTTCAATTTATTTTCTACTAGAGGCCTGGTGCACAAAAATTTGTGCACGTTGGAGGGGGGGGGGGTCCCTCAGTCCATCCTGAGCCCTCTCACAGTCCAGGAGCCCTCAGAGGATGTCCAACTGACAGCTTAAGTCTGCTTCTTGGGGAAGCAGGCCTAAGCCACAGTTTGACCTCCCTCTGCAGGAGGCAACTGATGGGCCAAAAGGGGGATGGTTTTTAACCAGCTGGCCCTACCTCCTGATTGCCCCTCCACCACTGCTGGTCCCTCGTCCCCTGATTGCAGTTTCTCCCTCTGCCCACTGGCACCTGCGTTGGCTGGCCTGGTACTGCCCACTCACTGGCCCCACCCCTGCTAACCAGTCATTCTGCTATTTGGTTGATTTGCATATTAGGCTTTTATTATATAGGATTGTTCATTTTCATTTTTCTTCTCCTTTTTTCTTTAAAACTTCATACTTCTCTGTTTCCTTTTATAATTCTATTTCCTTCTCTCTCTCTCTCTCTCTCTCTCTCTCTCTCTCTCTCTCTCTCTCCCTCCCTCCCTTCCTCCTTCCCTCCCTCCCTCCCTCTCTTCTTACACTTTTTTCTGGTTTTGTTTTCCTAATCTGTCTTTCTCCACAGGACTTGGCTGCACGTGGTAGGGGCCAACCTGTGATCTAAGGCCCATTTGTTCATAGCATAGGACTCAGGGGCAGATCAGCAACCTCCCTCAGGTTTCCTGGGCTCCACCTCCACCTGCCTTCACCTGCCAGCCAGCTGTCCATCTTAATCACTCAACTGTGTGTTTCTGAAAGTGCTTCAGTGGAATGGGGAGTCTAAACCTCTGGTTCTCCCTGAAGGGGGAGGTGCCATTCAGATTTCAGGGAAAGGGATGGTCTGTTTCCTGTCCCAGGCTACTCTGCTCAGCATGTCCCAGAATATCTTCCTGCCCTCGGCTAGGTGGAGACCTACTCATGCAGCCCATCGGGAACCTGGAGTTGCTCAGCTCTCCCGTGAGGGGGGAAGCACCAGTCAGGGTCCTGGGTTAGTGGAGCTCTCTGTCCCACCCCCATGTCAGTGACTGACACTTCCTGAGACTGTTCAAACCCATTGGCTTGGCCTCTGTGGCTGTCTCCTTAGTAGAGATCAAGATGTAGGGTGTGCATATCACATGATCTCACTCATTTGTGGGTTATAATGAACAACACAAACTGGTGAGCAAAAACAGATCAGAGACAGAGAAGCATCGATCAGATGCTCAAACCTCAGAGGGAAGGCAGGGGAGGGTGAGGGTAAGGGGGAGAGATCAACCAAAGGACTTGCAGGCATGCGTAGAAGCCTAACCAATGGACACAAACACTGAGAGGGGTGAGGGCATGAGCCTGCAGCCCCCACGGGCGGCTTCAGACACCCTCAGAGCAGATTCAACAAGCTTCACTGTTTTCTCCTTCCATAATGATAAAAGCGTAAATATGCTAATTAGATCAATGACCTTCAGCCGAATGATCTTCCGGATACCTTCCATTTGAAGCTGCGGTGGAGTGGGTGGGAAATGAGGGGTTAAGGACACATACGTAATAACCTTAATCAACAAAGAAAAAAAAAAGTTGCAGGGTATGGTAGGCAGGGTACCTGAGGGGTGGGGGCAGCTGTGTCACAACCAAGAGCTAGGTTTTTCCCTTTCCCTGAGCTGTGGCATCTGGAATGGGCCTGAGCCTCTCTGGAAAAAAGCTGTTTCATGGGTGGTGCGGGGAGTGGGGAGCCAACTGCAGGTCTCCCAGCCACCTCTTTTCCATGTCTCCCCCCCTCTCCCCAATGCTTCCTACACCGGCCTCTCCTCAGGCACCTTCAGCCCACGCCACCCTCCCTCCACTGAAGCCTCGGGTGAGGAGCTGCAGATGAAAATTCTGTGCTCTGGCCGAAACCAAGTTTGGCTCAGTAGATAGAGCATCAGCCTGCAGACTGAAGGGTCCCAGGTTTGATTCCAGTCAAGGGTATGTACAGGAGGGGGTGTGCAGGAGGCAGCTGATTGATGATTCTCCCTCATCGATGTTTCTAGCTCTCTGTCCCTCTCCTTTCCTCTCTGTGAAAAATCAATAAAATATATATTTTTTTAAATAAAAATTCTGTGCTCTGGTGTGTATGTGGGGGAGGGGGAGGATGGTGTTTGTTTGTCTGTTTTAATAAAGAAAAATTTTTAAATTGTAAATAAACCAAGTATTATCAACAAATGAACTGGCTAAACAAACCAGCATATCCACACAATGGAATACTATTCAGCAATACAAATAAATGAACTGTAATTCAAACAAAACAAAACAAAAACACAAAAAAAAAAAAACCTGCAGTAATATGTCTGACCCGGTTGGCCAGCAGCCCTGCCAGGTGTTACACAGCTGGATGTTACACGGTCTCAGTTCTGGTGCTTCGGGCTGTGGAGCTCAGCCTGGGTGCCAGGCCCGGATCTTCTCACCCACCCACAGCTGCGAGACCCCCTCCTCATCCTTGGCCTGTCCCCCATGAGAGCTGGGGCAGCCCTTCTCGTGGCCTCACCTTTCCTGCTTGTCTCAGGTGTTTGCTGTCCTTCCTTGAGGTATCTGTCTCCTGCTCGGCTGGACCTCAGTTGATAATTGTGGGTGAACATTCCCCATGTCAGCATTCCCAGTCTGGCCCCGGGAGGAGGTACATAAAGATCTGCCTATTCGTCTGCCATCTTCTCCGGCCAACCAGAAATACATTTTTTAAAAGGAAAATAAAATGTCTCCTTCTTCACCTGGTCTCTCTCTCTCTCTCTCTCTCTCTCTCTCTCTCTCTCTCTCTCTCTCTCTCTCTCTTTCTCTCTCTCTCTCTCCCTAACACTTCCCTTTAGCGACTTCCTTGTTCTATTAATAGCACCCCCTTTCTCTTCTTCTGCTTCTTTCAAAACGTCTGAGTCACTTCTGCTTCCTCCGTGGTCCCTTCTCCCCAGATCAGGACTCTCCTCCTCACACTGGGTTTTTTTCTGCAAACACTGGTGAGAGGCAATTCAGGCTAAATGCAGGGAGAGCTGTGAGGTCTTTCTCCTCCTGGCGCTCTTTCCCTCTCTGTGTCAGTCCTGCTGTGAAGGAGCAGGGTCCCCGAGACATGCAGGGGTGCCATCGGGCAGGTGTCACGAGACAAGGCACCCACGTGCAGGTAGGAGACCCTGCAGGGACCCTGAAGGCAACCTCCACACATCACTTCTCCTCCAAACCCGTAGAAAAGCTGGGCTACTGGTCCTCAAACATGTGGTCCCAGTCCAAACAAACAAAAGAATCCACAGTGTCAGGGTAACTCACAGAAATGAACAGAAGCCATTGGGAATGGCATTGGGGGGAGAAGGGTGGAGGGGGAGGTTCCAGGGAAGGGACTACAGGCTGACTTCACCAAATCTATCCCCCAGAGTGACACTGGGGTCCTGGTGTGAAGTCCCCGCATTGCCACACCCCAAGTTGGGGATCATGTTGGTGTTGAATTGCAGGTGATGACCTCTGGTTGACATTCTCCTGGCCTGATGGAAGGTGTTTGGATGTGTTTCTTCTTATTCTTTCCCTGGGAAAAATGTGTGTAATATTGGGGGGAGGGAGGGAGATGCCTGATTTCACAAGTGTTTAGAATAAATCGCCAGGGAAACTCCCTGCACAGGACTTTGGATATGGACAATTTTCTAGGGAGAGAGAAACAAGGACAGAAGAAGGAAGAGGAAGAGGAGGAAGAGGAGGAGGAGGAGAAGGAGGAAAAGGGAAATATCCATCAGTTGCCTTTTATACAAGCCCCCACCTGGTATCAAACCAGCAACCTTTCGGTGCACAGGATGTCGTTCAACCAACTGAGCCACTCCTGCAGGGCCTGGGACAATTTTAGATAACATAGTCGTTGTATTTAATCCATATAGAGCAAGCATATCAAACTCAAAGGCTAACACAGGCCAAATAAACAAAGTTTAAGTGTATGTGGGCCACAAAAAAGAAAAAACAACACACAAAAGCTTCCATTTTCATAGAAATGTAGGTTTATCATGCTGAATATAATGCATGCTGAAATAAATGAGTCATCGTTAACATAAAATAATAGAACATTTTAATACAAATTAATATTTTTTTCTTGAACAAGAACTTACCAGACACTGAATAACTGCACAAATGAATAAGCATAATGCAAAGAAACCTATTTTTTTTGTTCCCCGAAAGCGAAATATTTCCTGTTGTGCACACCAAACAAATAAGTTCAAGACTAATGATGTGGCCATTGGTTGCTAAATATCAGCATTTCATTCTTTTTTTCATTTTTTTTTCTTTTTTTACTGATTTCTATTCCATTGTGCATGCATGCCACCTCTTTCTTACCCAGTTCTCTATGGAGCTAAAGATTCATTGCAAACCTTGTTTTTAAATTCTTTGTTTCATTGTATGTTATTGATGGCAGTATGACAGATATCCCCTATCTGTCTTTCACATACCCGCTCCACCAAGGCCTCCAATTCTTGACATAACAGCTTAGGACATTGATTTTTTAAAAATATATTTTATTGATTTTTTACAGAGAGGAAGGAAGAGAGATAGAGAGCCAGAAATGTCTATGAGAGAGAAACATCGATCAGCCGCCTCCTGCACATCCCCCACTGGGGATGTGCCCGAAACCAATGTACATGCCCTTGACCGCAATCAAACCCGGGACCTTTCAGTCCGCAGACCAACGCTCTACCACTGAGACAAACTGGTTTTGGCAGGACACTGATTTTTAAAGATTTTTTTATTTTCTAATATATTCATTGTTTTTAATTTCATCATTTCGTAGGCCTGTTGTGAAGTATTTAGATGATCATTTAATCTAAAATGTGCATTTATGTTTGATTATCAAAAACTCTGTTGCTTTATTTCCAGAATGGAGGGATATTGGTTATCTTTTTCATTTTTATTTTTTATTGATTTCAGAGAGGAAGGGAGAGGGAGAGACCTATAGTAACATAAATGATGAAAGAGAATCATTGATCTCTTGATTGCCTCTTGCAAGCCCCTACTGGGGATTGAGCCCACCACTCAGGCATGTGCCCTTGACCTGAATCAAAGCTGGGAGCTTTAAGTCTGCCAAACTGACTAGGGCTTGGTTATCTTTGACTATAGAACCAGGTGACTCTCAGAGGGTCCCAGGAGCTGCTGGGCATCCAAATTTGGTCTCCAGGCTGGCTGGGGTCACCAGCTGAGTGTCCATGGGGGAAGTACCCATGCCTTCTGGGGTCCCGCAGGCCCCTCCCTGGACTATGGGGTCTGGGTCCTTCCTGGGCTAGTGGAAGGCTAGAGCAGCGTACAAGCTGGGCTCTTCTGGGGGCTCCTCTGATGAGGAGGAAGGGGATGCACTTGTCTGCCGTCTAAGGGCCAAGAGGTTCAGCTGGGCGTAGGTCACATCCTGGGGGCCATTGGGTGGAGCCTGGAGCAGGGAGAGAGAGAGAGATGGGTGACACTTAGTTGGGGTTTGACAAGCCTCAGGGCCTAGGGAGGATGGGACCCAGCTGAGTGTCCTCTTCTGCTTGTCTGCCCTTCTGGTCCAGCCACCCCCCACAAGGGGAGGAAGGAGAGGTGGCCATGCCCAGCCCGGGTCTTGGTCTTGAGCGGTTCAACTGGGCATACGTCACTCCCTGTGGGCCGCCATCCTGTCTGGTCTGAAAGAGACAGTGAGACAGAACAGTGTCTCCTTGATTCCACAGTAGAAATCCTCCTGTCAATCATTCTCATGTTGCCAGGGAGATAGTTTACACTTTAAATAGACCAGGTCCCTCTCCTGATGGAACCTGCAGGGCCTTCCTGAGCCTCAGGGCCTCTGGATGCTTCTGTAGTTCTGACTCATCCTAACACGCTCTCTCTCAATCACTGGGCTCCAGCCTCATGGCCCCAACTCCTGAAGAAGCAGGCCCCGCCTCAGGACCTCTGCACCTGCTCTTTCCCTGCCTCCCACCATGCACTCTATCCCCTCCTCTTGCTTTAGGTTCCTTCACAGCACTTTGCTCTCTGGGACAGTCTGCTTGTTTGCATATTATCTCTCGCCTACAAGTGAGCTCGAGGTGTGTGGAGACAGTGTGGCTCAGGGCGGCACCATGGCCCCTAAATGGAGCCAGTAGACAGTGAGACCATCACATCTGCAAGGTGAATGAAGAGGTCCTGGGGACCTGTGGTGAGTCAGTCACTTCCTGCCTCCTCCTGAGACCTGGGGCTGCATAAAATCAAACAGAGGATGAGGGGCCATGAAATCACAAGGAACCCAGGAGGAGTGAGTCACAGCAGGATGACTTGGGGGCCCAGAGGGGAGGTCAGTGTGGACGCTGCTGAGAAGCTGGTGAGGTGGGACAGGGAAGGTCCATTGGATTAAACTGGGCAACAGAAGGTCCTTGGTGTCCTGGACAGGAGCAGGGGTCTCACCGGAGGGTCCAGCTCCACACTTTCCCCAGGATGTGGGTCCGTCACAGAAGCATCTGCTGGGGCAGAACAGGGGGTGTCTCCTGGCAGGTCCCCAAGACTTCAGGGCTACAAACCCCGCCTGTTCCCAATGGGCCACTAACCCAGGGTGAGGTGAGGCACCAGGTCAGACAGTGTGAGTCTCAGTCCTCACCCTGATCCCCAGCCTCCCAGCCTAACCCTCCCCATCGCCTCCTGAAATTCCTGTGCCCCTCCCCCAGGGCAGCTGTCTCTTCCTCTCACAGAGGGGCTCCTGCTGGGTGTCAGCAGCTGGGCTGCAACTGGGGGAGGAGACAGGAGTGTTAGCGGCAGAGATGGGCCATGGATGGTGGAGTTCTTGAGTCTTTGGGGAAGGAATTACATGATCTGCAGGCCTCTGTCTTTGGCCTCTGGGTGTGTGGTCCCTGTAGGAGGTTGGACATGAGCCCCTCTCTGGACCCCCAGCAGATCCATAGGGACTGTCTCAGCCCTGGGAGGTTAGGAGCCCCTCCCCCAGGGATTTCACTGGAAATAAGAAACTTTAATACTCACTTGTGTGAATATTTCATGAGACTGAATGTCTGTGCTCACACTCTTTCTAGGTTTTTTTTCCTTCATATTCTGGAGAAGTCTTTTCTCAGCTGACCTTCTCCAGCCATTTGGTTTCCTGTGGCAGGTGCTCTGAACACCCCGTTGTGTCACCAGGTCACTATGTTCACTACTCACCTGATGTCCTGCCTTTGCATTGACGCCGGTGTTGGAGGTAGGAAAAAAGGAGGGAGAGCAGCAGGATGAGGGCCACCGAGACCCCGATCAGGATGTTCATGTTCCATTTTGGACCTTGGACATGAGTGACATCGTGAATGAAACAGTGATGCCATTGAATGAGCACCTACTGTGTATGAGGCATATGCTGGGGTTTGTCACTCATCTCCTCTCACCTCACAGCAGTCATGCACCAGAGATTGCTGACCCCACCACCCACCTCACTGAGGCTCAGAGAGGTAAACCACGTGCCCCAGGTCACCCAGCCTGGACGGGGCAAGGCTGGGACTGGAACCCACAAGGTTGGGTTCCCTGGGCTGTCCTCACGCTGCCCCCCCAGGGGGACACCAGCTTCGTGCTCTGGCTCCTCCACTGCAGGAGCCTGTCCATGTCCTTCCTCATTACCCACCCCAGCACAACAGGGGCAGGAGGGCTGGGTGTGGAATGGACTCTGATTCTCTCCCGGGTCCACCTCCACACTGCAGAGCCTGATGCCCCTTGGGAAGTTCAGGCTGGGCTGGGGCTCTGCCTTCCTAAGCTCTGTGAGGCCCTTATGTCACCTCGTCTCCCAGCAGCTTGTGAGCAGGATGGGACAAGGATTGAGCAAGGATTGAACCCAAAACTCAGATCAGAGAAGGGACCTCCCAGCCCCACAGCAGGAGTAGCAGAGCCAGGAACTGAACCAGGGCTATCCACCCTGTCCCCTCATCTGAGCTGAGCCTGAGCTGAGGGAAAGGATTGGGTGCCCAGAACCTTGTCCCTCCCGGTGCAGTGTCACCGTCACTGAGACAGAGGGGATGGGCCCCATAACATCACGTCCTGGGGGCTTTCCTGTGAGGCTCTCTCCCAGGAGGTCAGAGCCAGAACCATTAGGAAATCTAAGCTCTGGACAAGGACTCTCTCCTTTTACACCTGGAGACACTGAGGCCCTGACAGGGGAAGGGTGGGTCCAAGTGAAAGACATCAGAGGAACCTGAACCCCCACATGGCTCAGCTGCTTTCCCCTTGGAGACTCCAACCACCTCCCCACAAAGCCACTCACTTACCCATCTGTGTGCCTGACCCTGTAGGTGGGAGAGATCGATCCTCAGAGCCTCCTGCATTCAGGACCAGACAGGAATGGGGGGCCTGTCATCTCCCCACATGAGCCCAGCTCCTCCTCTCAAGCCTGTGCTCCCACACCTCCCTCTGCTATGACCGATCACCTGCCTCAGACCCTGAGACTCCCAGCCCCTACCAGGACACATGACCGTCCTTGAGGATCTGGATCATGCAATCCACTGACAGACACTCAGGACTTGCTGCAAAAGGTAAGGGGGGAGAGGACGGGGGAAGGCTGTGCTCCCTATGTGCAGAACTCCCCAGGACTCACCAGCTGTGGAGGTGGGCTCTGTGGGTGGGGGGCTGGGGCCTTCAGAGGGTCCTGGAAATAACCATAGAAAGGGGTGAGACTGGGGCTCACTCTGGAGTCTGCAAAAAACTCAGTTTCTTCTCCACCATCTGCTCTGTGACTACTGAAGACACTCCCTCTGCTCACTTAACATCTTCCCAAGTCAGTTAATGGGGGAAAGTCAGCAAAAATAAGAGCATCTCTGAGGGCAGATTTCTGCTGGGTGACCAATACTCAGACCCTCACTCTCACCCCAGTTCATATGTCTCCTGGGGGAGGGACCCTCAGCTGTCTGTGCTCAGAGAGGCTGGGATCAGGGGCTCCTCACCTGAGACCAGTAGATCCAGAGGGTCACTAGGGTGAGACCACTCCTGGGGATACTTCCGAAAATTGCCATAGCATCTGAACGTCCATCTGTGGCCGGGAGTCACAGGGCCCACAGGGAACAGGGCCTGGGACCCTCCACTGGGCTGTGGTTGTGAGTCCAGGGCCCAGGAGAGCTTGTGATCTCCTTCCTTAGTCAGGATGAACCCATCAAATCGCTGCCCTGAGCCACACTGGAGGGTCACGTTCCCTTCTGAGGTCACAACAGAGCTGGGCAAGACTGAAAGCCTAGGTTTGCTGTAGAATCCTAGGAGAGGAGGAGGCAGAGTGTTAAATTAGCTCATACCTCCCTTATGTCCCCAGGGCTGGGCTGTAAGAGGGAGACACCCTGAGAGCAGACCCCCTTCCTAATGGCACAGCCTGAGGCTGAAACCCCTGAGAGTCCTCTCACCTGTCAGCACCAGCTCCAGGGTATCACTGTGCCCTGACCAGCCCATGTGGCTGAGGTAGTTACAGGAATATCTCTCTGAATAATTTCCCTTAATGAGGAACTGAGCCCTGTCTCCAGGCTCCAGCGATTTCTGTGTGTACAAGTGCCGAGTACTGCCATTCCCATACAGATGGTACTCCTGAGCGTTCAGGATCCCCCGACACCAGAGGGTCACAGAGCTCCCATAACGGATCACAGGGCCTGGGTCAGCCCAGATGGTGGGTTTGGGGAGGGTTCCTGGAAGGAAACCAGAGACTGCATTACAAAGACCTTCCCCATCCTCATCCCCAGCTCAGCCCAGGATCCTCTCATTTTAACACCTCAACCCAGCACTTCTGTGTTCCTCTTGAGCCCCAGGGATGAAGTACGAGGAGGAATGGATCCTGGGGATAACTCACCTGCTTTCACATGGGTCCTCGGGCCCAGACACAGCCCTGGAAGAGAAATCTTGTGAGATATTTCTACCCAGATGTCTGAGTTGAATCCATTCCCATAACGTTCCGATCCATTTTGGCTGCCTGAGCCTGAGGTTCCCCATGAGCCACAGACTATGAGCCTCCCCTTACTGCTTGCTCCCTGTCCCGGGGTCCACAACTGACCAAGGCAGAGAAGAGGAGAGAGGATGGACGTCATGGCACCTGCACTGAGGGCTCCCGCTCTGCAGATGGAGGAGGCCTGCACCTGAAGGACAGAGACGCACAGGATGTGGCGAATCAGGAACTGCGGCTGTCCTTCCGGGTTTTTATAGTCAGGGGACGGCCTTCCGGGACCCACAGTCAGGGGACGGCCCCTTCTCTGGCCTGGCTCTGTTTTTTTCCATGATGAGAGCACAAGAGGACTCGAGGGCCTCTGGAGGCACAGGCCATATCTGGAGTCTCTTCAGACTCCCAGGATTCTCTTCTGGGTCTGAAATCCTTCTCCAGGACCCAGGTCCTTGTCCTGACTCGATCCTCTCAATAGAAGTTACTAAATTCCTCTCACACACAGAATTGACTTTTGGTCTTTGAACCATTCATAAACAAATATTTATTGATCACCTACGACCTGCCTAGAATTTGTGCCTGAACCAGAAATACATCCATGATCGATCCAGGAGACCCATCGCCTATATTTTAAGAATTCTTCCTGGCAGAGTATGGGCTTTCAAGGGCTAATATTGCAAGGACTTTACTTACAAAGGAGAAATGAGAGAAAATGTGGGACCATCTGGAGACCATTACTAGACTGTGATTGAGGGGATGGCTGTTTGAAGAGGTGGAGTCCCAAGAGGTGAGAGTGAGAATATTCTTGAAGAAAGGAACATTCTAGAGAACCCTAGAGACATAGAGTCTCTGGACAATAGTAAGAGAGGGTGAGGTGGTGGCTGGTCATAGGTGTGCTCTACCTCCCCATGCCCACCCCGCCCATGCAAGGATGTGGGATTCTGTCTATAAGGCAAAAGGAATGCATAGAAATGGACTGGGATGCTCAGCCTGAGTTATGAAGATCATATGAGCCATGTATTACGAACCAACCAGAGAAATGAAATGCGTGTCAATAAAAGATAACATCAGATGTAACTGAGCTCCAATCTTGTGTTTCCAGTCATGTTCCATGAATGTCTTACATGGTTACCGCACAATCCTTGCATAGCCCTAAGCAACCACAACACATGGGGAGGGAAGAAAATGAGAAGAAGGAACATCAGTCTTGCTTCTAGCCCTGTGCTTTAAGCTGTGGGCTTGGGAAGGAGCTTGCTACTCCTACAGAACTCTAAGAAAGCAGCACAGACATGTTCAATAGTAGACAGTGTGAGTGTGCGTGTACTATGTGTGTGCATCAGTGTGTGTGGGGGGGAAGAAGGGGTCATGGGGTAACTGCACCTGTCTGGTTGAAGGAAGCAGAAGTGAGAGCTGAGATTGGAGAGTACCAATCTGGATGATCATGAACAGCCTTCCGTTCATAATGAAGAATCTGGATTCACCCTGAAGACAGGGACCATGGAAGGGATTTGAGCAGAAAATGGACAGATTCTGAAATGAGGTCAGATGCCTATGTGGAGCATGAACTGGAGAGGAGAGTGAGAGTTGTGAAGCTTAGAGCTCAGGGAGGTGGTGGATATGACTGCTGCCGTGGGGTTATGAAGGTGACCTCCCTCGCTGCCTTGGTGACTAGGGGCACCAAGTGGCACTCAGGACAGTGAGTCCAGGGGTGAGGATGGAGGAGCCTGAGCCTTTGCAAGATGCATCTAATCCCACAGGAAGCTCAGTGCCTCCTCCCGGCCCTGGGATGCAGCTCCTACATCTCACTTAGGTTCCACTTGACTCTCTGTCTCTGTGAGCAGCGGGATCTCTCCATGTCTTGGGGTCCAATCATTTGAGTCATTTCTGCCCCTTCAGAGCACCTTTCAGTCCAGATGTCACTCTCCTCTTCTAACTGTGGAGAACTCTAAGGTTTCAGAAAAAAACTGACATTCATGAGAGACCTGTCCCAGGGCAGTAATACACACAGAGTCACACTTTAAATAACTATTGTGGCTCTACCACGGCCTGAATGGATGGGGGACACTTGAGCAGCCTGCTTCCTCTCTTGGTCACACTTCCCCCATTTGTAGACCCGTGTTCCAAACACCACTCCTACAAATGTGGTGAAAATTCACCCTATCTGAGATACAGGACAGTGGAAACCAGCCTTACAGGTTTAAGTGGAGGTGCTGGTGGTTTGAGAAATTGAAAACTAGAGACATCGCATCCAAAGGAGCAGAAGGAAGACTCCTCATGTGGAGTCATCTGAATCATGAAAGACCCTTGCTGTGCAGTGGAAGGGGGCACGGATAAGGTCTTCCCATCAGGTGGTGCTGTGCCAGTCAGTGAGTCTGTGGGACACAGTGAACTTTCATGCCTACTTCATGTCTAAACTGTCATATTTAGTTTTCTAAATTGATTTTTTAAAATAATTTTATATTTTATTTATTTATTTAATATTTTTATTGATTTCAGAGAAGTGAGAGAAAAGAGAAATAGAAATATCAATGATGAAAGAAAGCCATGGATCGACTGTCTTCTGCAGGCCTCCGACCAGGGACCAAGCTCACAACCCAGGCATACTCCCTGGACCAGAATTGAACCCAGGACCCTTAAGTCTGCAGGCTGGCATTCCATTCCTTGATTCAAACCAACTAGGGCAATATATTTTATTGATTTTTTTTTTTACAGAGAGGAAGGGATAGAGAGAATTAGAAACATTGATCACCTGCCTCCGGCACACACACACACCCCTCCAATGGAGATGTGTCTAAACCAAGGTACATGCCCTTGACTGGAATCAAACCTGGGACTCTTCAGTCCAAAAGCAGACGCTCTATCCACTGAGCCAAAACGGCTAGGGCTATTTCTTTTATAATAAGCTGGGGTTTTTTTGTTGCTCATCGTCTTCATGCTCAACGAACCAAGACGATAAAAGATCTATATTAGATGAAACATACTTGTAGTGAACGTAAACCATTTTTGAAAATTTAGACGGAGAAGAGACTCTATATAAAACATATGAAAGTCGCATGCTCATATTTCTATGTCCCTTTTGTAAGAAATTGAAGGGACATGAAAAGGAGACATTTCCAGGCGCCCAATGGATCAAGGGAGGCGCTATACAGGACACAGTACTGAATTCACACCACATCTCAAGATTAATATACAAAAAGGGCAGAATTCCGGGAGATGATTGGTGGTCCATGGTCTTAAAGTAAACCTCCTAGATAAACACCCCCATTCCCAATCTAGGGAAAGCAGGTCTGGGTCAGCACGACCTCTTGAAAGGAGGTGAGCCCTAACCAGTTAGGCTCGGTGGATAAAACGTCAGACTGCGGACTAAAGGGTCCCAGGTTTGATCGTGGTCAAGAGCATATATCTTGGTTGTGGGCACATCCCCAGTAGGAGGTGTGCAGGAAGCAGATAATTGATGTTTCTCTCTCAATGTTTCTAACTATCCCTCTCTATTCCTCTCTCTCTCTCTCTCTCTCTCTCTCTCTCTATATATATATATATATATATATATATATATATATATATATATGAAAGACAAAGGTGAGCTGTCCTGACTTGTGGATTCATGATGACAACCTTGAATTTTCTTTGCAGGATCAGGTTGGTTTCCTTTTAGAGACCCTCCCCAAACCCACCCTCTGGGCTGAGCAAGGCTCTGTGAACCCCTGGTGGAGCCCCATTACCATCTGGTGTCAGGGTTCCCCTGGGGCTGAGGAGTACCGTCTGGATAGAGAGGGAAGCCGAGCACCATGGAAAAGACTGAATCTACTGGAGCCCGGAGACAAGGCCAAGTTCTCCATCACATACATGACAGAGCATGATGCAGGGAGATATCGCTGTTACTATCACAGCCCTGCTGGCTGGTCAGAGCACAGTGACCCTCTGGAGCTGGTGGTGACCACAGGTGAGAGGACACTCATGGATCCCAGCCTCAGGCTCTGCCCTGATGAAGGTGGTCTGATCTCAGGGTGTCTCCCTCTCACAGCCCAGCCCTGGGGGCCATGAGGGAGGTGTGAGCCCATTTAACACACTGCCTCCTCCTCTCCTAGCAGCCTACAGCAAACCCAGCCTCTCAGCCCTGCCCAGCCCTGTCTTGCACTCAGGAGGGAATGTGACCCTCCAGTGTGGCTCAGTGGAAGGGTTTAGCAGATTCATTCTGACTAAGAAAGGAGATCACAGGCACTCCTAGACACAGGACTCACAGCCACAGCCCAGTGGGCAGTCCCAGGCTCTGTTCTCTCTGGACCCCAGCACCCTCAGTAACAAATGGATGTTCAGATGCTATGGCTGTCACAGGAACAGGCCCCAGGTGTGCTCCCACCCCAGTGATGCCCTGGAACCGCTGGTCCCAGGTGAGTCCCATTCTTGTGTCATTCAAGGACTGAGATATCAACCAGGTTATTGACATTTTTTGCTGTGAGGGGATCCTAGGGGCCCCTGGGCTAGCCACACAGAGAGATACAGTGAGACCTGAGAGCCAGGACAGCAGAAGGGGATTATGGGAGAAGAAGAACCTGCAATTCATCTCTGGTCTCCCCAGGTGAGTCTGGGAAGCCCTCCCTCTTGAGGCAGCAGGGCCCCATTGTGGCCTATGGACAGATCCTGACCTTCCAGTGTCGCTCTGATGTCGGCTATGACAGATACACTCTGCACAAGGAGGGGGATTGGGACCTCCTCCAGAGCTTTGTCCTGCAGCCCCAGGCTGGGCTCTCTCAGGCCTACTTCCCCCTGGGCACTGTGAGCAGCTCTCATGGAGGCCGGTACCGATGCTATGGTGGATACAAGCTCTCCTCTGAGTGGTCAGCTCCCAGTGACCCCCTGGACATCCTGGTGACAGGTGAGGAGCCAGTGGGTTCAGTAAGGGACCCAGACTCTGCTGGCAGTCTCAGGTGGTAAGGCCAGAATGAAAGTGAATGTGCAGGGAGGAGGAGAAACAGAGGGGGAAGGACGGTTGGAGGGGAGAGGGGGAAATACAGAAAAACAGAGAAAGAGAGTGGGGAGGGTCCTCAGAGAGAGGCCTGATGACTCTCAGGGCAGAACAAGCTGGGCAGGCAGCCCTCACCCTCCTCCCTCCCTCTCTCTCTTTCTCTCTAGGATGGCTGTCTGACACACCCTCCCTGTTGGTACAGTCAGGCCCCAGGGTGGCCTCAGGAGAGAACGTGACCCTGCTGTGTCAGTCACGGAGCCAGAGGGACATGTTCCTTCTGTCAAAGGAGGGGACAGCCGATCTCCCCATTCATCTGAGATCAGAGCATTGAGCACAGCATTACGAGGCAGAGTTCTCCATGAGTCCTGTGACCTCAGCCCACGGGGGAACCTACAGGTGCTACAGCTCATGCACCTCCTCCCCCTTCCTGCTGTCACACCCCAGTGACTCCCTGGACCTCCTGGTCTCAGGGGAGGGCCCCTGACCCTGTCGGCTGAGCTGTCAGCTCAGGGTCCCATTCCCAGGAGAATTATGGTCTGAAACTGGTGTGAGAGGTTTTAAGGATGGTCACTCAGAGAAGATCTGTTTCTCCCAACTCGTCCACTACCTCCCAGTCACCTGGATACTGAAGCAGTAGGAGGGTGTCAGGGGCCACAGCACAAATGTAAGAGGGTGTCTGTGTGAAATGGGGTCTTGTGTCAGGCAAAGCTTCTCACCCTCTTCCTGCACTCACTTCCAGAACCCTATGGAGGCCTCAGCCCACCACCCACGGGGCCCACCTCCACAGCTGGTGAGTTCTGGGGAGCTCTGCTCAGAGGAAGCACGGCCCACCCAGGAAGTCCTAAGTCTGTCAGGGGATCAAGTGACCCAGGTCCTCAAGGATGGGCTTGTGTCCTGGGGACCTGCGAGTCCCAGGGTCTGAGGCAGGTGATGGGTGGGGTGGTCATGACAGAGGGAGATTTGGGGATGCAGGCTGGGGAAGGAGTTGGGCTCATGTATGGAGATGACAGCCCCCTCCCCTCTATCCCCATCCTGATCTCAGGTGTCTCTCCCACCCACAGGGTCAGGCCCCCAAAGGGTAAGTGAGGGTCTCTGTGGGGAGGTGGTTGGTGCTTCCATGGGGGACATGGATCAGCCATGCAGGGGTTCAGACCCCGCTGGATTTGATGACTTGGACCCACCCTTCCCCTGTCTGGGCCTCAGTGTCTCCAGGTGTAAAAGGAGAGAACCCTTTCCAGAGCTTAGATTTTCTGTCGGTTGTGGCCCTGACCTCCTGGGAGAGGGGCCTCACAGGAAAGCCCCCAGGATGTGATGTTACGGGGCCTGTCCCCTCTGTCTCAGTGATGGTGACACTGTACAGGGAGGGACAGGCAGGAAAAGGGTCCGGGCACCCAGTCCTCCCCCTCAGGTCAGACTCAGCTCAGAGGAGAGAAAAGGTGGATCAGCCCTGATTCAGTTCCTGGCTCTGCTGCTCCTGCTGTGGCGCTGGGTGTTCTCTTGTCTCCTCTGATAGTGGATCTCCTGTCTGCTGGTCCCATCCTACTCACAGGCTGCTGGGAGATGAGGTGAAGAAGGGCCTCACAGAGCTCAGGAAGGCAGAGCCCCCAGCCCAGCCCGAACTTCCCAAGGGGGCATCAGGGCATGCAGGGTTGGAAGGGTGAGGGAGAGACTCAAATGTCACCCCACACCCTGCTTGTACCTGTCCCTGCTGTGCTGGAGATGGGGTAACGAGGCAGGACCCTCAGTTCCAGATGAGACATGGACAGGCCCCTAGAAAGGAGAAGACCAGAGCATGAAGCTCTTGTCCCTCTGGGGTCAGCGTGAGAACAGCACAGGAACCCACAGTCCTGGGCACCAGTCCCAGCCCTGCCCCATCCAAGCTGGGTGACCTGGGGCACGTGGTTAACCTCTCTGAGCCTCAGTGAAGTCGGGTGTTGCATGACTGTGAGGTGAGAGGAGATGAGTAAGACCCCAGCACATGCCTCACACACGGTAGGTGCTCTTTCAATGGCATCCTTGATTCACTCATGACATCACTCATGTCCTAGGTCCCAAATGGTCCATGATCAGGGTGTCAGTGACCCTGGTCCTGCTGCTCTCCCTTCTCTTCTTCTTCCTCCTCCGACACTGGTGTCAGAGCAAAGGCAGGATGTCAGGTGAGTAGGGAACGGGGTGATATGGGTCACAGGAGGGTTGGGTGCTCTGAACACCTGCCACCGGAAACCAATTAGATCTAGAATGTCAGCTGGAATTAGGACTTCTCCAGAATCTCAAATCAGGAAATCTTGATAGAAAATAATTTCAGCACACATTCAAGGTAATCTTCAATCATTTTAATCTCATGACATATGAAACATATGCACACGTGTGTGTTACATTTTCCTTCTTTCCCGTTGAATCACAGGGGAGGCGTTCTATCTCCCAGGGCTGAGACTGTCCCTCGTGACCAGCCCAGAGAGGGGCTCATATCCAACCTCCTGCAAGACCACACACCCCAAGGGCAAGGACAGAGGCCTGCAGATCATGTAATTCCTGCCCCAAAGACCCAAGAACACCACCACCAATGGACCATTTCTGCCCCTAACCCTCCTGTCTCCTCACCCAGCTCCAGCCCAGATGTGGACACTCAGGAGGAGGCTCTTTGTGAGAGGTAGAGACAGCTGCCCTGGGGGAGGGGCACAGGGATTTCAGAAGGTAATGGGGAGGGTTAGGCTGGGAGGCTGTGGGACAGGCTGAGAAGGACTGACTCATACTGTGTGACCAGGCTCTGCACCTCACCATGGGTTAGTTGTCCATCTGTGAGCAGGCAGGGCCTGCAGCCCTGAGATCTCGGGTACTGGCCAGGAGACACCCCGCTGTACTGCCCAACAGATGCTGCTATGAAGGACCTGCAGCCTGGAGAGAGCATGGAGCTGGACCCTCGGGTGAGACCCCTGCACCTGTCCAGGCCACCAAGGACCTTCTGTTGCCCAGTCTAATCCAATGTACCCTTCCCTGTCTCACCTCACCTGCCTCTCAGCAGCGTCCACACTGACCTCCCCTCTGGTTTCCTTGTGACCTCATAGCCCCTCCTATGGGGCCTCTTTTGCTGGTCCTCGTCCTCTGTGTGACCTGGAGCAGCCCCAGGTTTCAGGAGGAGGCAGGAATGAGTGACTCACCCACAGATCCCCAGGGGCCACGGTACAGCCCTGAGCCACGCTGTGTCCACACACCTCAAGCTCACCTGTGGTCTAGGGAGACAATATGCAAACAAGCAGACAGTGTTCCAGAGAGCACAGTGCTGTGAAGGAACATAAAGCAAGAGGAGGGGATAGAGTGCATGGTGGGGGGACAGGGAAAGAGCAGGTTCAGAGATACTGAGACAGGGCCTGCTTCTTCAGGAGGAGGGGCTATGAGAGTGGAGCTCAGTGAGCAAGAGAGAGCTCGTTAGGATGAGTCAGAATCACAGAAGCATCCAGAGGCTCCAGGTCTTAGGAAGGCCCTGCAGGTTCCATCAGGAGAGGGACCTGGACTATTTAAAGTGTAAGCCATCTCTCTGGCAACACGAGGATGATTGACAGGAGGATTTCTACTGTACAAGCGAGGAGACGCTATTCTGTCTCACTGTAACCTTCATACCAGGCAGGATGAAGACTCTCAGGGAGTGACATATGCCCAGGTGAATCACTCAAGACCAAGACACGGACCAGGAATGGCCACCTCTCCTTTCCCTCTGTTGAGGGGATTGCTGGACACAAAGGGCACACTAGCAGAAGAGGACAGACAGATGGACAGTCAGGTGGGTCCCGTCCTTTCCAGACCTGCAGGTTTTTCCCAATCCCAACCATGTTTCATCCCTCTTTCTCCACCTGCTCCAGGCTGCACCTAACACCCCCCAGGGTGTGACCTACACCCAGCTGAACCCCTTGGCCCTCAATCAGAGGACAACTGCACCCCATTTCTCCCCATCTGATGAGCCCACAGATGAGCACATTGAGTATGTTGCTTTGTCCGTCCCTTAGCCCAGGAAGGACCCAGAACCCACATTATGGGCCTGCACATAACCCCGAAAAGCCGGAATGCTGCCCCATGGGCACGTGGCTAGTGCCCCAGTCTGGAGACCTGACGAGGACCACCCACAGTTCCTTGGGCCTCTGGGAGTCTTTAGGTCAAAGATAACCTATATCTCTACCTTTTGCAAATAAAGCAACAGACTTCTCAGTAATCAATGTGTGAACCCAAAACAGAAGTGAATGTTTTTAAATTATAATGTAAACTATAGGTGCAGTGCATGAATTCATGCTTGGGTGGGGTCCATGCTTGAGGCCGGGTGCCAATCAGGGCCATGGGGGTGGGGCCAGCTGGCAGAGGGGAGGACCTGCGGGAGGTTGGCTTTAACAGCAAGCTAACCAATGGCAAATTCCACCAGGAATTGGACTCCCTCCTACCTCCTGTATGGTTCAGGGTGGGGGAGAACCAGATTCAGGGCTGTCAAGCCCCCAGCAGCAAGGTCTGGGTCAGTGCACATCATAGCTACTGACTGGTCATCATGTCAAACCCTCCTTCTGGTCATTTGGTCTTAACAGTCACTTCAGCTTTTATATAAGTGAAAGATAGATAGATAGATAGATAGATAGATAGATAGATAGATATAGATAGATAGATATAGATAATAGATAGGTAGATAGATGATAGTTGGATAGATAGATAGATGGATAGATAGATAGATAGATGATAGATAGAGAGATAGTACTAGAGATAGAGATATCAGACCTATGAAATAAGAAAATTAAAAACAATGAATGAATATATTGGACAAAGGAAAAGACTTAAATGGTCAATGCCTTAAGCTGTTATACCAAGATTTAAAGGCCTGCATTAAGGGCTGGGTTGAGGGGAAAGTAGAGGAACATAAAGGACATCCGTAACACTGTCAACAATAAAAAATAAACTAAAAAAAATATGAGAAAAAAAGGTTGCATTGAATCCTAGATGACTGGATATGCAAGATCCTTTGTGATGGGACTGGGCCCATTGGGTCATGTCATATCAAGGGGAGATGGATGCCCTGGGTGAGAAACCAGGGTCCTCAGGAGATTTTTGTCTACTCTGCCCTTTGTGATCTTTTTACCCACAATTCTTAGTTTCCCACCCCCAAGATCTGTTTCCAACTGGTTTTCTCTCATATTCCCTCCCTCAGAGAGTCCCTATGCCTGTAATAGTGTCTTGATGTTTTTTTCTTTGTAAAATGTCCTCCCACTCCCATAGGACTTCAAATAGCCATCATTCCCTCAACTCCAGTCTAGATCTGGGCCCAGTTATTCTAGTATTTTCTCTCTCCTCTACTTTGTACACAAGTTAATTGCAACATGAATCTTTGCATTCTCAAAGGCTGCTAATCTTTAGTTTCCAAATGCAGGAAATGAGTCTTTGTCAATTAGGTCTTTCTGGTGACTGGTATAAATACTGGTATAAGGTGATGAGCAAATCTTTGCGTATAACCTTGCTAAAGGCAAAAATTAAATTCCTTTTAAAAATATTTATTTAGTTATTATCTTTATTGCTGATAGCATTACAGATGTTTTCCCCCTTTACTCCCAATTGCCCCACTCTACCTGGTTCCTGCCCTACCCCAGGCCTTTTGTGGAGGTCTGACCATTCAACCATGCAGGCTGTGGTTCTGCAACAGCTTACATTTAATTGTGGGTGTTATTTTCCTTGAAGAAGAACAATCTCTAAGCCTAAGCTTTACCCTAACCCCTTCATAGATCGTATGTAAAGCATAGACTCATGTTTATATTTCCCTTTTATATAAAACTAGAGGCCCTGTGCACAAAATTTGTGCACCCAGGCAGGGGTCCTTCACCCCAGCCTGTGCCCTCTTGCAATCGGAGAGTCCTCAGCAGATGTCCAACTGATGGCTTAGGCCTGCTCTGAGCTCCACTTAGTTGGCAGTTGAACATCCTTAGATGGGGAAACAGGAGAGGGTCCCATCACTGCCGCTATACACACCAGTGGTGAGCCTGGCTTCTGGCTGAGAATCTGGCCCCTGGTGATCAGTGCATGTCATAGTGACTGTCCATTCTGCCATTCAGTCGATTTGCATATTACCTCCTGTCAATTAGATAGGATTCAAGGAACACAGGCTAAGCTACATATCTGGATGCCCACCAGGAGGGGGAGAAGGACCTGTCCACATCTCAGTGCTGAATTTACATCCACTCTCTCAGGATTAACATACAAAGTGAGAGGTAATTAGGGGAGAGGGTGGTGGTCCATCCTCTGAAGGAAAACATGCCAGATATGCATGCATGTTGTTGGTCAAGATTAGAGCCGTCATGAATGCGTTCAACCTCCTAGAACCAGGACAACTGTCCTGACTTGTGGACTCTCTGGCGACAACTTTGAATTTTCTTTGCAGTGTTGGGTTGGCGCTGCTCATCCATCAGGAAAAGTGCTAAACGCCCCATGGAAGGTGCTAGAGAAGAGTTCTTTTTAAAAAAGATATTTTTATTTAAAAAACAATTTTTATTGATTTCAGAGATGGAGAGAGAGATAGAAACATCAAGGATGAGAGAGACTCGTTGATTGGTTGCCTCCTCATGCCTCCTACTGGAGATCAAACCTCAAACCTGGGCATGTGCCCTTGACCAGAATCAAATCCAGGACACTTCAGTCTGCAGGCTGTTGCTCTCACCACTGAACCAAACCAGTTAGGGCTATGGCAGAGTTTTCGACGATTTATTCTTCAGCTGCTAAAGTGAAGCTCAAGATGCAGTGTTATCTTTAAGGGGGAGGGTAAGTTAAAGACAATAAGAATGCCAATGGCAACCCCTATTCTGGATATCGATGCAAAAAAAAGGTAAAAGCATCTATTCATAAAGATATGTGTGCCCATGGATTATGGATGTCAGCAACCTTCACCCTCACCACTCCACCTTCACCACCCCCCACAGCCAGGTGTGTGCACTTCCTGCTTCCTGGAGAGTGAGACTACTTCTCATTTATAGAGGAGCAGGTGAGAAGCGAACATTCAGAAACACTGAGTGCAGGTTCAGCTCCTGGGATATGCCCCTGTTGACCTGCATTTTTTGATGCTGAGAACGTGGAGAACATGGTGCTCCTGTCAACCAGGAGGCAGGGCTGAGAAAAGCAGAGATGGTCCAGGATGTGGTGGGCAGTGTCTCCACGCTGCATGTGTCCTGTTCACCAGGTGCCAGCCTCACAGGAAGAATACCAGTCTTTTCACTAAAAATAGAGGTGCTAAGGGTCTGACATGAGCCACGTCCTGACCACACCTCAGGTCTAACGTACCACATTTCCTTTTCCTAAGCTCCACAGTCTCATAACGACTTTCACATTATTTTTCTGCCATTGGAAAGTCATATCAGTTATTCCATTTATAGCTTTCAACAGCCCCTGGCCAAGCTAATGTAGAAAAAGTAGTGAATATTCAGAAGCAATTTTCAGGAGAAATATGACATCTCTAGCAGCTAGTCCCTACGAAGGCCTTATGCCAGTACATATTCTTCACTCTCCTGAGAAACAAAAAGCAAGAGTGGACAGTTGGACTCTGCATTTCTATAAGAGAAGACATTCTACAAGGTCTACTTTTGGTTATTTTAGTTGAAATCATTTCTTGTGTCTGAGTCAAAATCAGTGTCTACTATTTATACCAGAGGCCTGGTGCACAAAAACCATGCACGAAGGAGGAGGGATCCCCACAGCCTGGCCTGCATCTACTCCAATCCAGTACCCTTTGGGGGATATCTGACTGCTGGTTTAGGGAAACTGTCAGTCGACATCCCCCTCACAATCCAGGACTGCTGGCTCCTAATTGCTAGCCTGCCTGTCGGCCTGATCACCCCCTAACTGCCCTCTCCTGCTGGCCTGATTGCTCCTACCTGCCTCTGCCATGGCCCCTGTCACTTTGACTTTGTTTCAAAGGATATCCAAAAGATGTTCAATCTAATTACCATATTACCCATTTATTAGTATAAATGGAGAGAGAGAGGTGAGAGAGACACATCAACTGTTTGCTTCACAAACACATCAAGACCAGGGCCAGGAACTGAACCCATGACCCTTTCATGCATGGGTCGATGCTCGAACTGCTGAGAAACACTGGCCAGGGCTGGAAGTTGGCACTCTGTCCAACATTTTTCCATTCCCCTATCCTGCTTGTGTTGTGGATCATCCCACTCTATGTTTCTATGTGTTTGGTATTGGTAGATTCCACAGATAAGTGAGAACATACAGTATCTGTCTCCTTCTGTCCCATTTATCTCACCTAGCACAATGCCCCAGAGTGTCACCCATGTCAGAGCTGGCAGGATTTGCATCTTCTTCATGGCTGAATGGTATTCATGTATGTATGTATTCAGAAAGTGGCAAATGTCACAGATCAGAGCACCCTAAAAAGAGATGATTTTCAGAAGCAGCACAGCGCCAGGCTGTCCCATCAAACACTAATGTGTCGAATCCAAGTGATACCATTGCTGGGGAAATGACACAGTTGACATTTGATGAGGACAGTAAGGGAGGCGGGGTCCAGAGAGAGGCATAGGCATTATTTTGGATATCTCTTTTGCAGGTTTGTATCTAATTTTTTCCATTTGTTTAGAATCCAGGCGAAATCATATGAACAGAAGAAAGGACTCAATAATGTTCATCTGGGCACGTGGAGATAAAAACTAAAAAATATGGTATTTTTTATAAACAGATATTGTAAAATAGAATTGTACACTTGAAACTTGTACAATTGATGAAACCATGTCACCCCAATAACGTAATTTTTTTCAAAAAAAAAAGTGGAGGAGATCATGTGGTGCTAGATGTGGGGACCCACACCTGCCAGGTGGAATGGTGCTTCAAATCTCAGGGATGAGGAAAGAAGTGGGGGGTGGGGGGACTCATTGCAGAAAGCCAACCGAGACATGGAGAGGAAACTCACATTTAATAGAGGGAGAAGCTGGTCCAGGGAACACTCAGACATCTCCTGCACCAAATCATGTTCATTCCATTAGAAAAATCAACTGGCAGGTCTCCCAACTCATAGTCCCGACGTTCCTTAAGAGCCTCCTGAGGTCCTCAGATGGGGTCCAAAGCTCCCCCTCCCTGAAAGGTGCATTGTTCCCTCTGCATTCACCTTCTGGCTGCATCCTGGGTCTGTCTCTGTCACTTTAAAGCCTGAAATAGCAGCAACCCAAGCACCACCAGGACCAAACCAGCCACGCCCATCTGGATGAGATTCCCCACGGTGTAGTCTTCCGGGTGGGCGGCTGGGAATTGGGAAAAACAGGTCACAGAGGCCAGGACCCTGGATATCCACCCAGAACACCCACCTCCCCTTGACAGGACATTACCCTCTGAGTCCAGCCCCAAAACTGAGAGTGTCTCCCACTCATTGATCTTGGGGTCAGAGTTGTTTGGTGATGGGCTGAGGGTGTCAGCTGCTCCTAAGAATCATGACATGAAGGTGTGAGTGAGGACCTGGGGAGACAGGAGCCTTCCTCCTGGGCCCTGTGCTCTCAGATGCCCCACTTCTCAGATCATAACTTTTGCATCATCCTTCACCACCCAGCCCAGCAGCAGGAGCAGCAGAGCCTGGAGCTGAGCCAGTTCTGATCCACCCTGTTCCCTCCTCTGAGCTGAGCCTAAGCTGAAGGGGAGGACTGGGTGCCCGGACCTGCATCCTGCCCATCCCTCCCTGTACAGTGTCACCATCACTAAGACAGAGGGGACAGGCCCCATAACATCAAGTCTGGAGGCTTCCCTGTGAGGCCCTCTCCCAGGAGGTCCGGGCCAGAACCGACAGGAAATCTAAACTCTGGACAAGGATTCTCTCACCTTCCACTCTTGAAAACACACAAGGAAAAGATGTGTCCAAATTAGAGGTAACTGAGCACCCTGCCCTCCATGGACACCCCTACCACCTCCCCACAGAGACCCTCACTTAACCCTCTGAGTGTTTGATCCTGTGGGTGGAATAGACCCATCCTCAGAGTCTCCTGGGATCAAGAACGGACAGGAGTGGGGGGGTGGACTGTCATCTCCCCACATGTGCCCAGCTCTTCCTCTCCAGCCTGTGCCCCCATATCTCCCTCTGCCATGACCCATCACCTGCCTCAGACCCTGGGACTCCCAGCCCCCACCAGGACACATGCCCGTCCTTGAGGATCTGGGTCACGCAATTCCTGACAAACACTCAGGACTTACTGCACGAGGTGGGGAGCGGGGGGTGGGAGGAATACTGTGCTCCATATGTGCGGAGCTCCCTGGTACTCACCAGCTGGGGGGCTGGGGCCTCCAGAGGGTGCTGAAAGAGAGGATAGAAAACGGTGAGGCTGGGGCTCACTCTGGAGTCTGCAAATCACGTGATCACTTCTCGTCCATCTGCTCTGTGACTCCCGAAGACGCTCCTCTGCCCATTTAACATCTTCCCAACCCAATGAATGGGGATGGGGAGGGGAGTCAGCAAAGGTGAGCACCTCTCTGAGGGCAGATCACTGCTGGGTGACCAACACTCAGAACCCTCACTCACACCCCAGCTCAAATGTCTCCTGGGGGAGGGACCCTCAGCTGTCTGTGCTCAGAGAGGCTGGGATCAGGGGCTCCTCACCTGAGACAAAGAGCTCCAGGACATCACTGGGGTATGAGCACACATGGGGTTTGTCCCTGTCACAGCCATGACATCTGAACATCCACCTGTTGCCGGGGGCCACAGGGCCCACAGGGAACAGGGCCTGGGACCCTCCACTGGGCTGTGGCTGTGAGTCCAGGGTCCAGAAGGGCCTGTGATCTCCTTCCTTAGTCAGAATGAACCTGCCAAATCTCTTCAATGAGCCGCACTGCAGGGTCACATTCCCTCCTGAGGGCACGACAGGGCTGGGCAAGGCGGAGAGGATGGGTTTCGGTAATAATCCTAGGAGAGGAGGAGGCAGCGTGTTAAATGGGCTCACACCTCACTCATGTCCCCCAGGGCTGTGCTGTGAGAGGGAGACACCCTAAGAGCAGGCACCTTTCCTGAGGGCAGAGCCTCAGCCTGGGACCCTGAGTGTCCTCTCACCTGTCACCACCAGCTCCAGGGGGTCACTGTGCACTGACCATACTGTGTGGCTGAGGTAGTTACAGGTATATCTCTTTGCATACTTTCCTGTAATGAGGAACTTAGCCCGGTCTCCAGACTCCAGTGAATACTTTGGGTCCAGGTACAAAGGTCTACCATCTGCATACAGACGGTATTCCTGAGCCTTCAAGCTCCCCTGACACCAAAGGGTCAGAGGGCTCTCCCAGGAGATCATAGGGCCTGGCTCAGCCCAGAGGGTGGGTTTGTTGAGGGTCCCTGGAAGGAAATACAGAGGCTGCATTACAAAGACATTCCCCACCCTCATGTCTCAGGCCAGGCCAAGACACTCTCATTTTATCAACTTAACCCAAGACCTCTGTGCTCCCTCCTCAGCCACAGGGATGAAGGAAGAGGAGGGATGGAGCCTGGCGAGGACTCACCTGCTTTCACATGGGTCCTCGGGCCCAGACTCAGCCCTGGAAGAGAAATCTTGTGAGAGATTTGCACCCGGACGTCTGAGCTGAATCCCTTCCCATCACGGTCCGGTCCACTGGAGCTGCCTGAGCCTCAGGTTCCCCATGAACAAGGTGGTGCAGCTGCCCCTCCTGCTCCCCCTCCCGTGTCCACAACTGACCGAGGCAGAGAAGAGCAGAGAGGATGGACATCATGGCGTCAGCAAAGAGGGCTCTCGCTCTGCCGATGGAGGAGGTCTGGGCCTGAAGGACAGAGACGCACAGGATGTGGTGAATCAGGAGCTGCTGCCACCCTTCCGGGTTTTAATAACTGGGGACCCACAGCCAGGGGACGGCCCCTTCTCTGGCCTGGCTCTGGTTTTTACTATGATGAGAGCTCAAATGGACTCAAGGGCCTCTGGAGGCACAGCCAATATCTGGAGTCTCTTCTGAATCCCAGGATTCTCTGCTGCGTCTGAGATCCTTCTCAGGGACCCGGGTCCTTGTCCTGACTCGATCCTCTCAATAGAAGTTACTAATTTCCTCTCATACACAAAATTGACTTTTGGTTTTTGACCCATTCATAAACATATTTATTGATCACCTACGACCTGCCGAGTATTTGTGTCTGAACCTGAAATACATCCGTGATCAATCCAGGAGACCCATCGCCTATATTTTGAGAATTCTTCCTGGCAGAGTATGGGCTTTCAAAGGCTAATATTGCAATGACTTTAATTACAAAGGAGAAATGAGAGAAAATGTGGGACCATTTGGGGACCATGACTACACTGTAGTTGAGGGGATGGCTGTTTGAAGAGGTGGAGTGCGAAGAGGTTGGAGTGAGAATATTCTTGAAGAAAGGAACATTCTAGAGAACCCTAGAGACATAGAGTCTCTGGACAATAGTAAGAGAGGGTGAGGTGATGTATGCTCATAGTTGTGCTCTACCTCCCCAAGCCCACCCCGCCCATGCAAGGATGTGGGATTCTGTCTATAAAGCAAAAGGAATACATAGGGATGGACTGGGATGCTCAGCCTGAGTTATGAAGATCGTATGGGCCATGTATTACAAACCAACCAGAGAAATGAAATGTGTGTCAATAAAAAGGTAACATCAACTGCAACTGAACTCCAACCTTGTGTTTCCAGCCATACTCCATAAACGTCTTACATGGATTTAACCACACAATACTTGCATAGCCCTGAGCAGTCACAACACATGTGCAGGGAAGAGAAATGAGAAGAAGGAACAACAGTCTTGCTTCTAGCCCTGTGATTTAAGCTGTGGGCTTGGGAAGGAGCTTGCTAGTCCTACAGAACTCTAAGAAAGCAGCACAGACATGTTGAATAGTAGACAATGTGAGTGTTCGTGTACTAAGTGTGTGCATCAGTGTTTGTGTGTGGGCGATGTAGGGGTTCATGGGGTAACTGCACTGGTTTGGTTGAAGGAAGCAGAAGTGAGAGCTGAGATTTGAAGGTCCCATCTGGATGATCATGAACAGCCTTCCATTCAGAAAGAAGAGTCTGGATTCACCCTGAAGACAGTGAGAACCATGGAAGGGTTTTGAGCAAATAATGGACAGATTCTGAAATGAGGTCAGATACCTATGTGGAGGGTGAACTGGAGAGGGGAGTGAGGGTGTGGAGCTCAGATCTCAGGACGGTGGTGGAGGTGACGGCTGCTTTGGGGTGTGTGAAAGTGACCTCCCTCCCTGCCTTCCTGGCTGGGGATATAAAAGCATCCTAAGGACAGTGAGCCCAGGGTTCGGAGGGAGGAGCCTGGGCCTGCACAAGATGCATCTGCTCCCACAGGAAGCTCAGTGCCTCCTCCTGGCCCTGGGATGCAGCTCCTACATCTCACTCAGGTTCCCCCTGACTCTATGTCTCTGTGAGCAGCCGGATTTCTCCATGTCTTGGGGTCCAATCATTTTAGTCATTGCTACCCCTTCAGAGCACCTTTGAGGCTTGATGTCACCCTCCTCTTCAAAATGTGGAAAACTCTCAGGTTTCAGAAAAAAAAATTTGACATTCATGAGAGACCTGTCCCAAGGCAGTAACACACACAGAGACACACTTTAAATAACTATTGTGGCTCTACCACAGCCTGAATAATTGGGGGACACTTGAGCAGCCTGCTTCCTCTCTTGGTCTCACTTCCCCCATTTGTATACCCGTGTTCCAAACACCACTCTTACAAATGTGGTGAAAATTCACCCTATCTGAGATGCAGGGCATTGGAAACCAGCCTTTCAGATTTAGGTGAAGCTGGTGGCGGTTTGAGAAATTGAAAGCTAGAGACATCGCACCCAAAGGAGCAGAAGGAAGACTCCTCATGTGGAGTCACCTGAATCATGACAGACCCTTGCTGTGCAGTGCGAGGGGGCAGGGATCATGGTCTTTTCATCCCGTGGTGCTGTGCCAGTCAGTGAGTCTGTGCCAGTCATTCTGGGACACAGTGAATTTTCATGCCTACTTCATGTCTAATCTGTCTTATTTAGTGTTCTAAACTCTACAATCACATATTGATTTTTTTTAAATAATTTTATTTCTTTTTAAAAATATTTTTATTCATTTCAGAGAAGAAGTGAGAGGAAAAAGAGATAGAAACATCAATGATGAGAGAAAGCCATGGATTGGCTGCCTCGTGCAGGCCCCCAACCAGGAACCGAGCTCACGACCCAGGCATGCTCCCTGGACCGAAATTGAACCCAGGACTCTTCATTCTGCAGGACAGCACTCCATTCCTTGATTCAAACCAACTAGAGCAATATATTTTATTGAATTTTTACAGAGAGGAAGTGATAGAGAGAGTTAGAAACATTAATCAGCTGCCTCCTGCACCCCGCACCCCTCCACTGGGGATGTGTCCAAACCAAGGTACATGCCCTTGACTGGAATCGAACCTGGGACCCTTTCATCCGAAGGCCGACGCTCTATCCACTGACCCAAACCGGCTAGGGTTATTTCTTTTATAACAAGCTGTTTTTTGTTTTGTTGCTCATCTTCTTCATGCTCACAACAAGAGGATAAAAGATCTATATTAGATGAAACATACTTGTAGTGAAGGTAAACCATTTTGAAATTTTACACCGAGAAGAGACTGTACATAAAACATATGAAAGTCGCATGCTCATATTTCTATGCCCCTTTTGTAAGAAATTGAAGGGACATAAGAAAGAGACATTTCTAGGGGCCCAATGGATGGAGGGAGGCTCTGTCCATGATGCAGTACTGAATTCACACCACCTCTCAAGATTAATATACAAAAAGGGCAGCATTCAGGGAGATGGTTAGTGGTACATGGTCTTAAAGTAAACCTTCTAAATAAACACCCCCATTCCCTGTCAAGGGAAAGCAGGTCTGGGTCAGCACGACCTCTTAAAAGGAGGTGAGCCCTAACCAGTTAGGCTCCATGGATAAAACTTCGGACTGCGGACTGAAGGGAACCAGGTTTGATCCTGGTCAAGGGCATATAACTTGGTTGTGGGCACATCCCCAGTAGGAGGTGTGCAGGAAGTAAATGATTGATGTTTCTCTTTCAATGATGTTTCTAACTATCCCTCTAACGTCCTCTCTGTAAATATATATATTTTTTTTATTTTTTTTATTTTTAAAGAAAGAAAAAGGTGAGCTGTTCTGACTTGTGGATTCTTGATGACAACCTTGAATTTTCTTTGCAGGATCAGGTTGGTGCTGTTGACCCATCAGGAAAAGGCATGAAATCCCAGTGGAAGATATTGTTTTAATATATTTTTATTGATTTCAGAGAGGAAGGAAGAGGGAGAGATAGAAACATCAATAATGAGAAAGAATCTTTGATTGCCTGCCTCTTGCATGTCCGCTAATGGGGATGGAACCCAAGACCCGGGCAGGTGCCCTTGACCAGAATGGGACCTGAGACCCTTCAATCCACAGGCTGACGATGTATCCACTGAACCACACCAGCTAGGGCCCAGTGGAAGCTTTTACAAGAGAGTCTCCAATTACTTATTTTTCAGGTGTTAAAGTGACACTCATCAAACAAGTTCACAGGATTTGATGGGCAAGTTCCCCACAAAGCACAAGGTGCCTGTCACACAGGATACCAACTCTTATCACCCCCAAAATAGCAGGTTCTTGAGGGTCTGACTTGAGCCACATCCCTGAACAGGCCTCCTCTCTATACTGACATGTTTAGTTTTCTAAACTCTACAATCACATGTTGATTTTTAAAAAATAATTTTTATATTTGACACTGTCACAGATGGTTCCCATTTTCTGCCCCTTTGCCCACCTCTACCCAAACCCTGCCTGCCCCTCCCTTGTCCTTCACCACACTGTTGTCTGTGTCCATGGGCTATGCATGTATGTGTTTTGCCTAATATCTTCATCTTCTGTCATCCAGTCCAAAAGGCAGTTTGATTCTGCATTTTGACAAGAAAAGAAAACCTACAAGATCTGTTTTGTTGTTGTTGTTTTATTGAAATCATCTCTTGTTTATGGGTCAAAACTCAGTTGAGACAGCTCATTATTGGTGTATAAAAATGCCATTGATTTCTGGATAATTTTATATCCTGCTACTTTGCTGAATTCAATTAATTCCAGTACCTTTTTGGTGGGTGTCTTTAAGGTTTTCTGTGTACAACATCATGTCATATGTGAATAATGAGAGCTTTACTTCCTCCTTTCCAATTTGGGTGCATTTTTTCCTTCTTCTTCTTGACCAATCACGATGGCTAGGACTTCCAGCACAATGTTGAGCAAGAGTGATGAAAACAGACATCCCTGTCCTTTCCCTATTTTTAGGGGAAGTTGTTTTAGTGTTTGCCTATTGAGTACTAAGTTGGCTGTAGGTTTGTCATATATGGCCTGTATTGTAGTGAGGTATGTTCCCTCTATCCCACTTTGCTAAGAGTTTTTATCAAAAATGGGTGCTGGATTTTGTTGAATGCTTTTTTATTTCCACTTATTGATATGATCATGTGCTTTTTCTATCCTTCATTTTGTGTATGTGACGCATCACATTTATTGATTTGTGAATAATGTACCAACCTTGCATCCCTGGAGTAAATCCCACTTGATCATGGTTTATGAACTTTTTAATGTATTGCTGGATCTGATTTGCTAATATTTTAGTGAGGATTTTCGCATCTGTGTTTATCAAGGATTGGTTCAGTGGGTAGAGCATCAGGCGCTGGACCAAAGGGTCCTGGGTTTGATTTGGTGAAGGGCAGGTAACTCGGTTGCAGGCTCCTCCCTGGCTCCGGGCCCTGTTCAGGACTAGAGAAGGAGGCAACCAATCGATGATGTGTTTCTCTCACATCCCCGTGTTTCTATCTGTCTTTCACTCTCTCTTCCACTCTCTCTTTAAAAAGAGGAAAAATATCCTCAGATAAGGATGAACAAAAAATATAAAATAAAGTAAAGCAGAATCACATGTGGACAAGAATTACCATCGCAACCATATCCCAAGCCAACTTCATGGCAGACAAGGGGTTGCTAGGGGCCAAGAAGAGGGTAGGGTGGGGAGTGACTGCTTAACGTTCCTGGATCTCCTTGCGGGGAACCAAAATGGAACGAGATGGAAGTGATGGTTGCTCCATATGGCAAATGTCCTTAAGGCCACGGGATCCCATGCGCTTAAAATGTTTTATTGTGAATTCTACCTCCATAATATATATAAAGGAAGGGGTTTGGTTCCCGAACAAGCTCTTCACTGCTTCAAAAGCTAAACGTGGGATCCAACAATGGCACTCCTACATTTGTAACCAAAGGAATTGAAAGTGGGGACTCAAACAGAGTGGCCCTGTATTCACAGCAGTAATAGTCACAATAGACAAAAGGTGGCAACAGATAAAATACCCACTGACATGAAAGACTGGATAAAACGTGGTCTCTTCATTTAATTTAAAAGGGACATTCTGGCCCTAGCCAGTGTGGCTCACTGGATAGAGTGTCAGCCTGGGGACTAAAGGGCACTAGGTTCAATTCCAAGCAAAGGCACATGCCCTGGTTGCGGGCTCAATCTTCAGTAGGAGGCAAGCAGGAGACAGCCGATCAATGATTCTTATCATTGATGTTTTTCTCTCTCTCTCCCTCTCCCTTCCCCTGTGAAATCTATTAAAAAATACCTTTTATTTTTTTTAAATATATTTTATTGATTTTTTTACAAAGAGGAAGGGAGAGGGATAGAGAACTAGGAACATTGATGAGAGAGAAACATCAATCAGCTGCCTCTTGCACACTCCCTCCTGGGGATGTGCCCGCAACCAACGTACATGCCCTTGACAGGAATCGAACCTGGGACCTTTCAGTCCTCAGGCTGACGCTCTATCCACTGAGCCAAACCGGGCAGGATAAAAAAAAATATCTATCTTTTAAAGGGACATTCTGACACAAGCTATAGCATGGATGAACCCTGAGGACATTGTGCTACGTAAAATGCGCCACGAGCAGAAAGAGAAACGTGGTGTTGTTAGGAGAAAAATCCACAGAGGCAGAAAATAGGTTAGAGGTTACCAGAAGCAGGAAAAAGAGGAAGTGGGGAGTTGATGCTTCATGATGGTCCTGGTAATATGTAAATTATATAACAAATGCAATTAATGCCATGGAGTCGCACAGCTAAAAATGGTAAATTTCATGTATAGATATTTTAAAACATTAGAAAACAACCCCAAAAAATAACTAAGGGACGAATTGGCCTGGCCAGAGAGGCTCAGGTGGTTGAGGGTCATCCATGCATCACATGATTGCTGGTTCGATTGCCAGTCAGAGCACATACTCAGATTGTGGGTTTGACCCCCAATCCGGAGCCTATAGAAGGAAACCAATTGACATGTTTCTGTCACATTTTTAAAATTAATTTCTTTATTGATTAAGGTATCACATATTTGTCTTCAAACCCCATTCCAATCCTCCACTACCCCCCACTCATGCCCCTACCCCCCTATTGTCCTTGACCACTGGTTAGCCTCATATGTGTGCACATAAGTCCTTTGGTTGATCTCTCCCTTTTATCCCCAGCCTCCCTCTGAGGTCCTACGGTCTGACCCATGGCTCCTTATATCTGGGTCTATTCTTGTTCATCAGTCTATGTTGTTCACCATTTCCCCTAGGTGAGTGAGATCATGTCCTACTGAAAATATACTTTTAAGAATAAAAAATGAGATAAGCAACAATCGTTATGCTGCGAGGCATATGAATCAGTCTGTAGTGAGTTTCTTTCTGGGCCACCAGTTCTTTGGAGACCCAATTTCAATGTCAAACAGTTCCTTGTGTGTATATGTCAGCAATGATATTTCACTAATGATTATTTAATATATTTTTATTGATTTAAGAGAGGAAGGAAGAAATAGAGAAAGAAACATCAATGATGAGAGAGAATCACTGATCAGCTGCCTCCCGAATGACCTACATGGGGTACCAAGCCTCCAACCCGGCATGACCTCCTGCTTCACAGGTCATTGCTCAACCACCAAGCCACTCCTGCAGAGTTTACTAATGATTTTTATGTTTATTTTTTTAATTTCTTTATTGATTAAGGTATCACATATTTGTCCTCAACCCCCCATTCCAATACCCCACCCTTCCCCACTCATGCCCCCACCTCTCTATTGTCCACTAATGATTTTTAATTAAATATTTTTATGAAAGCATTGTGGGTATACAATATCATATTAGTTTCACCAAGTTATCTCACATTATTGACTGTCTTCTCTTCTCCTTTTCACCCATCCCTACTCCCCTTCCCTCTGGCAATCATCAGTTTGTCTTTCATTGCTACATGTCTGTTTTTATTCCCTTTGGTTTGCTGATGTGAAAAATTCCAGGTACAAAAATAAATAAATAAATTCCAGGTACTAGTGAAATCTTTCCCAGTCTGAATTATTTCACTCAGCATAATACACTCCAGGTCCATCCCTTTGGTCTCAATACCAGAGATTCTTGTGGTGTTTTTTTTCTGATTTCTATTCCATTGTGCATTCATGCCACCTCTTTCTTACCCAGTTGTCTACAGATCTAAAGATTCATTGCAAGCCTTGTTTCTAAATTCTTTGTTTCAGTGTCTGTACCATTGATGGCAGTATGACAGATATCCCCTATCTATCCTTCACATACCCCTCCACCCAGCCCCACCATAGGCCTTCAGCTCTTGATATAACAGCTTAGAACGTTGATTTTTAAAGATTTTTTATTTTCTAATGTATTCATTCATGGTTTTTAATTTCTTCATTTCATAGGCCTGTTGTGAAGTATTTACATGGTTATTTAATCTAAAACATGCACTTACGTTTGATTATCGAAAACTCTGTTGCTTTATTTCCAGAATGGATGGATATTGGTTATCTTTTTTTCTTTTTTCTTTTTTATTGATTTTGGAGAGGAAGGGAGAGGGAGAGAGCTATAGTAACATAAATGATGAAAGAGAATCATTGATCGACTGCCTCTTGCCAGCCCCTACTGGGGATTGAGCCCACAACCCAGGCATGTGCCCTTGCCCCGAATCAAAGCTGGGAGCTTTAAATCTGCAGACCAATGCCCTATCCATTCAACCAAACTGACTAGGGCTTGGTTATCATTGACTATAGAACCAGGTGACTCTCAGAGAGTCCCAGGAGCTACTGGGGGTCCAGATTTGGTCTCCAGGCTGGCTGGGGTCACCAGCTGAGTGTCCATGGGGGAAGTACCCATGCCTTCTGGGTCCCTTCAGGCCCACTCCCTGGATTGTGGGGTCTGGATCCTTCCAGAGCTAGTGGAAGGCTAGAGCAGCGTACAAGCTGGGCTCTTCTGGGGGCTCCTCTGATGAGGAGGAAGGGGATGCATTTGTCTGCTGTCTAAGGGCCAAGAGGTTCAGCTGGGCGTAGGTCACATCCTGGGAGCCATTGGGTGGAGCCTGGAGCAGGGAGAGAGAGAGATGGATGACATTTGGTTGGGGTTTGAGAAGCCTCAGGGCCTAGGAAGGATGGGACCCAGCTGAGTGTCCTCTTCTGCTTGTCTGCCCTTCTGGTCCAGCTACCCCACCTAAGGGGAGGAAGGAGAGGTGGCCATTCCCAACCCGGGTCTTGGTCTTAAGTGGTTCACCTGGGTATACATCACTCCCTGTCGACCGCCATTCTGCCTGGTCTAAAGGAGACAGTGAGACAGAACAGTGTCTCCCTGATTTCACAGTAGAAATCATCCTGTCAATCATCCTCATCTTGCCAGAGAGATGACTTACACTTTAAATAGACCAGGTGCCTCTTCTGATGGAATCTGCAGGGGCTTCCTAAGCCTCGGGGCCTCTGGATGCTTCTGTGGTTCTGACTCATCCTAAAACACTCTCTCGCTCAATGGGCTCCAGCCTTATGGCCTCTCCTCCTGAAGAAGCAGGTCCTGCCTCAGGACCTCTGCTTCAGCTTTTTTTCTGCCCCCACACTGCCACCATGCACTCTATCCCCTCCTCTTGCTTTTTATTCCTTCACAGCACTTTGCACTCTGGGACACTGTCTGCTTGTTTCCATATTGTCTCCCTCGCCCACAGGCAAGCTGAGGGCTGCACATTGGCCCCTAAATGGAGCCGGTAAACAGTGAGCCCCTCACATCTGCGGGGTGAATGAATGAAGGGATCCTAGGGACTTGTGGGTGAGTCACTTATTCCTGTCTCCTCCTGAGACCTGGAGCTGCACAAGGTCAGACAAAGTACGAGGGGCCAGCGAAGGGGGTCCCATAGAAGGGACTATGGGGTCACAAGGAACCCAGGAGGAGTGAGTCACAGCAAGACGACCTGGGGGCCCAGAGGTTAGGTCAGTGTGGACGCTGCTGAGAAGCTGGTGAGGTGGGACAGGGAAGGGTCCACTGGATTAAACTGGGAAACAGAAGGTCCTTGGTGGCCTGGACAGGAGCAGGGGTCTCACCCGAGGGTCCAGCTCCACGCTCTCCCCAGGCTGCGGGTCCTTCACAGGAGCATCTGCTGGGGGAGAACAGAGGGTGTCTCCTGGCAAGTCCCTGAGATCTCAGGGCTGCAGACTCCGCCTGATCCCAGATGGGCTTCTAACCCAGGGTGAGGTGAGGCACCAGGTCACACAGTGTGGATCTCAATCCTTCTCACCCTGTCCCCAGCCTCCCAACCTAACCCTCTTCATCCCTCCTGAAATCCCTGTGCCCCCTTCTCCGGGGCACCTGTCTCTTCCTCTCACAGAGGGGCTCCTGCTGGGTGTCAGCAGCTGGGCTGCAGCTGGAGGAGGAGACAGGAGTGTTAGGGGCAGAGATGGGCCATGGGTGGTGGAGTTCTAAGGTCTTTGGGGCAGGAATTACATGATCTGCAGGCCTCTGTCTTTGGCCTCTGGGTGTGTGGTCCCTGCAGGAGGTTAGACATGAGCCCCTCTCTGGGCTGGTCCAGAGGGTTCATGTCAGCCCTGGGAGATTAAGAGCCTCTCACCCAGTGATTCCACTGGAAAGAAGGAAACCTTAACACTCACCTGTGTGTATATTTCATGAGACTGAACGTCTGTGCTCACACTCTTTCTAGATTTCTTTTTTCATATTCTGTAGAAGTCTTTTCTCAGCTGACCTTCTCCATCTATTTGGTTTCCTGAGGCAGGTGCCCTAAGGACCCTGTTGTGTGACCCAGGTTACCCCGTTCCCCACTCACCTGAGGTCCTGCCTTTGCTCTGATGCCAGTGTTGGAGGTAGAAAAGAAGGAGGGAAAGCAGCAGGACCAGGGCCACTGAGACCCCGATCAGGATGTTCATGTTCCATGAGGGACCTTGGACATGAGAGATGTCTTGAATGAGCCAGTGAAGCCTTTGAATGAGCACCTACTGTGTGTGAGGCACGTGCCGTGGTCTGTCACTCATCTCTCACCTCACAGCAGTTATGCACCAGGGATTGCTGACCCCACCACCCATTTCACTGAGGCTCAGAGAGTTTAATAAATGCCCCATATCACCCAGCCTGGGCTGGGCAGGGCTGGGACTGGAACTGGGGACTGTGGGTTCCCTGTGCTGTCCTCATGCTACCCCCCAAGGGGACACAAGCTTCCTGCTCTGGGGTCCTCCTCTGTAGGGGCCTGCCCACATCTCATCTGGAACTGAGGTTCCTTCTTCATTACCTACCCCCAGCATAGCAGGGACAGGAGGGGCAGGTTTTGGGGTGGGCTCTGGGTCTCTTCCGAGTCCATCTCCCCCCTGTTCTGGCACTCCCTTGGGAAGGTCAGGCTTGGCTGAGGGCTCTGCCTTCCTGAGTTCTGTGGGGCCCTTATGTCACCTCATCTCCCAGCAGCCTGTGAGCAGGGATGAGCAGAAAGGAACCCGACACTCAGAGGACAGAAAGGACCACAAAGCTCCACAGCAGGAGCAACACAGCCTGGAGCTGAGCCAGGGCTGATCTATCCTGTTCCCTCCTCTGAACTGAGACTGAGTTGAGGGGGAGGACTGGGGGCCTGGACTCTGGTCCTGCCAATCCCTCCCTGTTCAATGTCACTATCACTGAGACAAAGAGGACAGGCCCATAAAATCACATCCTGGTTGCTTCCCTATGAGGCCCTCTCCCACGAGGTCAGGACCAGAACCAACAGGAAATCTAAGCTCTGAACAACGATTCTCTCCTTTTACACCTGGTTACACTGAGGCCCAGACAGGGGAAGGGCGGGTCAAAGTGAGAGACTTCAGAGAGGCCTGAACCCCTTATAGTTCAGTCCCGTCCCTATCAGGCACCCACCTCCACCCACAGAGCCACTCACTTAACCCTCTGAGTGTTTGACCCTGTGGGTGGAAACGACCGATCCTCAGAGTCTCCTGGGACAAAGAACAGACAGGAGTAGGGATGGTGGGAAGCTGTCACCTCCCAACATGAGCCCAGCTACTCCTCTCCAGCCTGTGCCCCCATATCTCCCTCTGCCATGACCCAGCACCTGCCTCAGACGCTGGGACTCCCAGCCCACACCAGGACACAAGCCCGTCCTTGAGGATCTGGGTCACGCAATCCCCTGACAGACTCTCAGGACTTACTGCACGAGGTGGGGAACAGGGGGAGGCAGGAAGTCTGTGCTCCATGTGTGCGGAGCTCCCTGGTACTCACCAGCTGTGGAGGTGGGCCCTGTAGGTGGGAGGTTGGGGCTTCCAGAGGGTCCTGAAAGAGAGGATAGAAAAGGGTGAGGCTGGGGCTCACTCTGGAGTCTGCAAATCACTTGATCCCTTCTCGTCCATCTGCTCTGTGACTCCCGAAAACACTGCCTCTGCCCACTTAACATCTTCCCAACCCAATGAATGGGGGTGGGGAGGGGAGTCAGCAAAGGTGAGCACCTCTCTGAGGGCAGATCACTGCTGGGTGACCAACACTCAGACCCCTCACTCTCACTCCAGCTCAGATGTCTCCTGGGGGAGGGACCCTCAGCTGTGTGTGCTCAGAGAGGCTGGGATCAGGGGCTCCTCACCTGAGACCAGGAGCTCCACGACATCACTGGGGTCTGAGCACACCTGGGGTTTGTCCCTGTCGCAGCCATAACATCTGAACATCCACCTGTTGCCGGGGGCCACAGGGCCCACAGGGAACAGGGCCTGGGACCCTCCACTGGGCTGTGGCTGTGAGTCCAGGGTCCAGAAGGGCCTGTGATCTCCTTCCTTAGTCAGAATGAACCTGCCAAATCTCCTAGATGAGCCACACTGCAGGGTCACATTCCCTCCTGAGGGCACGACAGGGCTGGGCAAGGCTGAGAGGCTGGGTTTCCGTAATAATCCTAGGAGAGGAGGAGGAAGCGTGTTAAATGGGCTCACACTCCCTCATGTCCCCCAGGGCTGGGCTGTGAGAGGGAGACACCCTAAGAGCAGGCGCCCTTCCTGAGGGCAGAGCCTCAGCCAGGGACCCTGAGTGTCCTCTCACCTGTCACCACCAGCTCCAGGGGGTCACTGTGCACTGACCAGCCTGTGTGGCTGAGGTAGTTACAGGTATATCTCTGTGCATAGTTTGCTGTAATGAGGAACTTAGCCCGGTCTCCAGACTCCAGTGAATACTTTGTTTCCAGGTACAAAGGTCTACCATCTGCATACAGACGGTATTCCTGAGCCTTCAAGCTCCCCCGACACCAAAGGGTCAGAGGGCTCTGAGCGGGGATCACAGGGCCTGTCTCAGCCCAGAGGGTGGGTTTGTTGAGGGTCCCTGGAAGGAAATACAGAGGCTGCATTGCAAAGACATTCCCCACCCTCATGTCTCAGGCCAGGCCAAGACACTCTCATTTTATCAACTTAATCCAAGACCTCTGTGCTTCCTCCTCAGCCCCAGGGATGAAGGAAAAGGAGGGATGGAGCCTGAAGAGGACTCACCTGCTTTCACATGGGTCCTCGGGCCCAGACTCAGCCCTGGAAGAGAAAGCTTGTGAGAGATTTGCAGCCGAACGTCTGAGCTGAAACCCTTCCCATCACAGTCCAGTCCACTGTAGCTGCCTGAGCCAGAGGTTCCCCATAAACAAGGTGGTGCAGCTGCCCCTCCTGCTCCTCCTCCCCATGTCCACAACTGACCGAGACAGAGAAGAGCAGAGAGGATGTACATCATGGCATCAGCTCTCAAGGCTCTCGCTCTGCCGATGGAGGAGGTCTGGGCCTGAAGGACAGAGACGCACAGGATGTGGCGAATCAGGAGCTGCTGCCGCCCTTCCGGGTTTTCATAGCTGGGGACCCACAGCCAGGGGATGGCCCCTTCTCTGGCCTGGCTCTGGTTTATACTATGATGAGAGCTCAATAAGACTCCCGGGCCTCTGGAGGCACAGCCCATATCTGGAGTCTCTTCTGACTCCCAGGATTTTCTGCTGGGTCTGAAATCCTTCTTGGGGACCCAGGTCCTTGTCCTAACTCGATCCTCTCAATAGAAGTTACTAATTTCCTCTCACATTCAGACTTGATTTTTGGTCTTTCACCCATTCATAAACATATTTATTGATCACCTACGACCTGCCGAGTATTTGTGCCTGAACCAGAAATACATCCGTGATCAATCCAGGAGACCCATCGCCTATATTTTGAGAATTCTTCCTGGCAGAGTATGGGCTTTCAAAGGCTAATATTGCAATGACTTTACTTACAAAGGAGAAATGAGAGAAAATGTGGGACCATCTGGGGACCATGACTAGACTGTAGTTGAGGGGATGGCTGTTTGAAGAGGTGGAGTGCGAAGAGGTTGGAGTGAGAATATTCTTGAAGAAAGGAACATTCTAGAGAACCCTAGAGACATAGAGTCTCTGGACAATAGTAAGAGAGGGTAAGGTGGTGTCTGGTCATAGGCATGCTCTACCTCCCCAAGCCCACCCCGCCCATGCAAGGATGTGGGATTCTGTCTATAAAGCAAAAGGAATGCATAGGAATGGACTGGGATGCTCAGCCTGAGTTATGAAGATCGTATGGGCCATGTATTACAAACCAACTAGAGAAATGAAATGTGTGTCAATAAAAAGGTAACATCAACTGCAACTGAGCTCCAACCTTGTGTTTCCAGCCATGTTCCATGAATGTCTTACATGGATTTAACCACACAATATTTGCATAGCCCTGAGCAGTCACAACACATGTGCAGTGAAGATAAATGAGAAGAAGGAACATCAGTCTTGCTTCTAGCCCTCTGCTTTAAGCTGTGGACTTGGGAAGGAGCTTGCTAGTTTTACAGAACTCTAAGAAAGCAGCACAGACATGTTCAATAGTAGACAGTGTGAGTGTGCGTGTACTATGTGTCTGCATCAGTGTGTGGGGGCTTGGGGGTTCATGGGGTAACAGCAGGAAGGAAGCAGAAGTGAGAGCTGAGATTTGAGTGTCCCATCTGGATGATCATGAACAGCCTCCCATTCATAAAGAAGAGTCTGGATTCATCCTGAAAACAGTGAGAACCATGGAAGAGTTTTGAGCAGAAAATGGACAGATTCTGAAATGAGGTCAGATGCCTATGTGGAGGGTGAACTGGAGAGGGGAGTGAGGGTGTAGAGCTCAGATCTCAGGACGGTGGTGGAGGTGACAGCTGCTTTGGGGTATGTGAAGGTGACCTCCCTCCCTGCACTTCGTGACTGGGGATATAAAGGCATCCTAGGACAGTGAGCCCAGGGGTAGGGAGGGAGGAACCTGGGCCTTCCCAAGATGCATCTGCTCCCACAGGAAGCTCAGTGCCTCCTCCTGGCCCTGGGATGTAGGTCCTACATCTCACTCAGGTGGGATGCAGGTCCTACATCTCACTCAGGTGAGATGCAGGTCCTGACTCTCTGTCTCTGTGAGGAGCTGGATTTCTCCATGTCTTGGGGTCCAATCATTTTAGTCATTGCTACCCCTTCAGAGCACCTTTGAGGCCGGATGTCACACCCCTCTTCAAAATATGGAAAACTCTCAGGTTTCAGAAAAAAATTGACATTCATAAGAGACCTGTCCCAAGGCAGCAACACACACAGAGACACACTTTAAATAACTTTTGTGGCTCTACCACAGCTTGAATGGTTGGAGGACACTTGAGCAGCCTGATTCCTCTCTTGGTCTCACTTCCCCCATTTGTAGACCCGTGTTCCAAACACCACTCTTACAAATGTGGTGAAAATTCACCTTGTCTGAGATATGGGGCGGTGGAAACCAACCTTTCAGATTTAGGTGGAGCTGGTGGTGATTTGAAAAATTGAAAACTAGAGACATCGCATCCAAAGTAGCAGAAAGAAGACTCCTCATGTGAAGTCACCTGCATCATGACAGACCCTTGCTGTGCAGTGGGAGGGGGCAGGGATCATGGTCTTTCCATCAGGTGGTGCTGTGCCAGTCGTTGAGTCTGTGAGACATGGTGAACTTTCATGCCTACTTCATGTCTAATCTGTCATATTTAGTTTTCTAAACTCTACAATCACATATTGATTTTTTAAATAATTTTATATTTTATTTCTTTTTTAATATTTTTACTGATTTCAGAGAAGTGAGAGGAAAGAGAGATGGAAACATCAATGATGAGAGAAAGCCATGGATCAACTGTCTTCTGCAGGCCTCCAACCAGGGGCCGAGCTCACAACCCAGGCATGCTCCCTGGACCGTAATTTTACCCAGAACCCTTCAGTCTGTAGGCCAACACTCCATTCCTTGAGTCAAACTAACTAGGGCAATATATTTTATTGATTTTTTTTTTTCAGAGAGGAAGGGAGAGGGAGAGTTAGAAACATCGATGAGAGAGAGAAACATCAATCAGCTGCCGCCTGCACAACCCCCACTGGGGATGTGCCCCAAACAAGGTACATGCCCTTGACCAGAATCGAACCTGGGACCCTGCAGTCTGCAGGCTGACACACTATCCCTGAGCCAAACCAGCTAGGGCTATTTCTTTTATAACAAGCTGGTTTTTGTTTCTTTGCTCTTCTTCATGCTCAACACACCAAGAGGATAAAAGATCAATATTAGATTGAAACATACTTGTAGTGAACGTAAACCATTTTGAAATTTTAGACCGAGAACATACTCTACATAAAACATATGAAAGTCGCATGCTCATATTTGTATGCCTCTTTTGTAAGAAATTGAAGGGACATGAGAAAGAGACATTTCTAGGTGCCCAAAGGATGTAGATAGGAGCTGTCCACGACGCAGTGCTGAATTCGCACCACCCCTCAGGATTAACATACAAAAAGGGCAGAATTTCGGGGAGATGGTTGGTGGTCCATGGTCTTAAGATAAACCTCTTAGCTACACACCCATATTCCCGGTCAAGGCTGGACCAGGTTTGGGTCAGCAAGACCACTTCAAAGGAGGTGATTCCTAACTGCTTAGGCTCATGAATACATTGTCAGCCTGGGAACTGAAGGGTCCCAGGTTTGATCCTGGTCAGGGGCATATACCTTGGTTGTGTGCACATCCCCAGTAGGAGCTGTGCAGGAAGCAGCTGATCAATATTTCTCTCTCGTTGATGTTTCTAACTCTCTATCCCTCTCTCTTCCTCTCTGTAAAATATATATATATATATATATATATATATATATATATATATATATCAATAAAATATATATTTTTTAAAGAAAGAAAGAAAGGAGGTAAGCTGTCCTGACTTGTGAATTCGCGATGACAACCTTGAATTTTCTTTTCAGGATCACGTTGATGCTGTTCACCCATCAGGAAAAGGCATGAACTCCCAGTGTAAGTTATTGTTTTAATATATTTTTATTGATTTCAGAGAGGAAGGAAGAGGGAGATAGAGAGAAAAACATCAATGATGAGAGAGAATCATTGATTGGCTGCCTCTTGCATGTCCCCTACTGGGGATGGAACCCAAAACCCAGGCAGATGCTCTTGACCAGAATTGAACCTGGGACTCTTCAATCCACAGGCTGACGCTGTATCCACTGAGCCACACCAGCTTGGGCCCAGTGGAAGCTTTTAAAGCAGAGTCTCCGATTACTTATTTTTCAAGTGTTAAAGTGGCATTCATCAGATAAGTTCACAGGATGTGGTGGACAGGGTCCCAACATAGCACAAGATGCCTGTCACATAGGATACCAACTCTTATCACCCCAAAAATACCAGGTGCTTGAGGGTCTGACTTGAGCCACATCCCTGAACAGGCCTCCTGTCAATACTGCCATGTTTAGTTTTCTAAACTCTACAATCACATGTTGATTTTTTAAAATAATTTTTATATTTGACACTGTCACAGATGGTTCCCATTTTCTGCCCCTTTGCCCACCTCTACCCAAACCCTGCCTGCCCCTCCCTTGTCCTTCACCACACTGTTGTCTGTGTTCATGGGCTATGCATGTATGTGTTTTGCCTACTATCTTCATCTTCTGTCTTCCAGTCCAAAAGGCAGTTTGATTCTGCATTTGCAGAAGAGAAAAAAAACCCACAAGATTTGTTTTGTTGTTGTTGTTGTTTTATTGTAATCATCTCTTGTTTATGGGTCAAAACTCAGTTTTCTTAGAGAGGGAGAGAGAGAGAGAGAGAAAGAGAGAGAGAGAGAGAGAGAGAGAGAGAGAGAGAGAGAGAGAGAGAGAGAGCTCATTATTGGTGTATAAAAATGCCATTGATTTCTGGATAATTTTGTATCCCGCTACTTTGGTGAACTCATTTACTAAGTCAAGTACCTTTTTGGTGGGAGTCTTTAAGGTTTTCTGTGTACAATATCATGTCATCTGTGAATAATGAGAGTTTTACTTCCTCCTTTCGAATTTGGATGCCTTCTTCTTCTTCTTCTTCTTCTTCTTCTTCTTCTTCTTCTTCTTGACTGATCACCGTAGCTAGGACTTCCAGCACAATGTTGAATAAGAGTGATGAAAGCAGACATCTCTGTCCTGTCCCTATTCTTAAGGGGAAGTGATTTTAGTTGGCTGTAGGTTTGTCATATATGGCCTGTATTGTGGTGACATATATCCCCTCTATTCCCACTTTGCTGAGAGTTTTTATCAAAAATGGATGCTGGATTTTGTTTAATTCTTTTTTTTTTCACCTATTGATATGATCGTGTGCTTTTTCTATCCTTCATTTTGTTTATGTGATGTATCGCGTTTATTGATTTGTGAATATTGTACCAACCTTACATTCCTGGAGTAAATCCCACTTGATCATGGAGTATGATCTTTTTAATGCATTGCTGGACCCGATTTGCTAATATTTTACTAAGGATTTTGGTATCTATGTTTATTAGGGATTGGTTCAGTGGATAGAGCATCAGCCTCTGGACCAAAGGGTCCCAGGTCAATTCCAGTGAGGGGCACGTACCTCTGTTGCAGGCTTCTCCCTGGCCCCAGGCCCTGGTCAGGACTCAAGCAGGAGGCAACCAATTGATGATGTGTTTCTCTCACATCACTATTTCTCTCTGTCTTTCCCTCTCTCTTGAACTCTCAAAAAAAAATAATGTAAAAATATCCTCAGATGAGGATGAACAAAAAATATAAAATAGAGTAAAGCAGAATTGCATGTGGACAAGAATTATCATGGCAACCAAACCCCAAGTAAACTTCATGGCAGACAAGGGGTTGCTAGGGGCTGAGGAGAGGGGAGAGTGAGGAGTCTCTGCTTAATGTTCCTGGGTCTCCTTGGGGGGGAAGCAAAATGGAATGAGATGGAGGTGATGATTTCCCTGTATTGCAAATGTCCTCAAGGCCACAGGATCCCATGCGCTTAAAATGTTTTGTTGTGACTTTCACCTCAGTAATATATATATATATATATATATATATATATATATATATATATATATATGAAGTGGTTTGGTTCCTGAAATAAAGCTCTTCACTGCCTCAAAAGCTAGATGTATCATCCAACAATGGCACTTTTACATTTATAAAGGAATTGAAAATGGGAGAGCCCACAACCTGGGCATGTGTCCTCGACCGGAATTGAACTTGGGACCCTTCAGTCCACAGGCCAATGCTCTGAGTCCATGGAGCCCAACCAGCTAGGGCTAAAAAAATATATTTAAAAAAATAAAAATAAAAATGGGCTCTCATTCCTGGGCTCTGGAGCTGAAGTGATATGGGACAGGACCCGTGATGGTCCATCCCCTTTGAATGGTGTCTCTGGGTACCGGGAGCCAAGACTACACGGTGCAGTTTCTTTTTGGGCCACCAATTCTTTTGAGGCCCAATTTCAATGTCAAACAGATCCTTATGTGTACATGTCAGCAATGATATTTCAGTTCTAGATGGTGGACAAATGGTGGTAATGCAGGTCCAACCCTCTATGGTTTGGTCCTGGGCAACCTGCATTGATACACAGCTGCTGACTGCTATTGTGGCAAGGCATCTTCAGTGTCTTCCATCTCTGTTTCTCTTCTGTTTCTCTTCTGTCTTCATGGTTGGAGAAGTCCTATCAATTCCTCTCTGTTGCCAGAATCCACATGGTCTCAGACTTGATCTACAGACTGATTTATATGCCTCTCAGCATAATGATTATTGCTTGTCTCATTTTTGATTCTTATAAGTATATTTCCAGTAGGACATGATCTCACTCATCTGGGGGAAACGGTGAACAACATAGACTGATGAACAAGAACAGACCCAGAGACAAGAGCCATGGGTCAGACTGTTGGATCTCAAAGGGAGGGTGGGAATAAAAGAGAGTTATCAACCAAAGGACTTATGTGCATACATATGAACCTAACCAGTGGTCGTGGACAATAGGGGGGTAGGGACATGAGTGGGGAAGGGTGGAGGATTGGAAGGGAGGTTGAGGACAAATATGTGATACCTTAATCAATAAAGAAATTTTTTTAAAAAAATTACACAGTGCAGAACTTGATCAGAATGGGTGCGGCCATGCTGGTGCTCCTGGCTCTCCTGGCCACACCGGCTGAAAACTGGCCCAGCCATAAGGTCTCACACGAAGGACACTGGCAAGCAGTGCCTGACCTGAGACTGGGTGAGCAGAAAAGCCAGGCAGGCTAGCCCCGTGGACTGAGCCCTGGGGGCACCAGGAGGACGCTCAGGCCTGCAGGCGGGTAACGTCCAAGCTTGCAGGGTCCGGCAGCGCACATTGGAGGAAAGGACGCTGAGGAGCTCAGATCCACTTTCAAGCCCTTTGAGCGGTGGTTTCTTACAGGAGCTGACATGTTTGCACCCCACCTTCCGGAACATGGGTGAGAAAGTTCTCACCTGCAGCCTCAGGACAACTCATTTCCTGTAATTTAAAAAGCAAACAACCAAAAAAAAAAGGTAACACAGACCATTCTCGATTCTCCTGGTTGTCTCTTTTCACCCTTTCATTTTTATTTCTTTTTTTTTGGTTTTTTTTTTAATGAATTAATTTCTTTATTGATTAAGGTATCACATATTTGTTCTCAACCCCTATTCCAATCTCCCACCCCCACTCATGCCCCATCCCCCCATTGTTTGACCACTGGTTAGGCTCATATGTGTGCACATAAGACCTTTGGTTGATCTCTCCCTTTTATCCCCACCCTCCCTCTTAGGTCCAACAGTCTGACCTATGGCTCCTTATCACTGGGTCTGTTCTTGTTCATCAGTCTATGTTGTTCACCATTTCCCCTAGATGAGTGAGATCATGTCCTACTGGAAATATACTTATAAGAATCAAAAATGAGACAAGCAATAATCATTATGCTGAAAGGCATATGAATCATTCTGTAGTGAGCTTCTTTCTGGGTCTCAAAAGAACTGGTGGTCATTTTTACTTCTTGTATCTTTATTGTTGAGAGTGTTACAGATGTCCCCTATACTTTCCCCATTGCCCCCTCCACCTAGTTCCTGCCCCATCCTAAGTCCTCACCATGCTGTTTGTGTGCTGTATGCATGTAAGTTCTTTGGTTAATCTCTTCCCATTCTCCCCCACTTCCCTCTGAGATTCATCAGTCTGTTGCATGCTTTAATGCCTCTGGTTCTATTTTATTCGTCCGTTTATTCTGATCATTGAATTCCACATATAAGTGAGATCATGTGATACTTGTCTTTATCTGACTGGCTAATTTCACTTAGCATAATGCTCTCCATGAACCTCCATGCTGTCTCAAAGGGTAATAGAGCTTTCTTTTTCACAGCTCATAGTATTCCATGGTGTACATGTCCCATAGCTTTTTAAAAAATATATTTTATTGATTTTTTTTTTTACAGAGAGGAAGAGAGAGGGATAAAGAGTTAGAAACATCCATGAGAGACAAACATTGATCAGCTGCCTCCTGAACGCCTCCTACTGAGGATGTGGCCAGAATCGAACCTGGGACCCTTGTGTCTGTAGGCCAATGCTGTATCCACTGAGCCAAACTGGCCGGGGCATCCCACAGCTTTTTTATCCACTCATCTACTGATGGGCACTAGGGCTGTTTCCACATGTTGGCTGTTGTAAATAACGCTGCTATGAATATAGGATTGCATATATTCTTTCTGATTTGGTGTTTGGGGGTTCTTAGAATATATTCCTAGAAGTGGATCAAATGGCAGTTTGTTTTTTAATTGTTTGAGGAAACTCCACACAGTTTTCCACAGTGGCCGCACTAGTCTGCATTCCCACCAGCAGTGCACGAGGGTTCCTTTTTCTCCGCATCCTCACCGGCATTTGTTCATTGATTTGTAGGCATTCCGACTGTTCACCCTTTCTTTTGATCCCCCTGGTCAGGACATATGTGGGAAGCAACCAATCGATGTGTCTCTCTCACATCTATGTTTCTCTATCTTTCTCTCTCTATATATCTAGCTAGCTAGCTAGCTAGCTACCTATCTCTCATCCCACTCCTTCCCACTCTCTTTAAAACTCAAAGGAAATCATGTCCTACTGGAAATATACATTTCCATTGAGTTTTAGAGAGAGTGGGGTGAGAGATAGATACATAGATAGATAGATAGATAGATAGATAGATAGAGAGAGAAACATTGATGTGAGAGAGACACATCAATCTCACTCATCTAGGAGAAATCGTAAACAACATAGACCGATGAACAGGAACAGACCCAGCGATAAGGAGCCATGGGTCAGACTGTTGGACCTCAGAGGGAGGGTGGGGATAAAAGGGACAGATCAACCAAAGGACTTATGTGCACACATATGAGCCTAATCAGTGGTCAAGGACAATAGGGGGATGGAGGCATGTGTGGGGAGGGGGTGAGGGATTGGAATGGGGGTTTGAGGACATATATGTGATACCTTAAACAATAAAGAAATTAATAAAAATAAAATAGAAAATAAAACTCAATGGGGAAAAAATTTTCTTTGGGTAAAGATTAACAACAGAGACAAACAAAAAGCCCATAGCCCATCACTGGCTTTCTCACCTGCATGAGCTGTGTTCTCGCTATCTACATGCGGTCAATGTGGAAACTCTGATGCACGGCCCTGGCTTCTCACCCACTCCTTCCTGTGCGCCCATCAAGACTAAGGTCTCCGGACTGTGCAAAACAGGAAATTAGCTGGAAGCTCAACCTTATTCTTGGCGGGTCCCCTATTGGAGGCGCCACTGCGGGAAGACAAAACGAAGCAATCCAACACGTGGAACCTTCCCCAGGGAGAGCAGCGCTTGCGATTTTAGGTCAAACTCCCACCTAGGAGTTCAATCAGGAGTGAACATCGAACGAATAGCAGATCGATGTTTCTAGCTCTCTATCCCTCTCTGTTCCTCTCTGTGATAAATCAATAAAATATATATATCTTTTTAAAAATAGTCAGCTAATCTACCAAAGTTCAACTAAATATTCAGTCTTTTATCATATTTGTGCACCATAAAACACTCCAAGAAAAAAAAACTCTTTTATATAATTTATCATTATAACCCAGATAATATACATTTCTTATTATTGGCGAAAATATGAATTTAAATTTGCTCTGCATACAAAGGTCAGTGTATTGTTTTAAAATAAAGTTTACCCAAAACATTGAAAAAAATAATGATGATTCTAAGATTTATTTTTTTTTGCTTGAACAAAGCAAATAAGGCCTGCATTTCAAAATGTAGACATTTATGCCTACTGGAAATATAGTTATAAGAATCAAAAATGAGACAAGCAATAATTGTTATGCTGAAAGGTATATGAATCAGTCTGTAGTGAGCTTCTTTCAACAGTTCTTTTGAGACCCAATTTCAATGTCAAACAGTTCATTATGTGTACGTGTCAGCCATGATATTTCAGATCTGGTTGATGAGCACATGGTGGTGATGCAGGTCCAAGATCTCAGTCATCTAAGGAAATGGTGAACAACATAGACTGATGAACAAGAACAGACCCAGAGACAAGCAGCCATGGGTCAGACGGTTGGACCTCAGAGGGAGGGTGGGTATAAAAGGGAGAGATCAACCAAAGGTCTTATGTGCATACATATGAGCCTAACCAGTGGTTAAGGACAATAGGGGGGTGGGCATGAGTGGGGAGGTCTGAAGGATTGGAATGGGGGATTGAGGACAAATATGTGATACCTTAATCAATAAAGAAATTTTTAAAAAATTAATGAGGGGAAAAAAAAAACCGTAGACGTTGACCCAGAAACCAGTTTCAGACAAGACAGACCACTGGCCGAGGATCAGGTGAGGCCTCTGGCTGTGATCAAATGTGGCATAAGGCCATGTCCCTCTCCTTACACCGCCTGCCTGGTCGGAGGTAAGGGAGGGAGAGCTGAGCTCCTTCTCGCAAACCAGTCCATCTGAGAGCCCCATGTCGGCAGGCGCTGGGCCTCACTCACCACATCCTGTGCATCTATCTGCCTGGCCTGCTGGGCTCTGCCTCCACCCCGTTGCTCCCCGTCCACCCGCCCGCCTGGTAGACTCTGCTATGCGGTCTACACTCCCTGCCCTGCTCTGCCTCGGTGAGTTCCTACAGGGACAAGATGTGGGGTCCAGGTCCAGGTGGGGGACACCCCGGCCATGGTTCCTATCTTCTTCCAGGACTGTACCTGAGTGTGAGGGTCTGCACCCAGAACCGTGAGTCCTCCCTTCAAAACCCTTGAGGGTTTAGGCTGGGCGAAACGTCCGCGGTTCAGAGGGCAGACGCTGGCCCAGAAATGGGTTTCGGGTGGTGCCGGCCGCCATTTCCACTTGAGAACAGCGGGAGGGCCGGCCAGCAGCTGGGTAGGAATTGGGGGGTGGGGGTTCGGGGGGTCAAGGGGCTTTCTCTGGAGTCCCTGCAGCCTCTGATTCCCTTCCAGAGACCCTCTCCAAGCCGCTCATCTGGGCCAACCCCAGTTTCATGGTCCCAAACGGGGCGTCTGTGTCCGTCTGGTGCCAGGGGACTCACGGGGCCGTGGAGTACCAACTGCACTTTGACGGACTCCCCTTCACCTCAGCGAGACCTGAGCCCCCCAGGCTGGGGAACAAAGTCAAGTTCTCCATCCAGCCCATGACCTCCAACAGGGCAGGGCAGTACATGTGCTTGTATCGAACTGGGGAGCTCTGGTCAGAGCCTAGTGATCCTCTGAACCTCGTGATAACAGGTACGTGTTCCTTGCTCTAGCCAGAGAGCCTCCTCCTTGGCCTGAGTCCTGGGGAGCATCATCATTTGTTAATCTCTCTCTCTCTCTTTAATATATTTTTTATTGGTTTCAGAGAGGAAGGAAGAGGAGGGAGAGGAAGACCTAGGAACATCAATGATGAGAGAGAATCATGGATCGGCTGCTTTTCCTGCACTTCTCCTGGGGATCAAGCCCGACACCCGGGCCTACGCCCTGACCAGGAGTCAAACCATGACCTGCTGGTCCACAGGTGGACACTCAACCACTGAGCCACCCCAGCCGGGCTATTCTTCTCTTTTAGTCTCTTCCAAGCCTCACTCAGACACCGTTTGCCTTGTGGGAGGGCGTTTGGTCACTTCCTACAGGGGTTGTCTGTTTGAGAGTTATCTCTACATCCTAAGATCAGATTTGTCTTAGGTCAAGTTCAAGTTCTTCCGGTAAGAAACCCTGAGATGGATGTTTGTGGGCAAAGAAAGATAACTGGGAGTGGGGGGCAAGAGGACCTCAGAAAACAGCCCCTGTGATGGATGAGAGACACAGACCAGGCAGATGAGGTGAGACTGGGAGACTTACTATAAACCCGGCCACACCTATGCAGCACTCTAGCCCTGAGAGGGCCCTTCAGACGGGTCTCAAATGAAGCTTGGAGCCCCCACTGCCACCCCCAGCATCAGCCAGTGATTGGATGAGAACCCTTCCCAAGGAGGTTCCACTAGGTACCCTTGCTCTTACTGCACTTGGACTCTCGCCCAAGACAGACCTGGAGTCAGATTCAGGATGCATAAGTCAATACGGTAGCCTGTGAGGAGGAAATGGCGGCCTGACAAAGTAGGACAGGGTAAACGTTGATGGGAGGGAGGGAGGGTAATCTTGGGGTCCCTCCGGTTGAGGAGTGTTCTCAAACATAGGCCAATGTGGACTTGCCTGGGGTGCTCATTGAACACAGACACTTCAATTCAGCCGTGTTCATGGAAGCACCATCCACAGTCGCCAAAGGGTAGAAGCAACTTAAGTGTCCATAGACAAAGGAAGGGGTAAACAAGATGTGGTGTGGCTCAGTGGATAGAGCATCGGCCCGTGGACTGAAGGGTCCCAAGTTCGATTCCGGTCAAGGGCACACGCCAGGGTTGCAGGCTTAATCCCCAGTAGGAGAAGTGCAAGAGGCAGCTGGTCAGTGATTCTCTCTCATCATTGGTGTTTCTGTCTCCCTCTCCCTCTCACTTCCTCTCTGAAACCAATTAAAAATATTAATTAAAAAAAAAAGATGTGGTCCATCCACACAAGGACATATTGTCCAGACTTACAACGGAAGGACCTTCTGGCATGTGCTACGATGGGGGTAAACGCTATGTGAAATAAGTCCATCACACAAGGACAAGTACTGTCTGATTCAGCTCCTCTGAGGTCCCTGGAATAGTCACATTCACAGAGACAGGAAGTAGAATAGAGGTGGAGGGAGTGTCTGGGGCCTCAGGGGAGGGGAAAGAGGAAGTTGTTGGTTATGGGGCCAGAGTTTCAGTTTTGCAAGATGAAAGTCCTATGGATAGAAGGGGGTGATAGTGGCACGGCAGGCAATGCGAATGTGCTTAATGCCACCACACTGTGTTCTTCAGTGATCGAGATGGCCTGGCCATGTAGCTTGGGGTGCTGGAGCATCCTCCCATACACCAAAAATGTTGTGGGTTTGATTCCCGGTCAAGGCATGCACAGTAAATAGCCAATTTCTCTCTCTCTCTCTCTCTCTCTCTCTCTCTCTCTCTCTCTCTCTCTCTCTCTCTTTCTTCTTCTTCTTCTTCTTCTTCTTCTTCTTCTTCTTCTTCTTCTTCTACTTCTTCTTCTTCTCTCTCCTTTGTCCTCCCTCTATCTTCATTCCTCTCTAATGTAAATGAACATATCCTCAGTTGAACATATCTACCGGTTTGCCTCAGATAGAGCATCAGTCTGCTGACCAAAGGGTCCCAGGTTCAATTCCGGTCAAGGGCACGTACCTCAGTTGCAGGCTCTTCCCCGGCCCAGGCCCTGATCTGAGCGTATGCAGGAGGCAACCAATGGATGTGTTTCTCTCACATTGATGTTTCTCTCTGTCTTTCCCTCTCTCTTCCACTATCTCTAAAAAGCCATGCGAAAATATCCATTGACTAGGTGAGGATTATTTGAAAAATAATAATAACAAGGGAAGGGATGGGTGGGAAGTTTGGGAGGCAGGGTAAAGATGCCCTCTACCTTCCAACCCCTTTCTCCCACAGGAATGTATGACACGCCCACCCTCTCCGTTCACCCGGGGACCCATGTGCTCCTGGGAGAGAACGTGACCTTCTCCTGCCACCTGGAGACGGCAACGACCACATTCTTCCTGCACAAGGAGGGGCCAGCCAGCCGCCCATGGCGCAGAGTCGGCAACACTCGGGCAGAGTTCCCCATGGGCCCCGTGACCCCGGCCCACAAGGGGACGTACAGGTGTTTTGGTTCTTACAATGAGCACATCTGGTCTTTCCCCAGTGAGCCCGTGACGCTCCTGCTCACAGGTGAGGATGCCCCCGGTGTCTCCCCAGGGCCTCTCTGGGACCCCAAGGGACCCCCATGCGATGAGGGCCAATTGGGATGATGGAGAGAGAGAGATAGCTTGTACCTCTCAGCAATGCCTCATCCACCTCCATTTCCTTGAGGCCCTGTTGACTGTTGGTGAGGAAGGCTATCAGATGAGTAGGCATAGATAATAGTGGAGTGACCAGAGGAAACCCAAAACCCTCACATTTTCTTTCTTCTTGTCTCCATTGTCAGGAGATGTGGGGGTCGCTGACCTTGCATCCTCAGGACAGCCCTCTTCCCCAGGTGAGTAACAGGTGCTTCTAAACGTGGGGAGGAGCCAACACCCATTTGGCTCAGTGGATAGAGCGTCGGACTGCGGATTGAAGGGTCCCAGGTTCAATTCCAGTGAAGGGCATACACCTTGGTTGCGGGTACATCCCCCATAGGAGCTGTGCAGGAGGCAACTGATGGATGTTTCTCTCTCATCGATATTTATGACTCTCTATCCCTCTCCCTTCCCCTCTGTAAAAAATCAATGAAATATATTTTTAAAAAATAAATAAATAATAAGTGTGGGAGGGACTCGGAGCCTCCCAGTGCCATCACCTACAGCTCTGTAGGTCAACCACATAGATGCCCTTGATTCCAGTGGAAGGGCACAGACAATGAGTCGATCACAGCCCACTCATCCATCAGACAGCTCCTTGCACAGGAAATGGTGGGATGGGAGGAGACAAAGCAGAACCTTGTCACTAAGGTGATGTGGGAGGCAGGTCGCAGTAGTACATGGGGTTGTCTCATCTGGCCTCACAGAGACGGAGGCCTCTGAGCAAAAACTGTGACTGTCTGGAGAAAGAAGGTTCCAGGGAGATGGCGAGTTTGCTCAGTGATTCGAGGATAGGCCTTCAGACTGAAGAAGGGCCAGGGACTCAACTCCCAGTCAAGGGCATGTACCTCGGTTGCAGGCTCAATCCCCAGCCCCAAGTGGGGTGTGTGCAAGATGCAACCAATCCATGTGTCTCTCTCACATTGATGTTTCTCTCTCTCTCTCTCTCTCTCTCTCTCTCTCTCTCTCTCTCTCTCCCTTTCTCTCTCTCTCTGTCTGTCTCTCTCCCCCTCCAACCTTCCACTCTCTCTAATAACCAATGGGAAGAATATCCTTGGATGAGGATTAAAAAACAAAAGTTTAAAAAATAATTTTTTAAAGGAGGCCAGTGGGACTGGAAGTCATGTCCAATGGGGATGGGTTGAGGCTGGGGCAGCTCATGTAGGACCTTGAGGAGGTGGCAAGCCTCACTTTTCCTGTGTGTGAGGAAGAAGAGATGATACTGATTGACTCGCTGAGGAAACAGAATCAGCGAGAAGACAGGCCTGGCATGAAGAGAGCCCTAGAGCTGAACTCTTCCTCGTGTTCTTCTGCCTTTTGACTCTTCCATACCACCTGCCAGATGAAGCCGCTGAGGCCTGGAGGGAAGGGCAGGGACCCTGAACAGCCCTGGGAAGCCATGGGGTGTGTCCAAGGGGAGGAGAGAGGCCCACACCATCTCCTTGGCTCCCTTATCCATGTTCCCTATCTCCTGCAGACAATGGGGAACCCCACTCGGCAACCACAAGGAAGGGACTCCAAAAAGGTAAGCGAACAGCTGGGGATGCAGACTCTAGAGCAAGCATGTCAAACTCAAAGGCTACCATGGGCCAAATAAACAAGGTTTATGTGGATGTGGCTGGGGGGAAAAAGAAAGCTTCTGTTTTCATAGAAACGTAGGCTAATGTCAATAGAGACGTGCTGAAGACAAAGGGCTGAAATGCACTGAGTGGCCAGATTATTATGATCTCTGAACACATAATAATCTTGCCACTCCATATATATATATATATTAGAGGTCTAGTGCATGAATTTGTGCAGGGGTGGGGTCAGGCTAACCTGGCCAGGGGGAGGGGATATGGGCAGTTGGCCAGCCTGCCTGCTGGCCGAACTCCTGGTCAAGAAGACAATTAGCATATTAGCCTTTTATTCTATAGGATATACACTGAGTGGCCAGATTATTATTTGTTCAGAGGTCATCATAATCTGGCCACTCAGTGTAAATGAGTCATTGTTAACACAAAACAGTAGATCATTTTTAATAAAAATTAGTATTTTTTTCTTGAACATGAACTTACCAGACACTGCATAACTGCACAAATTAACAAGTGTCACACAAATAAACCTATTGTTCTCCAAAAGCAAAATATTTCCTGTTGTACACACCCAAGTCAGTTCAAGACATTGGTTGCTAAAATATTTGCTGCTGGTGTTAGTGGAGAGAAATGGTGAGCCTGCATATAAGGCGAGGAAGGGAAATGAAGGCAACACAATAATACAAGTCATCAATCACTAGTGAATGTTGTAGTTCGTTATTTTTTTTAATATATTTTATTGATTTTTTTACAGAGAGGAAGAGAGAGGGACAGAGAGTTAGAAACATCAATGAGAGAGAATCATCGATCAGCTGCCTCCTGCACCCCTCCTACTGGGGATGTGCCCACAACGAAGGTACATGCCCTTGACCAGAATCGAACCTGGGATCTTTCAGTCCGCAAGCCAATGCTCTATCCACTGAGCCAAACCGGTTTCGGCTGTAGTTCCTTGTTAATAATCCTGCATAACAGGATATTGTAAAAAGTAAGTTATGAGATTTTTATTAAAACGTTTCATACATGCCATTATATTGTCTGGGCCACAAAAATATTCGTTGTGGGCCGCATGTGACCCGCGGGCCACAAGTTTGACACGCTTGGTCTAGACAATGTTTGACATATATGTACCCCTTCTATAATTTTCGTAACACTGAGTACCCCTCGTACTCATGAGAACATAGAATTAGGTGCAGCTAAGCACGGTGCAGTGCATATCCCCACCAAACTCCAGTGCAACGAGTACCCCCACCAAACTCTTCCCATACCCCTTGGGGTATGCATACCACACTTTGGGAAACACTGGTCTAGGAGGAAGGAGCAGGCATGGGAAGGAGTAGGGCCTGGGAAAGAGGCAGGATGAGATGCTACCGACCCGTTCCTGCCTGTGACCACCCTCCTTCTGACCCCAGATCTGGCCTCCTGGGATCACACGGCAGAGAACCTCTTCCGGATGGGCCTGGGCCTCCTGGTCCTGTTGGCCCTTCTGTGCCTCCTGATCCACCACTGGCTTCTGAGGAAGAAGACGACGACAAGGGGACTCAACATGGCCTCTAGTCAGGAACGCAGGAGAAGGCTCAGAAGGCAAGGAGCCCTGGAAGAATGACAGAGAAATGCGGCGGCTGTAAGTGAAGCTGAACGTTGACCTTGACCTTGAGCTGGGCAACCTCTATGTGGGAAGCAAACTGGGGGAAAACTGATGAGCCAAGGCAGGAGGAGGGATGAAGAGGCTAATTGTCTCATGCAGGCAGACCCCCTGTCTCTTGTAGGTTCTGAGTGTATTGTTGTTGTTGTTGTTGTTGTTATTGTTGTTGTTGTTGTTGAATGTATTGGGATGACATTAGTTAATAAAATGGCATGGGTTCCAGGGGTACAATTCCATCGTACATTGCATTGTATGTTCACCGCCCTAAGTCAAGTCTCCTTCACATCTTGTCCCTCCTTTACCCTTGCCTAGCTTCCCCCACCCCATCCCCTTTCCCTCTCCCACCCTCCCCTCTGACAGCTGTCAGTTTGTCCTCTATCAATGAGTCTATGGACTGTTGTTTGGCTGTTTAAAAGAAAAAAAAAATACAACATCTGCCATGGCCAGGGGAGGCTCTGTTGGTTGGAGTGTCTTCACATACACTAAACGATTGCAGGTTCAGCCCTGGCTGGTGTGGCTCAGTGGATAAAGGATCAACCTATGGACTGAAGGGTCCCAGGTTTGATTCTTGTCAAGGGCACCCGTTTGGGTTTGCGGGCTTGACCCCCAGTAGGGGACGTGCAGGAGGAAGCCAGTCAATGATTCTCTCTCTCATTGATGTTTCTCTCTCTCTCTCTTTCTCTCTCTCTCTCTCTCTCTCTCTCTCCCTTTCCCTTCTCTCTGAGAGCAATAAAAATATAGTTTATATAAATATATTCAATGAATGAAAATAAGGAACATTAGCAAGTGTTTTTATGTCAAGCATTTCCCATTTTTTGTAACTGCTTTAAGGACTTGATGATGTCCCAGTAAGGTATTTTTATATAAGGAAAAGTAGGCAAGGTATTTTTTTACAGGAAATGCAAGTGATAAATGCAAGGAGGACTTTTTTTTTTTTTTTTTGCAGAACTCTTCATTTAAATGATAATAGTAATAATTTTTATTTTTTAACAGTGGGGAGGGGAGGGAGATATGGGGGAGATAAGAGATCAACCAAAAGACTTGTATGCATGCATATAATTATAATGGATGCAAAACTCTAGGGAGGCAGGACATGTATGGGAGTGGGGGGGGCGGGATTGGTAAGATATGTACACATATAATACCTTAATAAAAAAATGAAAAAATAAAACTGTGAAGAAAAAACAACAACAATTGTCAGAGTTGTCAAAATACACTCTGAAGTATATTCACTATGCCTGTAGCGCGTGTCTTGTAGACTCTAACTGCTACTTGCTAAATCATCTATACTGTTCCTGATATTTAAAGAGTCATCCTATATAATAAAAGAGAAACATGTAAAAAAAAAAAAAAAAGAAGAAGAAGAAGAAGAAGAAGAAGAAGCAAAAGTTAAAGCTTCAGAACGTGGAGTCAATTCTGCAGGAAAACGTCCATCTCCCTGGTGTTACAGGTCCCTGGGTGTGGAGCCCGACTCCCCTGAGAAAGGACCCACACCTTCAGTGGGCTGTGCCCCTTCATGTCACTCCTCAACCACTGGAAACTGGTTTCTCACCCTTACTTCCTCTGCAGCTGTTTTCATGACAAACGCTAATGGGTTTCCTAGAACTTGCCCTGGACACGTGGCCACATCGGACTTTTTATCTCTGCCTACGACCACTTCCTCCTCGCTTCTCACTGCCTTTCTCTGCTCATTCTGCAGCCACTCCTGCACCATCCCATTCCCAGCCTCCCCAACGACAGAGCTTTGGGGTTCGCTGGCAGCCCACACACACACTTTCTGGGTTGATCTCATTGAAGCCCATTGTTTCACTTTTCCCAAGATGAATGGCCCAATCTGTTCCTCTGTACCCTGATTTTATTTTCATTTTTTTGCCAGAGCTTCAGGTTATTTTTACCAGCTTTTCTTCCCCCCCCCCCAACTAATCTGAATGCATCGTCTTTCCACCTACAAAGGTGTCCCTCTCACTTGTAAGAATCCTCACCCTGTTTTCGGTCACTTTGCTCTGTTCTCTGTACCTACACTTGTGCTTCCATTGCCTATTAGAAAAATGTTTCACCCAAATCAGCAGGGAACAGAACAGTTTATCATTTATGGGTTTGTTTATTTACTTATTTATTTATTTATTTATTATTTTAATCCTCCTCCGAAGGTATTTTTCCATGAATTTTTAGGGAGAGTGGAAGTGAAAGGGAAAGACAGTGACAAACATCGATGTGAGAGAAACACATTTTTTCTTTATTGATTAAGGTATTACACATGTGTCCTTATCCCCCTTTGCCCTCCCACCCCCACCCCCACTCATCCCCTCACCCCCCTGGCTTCTGCGTCCCTTGATTATGCTTATATGCACCCTGAATGCTCCCAATCTTGTCTGGCTTCCTCTCTTTAGAAGACCACCCATCCTCTTGAATTAGCACCCCACCTTTATGACCTCCCTTAACTTTCATAGCTCCTAAATGCCCACATCTCAAAACACAGTCACATGAGAGGGGTTAGGGCTTCAACATGTGCATTTGGGGCTGGGCGGGGGGAAGACACACACAGTTCATTCCACAGCAGTGACCTTCCTGAGCATTGTATGATGTCAAGCTGCACCCCCTGCCCTCCAGCCAGCAGATCCGTGGGGCAAACACCCAACCCTCCAACTGTGACAGCCAAAAGTATCTCTGGAATTCCAAGGGTCTCCTTGGGGACAAAAATCACCCCCCAGATAACCCCTGGCTTAGAAGGATATAGACAGGGGAATGGGAGAAGGCATATATGGTGGGAGGGGCCTGCATGAGATCTGGTCGGGGCACAGCAGGGCGAGGAGGCGGTGCCTGTGCTGAGAAGGGATGGTGTGAGCCAAGGCTGCCTGTGATACCCAGGACATCCACCGCCGGGCAGAGAGCAGCAAGGGCAGAGCCTGCAGTGGGTGCGCCCTCAGCTGGAGCAGAGGGAGCTGGGAGAACCCTTGTGAGAGGTGAGTGGAGAGGTCAGCAGGACCGGGCAGAGAACTTTATAAAAATGCCTCAGTCTGTTTCTCTCTCATCCAGCTGTGCCTTGCCACTTTTCACGAACACGAGCCCTAATGCAGAGTTCTCTGGGAACAGGGGTATCTCGCTCTGAGCTGAGTTTGGAGAATCGCCCTGGACTTGCAAGCCTGCCTTCGCCCACATTGAGTGGCCCCAGGTAGTTCTTCATTTCTGGCAAAGGGTCGGCTAAGCCAGGGTTTCCGAGCCTGAGCATTGCAGAAATGTGGGACCAGATCATTCTTTGCTGTCGGGGTAAGGGGGCTGTACTGTGCATTGTGGGGTGTCTAGCAGCATCTCTGGCGTCCACAGCATCTCTGGCAGGAGCCAGGACCATTTCCTCCCAGAGTTGTGACAACCAAGTGTCCCCAGATAGTGCTGGGAGAGGGGGAGACCGGCATCGCCCTCTGCTGAGAAACACTGGGCTAGAGAGAGGTCCAGGCGGCGAGCCTGGGTCCCAGAATGGTACTAGGCATGCTCTAGCCCAGTGGTCGTCAAACTCATTAGTCAACAGAGCCAAGTATCAAAGTACGATGACTAAATTTCTTTTGAGAGCTAAATTTTTTTTAACTTAAACTTCTTCTAATGCCACTTCTTCAAAATAGACTCACCCAGGCCATGGTATTTTGTGGAAGAGCCACACTTGAGAGCCGCAGTTTGCCCACCACTGCTCTAGCCAGACCCTAAGGACTGTGTTAGGATGGGAGGTTGAGCAGTAGATCTACTGGTTCCCTCCTTGGTCTATGATGGAATGTCCCACCTCTGTCCCCCATGTGGTCTATGATGGAATGTCCCACCTCTGCCCCCACCTTGTGGTCTATGATAGGATGTCCCACCTCTGCCCTCCCCCACCCCCGTGGTCTATAGTGGAATGTCCCACCTCTGCCTCTCTCCCCCACCCTGACCCTGTGGTCAGCATTGTGAATACACCAAATGCCACCGAATTGTATATTTTATAATGATTAAAACAGTAAACTTGATGTATTTTGCCTCTCTCTCTCTCTCAACATTGCCAAGTATCCCTTATAGGGCAAAATTGTCCTCACTTGACAACCACAGTGATTTAAGCCCGCCTACTTCCGTACTTGAGTTAAGAAAGGATTCTGTGTCGATTTGGGGCCTTTATCTTCCACTTGGGTCATTCTTTCTCAGCTCATCAAGGTGATGTTTAACCCACAAAATGTAGCAGGAAGGAAAAACGTGAAAGGTTAAGAGATGAGGAAAGAAATGAGAGACAGCTGGTCACAGAAAGACAAATACCATACGCTTTCACTTACATGTGGAATCTAAGGAACAAACTAAACCAGTCAACAAAGTGGAGACAGACTCATAGACACAGAGAACAGATCAAAAAACAAGGGAAGAAAAATCAACCATCATCAGCATCATAATATTTTTTCCTAGACTACCTATGCCAAGCGACAAGTTTATGCTAAGTTAGCTCTGGGGCATATTGATAAATGCAGGTTCACCCCAACCCATGTGGCTCAATGGGTTGGAACTTTGTCCTGTGCACTGAAAGGTTGTGGATTTGATTCCGGTCAGGGCACATACCCGGGTTCCCTGTTCGATTCCCCAATCAGCAAGGTTGTGGAAGGCAACAGATTGATGTTTCTCTCACTCATTGGTTTCTCTCTCTCTCATCTATTTTCCTTCCCCTTCTCTTAAAATATATAAGCATGTCCTCAGGTGAAGATGTTTAAAAAATTAAAAGTTGCCCTCACTGGTGTGGCTCCATTGGTTGGGCACCAAAGGGTTGCCGGTTCCATTCCCCGCCAGGACACATGCCCAGGTTGTGGGCTCCACTTCCATCAGGGGGCATGCAAGAGGCAACTGATCTATATTTCACTCTCCCATGGATGTTTCTCTCCCCTTCTTCCTTCCTCTCTATAAAGCTGTAAAAGCCCAGGACCAAATCAAAGAGGGTTAGACCTGCATTACCACCATTTGCCCACCATCCAGAACTGAAATACCATGACTGACATGTACACATAAGGAACTGTTTGACATTGAAATTGGGTCTCCAAAGAACTGGTGGCCCAGAAAGGAGCTCACTACAGACTGATTCATATGCCTCTCAGCATAATGATTATTGCTTGTCTCATTTTTTATTCTTGTAAGTGTATTTCCAGTAGACATGATCTCACTCATCTAGGGGAAATGGTGAACAGCATAGACAGCTGAACAAGAACAGACCCAGAGACAAGGAGCCATGGGTCAGACTGTTGGACCTCAGAGGGAGGGTGGGGATAAAAGGGAGAGATCAACCAAAGGACTTATATGCATACATATGAGCCTAACCAGTGGTCGAGGACAATAGAGGGGTGGAGGCATAAGTGGGGGGTGGGGGGAGATTGGAATGGGGGGTTGAGAACAAATATGTGATATCTTAATCAATAAAGAAATTAATTTTTAAAAATAAGTAAAGCTGTAAAAGATCAAATAAAACAAAGGCAATTTCAAACACTGTGCTTTGCCTTTTATTATCCCGAATCCTTGTGAGAAAAAAACAACACAGACATTTGACATCCAGTGAGTAGGTGACTCCTGCAGAACTTAACTATACACTGCAGAGCAGAGAGTGGAGAGTGTCCACTCCCTTGTCCACTGTGACCCAGTAACACTGACCGTCTGGTCCCCGCCAGAGAGACTAGTAGATAGCCGGGAAGTTATCTCGGGGCATAAAGAAAAGGGATTCGCAGCAGAAGGAGTTGGACGTTCGGACAGCCTTGCAGTCAATATTCAGCTTGGGGTTGCAGTCTCTCACTTCCTTCAGCAGCTTTTGGGTCTGGGCATTGGACTCGTCGGCCCTCAGCCGGAGTCTCTTCAAAGGGCTGAACCTCTGCTTCAGGGCCTCGAAGAGCACAGTGATCCCGCTTGCCCCCATGGCGTTCTGGCCCAGGTCAAGGATCTCCAGCCTCTGGTTGCTGGCCAGGGCAGATGCCAGGTCCTGCCAGCAGAAGGACGGGAGGGAGCAGCCACAGAGCCTGTTGAGAAGGAAAACGGGTGCCAGTCACTCTCGTGGAAACAAATCCTTAAGGGGACCCTGCTGGGAGCCAGCCACACTCGGGCCTGCAGGGGACCTGGTAGTGAAATTGGGCGAGTTGTTTTCTTCATAGAGCTTATTTTAGGGACATAGGCCAGTAGTCGGCAAACTCATTAGTCCACAGAGCCAACTATCAACAGCACAACGATTGATCTTTCTTTGGAGAGCCAACTTTTTAAACTTAAACTTCTTCTAACGCCACTTCTTCAACATAGACTCACCCAGGCTGTGGTATTTTGTGGAAGAGCCACACTCAAGAGGCCCAAGAGCAGCATGTGGCTCTCAAGCCACAGTTTGCCGACCATGGACATAGGCCATCAGGACATGCTGTTTTTTATCTTTATTGTTGAGAGTATTACAGAGGTCCCCTTCCTTGCCCCTCTCCCCCACCTTACTCCTTGCCTTAAAGACCATATGAACAAGTTGTTGGGATAAGTCAGCCAGAGCGAAGGATTAGGTAGGTTGGTAGTGGTCAGTGAATTCTGTTGTTAATTCTCCCCCAGGGATATTTTTCCCATTTATTTTTAAAGACTGGAAGGGAGGGAGGAAGGCGAAGAGAGAAAGAGGTGTGTGAGAGTCACATTGATTGATTGCCTCTCACACATACCTGACTGGCCAGGAATCGAACCTGCAGCCCAGGTACGTGGCCTTGGCCAGGGATCGCACTCACAACACTTTGGTCCATCGGTCAATGTTCTTACCACTGAACTATGAACCAGGGCAGTCAGTGAATTCTTCCATGGGAAAATGATACAAGAAAAAAAAAATCTGCCAAAACCGGTTTGGCTCAGTGGACAGAGCGTTGGCCTGCGGACTGAGGGGTCCCAGGTTCGATTCCGGTCAAGGGCATGTACCTTGGTTGCAGGCACATCCCCAGTAGGGGGTATGCAGGAGGCAGCTGATCGATGTTTCTGACTCTCTGTCCCTCCCTTTTCCTCTCTGTAAAAAATCAATAAAATATATATTTTTTTAAAAAAATCTGAAGGACAGTGTAGCTGAGATACTAAGCTGCCCCTCAGAGCTAACCAGAAGTGGTATGGGCATCCTTAAAACCCATTTGCACCTACAGCCACTCTTTAGGCCCTGCGTGCCTTTGTAACCACCCTCTGACCAGCATTCACTGTCTGTTGGCATTTGTGCCCAACACTGGGCCAGGAGTGGTTCTATCACAGTCTCTGTCTCTCTCTCTCTCTCTCTCCAAACTATCTCCAAGAGTGATAACTAGTTCCAAAACACCTGGAACAGGAGCAGAAGGACCTACCCCAGGCATTTGAGGTTGCAACCTGGCTTCTTCAACGCCTCACAGAGAAACCACAATCCAGTCGCGATGGGGTTGAGACTCAGGTCCAAGAGGGTCAGGCTGGAGTCTCCTTGGAGAAAGTCAGAGATGTGTTTGCAGCCGCTTCTGGTTATGCTGCACTGGCACAACCTACAGAAAAGATGGTCGGAAGAAGAGGGGTCTGGAGCCAATTACTTCCTGTTAGGTGTGTGCATGACAGACAAATAGAATGATGGTTATAGACACACACACACACACACACACACACACACACACACACACACACAGTCAGCGAGGACTTACACCAGGGCCTGTAGCTGACATTCCGGGTAGCTCAAACCCTCGCACAGAAGTCTCATCCCACTGTCTCCAAGGTTGTTCCTGGCCAAGCACAGGTGTGTCAGCCTCGGGTTGACAATCAAGGTGGAGGCGAGCTCCTTGCAGCAGACTTCCGTCAGGTGACAGTTTTCCAGCCTGCAGAAGCACCACAACCTAGGTCAGGCGGGGAGAACATTCCCAAAGTACAACCTTCTTTGGGGAGAGCTCTTCTGCGTCACTCCCCCTGACCCCGACCCTCTCTTATCTTGAGCCATGAGGGACCAGAAAGGGAGAGAGGGTAAGCAAAAATATAGGATTCATCCACCTGGGACCAGACACGGAAACGAAGTATCCCCTCACACCTGTCAGAATGGCGACCATCAATACACCAGGTGTTGCCTACATCAGTAGGGTGTCCAACAAATAGGGGTGCTCCCATCGCTCTCCTCGATGTGGTCCCAGATCTAAACACAAAGGTGCCCCGTGGACCCTGACCGGTGTGGCTCAGTGGATAGAGCGTCAGCCTGTGGACTCAAGGGTCCCGTGTTTGATTCAGGTCAAGGGCCATGTACCTTGGTTGTGGACACAACCCCAGTAGGAGGTGTGCAGGAGGCAGCTGATGGATGTTTCTCTCTCATCGATGTTTCTAACTCTCTCTTCCTCTCTGTAAAAAAATAAAATGGCCAAAACCGGTTTGGCTCAGTGGATAGAGTGTCGGCCAGTGGACTGAAAGGTCCCAGGTTCAATTCTGGTCAAGAGCATGTACTTTGGTTGCAGGCACATCCCCAATAGGGGGTGTTCAGGAAGCAGCTGATGGATGTTTCTCTCTCATTGATGTTTTTAACTCTCTATCCCTTTCTCTTCCTCTCTGTTAAAAAAAAAATCAATAAAATATATTTTTTAAATCAATAAAATGTACTAAAAAAAAAAAAAAAAAAAACAGATGCCCGTGGGAGAAGAGGAGACACTTACGACAACCACTGCAGGAAGCAACTGGGGTGCCTCAGGCTCCCACATAGCAACTTGACGCCCTCGTCCCCGAGCTTGCTGGCTGTGAGGTCCAGAGATTGCAGGGACTGGTTGACTTCAAGGGCCAAGGAGAAGTCATTCAACTGCTGAGTGAAATCAAAACAAGACCCCAGCCTGTGGGACACAGGGGGGAAAGTCATTCTCCTGGGAGGACGGAGACCCTACAGGCTTACGCTGCCCGCAAAGACTGTATCCTGGATGCTCATCTCTTTCTCCTTCAACATGGAGCCAACCCTGGCCTGAAGGACTGGAGAAAGTGGATCTCGTTGGCTTTTCTTCAAATATCCCCATGGCCCCTCAATCACTGTCCAGCCTCCTCTCAAATCTGGAATACAATTCTGTGTGAAGTTTCACCAACATAACCGTTTTTTTGTTTGTTTGTTTGTTTTGCATCTCCTTTTTTTTTTTAATATGATCATCACATTCGCCTGGAGTACGACATCCCTACGCTAGAGGATGCCACAGAAGTCTGCGTGTTTCCCATGCATCTCGGGGAAATGATGAGCAACATAAACTGATGAACAAAAAAAACAGACCCGGTGACAGGGAAGCATTGATCAGACTGTCAAACCTCAGAGGGAGGGTAAGGGGAGAGTGGGGATAAAAGGAAGAGATCAACCAAAGGACTCGTGTGCATGCATATGAGCCTAACCAATGGTCATGGACAATAGTGGGGAGGGGGCAGATATGGGGAGGGGGTTGGGATGGGAATGGGGGGTAAGGACAAACATGTGATCCCTTAATCAATAAAGAATTTTTTTTAAATAAAAATAAATAAATAAAGAAGTCAAACCTCAGAGGGAAGGTAGGGGAGGGTGGGGGTAAGGGGGAGAGATCAACCAAAGGACTTGTGTGCATGCATATGAGCCTAGCCAGTGGTCATGGACAACAAGGGGCTGGGGGTATACATGGTGAGGGGTTTGGAATGGGAATGGGGGGATGAGGACAATTATGTGATACCATAATCAATAAATCAATTTTAAAAAAGAAAGAAAGAAAGAAAGAAAGAGAGAAAGAAATAAAGAAAGAAAGAAAGAAAGAAAGAAAGAAAGAAAGAAAGAAAGAAAGAAAGAAAAAGAAAAAAAGAAAAGAAAGAAAATTATCCGAAACCAGTTTGGCTCAGTGGATAGAGCGTCGTTCAATTCCGGTCAGGGGCATGTACATAGGCTGTGGGCACATCCCCAGCAGGGAGTGTGCAGGAGGCAGCTGGTCGATGTTTCTCTCTCACCAGTGTTTCTAGCTTTCTATTTTTTGCCCTTCCTCTCTGTAAAAAATCAATAAAATATATTTTTTTAAAGAAAAAATAAAAATAAAGTAAAATAAAAATAAATAAAAGAAGAAGTAGTCTGCATGTTTCTTTGCATTGGAGGCTCATTACTCAATGCACTATACCGGCTGGAGAGAGTGTAGAGGCCAGAACCCCATCCTGGTGTGGTGTGATAACCAATCAGAATCATGCTCTGCTCCTGAGAGTGACTTGAGAAAATACCCGAGATGCTGCAGGCCCCGCCCTGTACCTGAGATACTGCAGCTTGCACTTCCGGTGCCTCAGGGCCTCGCACAGCAGCAGCAACAGCATGTGGTCGCAGTGGATGCCGCCCTCCAGGACCAGGTGCGTCAGGGTCTCCTTGCCCACCAGCGCCAGACAGAAGTCCCGATAGGCGTTCGCGGGGTGGACGTTCTTAATCCTGGGGGACACAGAAGAGAGGGGCTCCCCTCTTGGCTGCTGAAAACGGTTAGTGCTCTGAACCCCGAGTGAGATGGGACGTCACACACGTCAGGATGGGAAAGGGGAAGATGGGCCCTGCACACCGAAGGGTCACGGGTTCGATTCCCATCCCCGTAGGGGAGCATTCGGGAGGCAACCAATGGATGTGTCTCTCTCACATCAATGTTTCTCTCTGTCTCCCTCTCCCCTCCCCCTCCACTCTTTCTAAAATAAATTTTAAAAAAATCAATGGGAAAATATCCTCAGGTGAGGATTAAGCACATACACTCACACACAAGGACAGCCATTGCAAGGTGAGCTGAGCTTCTACTTACACCACCTTCTGGAGGGCACAGGTGACGCGGGTTATCTGCTCACACAGGATCCTCACGGAAGAGTGGCTCAGGAAGCTCTGACTCACTTCCAGAAGCGTCAGGTCCTTGTTGGAACTCAGCACAGAGCAGAGCTCCGTCCAGCAGCAAAGAGCAAGATGGTCTTGCTGGGACCTGGCAGGAAGTGAGGGAGGAGAGCGCCTGTTACCAGTACAGCCCAGGCCCGGTGGCTCAGTTGCTTAGAGCATCGTCCAGATACACCAAGGCTGCAGGCTCCATCCCCAGTCTGGGCAGAGAGTGGAGGAAGGATGGGAGGGAGAAACAGAGGACATCTATAATCACAGTCACAAATCAAAATTAAACTTTAGCCCTGGCCCGTGTGGCTCAGTGGACGGAGCGTGGGCCTGTGCACTGAAGGGTCCCAGTTCAATTCCACTCAAGGGCACATGCCTGGGTTGTGGGCTTGGTCCCCAGTGGGGGGCGTCGAGAGCAGCCAGGTGGATGGTTCACTCTCATCATTGATGTTTCTATCTCTCTCTCTCTCCTTCTCTCTTCCTCTCTCCGAAATCAATAAAATATATATATATATATATATATATATATATATATATTAAACTTTAACCGAAACCGGTTTGGCTCAGTGGATAGAGCGTTAGCCTGCGGACTCAAGGGTCCCAGGTTCAATTCCAGTCAAGGGTATGCACCTTGGTTTCGGGCACATCCCCAATAGAGAGTATGCCGGAGGCAACTGATTGATGTTTCTCTCTCATCGATGTTTCTAACTCTCTCTCTCTCTCTCCCCCTTCCTCTTGTAAAAAAAAAAAAAAAATCAATAAAATATATTTTTTAAAATATATTAAACTTTAAAGAAACAAATCCAGCCGGCTCCTGGCTCATTGGTTGAGCATCACTCTATGAACCAGGAGGTCAGGGTTGGATTCCCGGTCAGGGCACACGCGGGACTGCAGGAGCTATCCCCACTAGCGGGCGTGCAGGAGGCAGCAGATCCATGATTCTCTCATCATTCATGTCTCTCTCTCTCTCCCTCTCCCTTCCTCTCTGAAAACTGTAAAAATATCTTTAAAATAAAATAAAAACACGAGTGAAGTCCTTACCGCTCTGCCCACGTGCCCGGCTCCTGGAACCTGTCCTTCTCCGCGAAGATACCCTTCTCCACCTGCAGCGAGAGCCTGCGCAGGGCCCGGCTGTGCCCGAGGCAGAAGGCCGCGTGCACCAGGTCCCGCTCGCTCTGCAGGTGCAGGGCCAGCTCCGTGACGGGCGCCAGCGCCTCCCGCACCAGCGCCCCGTCCTGGGACTCGTACAGGCAGCACAGCAGCTCCCGGGTGTCCGCCCTGGAGGAGGAGGGCCAGAACCAGGCGGCAGAGCGCGCCGCCAGCAGCAGCTCCTGCCTCACCTCCCGGCACACGCGGCAGCCGAAGGCGGCCTCCAGTTCCCGGGCGCGCTCCTCGTTGGCCAGGCCGAACAGGAAGCGGCCCACGCTGGCCAGGCTGGGGTTCCGCAGCCGCTCCTCCTTGGAGAGCAGGGCGCGCAAGTCCCCGATGCCCTGCGCTGTGCAGCCACAGCCGCAGCCGCCCGCGCCCCCGGCGGGGGCCGCGCCTCCGTCCAGCAGATAGAACAGGGCGGCCAGGAACTGCTGGACGCTGAGGTGCAGGAAGGCGTAGCAGCCCTCGCAGTCCGCGTCCGCTTGCAGCACCTTGCCTTCCAGGAAAGGGCGCAGGTCGGCCTCACTGACGCCCAGCCGCCCCAGGTCTTGGCCATCGAACAGGGACGTGTGCTCCCAGACGCCCTGGGCGGCCAGGAGGCTCAGGGCACGGAGCGCAGTGGGGAGGCGCGGGGCGGGGGCTGCCAGGTGGGGACACTGGCCGCACAGGAAGCGCAGGAACAGCGAGGTGGGGGTCCGGCAGGTGGAGGCCGGGTCCTCCCCCTTGTCCAGCTGCCCTTTCAGGCAGGTGCACGCGACCCAGCACACGGCGGGCGCCGCGCCCATGCGGAACAGCGCTGGGCTGGCCTTCATGCCCTGGAAGGCGCGCAGGGCCTGGTCCTGCTGCTCAAAGTGCTCCAGGAAGTAGCCCCTGCGCTCCGCCTCCTGGAAGCCCTCCACCTGGACCAGCAGCGGCTGGTCCAGCAGGAGCCGCAGCTCCCCCAGGGCCTCAGGGCGCGTGGTGACCAGCAGCGTGGCCTTGGGCAGCAGCTTCCTCTTCAGCAAGCTGCCCAGCAGGACGGGCACGGGCTTGGGCTCCTTCCAGTCGCCGCAGATGTCATGGATGAGGGCGCCCGAGGGGACTCGGAGCTCGTCGAAGCCGTCGACGACCACCAGGACCTCCTGGCCCTGGGCGAGGACCTGGCGGCCGGCCTCCTGCGCGTCCGGCCGCTTCTTGGCCAGGAGCTCCGCGAAGGTGCAGGCGCAGGCGCCCTGGCGGCCCAGCTCCTTGCAGCTGAGGTAGAAGGCGGAGGGCAGGGTCGCAGGGAGGTGGTCCTGGGCCCAGTCCAGCATCCACTTCTTGGCCAGCGTGGTCTTGCCCACGCCCGCCGCGCCCTGCAGCACCACGGTCAGCAGCCTGCGCTGGGAGGACGTTTTGAGACTGGGGAGCCCTGTGAACTTCTGGCCCCCGTCGATGATTTTATAGTGCAAGTCGTCACCAACTCCATTCCAGAACGTGTGCTTCCAGGTAGAGCAGAATTTCTCCATCGCGTGGCTCGGTCGCTCTCTCCTTTCCACTGGAACGAGAGGCAATGGGGGAAAGTTGGCACGCTAGTCACTCTACGTAACCGGAACATGCACTTTGTCAAGGACCAGAAATGAGGAATACCAGGAAGGAATAAAGTGTCTCATACTGTACCAAATACTGATTGTATAAGACAGTCTTTAAGACAATATTTGCCTTCCTGGCTTCTCTTTTTTTATTTTTAATATTTTTTTTTATGATTTCAGACCCCACCCATGCATGAATTCATGCATGGGTGGGGTCTGGCCAGCCTAGCCAGGGGGAGGCGACATGGGCAGTTGGCCAGCCTACATTGAGTGGCCAGATTATTATTCGTTCAGAGATTATAATAATCCGGCCTGCCTGCTGGTCGAACTCCTGGTGGAGGGGACAATTTGCGTTATTAGCCTTTTATTACATAGGATATGCACTGAGTGGCCAGATTATTATGTGTTCAGAGATCATCATCATCTGGCCACTTGGTGTATTTTTATTCAACATATTTAATATTTAATATTTAATATTAAAATGTGCATGCTAAAATTTAAAATCAAAACAGAACAAAAACCATCAAGTCACACACTCAGCAAGACCTCCGTCTCCTCAGATGGAAAAGTCACGGAAACACAGGCACCCCAGAACCCCAAAGACCCACTTGAGTGTCCATGTCACAGATGAGTTTGTCCTGATAGCATCCTTTTTCCATGCTGTCTGGGAGCAGGGTGCATTTGGTTTTGTGAAGAAGAAACTTAGAAGGGAGACGGGGCATGCATTATGCTGAGCGAAACAAGCCAGGCAGAGAAAGACAAACGTCACATGATCTCACATATAGGCGGGAGCCTAATGAACAAAATAAACTGATGAGTAAAACAGAACCAACCAGAGGCATGGATGCATGGAATAGACAGACAGATCTCAGAGGGAGGAGGGTGGGGTGGGAAGAGATTAAACTAGGAATTTATATACCCATATGCATAGCCCATGGACAGAGACAATAGGGTGGTGAAGTGGGTGGGGCAATGGGGGGGAATGGGGAACATTTAGTGTCAACAATAAAAAATTTTAAATAAAATTTTTTTTTAAAAAAAAGCAACCAACTGGCATAAATTACTGGTAAGCAAACCACTTTTTGTTTTGTTTTGGTTTTTTTGTAGGTTTCATCGGTTTTTCCACTAAAGCCCTTTTGCCTTCCAGGAGCCAATCCCTGGGGCATTGAGTCAAATTAGTATTTCCATCAGCCTCCGTGTCCTCGTATAACAAGTTATCTGTTATAACCCTATAGTTCTATGCTCATATCTATGTATACATAATGAAAAAAGTGGGGGTGGGGAGGGACACAGCACCTCGGCCACGTTTTTCCAATTCCGATTGAAGGAAGTGATTTCGGGATTGAAGGAAGTGATTTCGGGTGGGTCAGGGAGTTAGACACCAGGCTCGTGTGGGCCAGACACACGGGTACAGCAGTGAAGACTCAGAGGTGAGAACAGCTGCTCATAGGAACCCCATTGGGAGAGTGAGAAACTAGGTCCGGCTGTGGGAGCCCACGAGCAGACCAACCTGAGGGGAGAATGAGGTCTGGTGGAATTTATTTAGTTAATCTTCACCTGTGGGTATTTTTTCCATTGATTTCTAGAAAATGGGAGAGGGAGGGAGGGAGGGAGGAAGAGAGAGAGAGAGAGAGAGAGAGAGAGAGAGAGAGAGAGAGAGAGAGAGATTTCTAGAGAGTGAAGGGAGAGGGAGGGAAGGAGATGGAGGGAGGGAAGGAGAGAGAGGGAGGGGTAGAGAGAGAGGTTGGCTGCCTCCCACCCACCCCTGTGTGACCCGACTGGGGTTGGGATGGAACCTACAACTAGGGTATGTGCCCTTGACCAGAATCAAACCCTCAAATGGGCCAACTGGCGCTCTAACTACTTAGAAACACCCGCCAGGGCTGGTCGGATGGACAGTGAGGAGGGAAAAGGTTTGCACCTACAGAATGCACACAGAGAAAAGCAGAGTGAGGCAGGCGGGAAGGTAAGCAGAGAGTCACCCCCCTGGGACTATGGAGATCTCTGCTTACCGACTCAGATCTTGGTCCTAACATGACTCAAAGGAGACCGGCCAGGATAGAAGTTAACACCAACTGCTCGCCCAGCCCAGCAGGGCTTAGCTGTGGAGTGTGGACCTATGACCCAGGAGTTCATGGTTCCGTTCCTGGGATGCAGGCTAGATCCCCAATGTGGGGCGTGCAGGAGGCAGCCAATTGGTGATTCTTATCATGGATGTTTCTATCTCTCCCTTTCTCCCTTCCTCTCTGAAATCAGTAAATAATAATAATAATAATAATAATTTAAAAAAAAAAAAAAAACAGCCGACACCGGTTTGGCTCAGTGGATAGAGGATCAGCCTGCAGACTGAAGGGTCCAGGGTTCGATTCCGGTTAAGGGCACATACCGTGGTTGCTGGCACATCCCCAGTAGGGAATGTGCAAGAAGCAGCTAATCGATGTTTCTAACTCTCTATCCCTCTCTTCCTCTCTGTAAAAAAATCAATAAAATATATTTTTTAAAATAATAAAATAAAATAAAATAAAACACCAAGTGAGATCTGCTCACCTTCTAGGAAGGGAGTGTGGGGCAGCCAAACCACACTAGATGTCAGAGTCACGTGGTGTGCAGAGGTGTGAGCTGTCCAGACCACTCAGGGGGTGGGACTTAGCTCAGCAAAGGAGGAATGGGGTGGAGGCAGAGGAGTAAGCCAGAAAGGTTTCCTACAAACAGTTAAGGAGTTTGTGCATATGTTGGAAGCCCCACTGACCCTGCTCCCTGTGGATAATATCTCATTGAAGTCCAGTTTACACCCACAACCAGCCAACTGCCCATGTGGGCTCATAAGACTTGAGAGGGAGTCTAGGAAAACGAGTAACAAGCAGGGAATGGGTGGTGGAGCCAGGTGGCAAGCATTTCCCTGGGGAAAGGTCTGAGTGAGAAAGGAGAAAGGCCAGAGTGGATAACCAGGCAGCAGCTGAGCAGAATGAGCCTGAGAGGCCCTATCGTCCGGGTAAAATGAAAATTAAGGCCCTGGCCCCTTAGCTCAGCGACTTAGAGCATCCTCCCCAGAGGCCAGAGCCCAGTCAGGAAACATAACAAGAAGCAACCAATGGTCCAGCTAGTATGGCTCAGTGGTTGAGTGTCCACCTATGCACCAGGAGGTCACGGTTGGATTCCCAGTCAGAGCACAGGCCCGGGTTGCAGACTCAGTCCCCAGGGTGGGGCATGCAGGAGGCAGCCACGCCATGATTCTCTCTCATCATGGATGTGTGTGTCTCTTCCTTTCCCTTCCTCTCTGAAATCAACTTTTTAAAAAAAAATTTTTAAAGCAACGAATGAATGTTTAAATAAGTGAAACAACAAACCAATCTTTCTCTTCCTCCCTCTCTAAAATCAACGTCAAATTTTTTAAACTTACAGTAAATAAGGGCACCTACTAAACTGTGCGCCTGAAATGAATATAAAATATTGAATATCAACTGTAATAGAAAAGTAAATGAATAAAAGCCAGTCATGCTGCCGAAACTGGTTTGGCTCAGTGTATAGAGCATCGTCCTGCGGACTGAAAGGTCCCAGGTTTGATTCCGGTCAAGGGCATGTACCTTGGTTGCAGGCACATCCCCAGTTGGGGCTGTGCAAGAGGCAGCTGATCAATGATTCTCTCTCATCGATGTTTCTAACTCTCTATCCCTCTCTCTTCATCTCTGTAAAAAATCAATAAAATATATTTTTTTAAAAATAAAAGCCAGTCATGCTATGCAAAAAAAAAAAAAGAAGAAGAAGAAGAAGAAGAAGAAGAAGAAGAAGAAGAAGAAGAAATTTTTAAATAAGGCACAAAGGCACCTGCTGGGAAGCAGTGCTGTGCTACAGCCTGAAGGATAGAATTGTTACAGACGCTACATGTGTCCTTAGCAAAAGTGCCCTCATACTGTCACCATAGGCTGGAGGAGGAGGTAAGGGGAGAGGAGGGGAGGGAACTATGAATTCCATGACATCTCTGTCCTGAAGCCTGCATTTCTGTGACGCTTGTATCCATCTTTTTAGACCCAGCAGTGATACCTCCCAATCTACAGATGAAAGACTGAAAACAGCCCCAGGGCCCATCAGTAGGTGAGTGAATGAAAAACCTGTGGTGCATTACACCATGGAATACTACGCAGCTGTGGAAAAGAGGGATCTCTTACCCTTTGCAACAGCGTGGAGGGGCCTGGACAGTACTGTGCTAAGTGAAATAAGCCAGTCGGAGAAACGACAAGCATCACATGATCTCACTTATATAGGGAAACCTAATGAACAGATTGACGAACAAAATAGAACCAGAAGCATAGATACGTGGAAGAGACTAATAGAGATAAGGGAGTTGCGGGAGGGGCGGGGGAAGGGGAGAGGGGGAAAGAGACTGGATGGAAGAAGATGAAGAGATTAGCCAAAGAAATATGAGCATAACTCATAGAGTCAGACAACAGTGTGGTGATGGCCAGAGGAAACGGGGGGCGGGGGGGAGGAGGGGGAGGAGGGAAAGCGAGATAGGGGCATCTGTAATAGTATCAACAATAAAAATAAAGACTGAAGCTCAAAGTCAAGCCCCACTTGAAATGACGGGAGGCAGGGAAGGGGAGGAGGAGGGGCCAGTGCCTTCTCAACCCGTTTTCTCATCCTTGTAAAAGGGAGCTCAGCCTGAAGACCTCAAGACATCCTTCTCTACAAGTTTCACAGTGACCCTTTAAAGCTAGCAAGAAGCTGAAACCAGTTTGGCTCAGTAGAAAGAGCGTTGGCATGCAGACTGAAGGGTCCCAAGTTCGATCCCAGTCAAGGGCATGTACCTTGGTTGTGGGCACATCCCCAGTAGGGAGTGTGCAGGAGGCAGCTGATTGATGTTTCTCTCTCATTGATGTTTCTAACTCTTTATTCCTCTCCCTTCCTCTGTAAAAATCAATAAAATATGTTTTAAAAAAAAAGACAGAGAGAGGGAGAGAGCTGATACTCACAACCTGAGGCGAGGGCTTAGGTCTAGCCTGAGAGTATCCATGCAAATGAACCCCCCAATAAGAGCAGTTCTGCTGCCCGCCCACGCTCCATGATTGGCCGGGGAGCAGATCTTCCCCGCCCAGAATCTTGAAATAGCCCCACTGTGATCATCACCTTGAAAACGAAGCTCACATTGAAATGACCTGGGCCCTATTTGGGGTGATCCTAATTGAACTGGTCAGAAGCTCCCCGGTGATTTGAATGCTCAGTCTCACTCCTAGACCATCCAGGGCGGGGTTTTCAACCTCTTCAGATGAATGATTCTTTGGGGGCAGCGTATGGAGGGTTAGGGTAGGGTGTTTATTGGCATTCCTGGCCCCTAGCCCCCACCCACGAGGTGTCAATATCATCTCCAGTTGTGACCACCAAAAAGGTCTCCAAACATTGTCACATGTCACCAGGGGTTGAGAACCACCAACGTGGTTGCAATTGAGTGCTTTCCAACACCAAGTAGATTGAAATGCATGCGCATTCTATGTTCAATAAAATACAAATATAAGGCCCTGGCCAGGTAGCTCAGTTGGGTAGAGAGTGTCATCCCGATACACCAAGGTTTCGGGCTCAATCCCTAGTCAAGACACATACAAGAATCAATGTCTCTCTCTCTCTCTCTCTCTCTCTCTCTCTCTCTCCCTCCCTCCATCCCTCCCTTCCTTCTTTCCTTCCTTCTCTTTCCCTCAAATCAATGAGAATATCCTCAAGTGAGGATTAAAAAGAAAAAGGATGGCATGAGAGTCAGTGCCTTGAACTGTTTGCTAAGCACAATAACTATCCAGCTAATTAAATTAACAAATCACTACATGCATAAATTAAAGCATACAATTGTTTACTGGCCCACATAGTTTAGCGTTCAGAAAATCAACCTGAAGACAAAAAGTTACATATATATGTCTGGACTCATATGTACCACGAGCCAGTTTTTGCATGATTTCTTTTAATCATCCTATGGTGTTTGTACACTCTTTTTCTTTTTTTAAGTGGTTACAGGGCTGTGGATTGAGCCTGCAACTGAGGTATGTGCCCTTGACCAGAATTAAACCCAGGAGTCTTCAGTCCACTGAGCCAAACCAGCCAGGGCTATATATACTCTTTTTTAAAATATATTTTTATTGATTTCAATAAGGAAGGGAGAGGTAGAGAAGATAGAATCATCAATGATGAGAATCATTGATCAGCTGCCTTCTGCATGCCCCCTACTGAAGATTGAGCCTGAAACCTAGGCATGTGTCCTTTACCAGGAATCCTATCTAATAAAAGAGTAATATGCAGATTGACCATCACTCCAACACACAAAATGGCTGCCCCCATGTGGACACAAGATGGCCAACACAAGATGGCCTGCAGGGAAGGGCAGTTGGGGGTGACCAAGCCTGCATGGGAGGGCAGTTAGGGGCAAACAGGCTGGCAGGGGAGCAGTTAGACATCAATCAGACTGGCAGCAGAGTGGTTAGGGGGTGATCAGGCTGGCAGACAGAAGCAATTAGGAGCAATCAGGAAGGCAGGCAGGCAAGCAGTTGGGAGCAGGCAGTCCTGGATTGTGAGAGGGATGTCCCAGATTGGAGAGTGTGCAGGCTGGGCTAAGGGACACCTCCCCCGCTCCATGCACGAATTTCATGCACGGGCCTCTAATCAAATCATAATCTCCTGCAACAGCCTTTATAGGTGTCCTCTGAACACTACCTTCCCCCCCCCCCCATTGACAAGTGAAGAAATTGAGACTGAAATATTGAGTGACAACCCCCTCAAATTCACAGAATTCACAGGTGGCAAGGAAAGGAATGGACTTCAGCAGACTTCCATTGGAGTAAGTTTGGGCGTGACAGACGGAGCCTGAAATGGTGGCTAACTATGAAAAAGAGGAACAACGTGGCCAGAACAGAGCACGGGGTAAGCTGACAGGAAACCACAATCAAAAAATACTTTAACTGAATGCCCAGTGTCGTTAAAACAGAACCCAGGCAGGCCGCGGTCTCTGCAATGGGGTAGGTGAATGAGGTGGAGAGGGCGGGACCGTCACCTGGAGAGGGAGAAATAAAACCCACTTCACCCTCAAAACCACCTGCTTCAAAATAAGCTCCCCAAATTCTGCCATCTGTGACAACGTGGATGAACCTGGAGGACGTTATGCTGAGTGGAGTCAGTCAGAGAAAGACAAATACTGCGTGATCGCACTTACAAGTGGAATCTAAACACCCTAAACTCAGAAACAAAGAGTAGAATTGTAGTTACCAGGAGGTGAGAGTGGGGGAAATTGGAAGATTTAAGCCAAACGATACAAACTTCCCTTTCTACAATGATTAAATCCTGAGGATTTAATGAAGAGCATGGTAATTTTATCATTTTTAAAATTTTTTATTAAATATTTTTATTTTTTTATTGTTTGAAGCATTACAAATAATAGTACATATGTCTCCTTTTTTCCCCCTCGACCTCCTCCCAGCCTCCCCTACCCCCCAGCATATGCCTTCACCTGCCCCGCCCCCATGTCTTGTATCCATTGGTTATGTTTATTTTTTTTATTGGTTATGCTTATATGCATGCATACAAGTCCTTCGGTTGATCTCTTACAACCCCAGCCCCCAACTACCCTTGCCTTCCCGCTGTAGTTTGACAGTCTGTTCAACGGTTCTTTATAACTATTTTCCCCATTTTTTTCCTTTGAAAAATCTTGCAACTGCACACTGGAAATAATCATATAATAACAACAACAAAAAAAAAGAAACATTTGAGTCCCAATTTCAGTATCCAACCGTTCTGAGACCCAGTTTCAATGTCAAATAGTTCCTTATGTGTACATGTCAGCAATGATATCTGGATGATGGACAGATGGTCCAATGCAGATCCGACCCTCTCTGGTTTGGTCCCGGGCAACCTGCAGCGACCCACAGCTGCTGACTGCTAGCGTGGCCAGGCATCATCAGCGTCTTCCATCTCTGGGCTGTTTCTCCTCTTTAAATCTTTTTTAATATGTTTTTTTTTTATTTCAGAGAGAAAGGGAGAGGGAGAGAGAGATAGAAACATCAAGAATGGCAAGAGAATTATTGATTGGCTGCCTCCTGCACACCCCCTACTGGGGATGGAGCTTGAACACCAGGCATGTGCCCTTGACTGGAATTGAACCCAAACCCTTCAGTCTATGGGCCGACGCTCAAGCCACTGAGCCAAACCAGCTAGGGCAGAAGCATAGTCATTTTAGTTAGCAGCATGATATTATGTATTTGAAAGTTCCTGAGAGATATGAAATGTTCCTACCAACAAAACAAAACAAAAAACAACTCGGTAATCATGTGAAGTAATGGCAGTGTCAGCTAGCGTTGCAGTGGCAATCATGCCGCAATGTATACATGACAGTCAGGTTAGAGTGTGAGCTTCAGGATGATTCTGAGGGCTGGTAAACAAGCCTGGAGACTCCTGGTCAGGAATGCCCTGATACTCCCACAGGCCAGGTCTGATGTGGCACTGACGCTCCTACCACAGACCATACATGCTTCAGTCTCATTGCTGCTCCGTCATCTTCAGGAGCTTTGCATCCTCACAATTAGTCACCAGCGGCTCTGGCCCAGCATCCCTCCTGCAACCAAGAGGGACAATGGGAACTCCACCTCAAAGCCTCGATTCTTCCTTGCCCCATGGACCTCATGGAACTGAGGCTGGGGAGAGAATGGTCTAGCAATTACTGCTCCCATCAGGGGGACAATGCTATTCTTATACCTAAGGAAGAGTTATTTTTCTAATCCTCACTGGAGGATATTTTTCTTTTTTTAGATTTCTTTATTGATTTAGGTATCACATATTTGTCCTCAATCCCCCATTCCAACCCCCCACCCCACCCCACTCATGCTCCCACCCCCCTATTGTCCTTGACCACTGGTTAGGTTCATATATATGCACATAAGTCCTTTGGTCGATCTCTCCCTTTTATCCCCACCCTCCCTCTGAGGTCCATCAGTCTGACCCATGGCTCCTTGTCTCTGGGTCTGTTCTTGTTCATCAGTCTATGTTGTTCACCATTTCCCCTAGATGAGTGAGATCATGTCCTACTAGAAATATACTTATAAGAATAAAAAAATGAGACAAACAATAATCGTTATGCTGAAAGGCATATGAATCAGTCTGTAGAGAGTTTCTTTCTGTGCCACCAGTACTTTTGAGTCCCGATTTCAATGTCAAACAGATATTTTTCCATTGATTTTTAGACAAAGTGGAAGGAAGGGAAGAGAGAGAGAAGGGAGAGAGAGAGAAAGAGAGACACAGGGCTCTAGCCAGTTTGAGTAGTAGACAGTACATCGGCCTGCAAACCAATGGGTTCGAGTTTGATTCCGGTCAAGGGCAAGTACCTCAGTTGCAGGCTCCCAGCCTGGTTAGAGGCATGAGGGAAGCAACCAATCTATGTGTCTCTCTCACATCAGTGTTTCTCTCCATCTCTGTCTCTCCCTTCCAATCGCCCTAAAAAATCAATGGGGGAAAAAATGTCCTTGGATGAAGATTTTTAAAAAGAAATTATTTCTTTCCTGTTCATTATCCTGTGATTATCTTACCCCATCCATAATTTTAAAAGATTAAAGTGGGGCTGAAACCGGTTTGGCTCAGTGGCTTGGGGACAGAAAGGTCCCGGGTTCGATTCCGGTCAAGGGCATGTACGTTGGTTGCGGGCACATGCCCAGTGGGGAGTGTGCAAGAGGCAGCTGATCGATGACTCTCTCTCATCGATGTTTCTAACTCTCTATCTCTCTCCCTTCCTCCCTGTAAAAATCAATAAAATATATATTTAAAAAAAAAAAGATTAAAGTGGGGCACAGAACATACAAATCAGATTAGACTGACAGCCAGGCTTTTTGTTGGTTTTTGTTGGTGTTTATTTTTGTTTGTTTTGGTGTTTTGGGGTGTGTTTTTGAGCTATAGTGGCAACATTTATTAGCAAGCCCTTGACATGGCAGCCAGAGTGGGTGACGCACTTCCGGAGGGGGGGAGGGGGAGGCTAGGTGCAGCAGGAGGAACCTGTGGACCTTTGGGATCAACCCCCAGAGACACCCCACCCACGTCTCCTTCTGCGCTGACAGCAGTTTGAGATTTAGATGGTCAATGACATCATGCTGTCAGCTGTGGCTCCAAGCCTCCCAGAGGAACTACCCTGTTTCCCCGAAAATAAGACAGTGTCTTATATTAATTTTTGCTCCCCAAGATGCGCTAGGTCTTGTTTTCAGGGGATGTCTTATTTTTCCATGAAGAAGAATACGGTACACATTTATTGTTAAATGAAAATAAAGGAAATTTATTATCTGTATACGGTACGGTAGTACAGTAGTTGTCAACACAAACCAGACAAACTGTGAATCCTACAGTATCAAGAATTTACTCATTTATTCAATGACAATCATGTCATCATCTTCTGGAACATTATCATAACAATCCAATTCCTGAATTTCCTGGTGAATTTCTTGTGACTCCATTTCTTTCAGAATCAGTGGGCCAAATCTCTCATGTTTAGCTTGGGGGGGGGGCTTATTTTGGGGGGAATGCCTTATATTTCACTCAAAAGGAAACCTGAAAGTAGGTCTTCTTTTCAGAGGATGTCTTATTTTCAGGAAACACGGTAGGAAAGGGGATATGGACCTGCCTACCCTTTTGACAAGCCTCCCAGAGGAACTAGGAAAGGTCCATAGGGAACTATGGACCTTCCCTGCCTTTAGGGGCGGGGCCACACCCACATTCCCTGTAGGGCGGGGATACTTTCACACAAGTCTGCCAAGCATTCCTGAAGCCAGAGGCCCACCAAGACTCGGGATCATGTCCCTGGTTCTTCCCACCTTGCTCTACCTCGGTGAGTCTGGACGAAAGGGCAGCAAGAAGGTGGTTCCGTAAGGCGGGGCTGTTCTCACCTGTTTTTCCTTCCAGGGTTGTATCTAGCCTACAGCACTCAGGTTCAGGACAGTAAATATTCTCTCTAACATTCCCAAAGACTAAGTAGGGTTTTGCCAGATTTCAGTTCTTGGGGGCTAGGGAGAGGGGTCTTGGCCTTTATTTATTTTTTTAAATAAATCTTTATTGTTCAGATTATTACAATTGTTTCTTTTTCCTGCCCCCACCTGGTCCCCACTCCACCCTCTGCCATTACCTCCCCCATCCCGCTGTCCTCATCCATAGGTATATGATTTTTGTCCAGTCTCTTAATCTCTTCCCCACACAGACACCTCTTTCCCCGTGAGAATTATCAATCCCCTCCCATTCTATGCCCCTGTTTCTATTATATTCACCAGTTTATTCTGTTCCTGAGATTTTTTAATTCACTTGACTTTTAGATTCACTTGTTGATAGATATGTATTTGTTGTTCATAATTTTTATCTTTACTTTTTTCTTTCCCCCCTCTTTTTAAAAAACACCTTTTAGCATTTCATATAATACTCATTTGGTGGTGATGAACTCCTGTAGCTTTTTCTGATCTGCAAAGCTCTTTATCTGCCCTTCAATTCTGAATGATAATTTTGCTGGGTAATCTTGGTTGTAGATTCTTGCTATTCATCACTTTGAATATTTCTTGCCACTCCCTTCTGGCCTGCATAGTTTCTGTTGAGAAATCAGCTGATAGTTGTATGGGTGCTCCCTTATAGGTAACCAATTTATTTCTCTTGCTGCTTGTAAGATTCTCTCTTTGTCTTTTGCCCTTGGCATTTTAATTATGATGTGTCTTGGTGTGGTCCTCTTTGGATTCCTTTTGTTTGGGGTTCTGTGTGCTTCCTGTACTTGTAAGTCTATTTCTTTCACCAGGTGGGGGAAGTTTTCTGACATTATTTCTTCAAATAGGTTTTCAGTATTTTGCACTCTCTCTTCTTCTGACACCCTCATAATTCTGATGTTGGTACGCTTGAAGTTGTCCCATAGGCTCCTTACACTATCTTCAACTTTCTGGATTCTCTTTTCTTCTTGCTTCTCCAGAGGAGTGTCCTTTGCCTCTTTGTGTTCCGAATCTTTGACTTGATTTTTGTGTTCCTCCAGTCTGCTGTTGGGTCTCTGCATAATATTTTTTATTTCAGTCAGTGTATGTTTAATTTATAGTTGGTGCTTTTTCATATCCTCAAGGGTCTCATTAAATTTATCAGCCTTTTCTAGGGAAATCTTGAAAAACCTCATAACCATGGTTTTGAACTCTATATCCAGTCTTTTGTTCTCCATCTCTTTCGTTTGAGATCTATTTCCTTGTCTCAGCATTTTCACTGCTTCCCTGAGTTGGTAGGGTGGATTTGTGTGTTTGGTGTCCTATATGGCCCAGTGGGTCAGCCTCCCCAGTTACCTGAGATAGACACTCTTGGTGCTCCCATTTGTGGACTGTGTGTACAGCCTTGTTGTAGTTAAACCTTGATTGTTGTTGGTATCAGGGGAGGAATTGACCTCCAGGCCAATTGGATGTATCAGCTGTGTCTACTCCGGGATACCTTTGTATTGGAGACAGTCTTATAGGATCAGACTTTTTGCAAAATTGCAAAAGCCTCTTTGCTCAGCTTGGATGGGGCAGAGTCTCAGGGCTGAGCCGACAGTCTTGGCTTCCCATCAGCCCTACCCTTGTGGGCGCACCTCAGACCTCTGCCTTCCACAGATCCCCTGAGTTTTGGCCTGACCATCCAGATTCCCCGTGCAAGAGCAAGGGTGCCCCAGGGGCTCACCCAGAATTGGGTTGGGTCTCTGTAGTCTGGAGCTTCTGACTCCTTCTGCTATGGAGTGGCTGTGGCAATCTCCTTGGTCAGACCTCCCTGCATGCACTCACTCATGTGCAACTGTAGACACTGCCCACTGTGGCTTCCAGCTTCCCCAGTCTCCCAGTCTTTGAATCTCCAGGCGCCTTTCTCTATAGTCCAGACTCCACCTGTGTGAGCCTAGGTCCACAGGATTTCAGCCGGGGCTGGGTTAAAGTGCAGTCAGAAAGGATTTAGTGCAGCCAGGGGCTTCCTTTCCTTTCCTGCCAGCCAGGCACTCGGCCACCCTTCCCCTCTGCACACAAGTGTCTCCCTAACTCAACGCTTTGTGGCTCCCCTGATCCGAGAGCCTCTCTCCTTCTTTCTAGTTTATAGATTTCTCACTCTGCCAGCTTTCCTGTGGTTTTGGATGATATCCATTCTGTCTTTTAGTTATTGTTTTGAAATTGTTGTGCGAAGCAGCAGCTTAGGTGCTTACCTAGGCTGCCATCTTGGTTTCTCTCCACTGAGTATCCTTTTAATGATCAATGGTTGAGTAGAGGTTGATGAAATATCAGCTCTCTTGGGGCCTGGAAAAAGGGGTCTTGGCATTTAAACTCATGGCTGTAAAAGGGAGGAATTGGAGGGTGGCAGGAGAAGCAGACACACCTGTAAATTTATTACCTTTTTTCTAGGAAATCTCCCCCCCGCCACCTGTTATCACAGCTCAGCCTGGATCCATGGTTCTATATAATACACCAGTGACTATCCAGTGCCAAGGGCCTCCAGATGCTGAAGCCTACAAGATATATAAAGTGGAAGAATATGAGCCTAGGAACGGAAGAGAATTACTGGTGGATGCAAAGACCAACACTTTATATATCCAAGAGATAAAACCAGACTGGACAGGAGAATACTGCTGTACCTGTAGGAGTGGAGGACACTGGTCTGAGCTCAGTAACATCCTGCATCTGGTGATGACAGGTGAGTGGGACCCAGGCATCAGGGCTGGGAGGGAATCTTTGCAGAGAGAGAACCAGGCTCTGAGATATGGAGCAGGAAGCAGCAAACCCTCTATCTCCAGGAAGGTATCAGGGATGATGCAGAGACACATTCCCTCAGGGCAAGACACGGAGGGGATAGAAGCCAGAGACACATCTGCTCCAGGGAAGAGGGAGGCACAGCTCACTTCCTTTATAAACAACTCCCTTCTTTCTCAGGAACTTATGACAAACCCTCACTCTTCAGCATGAATGGCACCATGGTGGCTTCAGGACACAATGTGAAGTTACAGTGTTTCTCCAGATTCAAGTATGAAATATTTATTCTCACCAAAGAAGATGCACTTTGGTTCACCCGGAGACAAAGCTCCGCAGCCCAGGGCAATGGGCAGCAGACCACCTTCCACCTGGACTGTGTCACCTCCACAGAGGCAGGGACCTACAGGTGCTACGGTGCCTTCAACACAGACCCCAATGTGTTGTCTCACCCCAGTGACCCACTGCAGCTTGAGGTCAGAGGTGAGAAAGCCGGTCCATCCCCATGTCCCCTTCTGAAGATGACACTGTCCACTTAGAGCAGTGACTAGTGGGAAGCTGTGTCCACATTACCTGCTTCCACAAAAGCTATGAGGTCCTCAGCACTCACTCACCATGTAGGCCTCTGACACATGCCCAGGGCCTGGGAGAGCATGCAGGTCTTTGTGAGTCTGAAGAGAGAGACCCAGAGCACAGATAAAGGAACAAGCCTATTTCCTCCCCATCTACAGAAGCTGCTGACAATCCTGATCCCACAGAACCCAGCCATATTCTTGTTGAGTAACGGGCAGTCTTTTTTAAAGAAACCATTTATTGGGTAAATTACAGAGGTAGAAGAAGTAAATCCTAGAAGACAGGGGCTTTAAAAACACATTGTGGAGGTAAAGCATGTGCCTTTAGAGCTTGTCAGTGAGGTAGCTAACGGTAAGGTGCCTGATGGGGGAAGCAGGGAAGAAAAAGGGAGATGTAGAGAAAAGGGAATGGCACAGGCAAGCTTTCAGGATGGAGAGCACCAACTGGTAGTCTTTGCAGAAGGAGCAGGAAAGGTAAAGGAAGATGAGGGGTAAAGGGAACGAGGGAGAGAGAAGCTTTAGTGCCCACGGAGGACTAGGGAGGACATTCTCCATCTGCTGAGAAAATAGTTTGAAGAGGGGCATCCCAAAGAAGGACCCAGCAGACCTCCCAGGGAGAAGACTGAAAACTCCCCGCCCAGTCCCCATCCCTGTCTTTCATGACCCAGAATTCCATATGGAAATCACCACAGGGCTCATAATGACCAGAGGAAAGAAGGCACATATTGCTTATGCAGAAGGTGGCTGGGCAGTGATCTCCAAGTTCCATCAGACTGGAGACATGAGCTCAGGTTGAGAGCATCTTCCTGCGATGGGCTTTGGCTCCAGCTCTGTGACCTCTGTCCTTTCTCTCCCATGACGTGCTGTTGGGAGTGTGTCCACAGTGAACCGAGTCCAGCTGAGTCTGGCTGGCCTGGTTCTCTTGGCCCTGGTGGTGGTGTTGGCGGAGGCCTGCTACAGCCACAAGAGGTCCTTCCCTGGACTCAGATGAAACAACCCCCAACATCAACACTAAACTGTGGGTCATGACAAACACCAAAGACACTTGTGGCGTCTAAGGACAGTGTTGACCTGAGGGGCGGGGGACCCAAGGAAACCAGGAGCTGGCTGTGTTGTCTACTGGATAATGGGATGTGTTCATCTCCTGCAGAATCTGGCACAATGTCCCAACATCACAATGAATTAATGCTGTACTACTGGTTTCTTTTGGAGGTCTGGAGGGCAAATGTCTAAATTGTATCACCTGGAATGCATTGCTGTTTTTGAGTGTGTGTTTTTTAACTTATCTTTTCTTGTTGGAAATATTACAGATGTTTGCCCTATGGACCCCATCCAACATGCACCATGGCCCACCCAGGACTTCACTGCATTATAATGTGTCCATGATTATTGCATATAAGTTCTTTGGTTCATCTCTTCCTTATCCCTGACCTCCTTTCTCTGAGATTCATCAGTCCGTTACATGGTGCTATGTCTCTAGATCTATTTTGTTCATCAGTTTATTTTGTTCATTAGATTCTACATATCAATGAGGTCAATGAATAATTGTCTTTCTCTGACTGGGATAGTTCACTCACCATGAAAAATAAAAACAAACCTTCCATTTGACCCAGTTGCCTCACTCGAAGGAATATGCCCTAATAAGCCTTGTATACCAACCAGAAAGAATATATGCACCCCTCTGTTCATAGCATGTTATTTACAATACTTAATATCTGGAAACATCCCAAATGCCCATCAATTAATAAGTGTATACCAGAGTTGTGGTGCATTTACAAAATGGAATTCTATGCAGCGTTTAAAAAAAGGGGGGGGCGGGGCAAACCGGTTTGGCTCAATGGATAGAGCGTCGGCTTGGGGACTAAAGAGTCCCGGGTTCGATTCTGGTCAACGGCATGTACCTTGGTTGCGGGCATATCCCCAGAAGGGGGTGTGCAAGAGGCAGCTGATCGATGACTCTCTCTCATCGATGTTTCTAACTCTCTATCCCTCTCTCTTCCTCTCTGTACAAAATCAATACAATACATTTTTTTAAAAAGGATCTTTGCTATATTAAAGTAAATTTATCTGAGTGAATTTGTTAATAAGATTATGTAGGTTTCAAATAAACACTTCTTTGATATATGATCTACATATTGCATTGTATAGTCCTCAACCATGAGAGCAGATAAAATACTGCCATTTATGGCAACATGAATGGACCTAATCATTATGTCATTGTCTCCCTAGTCAGGTCTGCTCTGGGCCACAAGCACACGCTGTGAGTATAGCTTTGCAGAAAGACACAGTTATTGACCCATTTTGTACCTGAATCAAAGGAAGCTCAGCATATACTAGCAGGAGCCATGAGCTCAGAGTATTTCAGAGCTGATCTCAGTCTGGGAACTACTTCTGTCCTGTTCTTCATCTGTGATTCCTCTTCCTGCTCACTTTATTCGGAAAGATTAAATGCAATGAGGAGTTGGGGACAGAAAATAAGGACTGATCTGGGCTGATGGAGGTTTGAAGTTCAGATGACTAACATCATAATCTCAGATGCCTCTGCAAGGCTTTAGCAGAAGAGGTGGTGAAATGCTTTCACTCTGGAGATAAGAACCAAGGCCCTCCCACCACTTCCTGTTGCTTGGTGTGACTTTCAGAGAAGTCCCTTCCACATACGGGCAGCATCGCTGAGGATACCAGGCCAGAGAGGACCCAGAATCATGTGCCTGGTTCTTCCCACTCTGCTCTATCTCGGTGAGTGCGGACAGAAGGGTCGGGGTGCAAACACAACCTACAGGGGCAGGTCAGTGATTCCATAAGGCTGTGCTCTTCTCCAATATGAATGATCAAACAAAACATTCACAGACTCACAGACACGGAGAACAGACTGATGCTTGCCATAGGAGAGTGTATGGGGACTGGGTGTAAGGGTGAAGGGATTGAGAAGTATAGATTGGCATTTACAGAATACTCCTGGAGGCATACAGCTTAGAGAACATAGCCAATAATATTGTAACAACTATGTATAGTGTCAGAAGGGTACTGGCCATAGCAAGAAGAAGCACTTTATTATGTGTATGATTATACAACCACTAGCTTATACACCAGAAAGTAATACAAAGTGATATTGAATGTAAACTAAAATTGATAATATAAAAACTTTTTTAAAAAGCTGTTCTCGCCCAACATTTCCTTCCAGGGTTGTATGTAGCCCAGAGCACTAAGGCTCAGAATGGTGAGTGTCCTTTCAATGTCCAAGGATTGAGTGGAGTTTGGCCAGATATCAGCTCGGTTGGGGGCTGGGAAGAGGGGTGTTGGCATTTAAACTCGTGGCTGTAAAGGGGAGGACATGGAGGGTGGCATGAGAAGCAGACACACCTGTACATTTATTACCTGTTTTCTAGAAAGTCTCCCACCACCTGTTATCACAGCTCAGCCTGGACCCATCGTTCTATATAACGAACCAGTGACGATCCTGTGCCAAGGGCCTCCAGACGCTGCAGACTACAAGATACACAACATAAAAAGATTTCTGAGTTCACCCGGCAATGAATTACAGAAAACTGAGAATACCAACTCTTTATCTATCCAAGAGATGAAACCATCCCTGACAGGAATGTACTTCTGCTCTTATCAGAGTGGAGAACACTGGTCACCGCACAGTAAAATCCTGCATTTAGTGATGACAGGTGAGTGGGACCCGAACAGCAGTTCCAGGGGGTGATCTTTTGCAGAGGGAGGACCTGGCTCTGAGATACAGAGCAGGAAACAGCAAAGCCTCTACCTCTAGGAAGACCTCAGGGATGATGCAGAGACACATTCCCTCAGGGCAGGACAAGGAGGAAATAGAAGCCAGAGCCCCATTTGCTCCTGGAAACAAGAAGCAACAGCACATGAATGTCATTTTTCTTTAAAAGCAAACTTCCTTCTTTCTCAGGATCTTATGACAAACCCACACTGAGGAGCACGAGTGGCACCGTGGTGGCTTCAGGAGATGATGTGAATTTACAGTGTTTCTCCAGAGTCAAGTTTGATGGATTTATTCTCACCAAAGAAGAGGCACCTCAGTTTGCCTGGACACAAAGCTCCACTGCCCAGGACAATAGACAGCAGACCACCTACCACCTGGACCGAGTCAACTCCACACAGGCAGGGACCTACAGGTGCTATGGTGCCTTCCTCAAGGACTCCTATGTATGGTCGCATCCCAGCGACCCATTGCAGCTTGAGGTCACAGGTGAGGAACGGTGCATCCCCACATCCCTTTCTAGAGATGACACTGTCCAGGTAGGGACTGACTGGAGGAAAGAGAAGACTGTGGTGGGAAGCCCTTGGCAACACCATCTGCTTCCACAAAAGCCACAAGCACCTCACCTGCCCTCAACAAGCAGGTCTCCTATAAATAATGGGGGAAACACTTTTTGAAGAATACGATTATCTGACCCATATACTGTATACCTGACAATAATTCAAAGTGATAATGAATGTACACTGTAATGGAAATTTTTTTTTAATTTTTAAAGAGTGAGCTGTTATCACCCAATGTTTCCTTCCAGGCTTGAACCTAGCCCAGAGCATTGACGCTCAGAATAGTGAGTGTCATTTTAATGTTCAAGGACTCAATAGGGTTTGAACAAATGTCAGCTCTCTTCGGGGCTGGGAAGAGGGGTCTTGGCATTTAAACTTGTGGCTGTAAAAGGGGAGGAAGTGGAGTGTGGCATGAGAAACAGACACACCTGTAAAGTTATTACCTGTTTTCCTAGGGTATTCCACCCACCACCCCCCCCACACACACACACACACACACACCTATTATGACAGCTCAGCCTGGATCCATGGTTCTATATGAGGAACCAGAGACAGTCCTGTGCCAAGGGCCTCCACATGCTGAAGCCCACAAGACTTATAAAGTGGAAGAACATGAGCCCAGGGACAGAAGGAAATTACCACTGACTGGGATGACTGGCACTTTATTTATCCAAGAGATGAAACCAGACTGGCCAGGACTGTACTGCTTTTCCTATAGGAGAGGAGGACATTGGTTCCCACTCACTGATCCCTGTATCTGCTGATGATAGTTGAGTGGGACACAGTAGCAGGGCGAAGAGGGACTGCTTTGCAGAGAAAGAACCAGGCTCTGAGATACGGAGCAGGAAGCAGCAAAGCCTCTACCTCTAGGAAGGCATCAGGGATAATATAGGGGCACATTCCCTCAGGGCAGGACTTGAGGGGATAGACACCAAAGCCACATCTTCTCCTGGAAACAGGAATGGGCGTGGCCTCCCCTTTATCTGCAACTTCCTTCTTTCTCAGAAACTTATGACAAACCCTCACTCTCCAGCATGAGTGGCACGGTGGTGGCTTCAGGGCACAATGTGAGGTTACAGTGTTTCTCCAGAATCAAGTTTGAAGCATTTATTCTCACCAGAGAAGATGCACCTCAGTTCACCCAGAGAAAAAGCTCCACAGCCCAGGACAATGGACAGCAGACCACCTTTCATCTGGACCATGTCACCTCCACAGAGGCAGGGACCTACAGGTGCTACGGTGCCCTCAGCGAAGACCCCAATGTGTGGTCTGACCCCAGCGAGCCATTGCAGCTTGAGGTCAGAGGTAAGAAAGCCAGTCCATCCCTAAGTCACCTACGAAAGATGGCACTGTCCACTTAGAGTAGTGACTGGTGGGTAGCTGTGTCCACATTACCTGCTTCCACAAAAGCTATGAGGTCCTCAGCACTCACCCACCATGCAGGCCTCTGACACATGCCCAGGGCCTGGGAGAGCATGCAGGTCGTTGTGAGTCTGGGGAGAGAGAACCTGAGCACAGATAAAGGAACCAGCCCATTTCCTCCCCATTTGCAGAAGCTGCTGACAATCCTGATCCCACAGAACCCAGCCATATCCTTGTTGAGTAACAGTAGTCTTTTTTTTTTTTTAGCTGTAAAAAAAAAAAAAAAAAAAAAAAAAAAAAAAAAAAAAAAAAGACTGGATACATTACAGAGGTAGAATAACTAAATCCTAGAAGACGGGGGCTTAAGAAACATGTTATGGAGGTAAAGCATGGACCCTTAGAGCTTGTCAGTGAGGTAGCTAACGGTAAGGTGTCTGGTGGGAGAATCAGGGAAGGAAAAGGGAGGTGGAGAGGAAAGGGAATTGCACAGGCGGGCTCCCTGGATGGAGAGCGCCAACTGGTAGTCTTTGCAGAAGGAGCAGGAAAGTTGAAGGAAGATGAGGTGCAAAGGGGACGAGGGAGAGAGAAGCTTTAGTGCCCACGGAGAACCAGGGAGTTCATTCTCCATCTGCTGAGGCAATAGTTTGCATAGGGGCATCCCAAAGAAGGACCCAGCAGAGCTCCCAGGGAGAACACTGAAAGCTCCCCACCCAGTCCCCATTCCTGCCTTTCAAGACCCAGAATTCCATATGGAAATCACCACAGAGCTCATAATGACCAGAGGAAAGAAGGCACATATTGCTTATGCAGAAGGTGGCTGGGCAGCGATCTCCTACTTCCATCAGACTGGAGACAGGAGTTTGGGTTGAGGGCATCTTCCTGCCATGGCCTTTGTCTCCAGCTCTGTGACCTCCGTCCTTTCTCTCTCAGGACCTGCTGGTGGGAGTGTGTCCCCAGTGAACCAGGTCCGGCTGAGTCTTGCTGGCCTGGTTCTCTTGGCCCTGGTAGTGGTGTTGGCGGAGGCCTGCTACAGCCACAAGAGGTCCTTCCCCGGACTCAGATGAGAATGTTCCCCCACACCTGAGCATCATGAACAACACCTAAGATATTTGTGGCGTCTAAGGATGGTGTGGATTTGAGGGGTGGATGACCAGAGGAAAGAAGGCACTGGCTGTGTTGTCTACTGGATAATGGGGTGTGTCCATCTCCTGCAAATTCTGGCACAATGTCCCAACATCACAGTGAAATAATGCTGTACTAATGGGTTCTCTTGGAGGTCTGAAGAGCAAATGCCCAAAATGTGTCCACTGGTCTGCATGGCTTTTTTTTTTTTTAACTTATCTTTTATTCTTGGAAATAAGTCAGATGTTCCTTTCTTTTCCCCATGGACCCCATCCAACATGCACCCATGCCTGCCCCTCAGGCCTTCACTGAATTATAATCTGTGTCCTGGTTTTTGCATAGAAGTTCTTTGTTTCGTCTGGTCCTGATCCCTGATCCCCTTTGTCTGAGACTCATCAGTCTGTTACATGGTGCTATGTCTCTGGATCTATTTTTTTCATCAGCTTATTTTGTTCATTAGATTCTACATATGAATGAGGTCAATAAATAATTATCTTTCTCTGACTGGCTTGGTTCACTCACCATGAAAAATTAAAAATGGAACTTCCATTTGACCCAGCGGTCTCACTCCTAGGAATATATTCTAAGAAGCCTGATATACCAACCAGAAAGAATAAATTCACCCCTGTGCTCATAGCAGTGTTGTTTACAATAGCTAATATCTGGAAACAGCCCAAGTGCCCATCAATTGATAAGTAGATACAAAAGTTGTGGTGCATTTACACATGGAATACTATGCACATTTTTTTAAAAAGGAGGATCTATGCTATTCTAAATTAAATGTATTGGGGTGATATTGGTTAATAAGATTGTATAAGTTTCCAATGAACACTTTTATGATACAGAATCTACATATTGCATTGTATACTCCTCAACCATGAGGGCAGATGAAATACTGCCATTTGTAACAACATGGTTGGATATTGATAATAGTATGCTAAGCAAAATGAGTCAGTCAGGAAAAGCTAAGAACCATATAATTCTCTCATAGGGGGGATATGAAACTGAAACTCATAGACACAGACAACAGTATGGTTATTGGCAGAGGGAACGGAGTGGAGGGGTAGTAAAGGGGACCACCCAGCTGGTGTGGCTCGATGGTTGAGCATCAATCTATGAACCAGGATGTCATAGTTTAATTCCCTGTCAAGGCACATGCCAAGATTTCAAGCTCCATTCCTAGTGTGAGACATGCTGGAGGCAGTCCATCAATGATTCTCTCTAACCATTAATGTAACTTCTCCCTCTCACTCTGCCTTCCTCTCTGAAATCAATAAACATACATTGTTTTTCAAAATGGGTAGGGGACCAAATCGATGGTGACCGAAGAGGAATTGATTTCAGCTGCATATGGAGGCTCCCGCAAAAAAATGAGGAATAGAGCTATTGCCTGGCTGCTATGGCTCAGTTGGTTGAGCATCCTCTCAGACACTAAGAGGTCTGGTGTCTGGTTCAATTCAGGTCAGGGAGCATGCCTGGATTGCAGGCTTGATCCTCAGTAATGCAGAGAGGTGGGGGGGGAGGGCGCGGAGAGAGATGTGTTACAGGACCAAGCTGGTCAATGTTTCTCTCTCTCTTTCTCTCTCTCCTTCTATTCCTCCTTCTTCTTTTCTCTCTAAAATAAGTAAAACAGCCTTTCTGCTGGTGAATGCTGTGAAGTGAGCATCGTTGGAATCCCCCCTGTTGCAGGCATCATGTCTAAGTCTGAGTCTCCCAAAGAGCCGGAGCAGCTGAGGAAGCTCTTTATCGGAGGTTTGAGCTTTGAAACAACGGATGAGAGTCTGAGGAGCCATTTTTAGCAAAGGGGAACGCTCACGGACTGTGTGGTGATGAGAGATCCAAACACCAAGTGCTCCAGAGGCCTTGGGTTTGTCACCTATGCCACTGTGGAGGAGGTGGATGCAGCCATGAACGCAAGGCCACACAAGGTGGACGGGAGAGTTGTGGAACCAAAGAGGGCTGTGTCAAGAGAAGATTCTCAAAGACCTGGTGCTCACTTAACTGTGAAAAAGATTTTTGTCGGTGGTATTAAAGAAGACACTGAAGAACATCACTTAAGAGATTATTTTGAACAGTATGGGAAAATAGAAGTGATTGAAATCATGACTGACCGAGGCAGTGGCAAAAAGAGGGGCTTTGCTTTTGTAACCTTTGATGACCATGACTCTGTGGACAAGATTGTCATTCAGAAATACCATACTGTGAATGGCCACAACTGTGAAATAAGGAAAGCCCTATCTAAGCAAGAGATGGCTAGTGCTTCGTCCAGCCCAAGAGGTCGAAGTGGTTCTGGAAACTTCAGAGGTGGTCGTGGAGGTGGTTTTGGTGGAAATGACAACTTTGGTCGTGGAGGAAACTTCAGTGGTCGAGGTGGCTTTGGTGGCAGCCGTGGTGGTGGTGGATATGGTGGCAGTGGGGATGGCTATAATGGATTTGGTAATGATGGAAGCAATTTTGGAGGTGGTGGAAGCTACAATGATTTTGGCAATTACAACGATCAATCTTCAAATTTTGGGCCCATGAAAGGAGGAAACTTTGGAGGCAGAAGCTCTGGCCCTTATGGTGGTGGAGGGCAATACTTTGCCAAAACACAAAACCAAGGTGGTTATGGCAGTTCCAGCAGCAGCAGCAGTAGCTATGGCAGTAGCAGAAGGTTTTAATTACTGCCAGGAAACAAAGCTTAGCAGGAGAGGAGAGCCAGAGAAGTGACAGGGAAGCTACAAGTTACAACAGATGTGTGAACTCAGCCAAGCACAGTGGTGGCAGGGCCTACCTGCTACAAAGAAGACATGTGTTAGACAATACTCATGTGAATGGGCAAAAAAAAAACTCGAGAACTGTACTTGTGACTAATTGTATAACAGGTTATTTTAGTTTCTATTATGTGGAAAGTTTACACTTTACAGCATTCCAACCAAGGGTTTTAATGTAGATTTATTTTATTTTTTTTTTTGCATCCATGCTCTTGATTGCTAAATGTAATAGTCTGATCATGACGCTGAATAAATAAATGTGTCTTTTTTTTAATGTTCTGTGTAAAGTTAGTTTACTCTGAAGCCATCTTGGTAAATTACCCCAACAGTGTGAAGCTAGAATTCCTTCAGGGTGATGCCAGGTTCCATATGAAATTTACTCACAACCTGCTTGGGCACAGAAGCCGTTGTCTTCAGAAACTTTGGGGTAGTTGAATTGACAGTTACTGTGTTGTGACCTGGAGTTCATCATTAAAAGGGTCATCCAAGCAGAGTCGTGGAGTTCATTTGGTTATTAATGATTGTTGGCACATCCTATGCAATATATCTAAATTGAATTATGGTACCAGATAAAATTATAGATGGGTATGAAGCTTGTGTATCATCCATTATCATGTGTACTCAATAAATAATTTACTATCCTCTTGAAAAAAAATAAATAAAATAAGTAAAACATAGGTGAGAGAGAAAGGTGGTATAGATGATTCATAGATAGTTGGATGGTAGAGAAATATAATAAATTATATATAGATAATACATAGATAGTTACAGATAGATATCTACATAACACAAAGGTAGGTAGATGAAGGAGAGAAAGCTGGTATGAAAGATAGATGACTGATAGATGATAGATAATAGATAGATGATAGAGAAATAGGAAACAAAAATAGATGATAAATATAATAGATTAGAGATAGATACATATTAGTAACAGATAGAAATATATATGATAAAACATAGGTAGACAAAGAGACAGCAAAACACAAAGGCATATTTTGCCCCAAGTGTCAAAGAAAATCAATTCTTATCTAACCATTTTGAGTTGTCTCCTCTTCCTCTCAGTTGGAATATTCCATTATCTTCTTAATCCTGAGAAAACTCCAATTTCTCATCTATGATTATCTCACCTTAGACCCTCTACCCCCAGGCCATGCACCAATGGCACAGACACGGGGTCTCACTCCCTCAGCTAATTGAACCGGTTGTAGCAATTCTGGGGTTAAGCTTAGATGGATGTTCACTGAAAACCCACAACCACAGGGAAACCCTAGAAGCAGCAGGAGATATTTCTAAACCTGAAGGGCCAAGTGGGATTTATCATTGTCTACAGTGTCCCCAGGGTACGATGATCGAACACATGACCAAATAACTGGAAGCATTAACCCAATCCACCACAGTTCTTGTGAAGATTGTGGGCAACTTTCCCCATAGGATCTTGATAAAAAATGAAAACCCAGTAAAGGTCAGCTGTTCCATATCATCAGATTTGAGAGTGACACATGTGGGTGCAGAGAGAGGGAGATTTTAACTCTATGTTTTATGTTGATTGAGAAGAGAGGATGGCATAGCTACTCGATAAGGTTCAGCTGGGGAGATGATTTAAACACAAAGTCTCAATGCCAAGCCCAAGGGGCTAAATAGTTGAGCATTGACCTATGAACCAGAAGGTCATCGTTTGATTCCCAGTCAGAACACATGCCTGAGTTGTGGGCTAATAGCTTGCATGGTGCATGCAGGAGGCAGCCAATCAATGATTTCCTCTCATCATAGATGTTTCTACCTCTCTCTCCCTTCCCCTTCCCCTCTCTGAAATCAATAAAAACATATTTTTAATAAACAACAAAAGAGTGAAGAGAAGCCAGCACTCAAATAAACCTCTTTCCTTTATCACCAAAAATAAAAGAACCAAAGGCTGACAAAATCCAGTGTAATTACCTTGCTTAGGTTCATCATTTTCACCCATGGACAGAGTCAGTACTAACAGCGTGATGGGCACATGCACAGCAAACAGAGAACTAATCATTATGCCATTGCCTCACTAGTCGGGTCTGCTCTGGGCCACATGCACACGCTGTGAGTATAGCCTTGCAGAAAGACACAATTATTGACCCATTTTGTACCTGAATCGAAGGAAGCTCAGCATATAGTAGCAGGAGCCATGAGCTCACAGACTATTTCAGAGCTTATCTCAGACTGGGAACTACTTCTGTCTTGTTCTTCATCTGTGATCCCTCTTCCTGCTCACTTTATGCAGAAAGATTACATGCCATGAGGAATTGGGGACAGAAAATAGAGACCAAGCAGGGCTGATGGAGGTTTGAAGTTCAGATGACTAACATCATAATCTCAGCAGCTGCCTCTGCAAAAGAGGTTGTCAAATGCTTTCACTCTGGAGATAAGAACCAAGGCCCACCCACCACTTCCTGTTGCTTGGTGTGACTTTCAGAGAAGTCCCTTCCACATACGGGCAGCATCGCTGAGGATGACAAGCCAGAGAGGACCCAGAACCATGTCCATGGGTCTTCCCACTCTGCTCTATCTCGGTGAGTCTGGACAGAAGGGTCGGGGTGCAAACACAACCTACAGGAACAGGTGGAGGGTTCCATAAGGCTGGGCTGTTCTCCAATATGAATGGGCAAACAAAACATTCACAGACTCACAGACACGGAGAACAGACTAATGGTTACCAGAGGAGAGTGTATGGGGACAGAGTATAAGGGTGAAGGGGTTGAGAAGTACAGGTTGGGAGTTACAGAATACTCCTGGAGGCATAGAGTACAGCTTAGAGAACATAGCCAATAATATTATAACAACTATGTATGGTGCCAGGAGGGTACTGGCCATAGCAAGAAGAAGCGCTTTATTATGTGTATGATTATACAACCACTAGCTTATACACCAGAAAGTAATACAAGAGATATTGAATGTAAACTGTAATTGATAATATAAAAACTTTTTTAAAAAGCTGTTCTCGCCCAACATTTCCTTCCAGGGTTGTATGTAGCACTAAGGCTCAGAATGGTGAGTATCCTTTCAATGTCCAAGGATTGAGTAGAGTTTGGCCACATATCAGCTTTCTTGGTGGCTGGGAAGAAACTTGTGGCTGTAAAAGGGGAGGAAGAGGAAGAGGGCATGAGAAGCAGACACACCTATAAATTTATTACCGCTTCTTCTAGGAAATCTCCCCCCACCGGTTATCAGAGCTTATCCTGGACCCATGGTTCTACATAATACACCAGTGACTATCCGGTGCCAAGGGCCTGCAGATGCTGCAGCCTACAAGATATACAAACTGGAAGCAGTTCCGCCTTCGACCTTCAGAACATTACCGAAGATTGAGAAGACCAACACTTTATATATCCAAGAGATGAAACCAGACCAGACAGGACTGTACTGCTGTTTCTATCAGAGTGGAGAACACAAGTCACAGCTCAGTGACCCCCTGCGTTTAGTGATGACAGGTGAGTGGGACCCAGGCAGCAGGGCCAGTGGGGACCGCTATGCAGAGGGAGAACCAGGCTCTGAGATACAGAACAGGAAGCAGCAAAGTCTCTACCTCTAGGAAAGCCTCATGGATAATGTAGAGACACATTCCCTCAGGACGGAGATGGAGGAAATAGAAGCCAGAGCCCCATTAGCTCCTGGGAACAGAAAGGGACAGCACTTGGATGTCACTTTCCCTTTAAAAGCAAACTTCCTTCTTTCTCAAGATCTTATGACAAACCCTCACTCTCCAACATGAATGGCAAGGTGGTGGCTTCAGGAGACAATGTGAAGTTACAGTGTTTCTCCAGAATCAAGTTTGAAGCATTTATTCTCACCAAAGAAAAGGCACCTCAGTTCACCCGGACACAAAGCTCCACTGCCCAGGACAATGGACAGCAGACCACCTTCCACCTGGACTGTGTCACCTCCACACAGGCAGGGACCTACAGGTGCTACGGTGCCTTCAACAAAGACCCCGATGTGTGGTCTCACCCCAGCGACCCATTACAGCTTCAGGTCAGAGGTGAGGAACTGGTGCATCTCCATGTCCCCTTCCGGAGATGACTCTGTCCACGAAGGTAGTGATTGGATGAAAGAGAAGACTGTGGTTGGAAGCCCTTGGCTATACCATCTGCTTCCACAAAAGCCAAGAGCACCTCACCATGCAGGCCTCCTAGAAATAGCAAGGGGAAACACTTTTTGAAGCATATGATTATCTGTCCCATATGCTATACACCTGACAATAATACAAAGTGATAGTGAATGTAAACTATAATTGAAATTTTTTAAAAAAATTTTTTAAAGTGGGCTGTTCTCTCAGTTTCAGTTCTTACAAGGGTATTACTTGGATCACATGATCTCACACATCTAGAGGAAATAATGAACAACATAAATTGATGAACAAAAACAGATCCAGAGAAAGAGAAGCAGTCATCAGACTTTCAAACCTCAGAGGGAAAGTAGGGGAGGGTGGGGGTAAGGGGAAGAGATCAACCAAAGGACTTGGGTGCATCATATGGGCCTAGCCAGTGGCTATGGACAACAGGGGGCATATGTGAGGAGGGGTTTGGGATAGGAATGGGGGGATGAGGACAATTATGTGATACCATAATCAATAATTTAAATTAAAAAAAAGAGTGAGCTATTCTTACCCAATGGTTCCTTCCAGGCTTGAATCTATCACAGAGTACTCAGGCTCAGAAGGGTGAGGGTCGTTTTAATGTTCAAGGACTCAGTAGGATTTGAACAAATGTCAGCTCGTTTAGAGACTGGGAAGAGGAGTCTTGGCATTTAAACTCATGGCTGTAAAATGGGAGGAAGGGGAGAGTGACATGAGAAGCAAATACACCTGTAAATTTATTGCCTGATTTCCTAGGGTATTCCACCCACACACACCTGTTATCACAGCAAAGCCTGGATCCATGGTTTTCTATATGAGGAACCAGTGATGATTCTGTGCCAAGGGCTTCCAGACGCTGAAGCCCACAAGACTTATAAAGTGGAAGAACATGAACATAGGGACAGAAGGGAAATACCAATGACTGGGATGACTGATACTTTATATATCCAAGAGATTAAATCACACGGGCCAGAACTGTACCACTGTTCCTATAGGAGTGGAGGACATTGGTCCCAGCTCAGTGACCCCCTGCATCTACTGATGACGGTTGAGTGGGACCGAGGCAGCAGGGCCAGTAGGGTCCGCTTTGCAGAGGGGAGGACCAGGCTCTGGGATACGGAGCAGCAAAGCCTCTACCTTTAGGAAGGCATCAGGGATGATGCAGAGACACATTCCCTCAGAGCAGGACATGGAGGGGATAGAAACCAAAGCCACATCTTCTCCTGGAAACAGGAAGGGAAGTGGCCTCCCCTTTATCTGTAACTTCCTTCTTTCTCAGGAACTTATGACAAATCCATACTCTCTAGCATGAGTGGCACGGTGGTGGCTTCAGGACACAATGTGAGGTTACAGTGTTTCTCCACAATGAAGTTTGAAGCATTTATTCTCACCAAAGAAGATGCACCTCAGTTCACTCAGAGAAAAAGCTCCACAGCCCAGGACAATGGACATCAAACCACCTTCCACCTGGACCGTGTCACCTCCACAGAGGCAGGAACCTACAGGTGCTATGGTGCCCTAAGTGAAGACTCCAATGTGTGGTCTCATCCCAGCAATCCACTGCAGCTTGAGGTCAGAGGTGAGAAAGCCGGTCCATCCCTACATTCCCTTTTTAAGATGACACTGTTCGCTTAGAGCATTGACTGGTGGGAAGCTGTATCTATACCACCTGCTTCCACCAAAGCTATGAGGTCCTCAGCACTCACCCACCATGCAGGCCTCTGACACATGCCCAGGGCCTGGCAAAGCTGGCAGGTCATTGTGAGTCTGGGGAGAGAGACCCTGAGCAAAGATAAAGGAACCAGCCCATTTCCTCCTCATTTGCAGAAGCTGCTGACAATCCTGATCCCACAGAACCCAGCCATATCCTTGTTGAGTAACAGGTAGTCTTTTTTTTTTTTTTTTACTGTAAAGAAACCATTCATTGGGTGAATTACAGAGGTAGAATAAGTAAATCCTAGAAGAAGGGTATTAGGAAACACATTATGGAGGTAAAGCATGGGCCCTTTGAACTTGACAGTTAGGAAGAAATGGTAAGGTGAAGGAAGTAGGAGAGGAAAAGGGAGATGGAGAGGAAAGGGAATGACACAGGCGGACTGTCTGCATGAAGAGCAGCAAGTGGTAGTCTTTGCAGAAGGAGCAGGAAAGGTGAAGGAAGATGAGGTGCAAAGGGGACTAGGGAGAGAGAAGCTTTAGTGTCCACAGAGGACCAGGGAGGCCATTCTCCAACAGCTGAGTCTATAGTTTGCAGAGGGGGGTCCCAAAGAAGGACCCAGCAGACCTCCCAGGGAGAACACTGAAAACTCCCCACCCAGTCCCCATCCCTGCCTTTCATGACCCAGAATTCCTTTTGTAAATCACCAACGGGGCTCATAATGAAGTCAGGAAAGAAGGCACATATTGCTTATGGAGAAGGTGGCTGGGCTGCAATCTCCAAGTTCCATCAGACTGGAGACAGGAGCTCAGTAGGAGGGAATCTTCCTGCCAGGGCCTTAGGCTCCAAAACTGTGATCTCTATCCTTTCTCTCTCAGGACCTGCTGGTGGGAGAGTGTGCCATGTGAACCAGATCCGGCGGAGTCTTGCTGGCCTAGTTCTCTTGGCCCTGGTGGTGGTGTTGGCGGAGGCCTGCTACAGCCACAAGAGGTCCTTCTCCGGACTCAGATGAGAACCTTTCCCCCATACCTGAGTGTCATGGCAAACACTGAAGACACTTGTGGCGTTTAAGGACAGTGTGGAGTTGAGGGGTGGGTGACCAGAGGAAACCAGGCGCTGGGTGTGTTCGTCTACTGGATAATGGGGTGTGTTCATCTCCTGCAGAATCTGGCACAATGTCCCAACATCAAGGTGAATTAGCTCGGTACTAATGGGTTCTCCTGGAGGTCTGAAGAGCTAATACCTTAAATGTGTCACCTGGACAGCATGACTGATTTTTTTTTTAACTTAACTTTAATTGTTGGAAATAAGTCAGATGTTCCCCTCTTTTCCCCATGGACCCCATCCTAAATGCACCCATGCCCGCCCCTCAGGCCTTTACTGTATTATAATCTGTATCCATGGTTTTTGCATTTAAGTTCTTTGATTCATCTCTTTCTGATCCCTGAGACTCATCAGTCTTTTCCATGGTTCTATCTCTGGATCTATTTTGTTCATCAGCTTATTCTGTTCATTAGATTCGACATATGAATGAGGTCAATAAATAATTGTCTTTCTCTGACTGGCTTAGTTCACTCACCATGAAAAACAAAAACTGGAACTTCCATTTGACCCAGTGGTCTCACTCCTAGGAATATACCCTAAGAATCCCTGTATACCAACCAGTAAGAAAAAAGCACCCCTGTGCTCATAGCATTTTTTTTACAATAGCTAATATCTGGAAACAGCTCAAGTGCCCATCAATAGATAAGTAGATACAAAAGTTGTGGTGCATTTACACAATGGAATACCATACACATTTTAAAAAAGGAGGATCTATGCTATTTTAAATTAAATGTATTGAGGTGACATTGGTAAATAAAATTAAATAGGTTTCAAATGAATATGGCATAGTCCTCAACCATGGGGGCAGATAAAATACTGCTGTTTGTTACAACATGATTGGAACTGGGAATATTATGCTGAGCAAAATGAGTCAGTCAGGAAAAGCTAGGAACCATATAATTCTCTCATAGGTGGGAAATTAACTGAAACTCAGAGATACAAACAACAGTATCATTATTGCCAGAGGGAATGGAGTGGAAGGATAATAAATGGGACCACCCAACTGTTGTGGCTCAATGGTTGAGCATCAACTTATAAACCAGAATGTCATGGTTTGATACACTGTCAAGGCACATGCCTGGTTAGCAAGCTCCATCCCCAGTATGGGGTATGCAGGAAGCATCCCATCAATAATTCTCTATAACCATTAATGTAACTCTCTCTCTTTCTCTCACTCTGCCTTCCTCCCTGAAATCAATAAAAATACATCATTTTTTTAAATAGGTAAAGAGGACCTAATAGATGGTGACCTAAGAGGATTTGATTTTGGGTGCATATGGAGGCTCCCCAAAAGATGAAGAATAGAGTTATTGCCTGGCTGCTATGACTCAGTTGGTTGAGCATCCTCTCAGACACCAGATCTCTTAGTATCTGGTTCAATTCAGGTCACAGAGCATGCCTGGATTGCAGGCTTGATCCTCAGTAGTGCGGGGGAGAGCCGGTTTGCAGTACCGAGCTGCTCAATGTTTCTCACTTTTGATCTCTCTCTCTCTCCCTCTATTCCTCCTCCTTCTTTTCTCACTAAAATAAGTAAAACATATACCAGAGAGAACGGTATTATTGATGATTCATAGATAGATAGTTGGATGATAGAGAAATATAATAAATTATATATAGATAATGCATAGATAGTTACATATAGATATATAAATGACACAAAGAAAGGTAGATGAGGGAGAGAAAGCTAGTATGAATGATAGATAGATGACTGATAGAGAGATGGATATAGAGATAGATAACAAAAATAGATTATAGAAAAATATAATACATTTTAGATAGATACATATTAATAACAGATGGAAATATACATGATAAAACATAGGTAGACAAAAGATAAAGACACAGAGAAACAAAAGTCATATTTTGCCCCAAGTGTCAAAGAAAATCAATTCTTATCTAAGCATTTTGACTTGTCTCCTCCTCCTCTCTGTAGGAATTTTCCATTATCTTCTTAATCCTGAGAAAACTCCAATTTCTCATCTGTGATTGTTTCACCTTACCCCCTCTGCTCTATACTAAGGCACAAACACAGGGTCTCACTTCCTCAGCTAATTGAACCGGTTGTAGTGAATCTGGGGTTCAGTTTAGATGGATGTTCACTGAAACCCCACAACCACAGGGAAACCCTAGAAGCAGCAGGAGATATTTCTAAACCTGAAGAACCAGGAGGGATTAATCATTATCTACAGTGTCCTCAGGGTCTGATGATCGAACACATGACCAAATGAGTGGAAGCATTAACCCAATCCACCACAGTTCTTGTGAAGATTGTGGGCAACTTTCCCCACAGGATCTTGATAAAAAAAAAAAAAAATTAAAACCCAGTAAAGGTCAGCTATTCCATATCATCAGATTTGAGAGTGACTCATGTGAATGCAGAGAGAGGAAGATTTTAAATCTAAGTTTTATGTTGATTGAGAAGAGTGGATGGCATAGCTACTCAGTACGGGTCAGCCAGTGAGATGGTTTAAAAACAAAGAGGCAAGGCCCAGTCACAGGGCTAAAGAGTTAAGCATTGACCTATGAACCAGAAGGTCACGGTTCTATTACCAATCAGAACACATGCCTGGATTGTGGACTCGATCCCCTATGTGGGCCATGCAGGAGGCAGCCAATCAATGATTTCCTGTCATCATAGATGTTTCTACCTCTCTCTCCCCTCCCCTTCTCCTCTCTGAAATCAATAAAAACATATTTTTAATAAACAACAAAAGAATGAAGAGAAGCTGGCACTTGAATAAACCTCTTTCCTTTTATCAACAAAAATAAAAGAACCAAGGGCTGACAAAATCCAGTGTAATTACCTTGCTTAGGTTCATCATTTTCACCCATGGACAGAGTCAGTGCTATCAGCATGGTGGGCACATGCACAGCAAACAGAGAACTAATCATTATGTCATTGCCTCCCTAGTCAGGTATGCTCTGGGCCATATGCACACACTGTGAGTACAGATTTGCAAAAAGACACAATTATTGACCCAGTTTGTACCTGAATCAAAGGAAGCTCAGCATATAGTAGCAAGAGCCATGAGCTCACAGAGTATTTCAGAGCTGATCTCAGACTAGGAACTGCGTCTGTCCTGTTCTTCATCTGTGATCCCTCTTCCTGCTCACTTTATGCAGAAAGATTAAATGAAATGAGGAGTTGGGGACAGACAATAAGGACTGATCTGGGCTGATGGAGGTTTGAAGTTCAGATGACTAACATCATAATCTCAGATGCCTCTGCAAGGCTTTAGCAAAAGAGGTTGTAACATGCCTTCACTTGGAGATAAGAACCAAGGCCCTCCCACCACTTCCTGTTGCTTGGTGTGACTTTCAGAGAAGTCCCTTCCACATACGGGCAGCATCGCTGAGGACACCAGGCCAGAGAGGACCCAGAATCATGTGCCTGGTTCTTCCCACTCTGCTCTATCTCGGTCAGTGCGGACAGAAGGGTCGGGGTGCAAACACAGTGCTACAGGGGCAGGTCTGTGGTTCCATAAGGATGGGATGATCTCCAATATGAGTGAGCAAACAAAACAGACACAGACTCACAGACACAGAACAAATGAGGGTTGCCAGAGGAGAGTGTATGGGAACAGGGTGTAAGGGTGAAGGGATTGAGAAGTATAGATTGGGAGTTACAGAATACTCCTGGGAGCTTAGAGTACAGCTTAGAGATTACAGCCAATAATATTGTAATACCTACCTATGGTGCCAGGAGGGTACTGGACATAGCAAGAGGAAGCACTTTATAACGTAAATGATTATCTAACCACCAGGATGCATGCCTGAAAATAATATAAAATAAGAGTGTAAGTAAACTGTAATTGAAAATATTTTAAAAATTAAAAAGACTGAGCTGTTCTTACCCAACATTTCCTTCCAGGGTTGTATGTAGCCCAGAGCACTCAGGCTCAGAATGGTGAGTGTTTTTTCAATGTCTAAGGATTGAGTAGAGTTTGGCCAGATATCTTCTCTCTTGGGGGCTGGAAATAGGGGTCTTGGCATTTAAACTCATGGCTGTAAAAGGGGAGGAACAGGAGGGTGGCATGAGAAGCAGATACACCTGTAAAGTTATTACATTTTCTTCTAGGAAATCTCCTCACACCTGTTATCACAGCTCAGCCTGGATCCATCATTCCATATAAGGAACCAGTGACCATCCGGTGCCAAGGGCCTGCAGACGCTAAAGCCTATGAGATATATAAAGTGGAAGACCCTGAGACTAGGGCGGGGGGGAAATTACTGGTGAATGCGAAGACCAGAACTTTATATATCCCAGAGATGAAACCAGACCAGACAGGACTGTACCGCTGTTCCTATAAGAGAGGAGGACAGTGGTCCTCACTCAGTGAACCTCTGCGTTTAGTGATGACAGGTGAGTGGGACCCAGGCAGCAGGGCCAGGAGGGACCTCTTTGCAGAGGGAGAACCAGGCTCTGAGATACGGAGCAGGAAGCAACAAAGGCTCTGCCTCTAGGAAGGCCTCGGGGATGATGCAGAGACACATTCCCGTAGAGTGGAAATGGAGGGGATAGAAGCCAGAGCCACGTTTGTTCCAGGGAAAAGGGAAGCACAGCACAACTTCCTTTATTTGCAACTTCCTTCTTTCTCAGGAACTTATGACAAGCCCTCACTCTCCAGCATGAGTGGCACAGTGGTGGCTTCAGGACACAATGTGAGGTTACAGTGTTTCTCCAGAATCAAGTTTGATGAATTTATTCTCACCAAAGAATATGTACCTCAGTTCACCCGGAGACAAAGCTCCACTGCCCAGGACAATGGACAGCAGACCACTTTCCACCTGAATCCTGTCACCTCCACACAGGCAGGGACCTACAGGTGCTACGGTGCCTTCAACACAGACCCCAATGTGTGGTCTCACCCCAGTGACCCACTGAAGCTTGAGGTCAGAGGTGAGAAAGGCAGCCTTTCCCTTCTTCCCCTTCTGAAGATGACACTGTCCCCTTAGAGCAGTGACTGGAAGAAAGAGGTCAGAGGTGAGGATGCCCATCCATCCTTATGTTCCCTCCTGAAGTTGATGATGTCCACTTGGAGGGAATACTGGGTAAAGGAGGAGAGCAGCCTGGGGAGTTGTTATCAGCACTCTCATCTTAGACACCAAGCTATGAGGTCAACCTCACCCTTGTCCACCTTGCAGCCCCCTTATCACATGTGTAGGTCGTTGGGAGTCTGTGTAGAAAAAGCTTGAGAAGAACTAAAGTAATCACCCCCATTTTGTCTCTGTTTGCAGAAGCTCCTTTGGACTTCACAACCATGGAGCCCAAACATCCACAAGGTGAGTCACTTGGTTGTGTGGAGAACAGTCACACCTTCAGGGCCATGGAGGCCATGGAGGTCGTTGGGAGTCTGTGTAGGAGCAGCCTGAGAAGAACTAAAGTAAGCACCCCCATTTCATCTCTGTTTGCAGAACCTCCTTTCGACCCCACAACCAAGGAGCCCAAACATCCACAAGGTGAGTCACTAGGTTGTGTGGAAAACAGAAAGTATATGGAGTAGAAATCTCACTTACCAGAGACAGAGTCAGCTTTTTTTCTTCCCCTTAATTAATCCTCACTGAAGATGCTTTTTCCATTGATATTTAGGGGGAATAGAAGAGAGTGAAGGGAAGAGAGAGAGAGAGAGAGAGAGAGAGAGAGAGAGAGAGAGAGAGAGAGAGAAACATTGATATGAGAGACACATTGATTGGTTGCCTCTCACATATGCCCCAACAACCAGGGCCGGGGATGAAACCTGCAACTCAGGCACGTGCCCTTGACCGGATAGCAAACCCAAGACCCTTGCGATGTGCAGGCTCACACTCTAGCCATGGAGTAACACTGGCGAGGGCCAGAGTCAGCTTCTTAAGAGGACCTCTGATGGTTGGAGGAAGCAGGGAGTGCACAGGTGAAGGAGAAGTCTGTTTTCCATTGGGAGAGCAGAAGGCTAGATGGTGAGCCACACAAATAACATCTGTAGGTTCCACTGCTACCTTTCCTCATTGATCCATATGCCAGTATTTCCGAAAGTGTCTAGTATTCCTAGCCCTCCTCAGGGAGCTCGACTCCCAGAGGGCAGGCTGATACTCATTATGTCAGCCCCAAATAACTGAGATAATCAGACAACCTTTTTTTTCCCTGGAGGCTTCATCCTTGGCCTCACCAAGGACACTAAACCTGTGAGAGATATTTCTACAGTTCATTCAGGGTGTCCCCCTGCTACTCTTTTCCCTCCTCGGAGCCGCATTTTCTCCACATATAAGGAAACAAAAATTCTGTAAAGGATTAAGAAGGACTGTTGAGAGGCATGGATACATGGAACAGACTGACAGCATATGCCCAGGTTTCAGGCTCGATCCCCAGTGAGGGGCATGCAGGAGGCAGCCAGTCATTGATTCCCTCTCATCATTGATGTTTCTATCTCCCTCTCTGAAATCAATTTTTAAAATGTTTTAATCTATTGGGGTAAAAAAAATATGGCTTATTTCACTTAGCATAACAGCCTCCAGGTTCATTCGTGAGCAGCTCACTTCTTAATTCTTGAAGTGGAACGCTCTCATTCGCTTTGCTACCTTTACAATCTTTTTTAAGTTTTTATTAAATTTATTGGAATGACATTGGTTAATGAGTTTCAAATGTGCAATTCCATAGCACGTCATTTGTGCTCACCACCCAGACTCAAGCCTTCTTCCGTCACCAAGTGTTTGACCCTTCTTGCTCCTCTCCTACCTCTCCCCACTACCCTGCCCCTCTAGTAACTAAACTTCTATTGACTGTGTCTGTGAGTTTTTATGAGTTTTTGTTTGTATTGTTTGCTTGGCTGCTTTCAGTTTTACATCCCACATAGGAATGCAATCATTCTTAACTTTTTTGACTGACTTATCCTGTTTAGCACGACATTCACACTCTTGATTTATCCTGGTTGGCTCATGGAAGCTGGGGGGAGGGTTATATAGTTTTGTTGATTTCAGAGAGGAAGGGAGAGAAAGATAGAAACATCAGTGATGAGACTCATTGATTGGCTGCCTCCTGTACGCCTCTCCTGGGGATTGAGCCCAAAACCCGGGCATACGCCCTAAGTGGGAATGGAACCATAACCACCTGGTTCAAAGATCAGTGCTCAACCACTGAGTCACACCAGCCATGCTGGATTCATTTTTTTAAATATATTTTTATTGATTTCAGAGAGGAAGGGAGAGGGAGAAAAAGAAAAACATCAATGATGAGAGAGGATCATTGATTGGCTGCCTCCTTCACTCCCCCTACCGAGGATCAAGCCCACAACCTGGGCATGTGCCCTTGACCAGAATCAAACCTGGGACCCTTCAGTCCGAAGGCCAATGCTCTTATCCACTGAGCCAAACCAGCCAGGGCAGGCTGGATCCATTTTTAAGTTGTTCTGTTTATATTAGGGTTCCCGGGGGTCAACCATTCGGGACTGTGCTGGGGCATGGAGGGGCATGGAGGGGCACCCGGCCCCAGTGCCCTCCACGAAGGTACTTTAGGAAGGGCAGCCGCTCCAACACTGTCTCCTCCTTTGCAGCCACGGACCACAACCAGACCCAGGACCACCACGGTATTCTGATCGGCTTCCCAGTGGCCATCATCCTCTTGCTCCTCCTCTCCCTCCTCCTTTTCCTCATCCTCCACCACCGCCATCGCAAAGCCAAAAACAGTAGGTCCTTCAGCGAGGGAGGGAAGCCTGAGCAGAGGCCCCTGTGGGGCAAATCCTACATGGAAATGAGGGGAGGCATCTTCTGGGGGTGGGAAGGGGGGTGAGGGAGCCAGAGGCATGAAGGTGGGGGCTGGTTTGCTGGCTCTAGCTGCGATGGTGATAACTCTCTCTTTTTTTACTTATTGATTTTGAGAGAGAGATTGATTTGTTGTTCCACCTTGTTGTTGTTGTTGTTGTTGTTAATCCTCAACTGAGGATATTTTTTCCCTTGATTTTTTTATACAGAAAGTGGAAGTAAAAAGGAGAGACAGAGAGAGAGAGAAAAACATCTATGTGAGAGGGACACATCGATTGGTTGCCTCCCCCATGTGCCCCTGCCTGGGAATCGAGCCTGCAACCGAGGTTCGTGTCCTTGACAAGAAATGAACCTGCAGTTGAACCAGGGGCCAATGCTCTAGCCACTGAGAAAAACTGGTTAGGGCTGTTCCACTCATGTATGCATTCATTGGTTGCTTCTTGTATGTGACCTGACTGGGGATTGAACCGTGACCTCCTGGTTTATGGGTCAAGGCTCAACCACTGAGCCACACCAGTGGGGCTAAAATCAATTTAAAAAAAAAAACAAAAAAAAACATTTCCTCGCCCGGATGGTGTGGCTCAGTGGATTCCCGGTCAGGCCACATACTCAGATTGCAAGCTCGATCCCCAGTGTGGGGAGTGCAGGAGTCAGCCAATTGATGATTCTCTCTCCTATCTCTCCCATTATCTCTGAAATCAAGAAAAATATGTTTAAATATATATTATTAATTTTTTTACAGAGAGGAAAGGAGAGGGATAGAGAGCTAGAAACATCGATGAGAGAGAGACATCAATCAGCTGCCTCCAGCACACCCCCTACTGGGGATGTGCCCACAACCAAGGTACTTGCCCTTGACCGGAATCGAACCTGGGACCCTTGAGTCCGCAGGCTGATGCTCTATCCACTGAGCCAAACCAGTTCAGGCTAAAAATATAGATTAAAAAAAAAATGTCCTCAGGTGAGGATTTAAAAAAAAAGGTTTTTAAATGAAATATTTCTAGTAGGACATGATCTACTCATCTAGGGGAAATGGTGAACAACATAGACTGAGGAACAAGAACAGACCCAGAGAGAAGGAGCCATGGGTCAGACTGTTGGACCTCAGAGGGAGGGTGGGGATAAAAGGGAGAGATCAACCAAAGAACTTGTGTGCACACATAGGAGCCTAACCAGTGGTCAAGGACAATAGGGGAGTGGGGGCATGAATGGGGGGGTGGGGGATTGGAATGGAGGGATATGGACAAATATGTGATACCTTAATCAATAAAGAAATTAATTAAAAAAGAAAGAAAGAAAGAAAGAAAGAAAGAAAGAAAGAAAGAAAGGAAGGAAGGAAGAAAGAAAGAAAGGAAGATGCAGCCCTAACAATGTCCTCCTCCCTCCAGATGCCACCGAGACAAAGAGACAGCAACAACAGGCAGCAGAACCCATGAACAGACTGGTAAAAGTTTCCTCCTCTACTCTTTGCCCCCACCTCCCCAACAATTCCTCTGGACCCCAATATCACACCATATCATAGTCTCCCTTCCTCCCTCAGGCCTCTGAAGCTAGAGACCCACAGGACGTCACCTATATCCAAGTGGCCTTCAATGCCCCCACCCCTGGGACAGCTTCAGCCCCCTCCTTGCTGCCCGGGCCGACCCAGGCCAGCGAGTATGCCACAGTCGCCCGGCGATGAGCCATGCTCCGGACACTAGGACTCAGAGCTGCTGGTTGGAAGGTCCCTCCTCTGGCGTTGTTGCTTCTAAATCTGAGGCTGTCAGCTGGACTGAGGGAACCCATCCGCGTTACCCGAAAAAAAGAAGGCCCTGGCGCCCCTGAATCTAGAGATGATCACCCAGTCAGTTCCAGAACCTCCACTTGTAATTGCCCAGCAATGCCTGGGGCCCTCCCAGGTGATTGGGACAATGGCAGAGTACTGTGTGTATGTTCTCATGGATTTAAAAAATATATACTTATATCGTCTTGGGTGCCAGGTTTTCTGTTACAGCCTAGAGATGCACAGAAAAGATCCCAAAACCATTCCTCTGTTCAAAAATGTGTGGTCTAGCCCTGGTGGGGAGGCTCAGGGGTGGGAATGTATACCAAAAGGTTGCAGGTTCGATTCCCATTCAGGGCACATACCTAGGTTGTGGGGTCAATCCCCGGTCGGGGTGAGTACAGGAGACAACAGATCAATGTTTCTCTCCCACATTAATGTTTTTCTCTCTCTTTCTCCTCCTCTCTTCCTCTCCCTATAAAATGTGTATATATTCAAAAACAAGTATTGACTTAGAGAGAAGAGAGAGAAAGAGAGAGAGAGAGAGAGAGAGAGAGAGAGAGAGAGAGAGAGAGAGACCAATTTGTTGTTCCACTTATGTAGGCACTTATTGGTTAACTAGAGGCCCAGTGCATGAAATTTGTGCACTGGGGGCGGGGAGGGAGGCGTCTATCAGCCTAGCCTGCACCCTCTTCAATCCAGGACATTCCTCTCATAATCTGGGACCACTGGCTCCTAACCACTCACCTTCCTGCCTACCTGATCGCCCATAACCACTCTGCCTGCCTGCCTGATCACCCCTAACCGCCTCTGCCTCAGCCACACCACCATGGTTTTGTCCAGAAGATGTCCTGTCTATCTGGTCTAATTAGCATATTACCCTTTTATTAGTATAGATTCTTGTATGTGCCCTGCGAGGGATGGAACCCACAACCTTGGTGTATCCGGATGATGCTCTAACTGACTGAGCTCCCCAGCCAGGGCCATAATTAAAGTTTTGTTGGAATATAACCACTCCTGTTTACTTGCGTGTTATGTATAATGGCAGAGTTTAAGTGTTGTAAAAGCAGAGAGCTGGAGGGGGGTGGTTAAAGATTGATCCTATGGCTTCTTCACACAGCTGAGGCCATCCATCAGAAAACAGTGTAATTTATAAAACCCCTAGTTCTAATACAGACAGCCAAGAGACAACAACTTTCCCTAGCCAGATTGGCTTAGTGAATAGAGCTATGGCCTGCAGACCAAAGGGTTTCAAGTTTGATTCCAGTCAAGGGCACCTGCCCAGGTTGCAGGCTCCATCCCCAATGTGGGGGTGTTCAGGAGACATCTGATCAATGATTCTCTCTCATCATTGATGTTTCTCTCTCTTTATCCCTCTCCCTTCCACTCCAAAAAACATATGTTTAATTAACAAATGAAATAACAACCACCCTGAATAACCAACGGAAGACCAGTTGAGGCAGAGTCTTAGAACCAAGGATTTACAGAAGAGGCCACCTAGAGACAGGTAGGAAGGTCAGGCATGCGAAAAGGTCTGAGCCCGGCTCCAAAAATTTTAAAATAAAAAAATAAATTCAGCCGAAACCGGTTTGGCTCAATGGATAGAGCGTCGGCTTGGGGACTGAAAGGTCCCGGGTTCAATCCTGGTCAAGGGCATGTACCTTGGTTGCGGGCATATCCCCAGTAGGGGCTGTGCAAGAGGCAGCTGATCGATGACTCTCTCTCATCGATGTTTCTAACTCTCTGACTCTCTCCCTTCCTCTCTGTACAAAATCAATAAAATATATTTTTTAAAAAAATTAATTCATTAAATGCGAGAACAAGAAAAGAAAGGGGGAGGGAGGGCTGGGATGAAGGCAGAATATTGAATGGAGCAGCGATGCCTCTGAATGGTGTCTGAGACAGATCTCACCAGAGGCCACAGTGGAGATGGGACTGCAAGGAGCCTGAGGGGAGGGGAAACCATTTGCAGGCTCGTGAAAGACGCCATCTCAGAGAAGGTCAGGTCTGAGCTCCAGTGAGGTCGTGGGCGTGGAAGTAAAGAGCAGATGTTAGAGCTACCCAAAGGCTGCAGCAGCTGACCCGCCTCTGTGGTTGAATTAGAGGAAGAAGTTGTGACTCTCCCTTCTGGTAATATGCCCCCACCTTCTCCTTCCCCTTTTCTTCCTCCTTGCAAGCTACTCTTTTTTTTAATACATTTTGATTTTTTTCAGAGAGGGTGGGAGAAAGATACAGAGTTAGAAACATCAATGAGAGAAACATTAACCAGCTGCCTCCTGCACACCCACTACTGGGGATGTGCCCGCAACCAAGGTACATTCCCTTGATCGGAATCAAACTTGGGACCTTTCAGTCCACAGAACAATGCTCTATCCACTGAGCCAAACCGGTTTTGGCTTTGCAAGCTACTTTTACCCTTCCCTCTCCTAAGCTCCTGGGGCCCCTTCTTTTGCCTCTATCACATGTTTCCTGAGCCCATTTCTTCTCCCACTCACTTCTCCTATCTCTGTGACTTTTTAAACTACATTTGTTTAAAAAAAAAAAAAAAAAAAAAAAAGTAAGAAGTTGGCCATTGTGCAGAATTTCTGGGAAGCAGTTTGTGACATGTGTCCAAATATAAGATGTGATTCACATTCAAGTCGACAAACCCATTTGGGGAACTTGACCGCAAAGGATGGTTGCACAAAGTGGAAGTCTCAGTTCAGTATTCTTTACTTTCTTTTCTTTTTTAGGACAGTATTCCTTAAATAGCCACATTCCTTAAATAGCCATATTCCTTAAAAAACACACATGCACACACACAAATAGTCACACAAACCAAAAAAAAAATTATATATATAATGATCATTGCCTAACTATTCCCCTGCCGGCATGACTGCCCTCCCCTGCTGGCCTGTTCACCCCTAACTGCCCTCTCCTACCTGCCTGGTCACCCTCAACTGCCCTCCCTACAGGCCTGGTTACCCCCAACTGCCCTCCCCTGCTGGCCTGGTTGCCCCAACTATTCTTTCCTGCAGGCCTGGTAATCTCTAACTGTCCTCTCCTACAGGCCTGATCGCCCCCAACTGCCCTCCCCTGCTGGTCTGATCGCCCACAACTTCCCTCCCTTGCTGGCCATCTTGTGTCCACATGGGGGTGGCCATATTTGACCACATGAGGCAGCCATCTTGTATGTTGGAGTGATGGTCAATTTGCCTATTACCTCTTTATTATATAGGATAATGGCCCTGGCTGGTGTGTTCAGTGGTTAGAGTATCAACCCATGCACTGAATGGTCATGGGTTCCATTCCCAGTCAAGGGCAAGTACCTGGGTTGCACATTTGATCCCCAGCCCCAGTCAGGGGCAGAGCAGGAGGCAAGTGATCCAAGTGTCTCTCTCACATCTCTCTCTCTCTCTCTCTCTCTCTCTCTCTCTCTCTCTCTCTTTCCCTCCCTTTCACCCTCTCTAAAAATCAATGGGAAATATCCTCAAATGAGGATTTTAAAAAAGGAAATACAAACTTTGAACACTGGACATGCCATCTCAATTTCCCTGTAAAACATGCTATGGTAAGGAATATTTTACTTAAGTAAAATAAATACTCTCAAGTAAAAAGATTACTCTCAAGAGCAAATATTCTCACCTATGAGCCATGCAGCGATTTCTTTTAACAGAGAAGTGTTTTCCCAGACTCCCGGTATGGACCTATGTTGCTCTCCAGTCCTTGAGTGTAAGGTGGTCAACCAGGTGACCCTCATATATCCATTACACAGATGGCATGTATTCTAACCAGTGTGATGTGTCTCAGAAATTGAAGATGCCTGCGTTTCTGAAACACTGCTTTGAAAATGGAGCTGTTGACTATTTCACTTCAAATTCCAGTTTTGGACCTGGAGAGTATTGTGCTAAGTGAAATAAGCCAGTCAGAAGAAGACAAATACCATACAATCCCACTCATATGTGGAATTTCATGAACAAAATAAACAAACAAACAACATAGAAATAGACTCATAGATACAGAGAACAGAAATGTGACTTATTTAAATGTGACTTATCTAAATAAGTCACATTTCTGTTCTCTGTACCTATGAGTCTATTTCTATGTTGTTTGTTTGTTTATTTTGTTCATGAAATTCCACATATGAGTGGGATTGTATGGTATTTGACTTCCAGTGTCTTCTATGAGTCTTCCAGTGTGTGGAGTATAGGCCAGATCTTGAAGGTTGTATGACAAAAAAGTTTAATGTAAAATAAATGTACTTTCAAAAAAAAAAATATATATATATATATATATATACATATCCTGGACAGGTAGCTCAGTTGGTTAAAGCATCCTCCTCACACACTAAGGTTGCAGGTTCAATCCCTAACATACAAGAATCAACCAATGAATGCAGCATAAGTGGGATAATAAATCACCTCTCTCTCTCTCTCTCTCTCTCTCTCTCTCTCTCTCTCTCTCTCTCTCTCTCTCTCTCTCTCCCTTCAATTTTTAAAAATATCTGTATGACAACAGGAAGCAGCTAAATCACAGCTGAAGGTCCCAAGCCCTGGTTCTCAAGCTTGGCCCCAATTGCCATCACCTGGGACTCTTTAAGAGAGCCCCTACATCCGGGCAGCCCCCACCGACCTACACAGCAGACTCTCTGGGCCTCGGTACTTGAAAGCGATGCTCGAGGCAGGTGAGTTTAACAAGGTGGAGAACCCGGTGGGGAATGGAAGTTCGAATTAGAGAATGGATTTCCACCTATCAAGTAATCACGCTGGAGGCGGGAAGTTCTCGGCAGCGGGCCAATCACAGAGCTTGGGTGGAAAGAAACCCTTCTTATAGGCGGGTTTCCAAGCCTCAGGTGTCTTTGGTCAGAGCATGGGTCCGGGTGCTGGCGAGGGCGCGGGCAAGGTGAGTAGCATCTTGGCTTCTTTACTCCATGAGTCTCTGCCTTCATTCAGCTGTTATGTCTACAATAAAAATGCCTCCCCTCCTTTCTTTTTAATGTTAAACCTTTGAAATTTCAAGTCGTATTTCTCTCTGACCATGACTCCTATAACTGAATAGTGAGGGGAGGAGGGGGGGCGTTCCCTCTCTTGCTGAAGCTCAGTTTCCTAAGATCACTGGATACAAATGTAAGTTGGATTAAGTTGGGAACATCATAAAACTAACCTGTTTTGTGTGCAAAGCGTGCTGTTTGCAATGAACGTTTTAAGGGTAAAAGACACCCATGGTCAACGTTGAGGCTAATGTGTGGCCCTGGGAAGCCAGGTCCAAACTCCCATTTTCCCTGAAGCCGGTATCGAATCTCTGATTTCACTCTTCTTAGCCAAGTTCTAGAAATAAAAGTATAACTTTGGTTCATAGGCTGATGCTCAACCACTGAGGCACGCCAGCTGGGCACATGCAGATATTTTTTTAAATTGACTTGAGAGGCGGGGGGGGGTGGGGGGAGAGAGAGAGAGAGAGAGAGAGAGAGAGAGGTGGATTTGTCCTTCCATTTATTTTAAGCCCATACCTCCACGCCAAGACACCTCATGCATGTTTCTGCCCTTCACAGTCTAGCTTCTTGCCCTACCATTCCCCTGAAATTGCTCTTCTTAAGACCTTGTCTGCTAAACACAAGAGTTGGGGTCCTTTCTCTGACGGGCCTCCATCAGGCAGCTGAATCGTTGGCCTAGGTTCCAGTGGTCCGCAAACCCATTAGTCAACGGAGCCAAATATCAATAGGACAACGATTGAAATTTCTTTTGAGAGCCCAATTTTTTAAACTTGTTCTAACGCCACTTCTTCAAAATAGACTCGCCCAGGCCATGGTATTTTGTGGAAGAGCCACACTCAAGGGGCCAACGAGCCGCGTGTGGCTTGAGAGCCCCAGTTTGCCGACCACTGTTCTAGAAAATATGCCCTCTTACAGATAAAACACAGTCTAAAGACGAGAAGGTCAAGACCAGTCCTAAGAATCTCCCGTTAACATTTCTTTTGTTGGTTAACATTTTTAAAATCACTCTGACATTCACTATTACTTTATATTCGCTTTAGGTGTAGAGCACAGTGGGTAGGCATCTATAGAACTCATTATGTGAATTCCCCGATAAGTCTAGTACCCATTTTGGCGCCACACATGGCCGCTAAATATTATCGACTCTACTCCTTAGGCTGTGATTTACATCCCTGTGACGATTTTGTAACTACCAAATTGTACCTGTTCGTCCCTTCTTCCTTGTCCCCCAGTCCCCCAACCCTCCTCCCCTCTGGCCACCCTCACTCGGTCTGTTCCCTGTATCTGTGAATCCATTCCTGTTTTTTTTTTCTTTGTTTATTTTGTTCTTCTGATTTCACGGTTATATCTCAATGTAAATATACAACCATTGAACACATGGGTGTAGACACACTCCTTGGGTGCAAGATATGGTTCGTTGCTGTGATTGTGGACCCTTGCAGGTGTGACTTTTCTCTTCCCGCTGTAGCTACTCGACGCCGGTGGCCTAACTATCCACGGCCTCAAAGGCCCACCAGGTTCTGACCCATTTCATTCCATCGGCTCGTCTCCCAGCCTTCACAGGAGACTTTATTCTGGATTTAACCAGTTGGTGCTTTTCTTCTGAAATGCCCTTGTTTTTGCAGCTGATGCCCGGATGGGGGTTCGGGGGGCCGGGGTTCGGGGGGCCGGGGTTCGGGGGGCCGGGGTTCGGGGGGCCGGGGTTCGGGGGGCCGGGGTTCGGGGGGCCGGGGTTCGGGGGGCCGGTTGTCTATGGGAGTCAATTCCTGAGATCACAGCACCTGAAGGAAGGCTGGTCTGATTCAAGTGTTTGCTTCCACAGGCCACAGCTGGCAGAGAAAGACAGTCATTCATCTCTCTAAATCTCCTTTCCCTGTGTTTTATTTTTTTTCCATTAATTTCTTTATTGATTAAGGTACCACATATTTGTCCTCAACCCTCCATTCCAATCTCCCACCCACCTCCATGCATGCCCCCACCCCCCTATTGTCCTTGACCTCTGTTAAGGCTCATAAGTGTGCACACAAGTCCTTTGGTTGATCTCTCCCTTTTATCCCCACCCTCTCTCTGAGGTCCGAAAGTCTGACCCATGACTCCTTGGATCTGGGTCTGTTCTTGTTCATCTGTCTATGTTGTTCACCATTTCCCCCAGATGAGTGAAATCATGTCCTGCTGGAGATATACTTATAAGAATTGAAAATGAGAATGCAATCATGGTTATGCTGAGAGGCAGATGAATTAATCTGCAGTGCCATTCCCTGTTTTAAAAGGATCATCCTTACATGTGATCTCATTCAAGCCTTTCAATGAGGGCTAAATTAGATGGGTAACACCTGATTTGCATACAAATGGCATTAGGAATGGGGTAGTTGCCATGTTGGTTTTTTATTATTATTATTATTATTGACACTATTAAAGTCCCCCATTACCGAAACCGGTTTGGCTCAGTGGATAGAGTATCGGTCTGTGGACTGAAGGGTCCCGGGTTCGATTCCAGTCAAGGACATGTACGTTGGTTGCGGGCACATCCCCAGTAGGGGGTGTGCAAGAGGCAGGTGATCAAAGATTCTCTCATCGATGTTTCTGACTCTCTATCCCTCTCTCTTCCTCTCTGTAAAAAAATCAATAAGTATATATATATATATTTTTTTTTTAAAAAAAAAAAAAAAGGTCCCCCATATTCCCATCCTTTGCCCACCTCCATCCAGTCTGTCACCCCCTCTGGCCACCACCACCCTTGTCTGTGTCTATGGGTTATGCACAGATGTCCTTTGGGTAATCCCTTCACCTCCTTTTGTCCAGCCCCTCCCATTACCCTTCCCTCCTCCAGCTGTCTGTCCCCTGCATCCAGGCCTCTGCTTCTATTTTGTGCATCGGTTCATTTTGTTCATTAGAGTCCACATGTAAGTGAGATCATGTGGTATTTGTCTAATCTCCTGGTCTATCCATGATGTTGCAAAAGGTAAGATTTCCTTCTTTTTTTAAAAAATGCATTTTTATTTATTTCAGAGAGGAAAGGAGAGGGAGAGAGAGAAACATCAGTGATAGGAGAGAATCATGGATGGGTTGCCTCCTGCATGCCCCACACTGAGGAATGAGCCGCAACCTGTGCCCTTGACCTGACTGGGAATCGAACCGTGACCTTCTGGTTCATAGGTCTTTTGCTCAACCACTGAGACACACTGGCCAGGAAGGATTTCCTTCTTTACAGCCACATAATACTCCATTGTGTAAATGTACCGCCACTTTTTATTTTGCCTTTTATTTATTCATTTTTAGCTTATTGTTGACAGTATTACAGATGTCCCCCGTTTTCCACTGCTTTGCCTCTCTGCACCCACCCCTGCCCCACCCCAGGCCTTCCCCCACACTATTGTTGTGTCCACAGGCTATGCCTAGATGCATATGTGTTCTTTGGTTAGCCCTGCTCCTCCCCTTCATCCTCCATCCTCCTCCTCTGAGGTCTGTCCATCTGTTCCATACTTCCATGTCTCTGGACCTATCTTGTTGGTAAGTCTATTTTGTTGCTTAACCTCCATGTATAAGTGAGATCATGCGATCGTGGTCTCTCTCTGACTGGCTTATTTCACTTAGCACACTACTCTGCAGGCCCCTCCTCATCCACGCTGTCGTGAAAGATAAGGGTTCCCTTCTTTCTCGTGGCCGCATAGCTGTCCACGGCCAAAAGCTCCACTCTCCCACACAGGACAAGATGGAATTCAACCTGCGGCCTCTCCTGGAGCAGCTGGAGCAGGAGGAGCTGAGCAAGTTCAAGTCTCTGCTAAGGACCCTTCCCCCACAGGATGGACTGCAGCACGTCTCCCAGGCGGAGGTGGACAAGGCCAGCGGGCGGCAGCTGGCGGAGATCCTCACCACCTGCTGCCCCATCTTCTGGGTGGAGATGGTGACCATCCAGGTCTTCGACAAGATGAACCGGACGGATCTGTCCAAGAGAGCCAAGGACGAGCTCAGAGGTGAGCCGGTGGGAGGCCGCCCGGTTTCCCGGGGGGGAGGGGGTGTCCAGGGTTTGAGAAACACAGAGATAACAGGGAACCTCGGAGGTGCCACCTGGGCTCAACACACAGTGTCATTCTTATATCCTCACCACTTATATCCTAGCTATTTCTTTTTTTAAAAAATATATTTATTTTTTATTAATTTCTTTATTGATTAAGGTAATTACATATTTGTCCTCAACCCCTCATTCCAACCCCCCACCCCCCACACTCATGCCTCTACCCCCCTATTGTCCTCGACCACTGGTTAGGCTCACATGTGTGCACATAAGTCTTTTGGTTGATCTCTCCCTTTTATCCCCACCCTCCCTCTGGAGGTCCAACAGTCTGATCCATGGCTCCTTATCTCTGGGTCTGTTCTTGTTCATCCTTCTATTGTTCTTATATCCTCTCCTCTTATATCCTAGCTATTTCTCTTTTTTTAATATATTTTATTGATTTTTTTTTTTTTACAGAGAGGAAGGGAGAGGAATAGAGAGCTAGAAACATCAATGAGAGAGAAACATCGACCAGCTGCCTCCTGCACACCCCCTACTGGGGATGTGCCCACAACCGAGGTACATGTCCTTGACCAGAATCGAACCCAGGACTCTTCAGTCCACAGACCGACGCTCTATCCACTGAGCCACACCGGTTTCGGCTCTGTTTTGTTTTTAATTCCTACTTACTAGTATAATGTTTTCTTCCCCATGTAGTAGGTCTATAAACATCCTTATACACATTCATACATTGCAACCCCTATGGTGCTTTAGGTCAGCAGCACTGGGGTCTGGGTGTCTCTCTTGGGGGAAAGAAAGGGACGTTCTGTGCCCTGTGGGATAGTTAGCAGCACCCCTGGTACCTGGGCGCTGGCATCCCAACACCTCTAACCCTTACATGCTTGCAGCACACTGCCCCCTTCCCCTAACCCCCCCCCCCCGCTGGTGACAACCAAACATGTCTACACATGTGGCCAAGTGTCCCCTGAGTGGAGAGCCATGTTTTATGTCACAGGGTTCCCCACTCTCACTGTTCTTGGCAATCTCCTGGGGAGCTTGAAATATACTGACATCTGGCACCAATCGCTGGAGACACCCATGTCACTCACTGATCTACGGCTCCCCCTAGGCATGTAGTTCCTTTTTTATTATTACAATTTGACATTCCATATTATTTCGTATTAGATTCAGGTGGACAGCATAGTGGGTAGACATCCGCATACCTTTTTAATATTTTTTAATTTATTTTTTACAGAGAGGAAGGGAGAGGGGAGAGAGAAACATCGACCAGCTGCCTCCTGCACACCCCGCACCGGGGATGCGCCCACAACCAAGGTACATGCCCTTGACCAGAATCAAACCTGGGACCCTTCAATCCTCAGGCCGACGCTCTATCCATTGAGCCAAACTGGTCTTGGCGACATCCACATACCTTACCAAATGATTCCCGCAATAACTGTAGTCCTGATCAGACACTGTACATAGTTATTACAACTCTGGATTGTTTGGGATTTTTTTAATTTATCTTTATTGTTGAAAGTATTACAGATGTCCCCTCTTCTTCCCCCATCGACTCCCTCTACCCCACTCCCCCTTCCTCTCCAGGCCTTCATGGCAATACTCTCTGTGTCGGTGGGTGGTGCATATGTGCCTATAAGTTCTCTGGTTAATCTCTCCTGCGTCCCGCCCTTCCAAAACTGTTGACTACACTGAGTGGCCAGATGATGATGATCTCTGAATGAATAATAATCTGACCACTCCGTGTGTATTCTATAGAATAAAAGGCTAATATGCAGCCAAAACCGATTTGGCTCAGTGGATGGAGCATCGGTCTGTGGACTTTTCAGTCCCAGGTTCAATTCCGGTCAAGGGCATGTACCTTGGTTTCGGGCACATCCCCATGGTGGGGGGGGTTGCAGGAGGCAGCTGGTCAATGATTCTCATCGACGTTTCTAGCTCTCTATTCCTCTCCCTTCCTCTCTGTGGAAAATCAATAAAATGTATTTTTTTAAAAGGCTAATATGCAAATGATCCCCTCAACCAGGAGTTAGACCAGCAAGCAGGCTGGCCAACTACTCATGTCCTCTCTCCCTGACCAGGCTGGAAGGACCACCCATGCATGAATTCATGCACCGAGCCTCTAATTATATACAAATACACTGAGTAGCCAGATTATTATGCGCTCAGAGATCATCATCTGGCCACTTAGTGTATATTCCCTATGCTGTACTTTACATCCCATGACTATTCTGTGACTTCAATCTGCACTTTTTAAAATATATTCTTATTGATTTCAGAGAAGGAGAGGAAGAGGGAGTGAGAGAGAGACATCAGTGATGAGAGAGAACCAGTAATCAGCTGCCCTTGCATGCCCCCTGCTGGGGACCGAGCCCACAACCCAAGCATGTGCCCTGACTCTGACCTGGAATCGAACTGTGGCCTTCTGGTTCATAGGACAAGGCTCAACCACTGAGCCACATGGGTTGGGCCCAATTTGGGCATGTGAATCCCTTCCCCTTTTTCACTCAGCAACCCAAGCCCCTCCCATCTGACAACCACCAGTCTTTATCTCTGAGTCTTTATCTTTGGTTGGTTGGTTGATGGGTTGGTTTTGTTCTTTAGATTCTACAGATGCCTGAGACCCTGTGGTCTTTCTCTGCCTGGCTCATTTCACTGAGCATTGTACCCTCTAGGTCCAGCCTTTGGCATGGGGTTCTTCAAGGTTTCCGAGGTCAGTGGTCAGCAAACCACGGCTCTTTGGCCCCTTGAGTGTTCTAATGCCACTTCCTCAAAACAGACTCACCCAGGCTGAAAACCGACTTCTGCTCATGGACCACGAAATTTTAATCGCACTGTACATGCACTCCCACACGTGGTGTTTTGTGGAAGAGCCACATTCAAGGGGCCAAAGAGCCACATGTGGCTCACGAGCCGCGGTTTGCCGACCACTGTCCTAGGTGATGCCTGTGTACATCCCCAAGTGTTTAATTTCTACTTGAAGGACTACCTGACATAGTAGCCGCCTCCTATGACTTTTTTTCTTTTTTTTAAAAATTTCTGGCCAGGCCAGTGCTGCTCAGTGGTTGAATACTGATCTATGAATCAGAAGGTCATAGTTCAATTCCCAGTCAGGGCACATGCCCAAGTTGTGGGCTCTGTCCCCAGTAGAGGGCGTGCAGGAGGCAGCTGATCCATGATTCTCTCTCATGATTGACTAGAGGCCCCATGCACAAAATTCACGCAAGAGTAGGCCTGCTGCCAGCATCGGCTTCCCTCTCAACCCCAACTTCATTTGGAAGGACTTGTGGTCTAATTAGCATATTACACTTTTATTATTATAGATGTTTCCATCTCTCTCTCTCCCTCTCCCTTTCTCTCTGAAATTAATACAAATATATATTTAAATTTTTTTCTGGTTTTATTTCAACTGGTGCTTCATTTTTAGCTTAGTGTCCCCTGTCTTTATTTATTATAATATGCATATACCTATACATGTACCTATACATGAATATATATATGTGTGTGTATATATATATATATATATATATATATATACACACACACACACACACAAATACATATACATACATGTACCCTGACTAGGAATCAAACCGTGACCTCCAGGTTCATAGATTGATGCTAACTGCTGAGCAGTCAGGTGAGGGATTAGGGAAGTTACAGGTCTGAAAGCACCGTGAGGAACACGAGCATTGTACTCAGTTCAGTGTCTGGCTCTGAAAGCCGCACGTCTCTCACCCCCTGCTTTTTCAGAAGCGGCCTTGAAGTCTCTTCAGGAAAACGCGCTTCCACCATCAGGTAAGTTACCTCCTTGACAGTCTTTTTGTTTTTATGGGTTTTTTTAATGTGAGATTTGGGGATTTAGAGAACAGATATTATGCCAAGCACTCAGAAGAAGTACAAGACTTCCTCTCCGCACTCACGCAGGCAGTGGTGGTAGGAGGTGTAAGGCTTGGAGAGGTAACGTGGGGCAGTATAGACACTAGAAATCAGAGAGCTTTCTCTTGGGACCTAGATACGCTGGGTGTTAAGACTTCCTTGGGGCCATGGCCTCGACGGAGCAGGGGTTGCCAGCTCTGACTCACAAAGCCAGTCCCACCCACCTACGAACTAAGAATAGTTTTCACCTGGTGTGTCTTTGTTTGTTTTTGGTGGATCCTCACCCCAGGATATTCTTCCCATTGATTTTTAGTGGAAGAGAGGGAGAGGGAGGGAAAAGGACCAGAGAAAGAGAGAGAAGCATCAATGTGAGAGAAATACACATGGATTGGTTGCCTCCCATATGTGCCTGACCTGGGCTGGGAGTCAAACCTGCAATCCAGGTACATACCCTTGACTGGGAATCAAACTCGCAACCCTTCGATGCACGGGCTGATGCTCTAACCACTGAGCCACAACAGCCAGGGCTCAGATCGGGTATTCTTTCTCTTTTTTTCTTTTTTTTGTTTTTGTTTGAAGGGGGGGATGTTGACTTGATGTTCACTTTTTTTAAATATATTTTATTGATTTTTTTATGGAGAGGAAGGGAGGGGGATAGAGAGTTAGAAACATCGATGACACAGAAACATGGATCAGTTGTCTCCTCACACTCCCTACTGGGGATGTGCCCACAACCAAAGTACATGCCCTTGACCAAAATCGAACCTGGGACCCTTCAGTCTGCAGGCCGATCATCTATCCACTGAGCTAAACTGGTCAGGGCTTGTTGTTCCACTTATTGATGCATTCCTTGGTTGATTCTTGCATTTGCCTCGACCAGGGCTTGATCTCACAACCTTGGCCTGTTAGGATGACATGCTAACCAACTGAGCTCTCTGTCCAGGGTTCTGACCATGTATTCTTACATCCACTGGTAGCCCCTTGCCAGAAAAAGCATGTAAGCCTGATGTCATGGCCTGGCACACTTCATCTCCCGTACATCCTTGGCACCCTTTCTATGTGGCCTGGGCTTAAACACTGAGACCCAACGGTTGACCTTGAACCACCTTGAAGTCCCACCTCTGCCAAACTGAAGACTCCATACTGGTACAGCGACAAGCCCATTATGTCCCTTCTTTTTTTCAGGGATAGCACGGACTTGGGAACCCAAATGTGCAAATGAGGAAAAAATACAACAGCATGAAGGAGAAGGAGAAGGAAGAGGAGGACGAGGAAGAGAAGGAGAAGGAAGAGAAGGAGGAGGAGGAGGAAGAGAAGAAGAGCCAGGTTGGTCTTGGAACATCCAGTGTTAGAGGAAGCTAAGAGAATCCCTTCCCACCCTTTTCCATGTCCTCTCATTTGGGAGCCCCACCTCCCTCCAATCTCATTTTCTCCAACATATACAATCACCCACTATCTCATGGAGGATGTTTCCTCCCTAGAGGAGGGAAATGACTATTGGAAAGAAAAAGAATTCACTTCCTAGGAAAATTAGGAGTACATTGGAGAGAGTGTCTCTTAGATTTTGTACTTTAAGATATACTTTAAGATGCCCAGACAACTTTAGTTGTATCAAAGGGAGACTCTTCACAGAGCAACCATGGTGAATACTTAACCTAAACTGGTATCCTAGTCCTGTGGTCGGCAAACTGCGGCTCTTTGGCCCCTTGAGTGTAGCTCTTCCACAAAATAGACCACGGCCTGGGCGAGTCTATTTTGAAGAAGTGGCGTTAGAAGGAGTTTAAGTTTTAAAAATTGGGCTCTCAAAAGAAATTTTCAATCATTGTACTGTTGATATTTGGCTCTGTTGACTAATGAGTTTGCCAACCACTATCCTAGTCCATGTAGCATTAGTTTTTCCAAGTCTGCCAGGTGGTGGGTTTTTCTTTGTATTTGTTTTTCTGTGTGTGTGGGGGTGGGGGGATGGGTTAAGAGAGGGAGGGAGAGAGAAGACATTGATATGAGTGAGAAACGTTGATTGGTTGCCTCCCTCACATGGCCAGCCCGAAACCTAGGCATGTGCCCTGATTTGTTGCACGGGGAACACTCTAACCGAGTCCTGGTGGCCAGGGCAAATCACATCGAGCTTCAACAGAGCAATGAGTTCTTGTTCATGGTTCTACCATGTTGAGGCCTTGAAACTCAATTTAGGGAGTAATTTGCTTTCCTCGTCTCTGTGAGCCCAGCCATCACACGGTCACGCATGCCAACACAATTTGTAGACCAAGAATTTAGATTAGCCCTAACCAGTGTGGCTTAATGGATAGAGCGTCAGCCTGCGAACTCAAGAGTCCCAGGTTCGATTCTGGTCAAGGGCATGTACCTTGGTTGCAGGCACATCCCCAGTAGGGGGTGTGCAGGTGGCAGCTAATCGATGTTTCTCTTTCATCAATATACCTAACTCTATCCCTCTCTATTCCTCTCTGTAAAAAAAATCAATAAAATGTATATTTTTTAAAATAATTTAGATTATATTTTCTACTCTCTAGAGCCTACTATTTATCACCACACTTCCGCTGAAGTAACTACACCTATTTTTTTTTTAAGTATTCTTTCTATCGTTTTATTTTTTCATTACAGATGACATACAATATAGGTTCAGGTATACATCATAGTGATTAGACATTTACATAACTTAAGACATGTTCCCCCTGATCTGTCTAGTACCCACCTGGCACCATACAAAGTTATTACGATGACATTCTTTCCCTCTTTTATTGAATTTATTGGGGTGATATGAGTTAATAAAATCATATAAGTGTTGGGTAGAATTCTACAACACCTCATCTGTATATGGCACTGTGTGTTCACCACCCCAAGTCAAGGCTCCTTCCATCACCATTTACCCCCCTTTACCCTCTATTTTCCCTAAATCCTGTTGCCTCCTGGCAGGAAAGTTGAGTTATTGTTGTTGTTTGGCTTGGTCCCTTCCCCTTTTCACCCAGACCCACAACACCCTCCCCTCTGGCAGTTGTCAGTCTGTTCTCTGTATCTGTGAGTCTGTTGTGTTTTTTTTTAATATATTTTTATTGATTTCAAGAGGAAGGGAGAGAGAAAAACATCAATGATGAGAGAGAATCATTGATCGGCTGCCTCCTGCAAGCCTCCTACTGGGAGGCATGTGCCCTTGAACTGAATCGAACTTGGGACCTTTTGGTCCACAGGCCCATGCTCTATCCAGGGCAAGTCTGTTTTATTGTTTTGATGGTTTATTTTGTTTATTAGATTCCACATATAAGTGACATCGTGCGGCATTTGTCTTTCTCTGTCTGAGGTTTATCACTGAGCACAGCACTCTCCAGGCCCATCCATGCTCTCCATTCAGTTCATTCTTCATCCAGGCTGTGTCATGTTCCATTGCCTGTAACATGCACCTGTTCTGTGGCAAGCTCACCCTAATCTCTACATTACAGAGCTCGCTCAAGAACAGGGCGGAAGTGTCACCAACCCAGAAGACGCAACGGAAAGTTCGGAAGGAGAAACGCCAGGTGCGTCTCAGATCTCCCTGGCCCAAGCTCGGCATCGGGTGGCTCTTTAGAAACCTCACTTCCCCGTGTGTGTGTGTGTGTGTGTGTGTGTGCGTGCATGCGTGTGTGTGTGTGTGTGTGTGTGTGTGTATATGTCTGTGGGGGGGTCTGTGTGTGGGTGTCTGTGTGTCTGGGGGGTGTCTGGGAGTGTCTGTGTGTGTCTAGAGGGGTGTCTGCGGGTGTGTCTGTGTCTGTGTCTAAGGGGGTGGTCTAGGGGGATGTCTGCGGTTATGTCTGTGTGAGTCTTGTGTCTGTGGATCTATGTGTGTATTGTGTGTGTGTGTGTCTGTGTCTCTGTGTGTGTCTGTGTAGGTGTGTGTATCTGTGTGTGTCTGTGTAGGTGTGTGTATCTGTGTGTGTGTGTGTGTGTGTGTGGCCTGTTTCTTTCCTACTTGACACAAATCACTCTGTTCCCAATGCTTAACCAACTAGACCCCGTCTCTCCCTCCTCTCCTCTCCCTGCAGGTCAGCAGGACGCATACAGCAACATATGGAAGACTTCCGGGCCCATCTGGAAGCAAAACCTTTGGCCCAAAGCCAGCGAACACCCCCATACATTCCCACAGGGATATGAGAACCAGGTCCCCTTCCGCAACCCCAAGGCGCCGGCCGGGCCCTTCCCGCACACCGTGGTGCTGCAGGGCGCGGCGGGCGTGGGCAAGACCACGCTGGCCAAGAAGTGGATGCTGGACTGGGCCCAGGGCCACCTCCCTGCGACCCTGCCCTCCGCCTTCTACCTCAGCTGCAAGGAGCTGGGCCGCCAGGGCGCCTGCGCCTGCACCTTCGCGGAGCTCCTGGCCAAGAAGCGGCCGGACGCGCAGGAGGCCGGCCGCCAGGTCCTCGCCCAGGGCCAGGAGGTCCTGGTGGTCGTCGACGGCTTCGACGAGCTCCGAGTCCCCTCGGGCGCCCTCATCCATGACATCTGCGGCGACTGGAAGGAGCCCAAGCCCGTGCCCGTCCTGCTGGGCAGCTTGCTGAAGAGGAAGCTGCTGCCCAAGGCCACGCTGCTGGTCACCACGCGCCCAGAGGCCCTGGGGGAGCTGCGGCTCCTGCTGGACCAGCCGCTGCTGGTCCAGGTGGAGGGCTTCCAGGAGGCGGAGCGCAGGGGCTACTTCCTGGAGCACTTTGAGCAGCAGGACCAGGCCCTGCGCGCCTTCCAGGGCATGAAGGCCAGCCCGGCGCTGTTCCGCATGGGCGCGGCCCCCGCCGTGTGCTGGGTCGCGTGCACCTGCCTGAAGGGGCAGCTGGACAAGGGGGAGGACCCGGCCTCCACCTGCCGGACCCCCACCTCGCTGTTCCTGCGCTTCCTGTGCGGCCAGTGCCCTCACCTGGCAGCCCCCGCCCCGCGCCTCCCCACTGCGCTCCGTGCCCTGAGCCTCCTAGCCGCCCAGGGAGTCTGGGAGCACACGTCCCTGTTCGATGGCCAAGACCTGGGGCGGCTGGGCGTCAGCGAGGCCGACCTGCGCCCTTTTCTGGAAGGCAAGGTGCTACAAGCGGACGCGGACTGCGAGGGCTGCTACGCCTTCCTGCACCTCAGCATCCAGCAGTTCCTGGCCGCCCTGTTCTACCTGCTGGACGGAGGCGCGGGGCCCCCCCGGGGCGCGGGCGGCTGCGGCTGTGGCTGCACAGAGCAGGGCATCGGGGACTTGCGCGCGCTGCTCTCCAAGGAGGAGCGGCTGCGGAACCCCAGCCTGGCACGCGTGGGCCGCTTCCTCTTCGGCCTGGCCAACGAGGAGCACGCCCGGGAGCTGGAGGCCGCCTTCGGCTGCCGCGTGTGCCGGGAGGTGAGGCAGGAGCTGCTACGGGCGATGCGCGCTGGGGACCAGCCCTGCTCCTCCAGGGTGGACACCCGGGAGCTGCTGCGCTGCCTGTACGAGTCCCAGGACGGGGCGCTGGTGCGGGAGGCACTGGCGCCCGTCACGGAACTGGCCCTGCACCTGCAGAGCGAGCGGGACCTGGTGCACGCGGCCTTCTGCCTCCGGCACAGCCGGGCCCTGCGCAGGCTCTCGCTGCAGGTGGAGAAGGGCATCTTCGCGGAGAAGGACAGGTCCCGGGAGCCAGGCCTGTGGGCGGAGCGGTGAGGAATCGCTTTTCCTACCCCATCTGCGTTTTTATTTTATTTTTAAAATATATTTATAGATTTCAGAGGGAGAGGGAGAGGGAGAAGGAGAGGGAGACATGAATGATGAAAGAGTCATGGATCCGCTGCCCTGACCGGAAATCCAACCGTGACCTCCTGGTTCATAGAGTGATGCTCAACCACTGAGCCACAGCGGCTGGATTTGTTTCTTTAAAGTTTAATATTTTAAAATATATATATATATATTTTATTGATTTTTTACAGAGAGGATTGAGAGCTAGAAACGTCGATGAGAGAGAAACATTGACCAGCTGCCTCCTGCACAGCCACCACCAGGGATGTGCCCACAACCAAGGTACATGCCCTTGACCGGAATCGAACCTGGGACCTTCCAGTCCACAGGCCAACGCTCTGTCCACTGAGCCAAACCGGTTCCGGCTGTTTCTTTAAAGTTTAATATTTTAAAATATATATTTTTTATTGATTTCAGAGAGAAGGAGAGAGTGTGTGTTTTTTACCTTTAGTCTCATGCCAGCTCCATTGTGGAGGACAGCCTCCTGCTTGGCGTGACTTAACGCCAGTATTTCCTCTTAGTTTTTTTTCAATCCTCGCCTGAGGATATTTTTCCTTTTATTTTTTAATATATTTTATCGTGGGTTTTTTTGTTTTTGTTTTGTTTTTACAGAGAGGAAGGGAGAGGGACAGAGATTGAAACATCAATGATGACAGAGAAACATTGATCAGTTGCCTCTTGCAGGTCCCCCACTGGGGATCAAGCCCACAACCCAGGCATGTGCCCCTGACCAGAATGGAACATGAGACCCTTCAGTCCGCAGGCCGATGCTCTATCCACTGAGCCACACCTGTTAGGGCTATTGGTTGATTCTTTATGTGCTCTGACCAGGGATCAAACCTGCAACATTGATGTACCTGGATAACGCTCTAGCTGACAGAGCTACCGGGCCAGGGCCGTCCTCAGCTTTCAGAGTTGTCCTTGTGTGTGAGGAGTGGGTGCCCAGGGCAACCCCAAGGACCCCCGCGATGACGTACAGATGTGGGTCCTCGCTCAGCCGTGTTGGTAAACCCCCGCCCTCGTCACGTTGCCGTAGGTCCCAGAGCGACCAGCACCTGCTTCCCTTCTGGGCTGACCTCTGTGCCGCGGTCGGCTCCAGCAGGAGCCTGGTATCCCTGGACCTCAGCCAGAGCTCCCTCAGCGCCTCGGCGGTCGGAGTTCTCTGTGAAAACATCGCCTCCGCGCCCCGCAGCCTCCAGAGACTGGTGTAAGTAGAACCGAACCCCGGGGTTACAACCCCAAAGGCGTGCCGGAGATATGGAGTCGTCTGAGTTTTTGGGGGGTTTTTTTGTGTGTTTTTTTAATATATTTTATTGATTTTTTTTACAGAGAGGGAAAGGGATAGTTAGAAACATCAATGAGAGAGAAACATCGATCAGCTGCCTCCTGCACACCCCCTACTAGGGATGTGCCCGCAACCAAGGTACATGCCCTTGACTGGAATCAAACCTGGGACCTTTCAGTCCACAGGCCGATGCTCTATCCACTGAGCAAAACCAGTTAGGTCTCTCTCTCTCTCTCTCTCTCTTTCTCTCTCTCTCTCTCTTTCTCTCTCTCTCCCCCCTCCCTCTCTTCCTTCCACTCTCCCTAGAATCAATGAAAAATACATATTCTCAAGTGAGGATTTAAAAAAAAAAAAAAAAAAGAGTCCTGGCTGATTTTGCTCAGGGATTTTGCTCAGGATCACGGGTTCAATTTCTGGTCAAGGGCATGCACCTCAATTGCAGGTTCCATTCCCAGCCCCGGTTGGGGCACATATGGGAGGCAACCAGTTGATATGTCTTTCTCTCTCTCTTCCTCTCTCTCCTTCCCCTTCTTCCTCCCTTCCACTCCCTCTAAAGACCAATGTGGGGGGGGAGGATATCCTCCAGTGAGGATTTAAAAAATAAGTTGAAGTGTCTAATCGTGATGTTAGTCAGGGGTACAGAGTTGCAGACATGCGAGGTGAAGAAGCTCCAGAAGAATGAAGAGATCTGATCTTAGCGGCCTCACCACAAAGCAAAGGAAGGAAGTGGTGGTGGCGAGAGGTGACAGATATGCTAATTAGCTTGGTGGTGACGCTCTCACCAGGTACATGTGTATCAAAGCATGAAGTCCATGTCCTGGCCAGTTTGGCTCAGTGGATAGAGCGTTGGCCTTCGAACTGAAAGGTCCCAGGTTCGATTCCAGTCAAGGGCACGTGCCTGGGTTTTGGGCTCAATCCCACCAGTAGGGGGCTTGCAGGAGGCAGCCGATCAATGATTCTCTCTCATCACTTCTCTTTGTTCCTTTTCCTTCCTCTCTGAAATCAATTAAAATATATTTTTTAGAAAGCATTAAGTCCAACACATTACATCGTAGGCCTTGAATATGTGTAATTTTTATTTGTTGGTAATACCTCAATAAAGGTGAAACTATGAGAAGAAATTCATTTCTAAAAAATAGATATAGACGTAAATAACCATTGAACAGACTGTCAAACTACAGTGGGAAGGCAGGGGAGGTTGGGGTGATGGGGGCTGTAAGAGATCAACCAAAGAACTTGTATGCATACATATAAACATAATCAATGGATACAAGAAACTGTGTGTGGGGCGGCAGGTGAAGGCATATGCTGGGGGGTAGGAGAGGCTGGAGGGAGGTGGGGGTGGGAAGGAGACATATGTACTACTATTTGTAATGCTTCAAAAAATATAAATAAATAAATAAATAAATAAATAAGAAATCCGTTTCTAATGTGTAAGAATGGGGCAGCCCTCTGTGTCCATGCGTGTGCAGTGGGGGTACAAGAGCTCATGTTTGTTTTCTCCGCCCTAGCCTCCGAAATCTCTCCCCAGCCAATGCTTACCGGCACTTCTGCGCCATCCTTGGTGGTTATGAGAGCCTCACGCACCTGACCCTGGAAGGAAGTGATCAGAAACACGTGCTTCCCGTACTGTGTGGGGTCCTGCTTCACCCAAAGTGTAACCTGCAATATCTCAGGTACCTCTCACCAGCACAGAGACTCCATCACACGTGAAGACAGCTGCCACGCGCCTATATGGCAATTCTGCATGTAAACTGGGGCGGGGGGGACAGGAATCTCTTATTCTGATTAGAAACAGTACTGTTCCCAGTAGAGGTGGGGCTGTTGAAGAACCACTGGAATAAGAATGTCTAGAGGCTCCCATCAGAGGACGAGATCGTGTAGAAATCTTTATTATTATTGCCCTGACCAGTCCGGCTTAGTGGCTAGAGTGTCGGCCTGTGGACCGAAGGGTCCCAGGTTCGATTCTGATCATACTTAGTTGCAGGCTCCTTCCGGTCCAAGCCCTGGTTAGGGCTCATGCAGGAGGCAACCAAGAAGATTGGGAATCGAACCTGCAAACCAGGTACCTGCCACGGACCGGGGTTTGGTTCTCCAGGGTGACATCCTCCCATGTCTCCTTGCAGGTTGGTGTCTTGCTCTGCCACCGCCCAGCAGTGGGCTCACCTTGCCGCCTCCCTCGAGACGAACCATTCCCTCACGTGCTTGAACATCACGGCCAGTGAGTTCCAGGATGAGGGCGCCAAGCGGCTGTACATGACTTTGAGGCATTCCAACTGCACCCTGCAGAGGCTGTCGTGAGTGTCTCCTCTTTCCCCAGGGGGCATCTTCATTTTTTTTTTTTTTTTATTTTTTTTTTTAGATCTGAGACCACATAGAGAAAAGTGACAGTAACGCCCATATTTGCTGGGCAACCTACTGAGGTGGACACTTGGTTCCCATTTTGGGTCCCGGGCATCTCACTCTTCTCTCGCTCCTGTCTCTTCATGACTGTGATCATATACATGATCGTTGAAAGAGGGTGGGGGATGAACAAGTGCCAGGGTTCTTGTCCCTGCATTACAAAGGGTTCAGCAATCTGGAGAAAGGAGCTGATGCGTAGATTCAGTAATAAGTCCAAGGATGAGATAGGGTTTTTTATATATATATATATATATATATTTATTGACTTTGTACAGAGAGGAAGGGAGAGGGATAGAGAGCTAAAAACATCGATGAGAAACATCCATCAGCTGCCTCCTGCACACCCCCCATTGGGAATGTGACCACAACCAAGGTACGTGCCCTTGACTGGAATCAAACCTTGGACCACAGGCTGATGCTCTATCCAATGAGCCAAACCGATTAAGGCCCCAATGCCTTTTAAAACTATCTCATCCTTGCCTAACTGGTTTGGCTCAGTGGATAGAATGTCGGCTTGCAGATTGAAGGGTCCCAGGTTCAATTCCAGTCTAGGGCATGTATCTTGGTTGCAGGAAGCAGCTGATCTATGTTTCTCTCTCATCAATGTTTCTCTCTCACCCTCTCCCTTCCTCTCTGTAAAAAATCAATACAATATATTTTTTTAAAAAAATAAAAGGCATTGGGGGTCAGTGGAGCTTCAGCTAAAGGAGCTAAAGACTTCTCCTTGTCTCAGGATCCTTGCTTTTTATTAACATAATTTGTCCTAAAGCAAGGTGGAGATAATACACTTCAAAGGGTAAGGTTTACAGAGGCATTGTCAGATTGGGGAATAGCCTACAGCTGTTCAGGTTGGCCAACAGGAGGCCATACCATGCAGATTGAGATGCTCTGAGCTGTCTAGCAGCAAGCAATCCTATTCAGGTTTGGGGAGCATGCTTTTTAGCAGGCCCAGATGATTCAGCCCTGCTGACAACAAGGAGAGCTCTCAGCCAAGAAGGTAGGGCCTCGGGAACATTCTCACCGTCTGACCACCTGACCATGGGTGTGTGTGGTGCTTCCCCCACCACAGGCTGGAAAACTGTCACCTCACAGCCGCCTACTGCAAGGAGCTCTCCTCCAGTCTGATGGTCAACCCGAGGCTGACACACCTGTGCCTGGCCAGGAACGACCTTGGGGACCACGGAGTGAGACTTCTGTGTGAGGGCTTGAGCTACCCGGAATGTCAGCTGCAGACCCTGGTGTAAGTCCCCGCTGACTGTGTGTGTGTGTGTGTGTGTGTGTGTGTGTCCATCTGTCTGTGTGTATCTCAGTGTGTGTCGGTTTGTGTGTTGTGTGTATCTCTGTGTTGTGTGTATCTGTGTGTTGTGTGTCTGTCTCTGTGTGTTTGTGTGTGTCTGTGTATCTGTGTGTGTCTGTATATGTCTCTGTGTGGGTGTGTCTCTGTGGGTGTGTCTGTGGGTGTGTCTCTGTGGGTGTGTCTCTGTTGTGTGTATCTCTGTGTGGGTGTGTCTTTGTGGGTGTGTCTTTGTGTGGGTGTGTATGTCTCTGTGTGTGTCTTTGTACTGTTTGTCTCTGTGTGTGTCCGTGTGTCTCTGTCTGTCTGTGTGTTGTGTTTGTGTGTACCTGTGTGTTGTGTGTACCTGTGTGTTGTGTGTATCTGTGTGTGTTGTGTATCTGTGTTTGTATGTGTCTTTGTCTGTGTGTCTGTGTGTCTGTGTATGTCTCTGTGTGGGTGTGTCTCTCTGTGGGTTGGTCTCTGTGTGGGTGGGTCTCTGTGTGGGTGTGTCTCTGTGTGGGTGTGTCTTTGTGTGGGTGTGTCTTTGTGTGGGTGTGTCTTTGTGGGTGTGTCTCTGTGTGGGTGTGTCTCTGTGTGTGTCTTTGTGCTGTATGTCTTTATGTCTGTGTGTTGTGTTTGTGTGTGTCTGTGTCTGTGTGTGTGTGCTGGATTCCAGCTGGACTTACTCATTTCTCTGACTACCCTAAGTGTGCTGTTTCTGGTGACACCTGGGGAAAGGGCGTTAGGGGGGTAAAAAGTACAAATGGGGGATGTAGTTGACTTCTAGGTTTGATTTTTTAATGTTTTTTTTTAAAGAATTGTATTCCAAACCTGCATAATTTTATTAACCAATATCACCCCTAATAAATAAAATTTTAAAAGATAAATAATGACTAAAATAAGTCACCCTAGCAGATTTGGCTCAGTGAATAGAGCATTGGCCTTCGGACTGAAGGATCCTGGATTTGATTCCGGCCAAGGGCACATGCCCAGGTGTGGGCTCCATCCCCAGTAAGGGGGTGTCAGGAGGCAGCCGATCCATGATTCTCATCATTGATGTTCCTCTCTCTCTCCCTCTCCCTTCCTCTCTGAAATCAATACAAATATTTTTTAATATATTTTATTGATTTTTTTTTTTACAGAGAGGAAGAGAGGGATAGAGAGTTAGAAACATCGATGAGAGAGAAACATCGATCAGCTGCCTCCTGCACACCCCCCACTGGGGATGTTGCCCACAGCCAAGGCACATGCCCTTGACCAGAATCGAACCCGGGATCTTTCAGTCCACAGGCTGATGCTCTATCCACTGAGCCAAACCAGTTTCGGCCAATACAAATATTTTTTAAATGCTTTTTATTGGTTGCCTCCAGCACACACCCCGACCTGAGCCAGGGATTGAATCTGCAACCATGACTCCGTGGCTTGAGCTTGTCCATCACGGTTTGGTTGCGTCCCACCCGGGAGGACTAACTGTGTTGTGTTGTGTTTTCCTTCCTTCCAGGCTGTTCCACTGCAGCATCACCAGCGACGGCTGCATTGCCCTCTCCACGCTCCTGCAGGAAGGCTCTGCGCTCGCACACCTGGACCTGGGGCGGAACCACCTCGGAATCAAGGGCATGAAGTTCCTGTGCGAGGCTCTGAGGAAGCCCCTGTGTCGCCTAAGACGTCTCTGGTCAGTCACGGTTTCTGTACTTGAATCTGCGTCTGAAATGACATATCCATGTGACAGTCTCCCTCCCCTCCACCCCCAGCTCTTTTGGGGACAATATTGAGATGTGTAGGCATATCATTGTGCCACCTGCTCATAATGAAAAGGATTGGAGAGTTCTAACCGGTGTGGCTCAGTGGATAGAGTGTCGGCTTGTAGACTGGAAGGTCCCGGGTTTGATTCCGGCCAAGGGCCTGGACCTTGGTTGCGGGCACATCCCCAGTCAGGGGTGTGCAGGAGGCAGCTGATCGATGTTTCTCTCTCATTGATGTTTCTAACTCTCTATCCATCTCCCTTCCTTTCTGTAAAAAAAAAAAAAAAACAATAAAATATATATTTTTAAAAAGGATTGGAGGGTGGTAAAGGCTGGAGTGGAGACAGGGGGCTAGAAGAGATCAATGGGGGAGGGGCTTGTGTAATACTTTCAACAACAAGGATATTTTGAGAACCCAACAGTGCCTCAGACTGGCCTACTCCCTCCGAGCTTGGCAATAGGCTGAAGACCCAACAGTGTGCCTGGCGTATGGGACGGTACCAATAAGCACTGGTTGAATGAATGAGTGAATGAATGGATTTTTGTGCTTCCTCCAGGTTATGGGGGTGTGGGATTATCCCGTTTAGTTGTGGGGACCTCGCATCGGCCCTCAGCAGCAGCCAGCACCTCGTCAGTCTGGACCTGGGCCAGAATTCCCTGGAGCACAGCGGGATGAAGACACTGGCTGATGTCCTGAAACTTCCGAGCTGCCCTCTGCAGAAACTTAGGTACGACCCGCCGGGACCCCAGTGTTTGCTCCAGGATTGTAGATTTTAGGGGAGCACCAACGACAGGATTCCTTGTAGGCACAGCTTCCTCGAACATTCCATTTTGTTTTGTCTTTAAATATATTATTGATTTTTTTTTTTTTTGAGAGAGAGGAAGGGAGAGGGACAGAGAGTTAGAAACATCAATGAGAGAAACACCCATCAGCTGCCTCCTGCACACCCCCTACTGGGGATGTGCCCGCAACCAAAGTACATGCCCTTGACTGGAATCAAACCCTTCAGTCCACAGGCCGACGCTCTATCCACCGAGCCACACCGGTTTCGGCTAACATTCTCTTTTAATCCATTGATGTTCGGGTCACCAGGTAATTTGCCTGTCAATGCCTTCTCTTGATTAGACCCATAAACCAGGAGGTCACAGTTCAATTCCCGGTCCAGGGACATACCCTGGATTTTGGGCTCGATAGTTACCATAGTTACCAAGGGGTGAATCTTAGAAATGGGGCCGGCTGTCAATCATCAGAGGTTAACTAAAGCATGGTTAGCCCTGGGTGGTGTTGCTCAGTGGTTATAGTCTCACTGAAGGGTCTCAGGTTTGATTCCCAGTTAAGGGCATGTGCCTGGGTTGCAGGTTAGATCCCTGGCCAGGTCGGGGCATGTGGGGGAGGCAACCGATCAATGTGTCTCTCTCACATTGATGTTTCTCTTTCCCCCCCCCCTCTCTTTCTCTCTCTCTCTCTCTCTCTCTCTCTCTCTCTCTCTCTCTCTCTTCCTTCTCTTTTTCCCCTCTCTCTTTTCCTTTTTCTTTCTCTCTTTCTCTCTCTCCTACTCCCTCCCCTACTCCCTCCCTTCCTCTCTCAATAAAAAAATCAATGGCAGCCAGGACCAGTTTGGCTCGACGGATAGAGTGCCAGCTTGGGGACTGAGGGGTCCCGGGTTTGATTCTGTTCAGGGGCATGTACCTTGGTTGCGGGCACATCCCCATTAGGGGGTGTGCAGGAGGCAGCTGATCGATGACTCTCATCGATGTCTCTAACTCTCTGTCTCCCTTCCTCTCTGTACAAAATCAATTAAATATATATATATATTATATATATATATATAAAAATTTAAAAATCAATGGGAAAAATGCCCTCAGGTAAGGATTAATTAAATTAAATAAAAAGCATGGTCATGAGATAGCATCCTGTAGCCTAACGGGGATGAAAAATAAAATAATAATAATAATAATAATAATAAAATAAAAAGCTGGTCTGGCTGACTTGGCTTGAGTCTGTCTGTCTCATCCTGGGTCCACCTACGTAGCAGAAGTGGATAGAGTGAGCTATGGGGCTGGTAGGTGTAAGAGTCATGTCATAGGTGCACGCGTCCGTTCCATCTCTCCCACCAAGGAGGACGTGAAAATCACCCCCAAGAACCTCCGAGCACCCAAAGCTCGCCAGTGGCTTTATGCCATCAGGAGGGTCGCCTGATGCCATATTCCATCCCTATCAAGTCAATAATAGAACTCTACCGGGCAGCATAGAGATGGTCCCGTCACTGAAAATGCCTAATGCATGAGACGGGCAGGCACTCGGGGGGGTCTGGAATGAGTCTCCAAAAAACCTTCAATGTCTCCTCCCTCTCACCGCCCCCCACATTGTACCACCAGGTTGAAGATAGATCATTCTGACATCCAAATCCAGAAGCTGCTGGAAGAAATCAAGGAGGGCAACCCAAAACTGACCATTGAGAGGGACAATGAGGAGCCCAAAAATCACAGGCCTTCTTCTGCGGACTTTATTTTCTGAATCCCCATCCCCCTCCCCCAACCCCCCAGTCATTCATTGTCCCCACGATCTTCTGTTCGAGGCGAGGGCGATCGTCCTGTGAGCCCGCGCAGCGACAGGAGTTGTGGGACCCGATGGGCTCGGAGCCTTGGCTGCACCCTCCCCCTTACACACAACACGCCCGTGTCACTTCATTCTGTCACAACGAGCTGCCCCATTCACGAGTTTATCAAGAGAAATAAAGGCGAAAGCACTTGTGGAGGAGGTTGTATTCATTGGCGGAGTCAGACCGGACGCAGAGGTCCACCCAGGAGCCATCGGAGAGAAGGCTGAAGAACGAGGGAAGCCCAGCCGGTGGCCCAGTGGATTGAGCGCCATCCCATATACCAAGAGGTCCCTGGTTCGAATCCCAGTTGGGACACATTCCCGGGTGGGTGGTGGGCTCCATCCCCAGTAGAGGGGTGTGTGAGGGGCAGTCAATCGATGTTTCTCTTTAATCAATGTTTCTATCCTCTCCATTTCTCTAAAAGTCAATGAAAACATTTGGGGGGAAAGGGGGGGATGGCCAAAACCAGTGTGGCTCAGTGGATAGAGCATCAGCCTGCAGACAGAAGGGTTCCAGGTTCGATTCCAGTCAAGGGCATGTACCTTAATTGCAGGCACATCCCCAGAAGGAGGTGTGCAGGAGGCAGATGATGGATGTTTATCCCATCAATGTTTCTAACTCTATCCTTCTCCCTTTCTCTCTGTAAAAAAAAAAATCAACAAAATATATTTTTTTAAAAGGTGGGGGGGGTGGAGTATGATGTTGCAGTGAGGAAGTTGTAAGAGCCTCAATGTGCAAGACATCAATGACTAGTCCTAGCCGGTTTGACTCAGTGCATAGAGCATTGGCTAGTGAACTGATGGGTTGCTGGTTTGATTCTTTTCTGTCCCAAACAGAGGGAGTTCTCTTTTTTTTAATTTTATTGTTGAGAGTCTTACAGGTATCTTCCATTCCCCCTCCCCACATTGCTCCTTTTCACCCAGTTCCCTCCCAGCCTTTCATCACCCTATTGTCTGTGTCTATGAGCAATGCATATATGCATACTAGAGGCCCGTTGCATGAAGAGATTCGTGCAGTAGGCCTTCCTTCCCTTGGCTTCCAGCACTGGTTTTCCTCTGGAATCCAGGACCCAGGCCTTTGCTCTGCCTAGAGTCTGCCTTCTTAGTCTTCACTGTACTGGAATGTTGCTCCTGTAGATCCCTTCGCCTCCCTCCCCCTGCCCTCCCTCTCATAACAGGTGTCCTGCCCCATCAGTCACTCTGTGCCTGGGTGGCTGCCATCTTTGTCCTAATTTGCATATTCCATTCTGATTGGCTGGCGAGCATAGAGGAGTGATGGTCAATTTGCATGATTCTCTTTTATTAGTGTAGATAAATTCTTTGGTTAATCAACAGAAAGCCTCGTGTACTTGACCTTAAAAGCTGAGAAGCAATCAGAAAGCCAGATAGACACTGACTCAACAGCTCCTTGACGGAGCACCAAGAAGACAGACAGACAGACACACACACACACACACACACACACAAAGTCCCCTCCCTGCTCTCATGACCTCTTGGATACAACCATGTCTTGAGGTTCTGATGGTGGTAAACCCTGGGGATGGCCAGCTGGTCGACCCCTGTCCAGACTGCCCTGTGACTTGGGGGCCTGCGGGAGGGGTGGGAGTGGCCTGTGGACAGCCGGAACCCAGAGCAGTGGGAACTTCTTCCGGCTGTGCCAGTCTTCTACCAGTATGCCCACCAGGATCAGGATAATCGCAGCCCCGAGGCATAGCCGGATCAGGTTCCCCCTGGTGTAGTCCTGATGGGTGAGGCCTGGGGAATCAAGAGGATCGGGCGTCCCGTCATGGGCTTCTCCTACCGGTGCTCCCTCACCTTAGGTCCTGTGACTCTCTGCTCGCTGGGATGCCAACCTCCAGCCTGGAGGGCCACTCCATCCCCCTCCCCCAGGGTCAGAGAAGCCCAGTTCCCTGAGTATAACCTCTTCCATCATCAGGCCTCCGATGCAACCCACCCCCTACACAGACACTCCCTGGCTATTTGGCGAATTGTGGGAGAAAAGGCGACTCTAAGGTGTGAAGGTGGAATGGATCTTGCACTGATCCTCTAGCCCAGTGGTTGGCAAACTCATCAGTCCACAGAGCCAAATATCTCCAGGACAATGATCAAAATTTCTTTGGGGAGCCACATTTTTTAAACATAAACCTAACGCCATGTCTTCAACATAAGCTCCCCAGGCCGTGGTATTTTGTGGAAGAGCCGCACTCGAGGGGCCAATGAGCCGCATGTGGCTCTTGAGCCGCGGTTTGCCGACCATGGCGCTATAAGCCCTCAACCTTCCCCAGTCTGAGCTCCATATGCTATTCCTTCCCCTCCCCTTCACACGGGGCGTATCAGGGCCCAAAATCCCAGAGCTATTGCTTCAGTGGAGGGAAAGTGAGTTTTAGATAAAGACACAGGGGTAGGGAGAAGGAAGGTCCAGAGAGGAGGACCCCTGACTCACCCATCGTAGAGTCTGGCCCCCCTGAGAAGAGGGTGGTGTCCCTAGAAGGCACTGGGATAAAAAAAAAATAATAAAGAACAAACTGTCAAATATCAGAGGGCGGGTGGGTGGGAGTGGGTGGGTGGGTGGATAGATTAGCCCAAAGAACATGAACACAGACAGTGGGGTGGTGAGAGCCTGGGGCAGAAAAGGGGTGGGCTGAAGGGGGTAGATGGGGTAGGGAGGGAACATATGTAATACTTTCAACATCAGCGGCTATGTATCACTGCAGGTTGCCCAGAACCAAACCAGAGAGGGTTGGACCTGCATTTGTCCACATAGAACTGAAATAACATGGCTGACATGTACACATAAGAAACTATTAGACATTGAAATTGGGTCTCAAAAGAACTGGTGGCCCAGAAAGAAACTCTCTACAGACTGATGCATCTGCCTCTCAGCATAATGATTATTGCTTGTCTCATCTTTGATTCTTATATTTCCAGTAGGACATGATCTCACTCATCTAGGGGAAATGGTGAAAAACATAGACTGATGAACAAGAACAGACCCAGAGACCAGGAGCCATGGGTCAGACTGTTGGATCTCAGAGGAAGGGTGGGAATAAGAAGGAGAGATCAACCAAAGGACTTGTGTGCACACATATGAGCCTAACCAGTGGTCAAGGACAATATGGGGGTGGGGACAGGAGTGGGGGGAGGGGAGATTGGAATGGGGGTTTGAGGATAAATATGTGATACCTTAATCAATAAATAATAAAACAATAAAATAAAATAAAATAAAAATCAGAAAAAGAGATGCAGGTGGGGAGAAGGAAGGTCCAGAGAGAACCCCTTACTCACCAGTTGTAGAGTCTGGCCCCCCTGGAGAGGTGGTGGTGTCCCTAGACAGCGCTGAGATAAAAATAAAAATAAAAATTTTAAAGGAAGAACATAGAAGCATGCACAGACTGTTGAATCTTAGAGGGAATGTGGGTGGGTGGGAAGAAGGCAACCAAAGGCCTTGCCTGCATATGTGCGCCACCCATGGGCATAGGAGACGGGAGTATGGTGATGACCTGGGGTGGGGGCAGGTGAGGGCTAGAAGGGGTCAACAGGGGAAGGGGGGACATCGGTAATATTTTCAACAATTAAGTGTTGGGGGTTTTTTTAAGGGAAGGGTAAAGGAATGGGGCCATCTCCTTTCCCCCGTCGATGTGAAAATTAAACTAGTCATGGCCCTGGCTGGGTAGCTCAGTTGGTTAGATATTCCACCATTGTGGGTTTGATCCCCAATCAGGGCACAAACAAGAACCCACCAAGGGCCCTAACCGGTGTGGCTCAGTGGATAGAGCGTCGATCTTCGGACTGAAAGGTCCCAGGTTCGATTCCGGTCAAGGGCATGCACTTGGTTGCGGGCACATCCCCGGTAGGGGGTGTGCAGGAGGCAGCTGGTGTGATGTTTCTCTCTCATCGATGTTTCTAGCTCTCTGTCTCCCTTCCTCTCTGTAAAAAAAAAAAATCAATAAAATATATTTTTTAAAAGTAAATAAATAAGTAAAAAGTAAAAAGAGTTGGCCAATGGCCGTGGCTGATGTGGCTCCATTGGTTGGAGTGTCATCCCATGGTGCCAGAAGTAGGTTTGATTCCCAGTCATGGCACGTGCCTACGTGGTGGGTTGGATCTCTGGTCAAGTCACCTATTGGAGGGCAACCAATCAATATTTCTCTCTCTCTCTCTCTCTCTCTCTCTCTCTCTCTCTCTCTCTCTGTCTCTCTCTCTCTCTCTCTTCTCTCTTCCCATCCCTCTTTTTCTGTAAAAATCAATAAATATGTCCTCAGATGAGGGTGAAAAAGAGGAGGTCCACATGCCTTGGACCCCAGACACTGGGGTGAACCCCTCAGGACTTACGTGTTGTAAAGGAAGGTGCCTCTGTGGGTGACGGGCTGGGTGTGCTGGAAGGCCCTGAGAAATCAGAAAGAGAGGGAATTCTGTGGCCCGTTCGCTGTGTTTTCCACCACCCGTGATTCTCTCTCATCATGGATGTTTCTCCCCTTCTCTCTCCCTCTCCCTTCCTCTCTGAAGTCAACAAAAATATTTATTTTAATTTCCTTATTGATTAAGGTATCACATATTTGTCCTCAAACCCCCATTTCAATCCCCCACTACTCATGCCCCCACCCCCCTATTGTCCTTGACTACTGGTTAGGCTCATATGTGTGCACACAAGTCCTTTGCTTTATCTCTCCCTCTTATTCCCACCCTCCCTCTGAGGTCCAACAGTCTGACCCACGGCTCCTTATCTCTGGGTCTGTTCTTGTTCATCAGTCTATGTTGTTCACCATTTCCCCTAGATGCGTGAGGTCATGTCCTACTGGAAATACACATATAAGAAAAATGAGACAAGCAATAATCGTTATGCTGAGAGGCATATGAATCAGTCTGTAGAGAGCTCCTTTCTGGGCCACCAGTTCCTTTGAGACCCAATTTCCATGTCAAACAGTTCCTTATGAGTACATGTCAGCCATGATATTTCAGTTCTGGATGGTGGGCATATGGTGGTCATGCAGGTCCGACCCTCTCTAACAAAAATATTTTTTAGCCGAAACCGGTTTGGCTCAGTTGATAGAGCGTCTGCCTGCGGACTGAAAGGTCCCAGGTTCGATTCCGGTCAAGGGCATGTACCTTGGTTGTGGGCACATCCTCGGTGGGGGGTGTGCAGGAGGCAGCTGATCGATGTTTCTCTCTCATCAATGTTTTTGACTTTCTATCCCTCTCCCTTCCTCTCTGTGAAAAATCAATAAAATATATTAAATATATATTTAAAAAAAAAAAAAAGACTCCTGGGAGAGAAGAAACTCCAGCGTTGGCATACAGTCCACCTTGGCACCTCTGGGCCCCTCCCCCGGAAGCTGGCATCTGGGTCCTTGAAGACAGGGAAGGAGGGAAGGCCTGGCCCAGCCCCTTACCGGTGACCATGAGCTCCAGGGGGTCGCTGGGGGCGGACCACAGGTACGGGTTGTTGCTGGAAAAGCTGTAGCACCGGTAGGTCCCGCTGTGGGCGGCCGTGACGGTGATGATGGGGAAGTCGGCCCGGTACCAGCGCTCGGGGCCCTTGTCCTGCCCCGGGCGCCCCTTCTTGTACAGGGCGTACTGGTCGAAGCCGTACTGGCTCCGGCACTGGAGCGTCACGTCCCCGCCAGGGGGCACCTCCGGGCCGGGCTGGGCCGAGAGTGTGGGCTTCTTGTACACGCCTGGGGACAGAGGGACTCTGGTAGCAAAGACAGAGCATCATCCCCTGCAGGGAGGTCACCGGTGCGATTCCCAGTCAGGGCACATGCCCGCCTTGTCAACTCGATCACCAGTAGGGGGTGAGCGGGAGGCAGCCCGTCAATGTCTCTCTGTCTTTCTCTCTCTCTCTCTCTCTCTCTCTCTCTCGCTCTCGCTCTCGCTCTCGCTCTCGCTCTCGCTCTCTCTATCTCTATGTATCTCTCTCCCTTTCCCTTCCTCTCTCTGAAATCAATAAAAACATATGTTGTTGGGGTTTTTTTAATGTACAAAGTTAGCTCTGACCAGTTTGGCTCAGTGGATAGAGCGTCAGCCTGTGAACTGAAGGGTCCCAGGTTCGATCCTGGTCAAGGGCATGTACCTTGGTTGTGGGCACATCCCAAGTGGGGGGTGTGCAGGAGGCAGCTGATTGATGTTTCTCTCTCATCGATGTGTCTAGCTCTCTATCCCTCTCCCTTCCTCTCTGTAAAAAAAAATCAATAAAAATATTTTTTTTAAATGTACAAAGTTAGCTCTAGTGGGTTTGGCTCAGTGGGTAGAGCGTCAGCCTTCAGATTGAAAGGTTCCAGGTTCAATTCCAGTTAAGGGCACATGCCTGGGTTGTGGGCTTGATCCCCAGTGGGGGACTTGCAAGAGGCAGCCAATCCACCATGATTCTCTCTCTCAACATGGATGTTTCTATCTCTCTCTCTCTCCCTCTTCCTTCCTCTCTGAAATCAATAAAATTATCTTTGTGGGGGAAAATTGTACAAAGTTAAACATCATACCCCTGGCCAGTTTGGCTCAGGAGATAGAGTCAACCCTCAGACTGAAGGGTCCGGGGTTCAAGTCCCATCAAGGGCATGTACCTCAGCTGTAGGCTGAATCCCCCAGCCCTGCCCAGTCAGGATGCATGTGAGAGGCAACCAATCAATATGCCCCAAGTGGGGATGGAACCCTAAACCTAAGTTTGTGCACAGGATAACGCTCAACTAACTGGGCCACACTGGGTGAGCTTCACTCATTTTATTATTATTATTTCAGAGAGGAAGGATAATTGAGAGAGAGAAAAATAAGTAAATTATGAGAGAGAATCATGGATCGGCTGCCTCCTGCACGCCCACACTGGGTATTGAGCCTGCAACCTGGGCATGTGCCCTTGACCGGGAATCAAACCATGATCTCCTGGTTCATAGGTCGATGCTCAACCACTGAGCCACATGGTCCGAGCTTCGCAGTGGCCTTTGTAAGCAGCTATTGCACTAGCGCAGCGGTCGGCAAACTCGTGAGTCCACAGAGCCAAATATCAACAGTTCAATGAGTGACATTTCTTTGGAGAGCCACATTTTTTTACACTTCAACTTTCTCTAACGCCACGTCTTCCACACAGACTCGCCCAGACCATGGTATTTTGTGGAAGAGCCACCCTCCAGGGGCCAAAGAGCCACACATATTAAACTCACAAGCCGAGGTTTGCCGACCACGGTCCTAACATAGCATTGACCTTGATAGCCAAATTAAGGGGGGCACCTCCCCAACATTTCGCACGCAAGCCCAGGGCCTTACTGCCCCACCCTAGTCCCAGCCCCAGTAGACCCTGCGGTTCCCACAACCGTCTCCCCCCATGTCACCCCCTTCAGGCCCAGAACCAAGCACCACCAGCCCTGAGGCCACACCTCCAGCCTCAGCCCGCCCGCCCCGTCCTATCCATCCATCTGTCCATCTGTCCATCCGTCCGTCTGACCATCCGACCGTCCGACCGTCCGTCCGTCCGGTTACCGGTGGCCACCAGCTTCAGCTTCTCGCTGGGCGGGGACCAGCGGCTGCCCTTCTGGTAGGAGCAGCGGTAGAGGCCGGTGTCCCTCTGACTCATGGCCGGGATGTAGAGGAAGTCCCGGTCCTCGTACTTCCCCTCGTACGAGCCCGACCGCAGCTTCTCCAGGCGGTACACGGTCACGCTGGGCGGGCCCTGGCAGCGCAGGGTCACCGGCTTGTCCAGCGGTACCAGGGCGCCGGGCACAGCCTGGAGGGTGGGCGCGGACAGGGGCTCTGCGAGGAAGCAAGCAGAGGGCCGTGGGGGCCAAACGGGTCCCCCTCTGGATCCCCTCACTCCACCCCCAGAGGAGGGGTCCCCACTCACTCACCACCCTGCGCTTGGACCACCTGCTGCAGACACAGCCCTGGGGACAGAAGGGAAGGACCGGGGCTAGGGCGTCCAGAACCCACACTTCCAGTGGGCTGGACCCCGGGACCCAGCGGGGGCAGCCCTTCTGGGCCTCTGGGGGGCATTGGTTTTGGAAGACACACAGATTCCTATAGACAAACGGTGGCTCGAGAGCCACGTGCAGCTCTTTGGCCCCTTGAGTGTGGCTCTTCCACAAAACACCACGGCCTGGGCGAGTCTATGCGGAAGACGTGGCGTTAGAAGAAGCTTAAGCGTAAAAAAATGTGGCTCTCCGGCCAAAACCGGTGTGGCTCAGTGGATAGAGGGTCAGCCTGTGGGCTTAAGGATCCCAGGTTTGATTCCAGGTAAGGGCATGTACCTTGGTTGTGGGCACATCCCCAGTGGGGGGCATGCAGGAGGCAGCTGGTCGATGTTTCTCTCTCATTGATGTTTAAAATATTTTTTAAATGTGGCTCTCCAATATAATACCTTAATTTAAAAAATAAAAAGAAAAAAGAATAATAAATGATAACTCTAAAGCATGAAAAAAAAAAATGTGGCTCTCCAAGGAAATTTATTTCTTTTTTTAAACTATATTTTATTGATTTTTTTACAGAGAGGAAAGGAGAGGGATAGAGAATTAGAAACATTGATGAGAGAGAATCATCGATCAGCTGCCTCCTGCAAACCCCCTCCTGGAGATGTGCCCGCAACCAAGGTACATGCCCTTGACCGGAATCGAACCTGGGACTTTCCAGTCCGCAGGCTGACGCTCTATCCTCTGAGCCAAACCGGTTTTGGCTCCAAGGAAATTTCAGTCATTGTCCTGTTGATATCTGGCTCTGTGGACTGATGAGTTTGCCCACCACTGGCCTAACGGAAGTGAGGAAGGCTAACAGGACGGGCCTGTTTCCTGTGTAGGCAGCAGCCAGCGGCGATTGACAGGGCGGAGAATAGTGGCTGGCAGCGGCCAGGGGAGGGGAGGGAGGGAGTATTAAGGGTTTAATTGTTGCTAATCCTCACCGATGCTATTTTTCCCATTGCTTTTTATTTTTATATATATTTTATTAAGTTTTATAGAGACGAAGGGAGAGACTTAGAAACATCGATGAGAGAGAAACATCCATCAGCTGCATCCTGCACACCCCCCACTGGGGATGTGCCCACAATCAAGGTGTATGCCCTTGGCCTGAATCGAACCTGGGACCCTTCAGTCCGCAGGCCGATGCTTTATCTACTGATCCAACTGGTCAGGACTGCTTTTTATTTTTTTATATATATATATATTCTTTTTATTGCAGAAAGGAAGGGAGAGAGAGAGAGACAGAGAGAGAGAGAGAGAGTCATCCGTCTGCTGCCTCCTGCACACCCCACTCTGGGGATCGAGACCACAACCCAGCCATGTGCCCTGACCGGGAATCGAACCAGGACCTCCTGGTTGATGGTCAACCACTGAGCCACATCATTAGGCTCCATTGCTTTTTAGGAAGAGTGGAAGGGAGGGAGGAAAAGGGTGAGAGAAAGAGAGAGAGAGAGAAACATCAGTGTGAGAAAGACATATCGATTGGTTGCCTCCCACACACGTCCACACCGGGGTTGGGAATCGAACCTGAAACCAAGGTGTGTGAGGAGTTTGGTTTTATTTTAAAGATGTAGTGGGCCCTCGCTGGTGTGGCTCAGTGGATAGAGCGTCAGCCTGTGGGTTGAAAGGTCCTGGGTTCGATTCCGGTCAAGGGCACATGTGTGGGTTGTGGGCTTGATCCCCAGGAAGAGGCATACAGGAGGCAGCCGGTCCATGATTCTCTCTCATCATGGGTGTTTCTATCTCTCTCTCTCCCTCTCCCCTCCTCTCTGAAATCCATAAAAATAAAATAAAAATAAAAAATAAAAAAGTGGAGCCAAAATCAGTTTGGCTCAGCGGATAGAGTGTCAGCCTGCGGACTGAAGGGTCCCGGGTTCAATTCCTGTCAGGGGCATGTACCTTGGTTGCAAGCACATCCCCAGTGTGGGGTGTGCAAGAGGCGGCTGATGGATGATTCTCATCAATGTTTCTAGCTCTCCCTCCCTCTCTCTTCCTCTCTGTAAAAATCAATAAAATATAGATATTTTTTAAACAAAAGATGTAGTGAGAGGAAGTTTAAGCCGACGCCAAGCGTCTTTTGTTCATGTCCTGCCCAGGCTGTGAAGAGGCTGGGAAAACCCAGACATGTTACCCCCTGGGTCCCTCCCACCCAACGCCGGGCCCTCGCCTCTGCCTCTTGCTCTGAAATCCATCCTGCTCAAGTGCCGTGTTCAAACAGTTATCTGCCTGGTTCCCCCCTGCCCATTCCTCAGCGCCTCCTGGTCCCGGTCCACCCTCCGCACTCACCGAGACAGAAGAGGGCAGCCCGGGCAGATGGAGACGGGGCCATGGCTCCGAGGCCGGTCCTGGGAGCTGTGAGGAGCGGGAGCCCAGACACTGGACACCTGATGGACGTGATGAGGGAGAAGCACCCTCCCTCCCCTCCCCACCCGCCTGGTCTTCCTAATGGAGACTTATGTGCCTCCCCCTCAGCCCCCGGCAATGACTGACACACCGCACCAGGGAGCCTCGCTTATCTCCTGCCACCAGGCACCGGAGGGACTGTCCACATGCCAGTCTTCCCACAGAGGCAGATCCAATCCCCTCTACCAGCCCCGGCCAGCGCTGCTCAGTGGTTAGGGCACCAGCCCGGAGCACAGAGAGGTCAGGAGTTCGATTCCCGGTCAAGAATACACACCTGGGTTGCAGGTTCGAACCCCGGCCCTGGTCGGGGTGTGTGTGGGAGGCAACCAATCAAGGTGTCTCTATCATGTCAATGTCTCTCTCTCTCTCTCTCTCTCTCTCTCTCTCTCTCTCTCTCTCTTTCTCTCTCTCTTTCTCTCTCTCTCTTTCTCTCTCTCTCTCAATGGAAAAGCCATAGGTAGTTTGGCTCAGTGGATAGAGCATTGGCCTGCAAACTGAAGGGTCCCAGGTTTGATTCCAGTCAAGAGCACATGCCCAGGTTGTGGGCTCCATCCCCAGCAGGGGCATGCAGGAGGCAGCTGATTCATGATTCTCTCTCGTCACTGACGTTTCTATCTCTCTCTCCTTCTCCCTTCCCATCTGAAATCAATATAGATATAGTTTTTTAAAAATAAATAAGCCCTAGCTGGTTTGGGTCAGTGGATAGAGCATCGGCCTGCGGACTGAAGGGTCCTCGGTTGGATTTCTGTCAAGGGCACATGCCCGGCTTGTAGGCTCCATTCCCAGTGGGGGGCATGCAGGAGGCAGCCGATCCATGATTCTCTCTCATCATGGTTGTTTCTTTCTCTGTTTCTGTCTCTCTCTCTCTCTCTCTCTCTCTCTCTCTCTCTCTCTCTCTCTTTCTCTGCAATCAGTAAATATATATATTTGTTTTTTATAATAAGTCTTTATTGTTCAGATTATTACAGGTGTTCCTCTTCCCACCCACCCCCAATAGCTCCCCTCCACCTGATCCCCAACCCCACCCCATGCCCTAACCCCCACCACTGTCTTCATCCATAGGTGTAAGATTTTTGTCCAATTTCTTCCCTCACCCCTCAGACCCCCATCCCCCTGAGAATTGTTAGTCCAATCCCTTTCTATGTCCCTGATCCTATTGTATTCACCAGTCCATTTTGTTCTTCAGATTTTTTATTCACTTGATTTTTAGATTCACTTGTTGGTAGGTATGCATTTGATGTCTTTTTATTGTTCATAATTTTTTACCTTTACCTTTTTCTTCTTCTTCCTCTTTTTAAAGAATACCCTTCAACATTTCATGTCATTCTGGTTTGGTGTTGATGAACTCCTTTAACTTTTTCTTGTCTGTGAAGTTCTTTATCTGACCTTCTGAATTCTGAATGATAGCTTTGCTGGGTAGAGTAATCTTGGTTGTAGATTCTTGTTGTTCATCATTTTTAATATTTCTTGCCATTTCTGTCTGGTCTGCATAGTTTCTGTTGAGAAATAGGCTGACAGTCATATGGGTATTCCTTTGTAGGTAACTAGTTGTTTTTCTCTTGCTGCTTGTAAGATTCTCTCTTTGAGGAAGGCCAAAAGACACATGAAAACATGCTCAAAGTCACTAATTATCCGAGAGATGCAAATCAAAACAACAATGCAGTACCATCTCACACCTGTCAGAACGGCCAACATCAACAAATCAACAAACGACAAGTGTTGGCGAGGTTGCGGAGAAAAAGGAACCCTCTTGCACTGCTGGTGGGAATGCAGACTGGTGCAACCACTGTGGAGAACAGTATGGAGTTTCCTCAAAAAACTGAAAATGGAACTCCCATTTGACCCAGTAATCCCACTCCTAGGAATATATCCCAAGAAGCTAGAAACACCAATCAGAAAGGATATGTGCACCCGTATGTTCATAGCAGCACAATCTACAATAGCCAGAATTTGGGAAACAGCCTGGGTGCCCGTCAGCAGATGATTGGATCCAAAAACAATGGTACATCTACACAATGGAATACTATGCTGCCATGAAAAAGAAGGAATTCTCATCATTTGCAGCAACCTGGATGGAATTGGAGAACATCATGCTGAGTGAAATAAGCCAATCAATGAAAGAGAAACACCACATGACCTCACTCATTTATGGATAATAAAGAACATTATAAACTGATGAACCAAAAGATAGATATAGAGTGGGGAGGGGAGGGAGATTTGGGGGAGATAATAGATCAACTGAAGGACTTGTATGCATGCATATAAGTACAACCAATGGACATAAAACTCTGGGAAGGGAGGGTATGTATGGGAGGGAGGGGGGCAAAAAAAATCAATAAAATATATTTTTTTAAAAAAAAGATTCTCTCTTTGTCTTTTGCCCTTGGCATTTTAATTATGATGTGTCTTGGTGTGGTCCTCTTTGGATTCCTCTTGTTTGGGGTTCTGTGCGCTTCCTGAACTTGTAGATCTATTTCTTTCACCAGGTAGGGAAAGTTTTCTGACATTATTTCTTCCAAAAGGCCTTCAATATCCTGCTCGCTCTCTTCTTCTGGCACCCCAAAAATCCGGACTTTGGTACGCTTTAAGCTGTCCCGGAGGCTCCTTATGCTATCCTCACACTTTTGGATTCTTCTTTCCTTTTGCCTCTCTGGATGGGTGATTTTTGCTCCCTTATATTCCAGATCTTTGGTTTGACTCTTGGGGCCCTTTGATCTACATCTGTATATTCTTTATTTCAGACTATGTATGCTTAATTTCTGGCTAATCCTTTTCCTTTTTTTTTTTTTTTTTTTGTATTCTCATTAAGGTCTTTGAAGGTCTCACAAAGCTTCTTGGAGGTCTCATCAAGTTTCTCAGTGGTTTTTAGAAGATTCTTGAGTGACCTTATAAATGTGATTCTGAACTCTGTGTCGTCCAGTAGTTTACTTTCCTCCATCTCTCCCATTCATGACATGCTTCTGTGTCTCCTCGTTTTGGCTGCCTCCCTGTGTTGATGGAGTGGCTTTGTGTGGTCGGTGACCTATAGGGGTCAGTAGCTCAGCTTTCCTAATCACCTGAGGTGGTCGCTTTTGCTATATCCCTTTGTGGGCTGAGTGCAAAGTCTTGGTGTAATTAAGCCTTGATTGCTGTTGGTACACTGGGAGGAACTGACTCCAGGCCAGTTGTCTGTGAGGACCCGCTGTGTCTATAAAGGAAGAACTGCTGCGCTGGAGACACAGTTTGTTTCAGTGGGGCTTTGGTGCTCACTGAGGCCGCCTCCCGAATGTGTCACTCACGGATGTGTGGGGTTAAAACTGAGCACTAGGAGCACTGGCTTCTGGATCTCCAATGGGGTGCGGTTCAGCTACAGCAGCGTGAACCACAGTCCTCTCCTCCTTTGCTAGGTTAAACTGCAACTGAGAGGGCCATTCGTATGCAAAAGTCGCTGCTTGGAGCTTGGATGTGTTGCGAGGGATGAAGTCTCAAGGTGTAGTCTCAGGGCCTCACTAGGCTGGGGTGTTGCGAACAGCGATGGCTGCCTGTCAGCTGCCTCTTCGATCGGTGTCCCCGTGTCTCCGCATCTCCCCACACCTCGCACCACAGCTCAGCAAACAATTATTCTTGCAAGAAGCTCTGCAAGCCTGCCACCCTCGCTTTCCCACCCGACGGCCGACAGTCTAGCCTCTCCCCAGAAACTGGACTTCAGAGAGATTGGGCGCTTCTCTCTCTTTGGGTTGAAGAAAGCACCTGCCCTCCGCCAGCCGGGATCCGCCACCAGCCCGTATCACATCCGCGCTCCCACCTACCTCCGTTTTTCAGCGCTTGTGCCCTGGATTCTCCTCTTTCTCTTTCAGTCTACCGTGCTTCCCCGAAAATAAGACATCCTCTGAAAATAAGACCTATTCACAGGTTTCCTTCTGAGTGAAATATAAGGCATCCCCCCCGAAAATAAGGGCCCCCTCTAGGCTAAACATGAGAGATCTGGTCCACTGATTCTGAAAGAAATGGAGTCACAAGAAACTCACCAGGAAATCCAGAAGATGATGACATGATTGACATTGGATAAATGAGTAAATTCTTGATACGGTAGGATTCACGGTTTGTCTGGTTTGTGTTGACAACTACCGTACTACCGTACCGCATACAGGTAATAAATTTCCTTTATTTTCATTTAACAATAAATGTGTACCGTATTCTTCTTCATGGAAAAATAAGACATCCCCTGAAAATAAGACGTAGCGCATCTTAGGGAGCAAAAGTTAATATAAGACACTGTCTTATTTTCGGGGAAACAGGGTAGTTGTAGGGCTTCCTCTCAGCCAGCTTTCCCTTGGGTGTAGAGTGATAGACGTTTTATTTTACAGTTGTATATTTGAATCGTCGTGCACGGCAGCAGATTGGGTGTGTTTACCTATGCCGCCATCTTCATTCTCTCCCTGTAAAAATATATTTTTTAAAAAAGAAAGAAAAGAGAAATCCAAGATGGCTGCTCGGGTAGACACCTAACCGCAGCAGCACACAACAATTTCAATGGAATACAACTAAAATGTAGAGTGGACATTGCCCAGAGCTACAGGTAGTCGACTGACTGAAAATGCTACAACAAGAAGGAAAGAGAAAACCAGAAGGAAAATCAGAGGAGCTGAAAAAAAGCCTAAGGTACGGAGACAAGCTGCGCGCCCGCAAGCGCGCGCGGAGAGGTGGCAGCCAGAGAGGAGGAGATGGCTGGGGGCCTGCCTGGCGTTCCCTAGCAGAAAGGAAATAAAGCCCCCGGCCTGGGATGAACCCCCAAACCAGCAGCGCTGAGCCCCAGTTATGGGCCAGACCCTGGGGACCCAAGCTCGGGCAGGGGGAAATGGGGCTGTGAGGCGGAATCCCAGGGGAGCGGCGAAAAGCAGGGCCCCCGGAATCGCGCGCACCCTGTGCGCAGAGGACTGAATGTTGACTCTGATGCTGGATTGCCCTAGCGGGAAGAAACAAAGCCTCCGGCGGCGGCGGCGGCGGCGGCGGCGGCGGCGGCGGTAAGCCCCAGTCCGGACTTTCACCATTCTAGGCCAATCCCTGGGGACCCAGGTTTAAGCAGAGGGAGACGGGGCTGTGAGGTGGAGTCCTGGGGGAGCGGCGAAAAGCAAGGCCCCAGGAGTCGCGCACACTGTGTGCGCAGAGGACTGAATGTTGACTCTGATGCTGGACGCCCCTAGTGGGATGGAGAAAGAAGGCTCTAGACTGGGGGAAAGCGATGAGGAGCAGGAGCCCCTGCCGGACACCGGCCAGCCGGGCACCAGCAAGGAGCTGGGCGAGGGGGCCCCCAAGGGGGGGGGTGCCCCTGAGCCTTTGACCGCTGAGCGCGGGCAATGGAGCCGAGGCTGGGGGCTGCTTCCTTGGTGGCGCCGACCCCAGCAACAGGCCGAAGCAGCGCAGGAACCCGCGGAGAACAAAGGGGTGCCACAGGCCAACCTGCTGAGCTTCCAGGACAAGGAGGAAGAAACCAAAGAAGTTCTCAATGTGAAGAAATCAAGTGAGAGCAAAAGACAATAAAATTACTTAAGAAAGAATACAAAGAAGATCTTGAAAAAATCAAAGACTAAGTCAGAACTCAACTCACCAGCCAACATTGCAACATAAATGCGTTGTTTTTTTTTGTTTGTTTGTTTGTTTGTTTGTTTTTAAAAAAAAAGAAGGAAAGAATGTTGGAACAGCGGCAGCCAGGCCTAGAGTGGCCAGGCACAAGGCGGTGGCAGCCAGGCCTGGAGCAGCAACAGCCAGGCCCGAGAGCAGCAGCTTCCAGAACCAGAGCAGCAACAGCCAGCACTGGAGCCAGCCTGGGCAGTGGCAGCCATGCCTGGGGCAGTGGCAGCCATGCCTGAGGCGGAGGCGGCCAAGCCCAGGGTGCCCAGTCCAGGAACACCAAACCCGGAGTGGCTGGCCCAGAGAGGCTGGGCCCAGAGCAGCCGGTCGGGAGCAGCCAGGCCCAGAACGGCAGTGGCCAAGATAGAGCATCCAGGCTGGGAGCAGCCAGGCTCAGAGCGGCCTGGCCCGGAGCAACTAGGCCCCAGAGCAGAGGGGTCGGGTGCGACCAGGCCGGGAGCCGCGGCTGCCAGGCAGGGAGCGGCCAGGCCCTGAGCAGCAGGGTCGGGTGCGGCCAGGCCCGGAGCAGCGGCTGCCAGGCTGGGAGCGGCCAGGCCCTGAGCAGCAGGGTCGGTGCGGCCAGGCCCGGAGCAGCGCTGCCAGGCTGGGAGCGGCCAGGCCCGGAGCAGACGGGTCGGGTGCGGCCAGGCCCGGAGCAGCGGCTGCCAGGCTGGGAGCGGCCAGGCCCGGAGCAGACGGGTCGGGTGCGGCCGGGCCCGGAGCAGCGGCTGCCAGGCTGGGAGCGGGCCAGGCCCGGAGCAGACGGGTCGGGTGCGGCCAGGCCCGGAGCAGCGGCTGCCAGGCTGGGAGCGGCCAGGCCCGGAGCAGACGGGTCGGTGCGGCCAGGGCCCCGGAGCAGCGGCTGCCAGGCTGGGAGCAGCCAGGCCCGGAGCAGACGGGTCGGGTGCGGCCAGGCCTGGAGCAGCGGCTGCCAGGCTCGGGGCGGCCAGGCCCGGAGCAGACGGGCCGGGTGCGGCCAGGCCCGGGAGCAGCGGCTGCCAGGCTGGGAGCGGCCAGGCCCCGGAGCAGACGGGTCGGGTGCGGCCAGGCCCGGAGCAGCGGCTGCCAGGCTGGGAGCGGCCAGGCCCGGAGCAGACGGGTCGGGTGCGGCCAGGCCCGGAGCAGCGGCTGCCAGGCTGGGAGCGGCCAGGCCCGGAGCAGACGGGTCGGGTGCGGCCAGGCCCGGAGCAGCGGCTGCCAGGCTGGGAGCGGCCAGGCCCGGAGCAGACGGGTCGGGTGCGGCCAGGCCCGGAGCAGCGGCTGCCAGGCTGGGAGCAGCCCGGCCCGGAGCAGCAGGGTCGGGTGCTGCCAGGCCCGGAGCAGCAGCAGCCAAGTCCAGAGCAACTAGGTTGGGAGCGGCAGTGGCCAGACCCGGAGCAGCTGGTTGTGGTATGAACGAGAGCAACAGAGGCCAGGCCCGGTGCAGCCAGGCCCGAAACAGCTCGCACCTCGCCTGCCCCCGCCCCAAGGCTGCCTCACAGACACGGCTGGAGACTTTGGCGGGAACTTGGGGGTCTGCTGAATCAAGTGATGAAGGCTTAGATCTGAATGTGTTGAGTTAGTATAGCGCTGGGGTGTTGATCTGTAAGCACCTTGGGTGGGGCCTGGATGAGGTTGGTTGAACTATTTGGAAATGTCTGTTGTCTGAAGTATATCATTGGGCATGTGGAGGTATTATTGATATGAGAAAATGCTAAGTAACTGATTTACTATCTGAAAAGGGATTTACTATCGAGGAAAAGGGAGGGAGGAAGAGACTAAACATAAACTGTGCACCTATGGATGAGGACATTGGGGGAAGGGGAGGGGGTGGAGGGTGGGGTGGGAACCTGGTGGAGGGAGGAGGAAATGAGGAACCTTTGTAATATTATGAACAATAAAGATTGATAAAAAATAAATAAATAAAAATAAAAGAATCAACAGGAAAGAGGGAAAAAAAAAAAAGAAAGAAAGAAAAGAAAAGAAAAAAGAAAGAAAAATGTCCGTAGGGTGGTCTTTCGGTCCCTCACCAACCCCAGGACCCCACCGAGGGTCTCCGAGTCAGCAACCTCATGTCTATATCCTCCTCCTCCCACAGCCTCCACCCCCCTTTATAGCTCTTCCTTTACAGGTCCCCAGCGCCATTCCCAAAGACCTAGCAGACCAGTGACCCCAAGGGCACCAGCCCCCAGCGGGACACACCCAGGACGGGGCAGCCCGTGGCTCTGAGCCCTGACACAGGCCGCCCACAGCCCCGCTCAGCAGGACGGGGACTTCCCCTCCTGCCCCAGGATGCTGAGTGCACAGCCGCCCCGCCGCCCACATCCCCCTGCGGCTTCCTGCCGCGGTTTCTCACCAGCCACACACACACACACACACACACACACAGGAGAGCCGGGCTGTGCAGAGGGAGGCGGGCAGCGGCAGGGAGGCCGAGTCCCGCCTGCAGAGCCCGGGGGGACCGCTGTGGACGGATCCCCAGGCCCACGTCCAACCTGAGACCACGGTGGCAGCGTCTGGTCCCTCCTGCTGGCCTGGGGGGATGGGGACAGCGTTTCCCCCCGTGTGCTCCTCTGTGGTGGCTGCTGTGCATCGTGGCCGGAGGGTATTTGTTCATTGATGTTTAGAGAGAGTGGAGGGAGGGGGAGACACAGAGAGAGAAACATCCGTGGGAGAGGGAACAGGTGTTCCTGCAGAGTTAACGGTGCTGGTGCCAAAGGGGAAGGTTTTTCAGACTCGAGCGCCCTCTGCCGTCGGTGCGGTGAAGTGCAGGTTCCTGTTAGGGGAAGAGGTTTCTGTCCTTCCCTCCCCCACTCCGTGCAAAACCCTAATTTCCCCCTTTTTCTCCTTTTTCCCTTGACCCTGCAGAGTTCACAGCGTGCCCTTCCTCTAGTTGCTTTTTGTATGTATATTTCTTATTGATTTTTTACAGAGAAGAAGGGAGAGGGAGAGTTAGAAACATCAATGAGCCGAAACCGGTGTGGCTCACAGGATAGAGCGTCGGCCTGCGGACTGAAGGGTCCCGGTTTCAATTCCAGTCAAGGGCATGTACCTTGGTTGTGGGCACATCCCCGGCAGGGTGTGTGCAAGAGGCAGCTGATTGATGATTCTCTCTCATCGATGTTTCTGACTCTCTATCCCTCTCTCTTCCTCTCTGTAAAAAAATCAATAAAATATAATATTTTTTAATTATTTAAAAAAAAGAGAGAGAGAGAGAGCCCTGACTGGTTTGGCTCAGTGGATAGAGCGTCGGCCTGCGGACTGAAGGGTCTCATTTCGATTCCGGTCAAGGGCACATATCTGGGTTGCAGGCTCAATCTCCAGAAGGAGGCATGCAGGAGGCAGCTGATCCATGATTCTCCTCACCATGGATGTTTCTCTCTCTCCTCTCTCTCCCTCTCTCTCTCTCTCTCTCTCTCTCCTCTCTCTCTCTCAATCTCTCTCCTCTCTCTCTCCGTCTCTCTGTCTTTCTCCTTCTCCCTTTCCTCTCTGCAATCAGTAAAAATTCATTTTTCAAAAAGAAAGAAAAATGACCGTGGGTGGTCTCTCCGTCCCTCACCAGCCCCAGGACCCCACCGAGGTCCTCTGGGTCAGCAACCTCACGTCTATATCCTCCTCCTCCCACAGCCCCCACCCCCAGCTCCCCGGCGGGGCTCTGAGCCCTGACACAGGCCGCCCACAGCCTCCACCCCGCCCCCCGCCACCCCTGCCAGCTCCCAGCAGACCAGGGACCCCCAGCTCCCAGCAGACCAGGGACCCCCACGGGCCTGGGTGCAGCCAGGGGAGCCGGGATGTGCAGAGGGAGGCGGGCAGCGGCAGGGAGGCCGAGTCCCGCCTGCAGAGCCCCGGGGGACCGCTGTGGACGGATCCCCAGGCCCACGTCCAGCGTGAGAACGCGGTGGCCGTGTCTGGTCCCTCCTGCTGGCCTGGGGGGATGGGGACAGCGTTTCCCCCCGTGTGCTCCTCTGTGGTGCATCGTGGCCGGAGGGTATTTGTCCATTGATGTTTAGAGAGAGTGGAGGGAGAGGGAGACACAGAGAGAGAAACACCCGTGGGAGAGGGAACAGGCGTTCCTGCAGAGTTAACGGTGCTGGTGCCAAAGGGGAAGGTTTTTCAGACTCGACCGCCCTCTGCCGTCGGTGTGGTGAAGTGCAGGTTCTTGTTAGGGGAAGAGGTTTCTGTCCTTCCCTCCCCCACTCCGTGCCAAAACCTCAATTTCCCCTTTTTTCTTCTTTTTCCCTTGACCCTGCAGATTCCACAAGGTACCCTTCCTCTAGTTGCTTTCTTTAAAATATATTTTATTGATTTTTTACAGAGAGGAAGGGAGAGGGAGAGAGAGTTAGAAACATTGATTAGCTCACTGCCTCCTGCACGCCCCCTACTGGGGATGTGCCCGCAACCAAGGTACATGCCCTTGACTGGAATCGAACCTGGGACTCTTGAATCTGCAGGCCGATCTCTATCTACTGAGCCAAACTGATTAGGGCAAGTTTTTTTTTTTTTTTAGTATTTTTTATTGATTTCAGAGAGGAAGGGGGAGAGAGATAGAAACATCCATGATGAGAGAGAATCATTGATCAGCTGCCTTCTGAACACCCCCACACTGGGGATCGAGCCTGCAACCCGGGCATGTGCCCTTGACTGGAATCAAACCCGTCAGTCTGCAGGCTGACGCTCTCTCCACTGAGTCACACCGGTCAGGGATGGACATAACTCTTAGGAGCCACTATCAACCCGCCTCAGGGTGACGTGGCCCCTGGGGAGGGTCACCCGTCAGGCAGGTGGGATGGCGACCAGGTCCCTTCACCAGAGCTGGGTATCTGCTGGGCCACAGCGTCCAGCCGGTGGGTGAACATCAGCCCGGCGGGCAGGGCACCCGGCCAGCGCCTGCCACCAGCAGCCGGGCCTCCGGGCTCAGGCCCGAAAGAGCCTCGGAAAGCTTCATCCCGACTTGGGTGCCTTCCTGTGAAGCGTGCACCCCGCCCCCCCACTAACCTAACCCACAACTTCCTCCTCCGGCCGCTGGTGTCGGCCACAGAGTCCCGTCTGGGCGGCTGTGGGTTCGAGGTGGTTTCAGACCGGGTGTCACCACTTTCGCTCGGAGCCTCCGGGGTCAGGAGGAGGGTGACAGCCGCGGGTGTGACAGTGTCTGTGGTCTGCGGTTTCCCGCTTTCGAGAAGGAAGGTGGATGTCGGTCTGAAGGGGTTGTGGCTCCCAGCCGCCAACCGCAAACCGCAAACCGCCTGCAGGTGGCGGAGGGCCAGGCTGGCTGCCCTGTGTTCCTCTGCGCCCGTAGCCATCCCCCCAGGACAGAGGGCGCCCCCAGAACCAGACTGCATTCCGACCCTCCTCCTGCGGAGACACCCTCTGAATTTTTTTAAAAATATATTTTATTGATTTTTTTTTTTTTTTTTACAGAGAGGAAGGGAGAGGGTTAGAGTTAGAAACATCGATGAGAGAGAATGATTGATCAGCTGCCTCCTGCTCACCCCCCACTGGGGATCGAGCCCTTGACCGGAATCAAACTTGGGACCTTTCAGTCCACAAGCTGAGCCAAACCTGCCCTTATTGATTTCAGAGAGGAAGGGAGGGAGAGAGAGATGGAAACATCAATGACGAGGGAGAATCATTGATCAGCTGCCTCCTGCCCCGCCTCCTCCTGGAGATTGAGCCTGCAACGCCGGCATGTAGCCTGACGGGGAATCGAACTGGGTGACCTCCTGGCTCCTGGGTGGATGCTCAACCACTGAGCCACACCGGCTCTAATGGTTATTTTTTATGTTTTTTCTTTGTTTGTTTTAAATATATTTTATTTTTTATTTTTTTTATAGAAAGGAAGAGAGAGGGATAGAGAGTTAGAAACATCGATGAGAGAGAAACATCCACCAGCTGCCTCCTGCACACCCCCCCACTGGGGATGTGCCCGCAACCAAGGTCCATGCCCTTGACCGGAATCGAATCCGGAAACTTTCAGTCCGCAGGCCGATGCTCTATCCACTGAGCCAAACCGGTTTTGGCTAATGGTTATTGTTTTTTAAATGTATGTGTATCCTGTTTCTTGGATACATTTTTACCAAGGGTTAAAAATAAATAAAAAGAGAGGAGATCCAAGATGGCTGCGCCCAGGTAAACACCTAGCTGCAGCCGCACACAACAATTTCAATAAAATACAACTAAAATATAAAATGGACATTACCCAGAACTACAGGAAAGTCGACTGACTGGAAATTCTACAACAAGAAGCAAGGAGAAAACCAGAAGGAAGCGCGGAGGAGCTGGAAAAGCCTAAGGTACAGAGACACGCAGCGCGCAGAGAGGATGGAGCCGGAGAGGAGGGCGGCTGAGTGCCTGGCGGACGATCCCTAGCAGGAAGGAGATAAAACTCCGACTGTGCTGGGCCCCACTCTGAACCCCATTTCTAGGCCAGACCCCGGGGACCCAGGCTCACACAGAGGGAGCTGGGCTGTAAGGCGGAACCCCGGGGAAGCGGCGAAAGGAGGTCCCGGCAGCGCGCACAGTGCGTGCAGAGAAGGGACGGGCGGCTGTGCCACGGGATTGCACTGGCGGGAAGGAGATAGGGGCTCCAGACTGCTCTGAACGCCACCTCCAACTCCACTTCCAACTGAACTGAACCCCAATACCTGGCTCATTGGGGGAGAGCATAGGCTGTTTGGCAGCAGGCAAAAATCGAGGGCACCTTTCTCTCAGAGGTGCTGGCAGCGAGTACTGAAGGACCCGCATAGGGCGGGGCTGACGGAAGCCAAGGCTGTAGGCTCCACCCTGAAACCCCATCCCATCTGTAGCTGCAAAATGCGACAACAAAATAGATCACAAACAAAAGAAATGGAGGACAAAAAGCGGCTGGATATAGAGTTCAAATCTACGCTTATAAGGTTTTTTAAGAATTTCCTAGAAAAGATGGATAAGTCCTATGAGGATATGAAAAGAAATCATCTAGAATTAATAAGGAATCAACAAGAAATGATAAGGGATCAACAAGAAATGATAAGGGACCAACAAGAAATAAAGAATACATTGTCTGAAATAATAAATATTATACAGAGTCCTAAAAACAGAAAAGAAGATCGCAAGAATCAAGTCAAAGATTTGGAACATAAAGAGCCAGAAGACACTCCCCCACAGAAGCTAGAAGGCAAGAGAATCCAGAAAATTGAAGATAATGTAAGAAACCTCTGGGACAACTTCAAGAGAACCAACATCAGAATTATGGGGGTCCCAGAAGAGGAGAGAGAGCAAGATATCGAAAACATACTGAAAGAAATAGTGACAGAAAACTTCCCCCACCTGGTGAAAGAATTAGACTTACAAGTCCAGGAAGCTCGCAGAACTCCAAACAAAAGGAATCCAAAGAGGACCACACCAAGACACATCATAATAAAAATTCCAAGAGCAAAAGACAAAGAGAGAATATTAAAAGCAGCAAGAGCAAAGAAGGTAGTTACCTATAAAGGAGCACCTATACGATTGTCAGCTGACTTCTCAACAGAAACCATGCAGGCCAGACGGGAATGGCAAGAAATATTCAAGGTGATGAATAGTAAGAACCTACAGCCAAAGATAATCTATCCAGCAAAGCTATCACTCAGAATCGAAGGTCAGACAAAGAGCTTCACTAATAAAAACAAGCTAAAGGAGTTCATCAACACCAAACCAGAATTATATGAATTGCTGAAGGGGGTTCTTTCAGAAGAGAAAGTAAATAAAGATAAAAATTATGAACAACAAATACGTAACTATCAACAAGTGAATCTAAAAACCAAGGGAATTAAAAAAAATCTGATGAACAATATTAACTGTTGAATATAATAGAATCAGAGGTATGGAAGGGGAGTGAACTGACTATTCTTGGGGAGAAGGGGAGAGGGGGATGTGGGAAGAGACTGAACATAAACTGTGCACCTATGGATGAGGACAATGGGGAGTGGGGAAAGGGCAGAGGGTGGGTTGGGAACCTGGTGGAGGAGAGCAATGGTGGGGGTGGGGGGAAGGAACAATTGTAATAATATGAACAATAAAAACTTATTAAAATTTAAAAAAAATAAAAAGAAAAAGAAAGAAAAAAAAAAGAAAAATAAATAAATAAATAAATAAAAAGAAACCTAGAATGTGAAGAGCAAGATCTAAAAAAAAAAGGAAGAAATACATGAGCCCATGGGGACTTCCCCGCATGCAGGGAGGAAGTGAAACCTGTGAGACAGCTGGATTTCTATTATTTTTTATTAAAGAGCAAGTTTGAGAGTCCACGGGGCAAGGGAAGGTCGTGACCCCAGGCCGCCTGGGCCCCCAACTGCAGCAGCTAGCGGGTTGCTCACCTGACCAGGGGGGGGCGAGTCTCGGGGATAACGGGCCAGGTGTGTGTCAGCCTGGTCTCGGGGTACAGCCCCCCACCCCCCACTACTACCCCTCTGTCCCCCACACCTGGCCAGGGCCCTCAGGAAAGTCTCCCTGGCAGGAAACGCTCAGCACGCCATCCTGTGAGGTAGTCTGTGCATTCTGCACCCTTTCCAGTTGGGGAAACTGAGGCTCAGAGAGGATCCCAGCGGCGTGCAAGGTCCCACCGGGGCCGGTGAACTGGATCAGACACCCTGCCCCCCACCGTGGCCCAGGTCAGGGCGCGCTGGCTCCTTCCCCAGCAGTTCCCAGTTTAGGTTCCCAGTTTAGGCTGGTGGCCTGGCTCACCTGTGGCAGCCCCTGGCTCAGGTGCACACACCCGCAGCCCAGTCCACAGCGGCCAGAAGCCAGAGGGAGCATGGAAAGGCCGATGCTGCCATCTAGAGGGCGGTGTGAGCATGGCAGCCAGCATCTCTCGGTCCATGCTGCCATCTAGCGGCCGCTGCGGGTACGGCAGGGAGGCAGGGTCCTTCATTTGCAGGCTTGTCCGATGCTGCCACCTAGCGGGTGGCGTGGGCACGGCAGCCAGCCTTGGTCCTGAGGCTCCATCCTGATGGTTTGTTTTCACACCTGCTCCCAGGTATTTGGGGGGGGATGTGGGAGGGACCCCCTTAGGACACCTTCAAGCCCACCAGACGGGCGCTCTCCGCCCAGAGCCGCCGGGCCACCTCGTCATCCTCGGCCTCGGGGGCCGGCGCCTTCTCCCGGAGTCCGTCGAAATACTTCCCGGAGACGCCCTCCAGGTCCTCTGCCACGGCCAGGTAGGTGCTGGTCTGCGCCGCCAGCTGGGGGCTCTTCACCAGCAGCCAGAAGATGGGCCCTGCCACCGGCCCACAGAGCGCTCAGGCCACAGGCATCAGCGAGGGGGACCCCAAAGGCCCTACTCCACCCCAAGACGCGGGGCCCGGGCAGGCCAGAGGTGGGCCGGGGACGAGTCCCACTGAGCCCCCCCGCTCCGGGCCTCTGCTCCTGCGGCTCCCGCCCCTTCCCTAACCACATCCCTCCGGGAGCTGCCTCCCCCGGGAAGCCCTCCTGGGTTTTCCCAGGCAAATGGAGGCTCTCCCTCCTGTCCATCAGCCCCGAGTCCCCACCATACCCCATCTTGCTCTAAAATCGCTTTTTGTTGTTGTTAGTCCAAGCCCGAGGATATTTTTCTATTGATTTTTTAAAAATATATATTTTATTGATTTCTTACAGAGAGGAAGGGAGAGGAATAGAAACATCGATGAGAGAGAAACATTGATCAGCTGCCTCCTGCACGCCCCCCCTACTGGGGATGTGCCCGCAACCAAGGACTGAAGGGTCCCAGGTTCGATACTGGTCAAAGGCATGTACCTTGGTTGTGGGCACATCCCCAATAGGGGGTGTGCAGGAGGCAGCTGATGCATGCTTCTCTCCCATCAATGTTTCTAACTCTATCCCTCTCCCTTCCTCTCTGTAAAAAATCAATAAAATATATATATTTTTAAAAAACAGCCGAGACCGGTTTGGCTCAACGGATAGAGCGTTTTTGAGGACTGAAGGGACCCGGGTTCGATTCCGGTCAAGGGCATGTACCTTGGTTGCGGGCATATCCCCAGTAGGGGGTGTGCAAGAGGCAGCTGATCGATGACTCTCTCTCATCGATGTTTCTAGCTTTCTATCTCTCTCCCTTCCTCTCTGTACAAAATCAATAAAATATATTAAAAAATAAATAAATAAATAAAAATAAAATAAAAAATAAAAAAAGATACTACAAATCCTGCACCTGATCAGTGTTCCCCTTTGCACCGGCTGACAGAAAGCTCAGGGCAAATAGCTGGTTGACCTCCAGCAGAAGTCTGGAATATGTTTGGTGCCCATTGGAAATACTAATACACGGAGTGGCCGGATGATTATGCGTTCAGAGATCATCATCACCTGGTCGCTCAGTGTATATCCCACTGGCCTTAATGCCCTGCAGGAGGTTCCCGGGCCCCAGGCCGGAGGGCAGGGGCTCGGAGAGGGCACCGGGCCAGAGGGGGCCAGGAGGGGGCTCACCGAGCGTGAAGCTGGAGAAGGCGGAGTTGTGCATGCCCGTGTGCCGGCCCAGCTCCGTCCGGGCCACGCCAGGGTGCAGCGCGTTCACCGTCACGCCGGTGCCTGGGGGGAGGAGGGAAAGATAGGGGAGGGGGGCAGAGGGGTGTCAGGTTCGCTCCTTCCCGGCAAGCCTGACGCTGTCCACCCCCAGCTCCGGGGCGGCCCGTTTCCTGCCCTTGAACCCGCATCGCCTTGTTGCTCTGAAACCAGGAGGTTTCATCGTGCGAGGTGGCTCTGTCACATGGAGCATCGGGGACCCCAGACCCCCGGCCCGCCCCTGGAGGCCTGAAGTGGTGGGGGGACGGGCCAGGGAGGGTCTGACTGACAGGCTCCCAGGTGAGCGCTCTGCTGGCCCCACCCCCTCCATGAGAAGCGAGGGCGAAGGGAGGGATCTGCACCCTCCGCACTGTGGACGCCGAGGTCCAGCCACTCTGTAACCCGTGCCCTGGAGGTGCCCAGGGTGCCCCCGGCTTCTGTCCACGAGAGGCAGGTAGCAACGCCCACCCCCGCGGTGACAGCCGGAAGTATCTCCAGATGTTGCCAGAGGTCCCCTGGCCTGGAGCACCAGAGGCTTCCAGGCCAGTCCTGGGGGAGCAGGGAAGAGGGTGTGATTGATTAGTGATGTCTGCTCAGGCACCAGGGGGGAGCCTGGTGGTGTGTGATTGATTAGTGATGTCTGCTCAGGCACCAGGGGTGAGCTTGGTGCTGTGTGATTGATTAGTGATGTCTGCTTTAGGCACCAGGGGAAAGCCTGGTGGTAATTGATTAGTGATGTCTGCTGCAGCCACGGGGGGGGGGGGGGGGGGGGGGGGGAGGGGGGGGCCTCGTGGAGTGTGATTGATTAGTGATGTCTGTTCAGATACTGGTGGGAGCCTGGTGGAGTGTGATTAATTAGTGATGTCTGCTGAGGCACCAGGGGGGAGCCTGGTGGAGTGTGGTTGATTAGTGATGTCTGTTTCAGGCACCAGCGGGGAGCCTGGTGGTGTGTGATTGATTAGTAATGTCTGCTCCAGGAAGGGGGGGGGCGGGGGGGCGGGGAGTCTGGTGGTGTGTGGTTGATTAGTGATGTCTGCTTCAGGGACCAGGGGGGAAGCCTGGTGGAGTGTGATTGATTGGTGATGTCTGCTCAGGCACCAGGGGGGAGCCTGGAGGAGTGTGATTGATTGGTGATATCTGTTCATATACTGGTGGGAGCCTGGTGGTGTGTGATTGATTAGTGATGTCTGCTCCAGGCAGAAGGGGGGCGGGGGGGGGGGGCGGGGGGGGGGGCTGGTAGTGTGTGGTTGATTAGTGATGTCTGCTTCAGGCACCAGGGGGGAGCCTGGTGGAGTGTGATTGACTGGTGATGTCTGCTCAGGCACCAGGGGGGAGCCTAGTGGTGTGTGGTTGATTAGTGATGTCTGCTTCAGGGACCAGGGGGAGCCTGGTGGTGTGTGTCATGCATCTGCATCGTGTGTCCTGGAGCCCATGCCTGACCTCCCATCAGCCCGGGGTCACAGCGGACGCTCCAGGCTCAGGGCCACAGGAAGAGGCACGGCACGCACGCACCTTGCAGCCTGCGGCTCAGCTCCCGGGTGAAGAGGACGATGGCCAGCTTGCTCTGGCAGTAGGCCGCCTTCGTGTTGTACTTCCTCTTCTCCCAGTTCAGGTCGTCGAAGTCGATGTGCCCAGCCACGTGGGCCAAGGACGAGAGGTTGATGATCCGCGAGGGGGCCGAGGCCTTCAGCTTGTCCAGCAGTAAGTTTGTCAGGAGGAAGTGGCCTGGATGAAGGAGGACACAGAGAGAGCCGTCCTTCAAGTTTGACCACGTGCCCGGAGTGGGCTGAGCACACACCTGATCTCACCCTCCCAGTTACACCTGGTTCTCACCCACAAGCAGCATGGCCCCAGGGGACATCTGGAGATAATTTTGCTTGTCACAACTGTGGAGAGTAGGGGCGCCACTGCCATCTAGTGGGTGGAGGCCAGGGATGCTGCTCGGCATCCCACCAGGCATAGCAAAGTCCCCGCAAAAAAACAACTAACCAGCCCCAAATGTCCAGCCCTCTGAGGCTGGCTGGGGAGGAGACTGCCTTTTGCCTCCCAAAAATTTTTCTCCACTTCTTTAGTAAATAGAACTTTTGGCTGGGCCCAAGATGGGCCAATGAAAGACTATGTTTCCCAGGCTCCTTTGCAACCAGATGGGTCATGTGACTGAGCCCCAGCCAATAGGGTGCAAATGATTGTGTGTGTGTGTGTGTGTGTGTGTGTGTGTTAAGGGTTGAGTTGTGTCTCCCTACTTCCTATGCCCCAAAGAAATATATTGAAGTCCTATCCTCCAGAACCACAGAATGTGACCCTGTTTGGAGAGATAATTAAGTTAAAGTAAAGGTCATTAGGGTGGGCCCTGATCCTATATGTCCCAGTGCCCCCTGGCCCTTCCTAACAGAACCCCAGGTACATGCAGAGTGACTACAGAAAGATGATGGCCCTGACTGGTGTGGCTCAGTGGATAGAGCGTCGGCCTGCAGACTGAAGGGTCCCAGGTTCGATTCCCAGTCAAGAGCATATACCTGGGTTGTGGGCTCAGTCCCCAGTGTGGGGCATGCAGGGGGCAGCCGGTCCATGATTCTCTCTCATCATTTTTGTTTCTATCTCTCTCTCCCTCTTCTTTCCTCTCTGAAATCCATAAAAATATAAAATAAAATAAAAATAAAAAAAAGTGGAGCCCAACCAGGTTTGGCTCAATGGATAGAGCGTCGGCCTGCGGACTGAAGGGTCCCGGGTTCGATTCCGGTCAAGGGCATGTGCCTTGGTTGCAGGCACGTTCCCAGTAGGGGGTGTGCAGGAGGCAGCTGATGGGTGTTTCTCTCTTCTCGATGTTTCTAACTCTCTGTCCCTCTCCCTTCCTTTCTGTGAAAAATCAATAAAATGCATTTAAAAAGAAAGAAAGTGAGCACCCCCTCCCGGTGCCCAACCCCCGCCGGCTCCCGCCTGGCGTGCCCAGCGCGGCCTCACCCAGGTGGTTCACGCCCAGCTGCATCTCGAAGCCGTCCTCCGTGGTCCAGTGCGGGCAGCGCATCACGGCCGCGTTGTTGATGAGCACGTGCACCTTCTCCTCCTCTGCAAGACAGGGCCGGGGCGAGCGCGTCAGCCCCGGGGCCGCACGCCGTCCCCCGACACCCCCGACACCCCCGACCCCCGGATCCCCGGACCCGGGCCTTCCTGTGAAGGCGGGGTCTTCGAGGAAGTAACCGAGTAAAGATGAGGTCACGGGATCCGCATCCAACTCATCCAACAGGACCAGCGTCCTCACAGGAAAGGGGAGTCTGTGGCTCAGTGGGTAGAGCATCGGTCTGCAGACTGAAGGGTCCCAGGTTCGATTCCGGTCAAGGGCATGGACCTTGGTTGCGGGCACATCCCCAGTAGGGGGTGTGCAGGAGGCAGCTGATTGATGTTTCTCTCTCATTGATGTTTCCAGCTCTCTATCCCTCTCCCTTCCTCTCTGTGGAAAATCAATAAAATAGGCCGAGACCGGTTTGGCTCAGTGGATAAAGCATCGGCTTGGGGACTGAAGGGTCCCGGGTTCGATTACGGTCAAGGGCATGTACCTTGGTTGCGGGCATATCCCCAGTGGGGGGGTGTGCAAGAGGCAGCTGATTGATGACTCTCTCTCATTGATGTTTCTGGCTCTCTATCTCTCTCCCTTCCTCTCTGTACAAAATCAATAAAATATATTTTTTTAAAAAAAAGAAAGAAAACTTCACCCTTCAGCAGGGGAACAGTTAGCAGTGAGTCCCTGAGGTTGGTGGGGAATCAAAGGTGTTTCGTTCTTCATCACTATTCCGGTTCTTCATCACTATTCCGGGATTTATCGATTTCCCATGAGGAGCATGCATCTCTTCGCATCGGGGAAAACAGTCCATTCCCAGCCCCGCTCCTCTGTCTCTGGCCAGCTGCCCTGCTGTTACTTCACAGGCAGCCGGTGGACAGGAAGAGGCTGCCTCTGAGATGTGCAGACACCGTCACCCGCGAGTCAAATGACACGGACACAAGGTCGGACGTTCACAGCAGCCGCGGGAGGGCTGGCAGCCAAGCAGCCGGAACCCGTCAGACCACAGGAGGGAGCCCAATACCATGCAGCCACAATAAACGCATAAAGAGATGCAATGTAGCCACAAGAAAGGAATGAGCCCTGACCGGTTTGGCTCCGTGGATAGAGCGTCAGCCTGTGGACTCAAGAGTCCCAGGTTCGATTCCGGTCAAGGGCATGTACCTTGGTTGCGGGCACATCCCCAATAGGGGGCGTGTAAGAGGCAGCTGATCGATGACTCTCTCTCATCGATGTTTCTAACTTTCTATCTCTCTTCCTTCCTCTCTGTACAAAATCAATAAAATATATTAAAAAAAAAAAAAAAAAAACCAGACCCTAGCCCTAGCTGGTTTCGCTCAGTGGATAGAGTGTCAGCCTGCAGACTGAAAGGTCCCAGGTTCGATTCCGGCCAAGGGTGTATTCTCGGGTTGTGGGCTCGATCCCCGGGGAGGGGGGGGTGCAGGAGGCAGCCGATCCATAATTCCTCTCATCATTGATGATTCTATCTCTCTCTCCCTCTCCCTTCCTCTTTGAAATCAATAATAATATATATTTTTTAAAAGGACCAGGCCCTAGCCCTGATTTAATAATAATAATAATTATATATATATATATATATATTTTTTTTTTTATTTTTTATTTTTTTTTTTTTTTTAAGGGACCAGGGACAGACAGTAGAGATTCCTGGCTTTGTGAGCTTAAGGGGCAGGCCTGGTTTAATTCCTGGGTCCTCAGAGCCTGCACCTCCCCTCCCCCCCAGGCCTCCCCACACGGCCCCGCGCCCTGCCGCCTACCCTCAATGATCTTCCTGGCGAACTCCCGGACGGACTTCAGCGAGGCCAAGTCCAGGTGCCGGGCATTGACGCGGTGGTTCAGGGTCTCCCCGCGGATCTCCCTGGCCGCCACCTCGCACTTCTCCATGTCCCGGCAGGCCAGGATGATGTTGCCGCCTGGAAGCCCGGGATGGGAAAAATTAAAATAAAATAAACCCCTGGCTGGTGTGTTTCAGTGGGTAGCGCATCGGCCTGCGGGCTGAAAGGCCTCAGGTTTGATTCCCAGTCAAGGGCACATGCCTGGTTGCGGACTTGATCCCCAGTGTGGGGCAGGCAGGAGGCAGCCGATACATGATTCTCTCTCATCATGGATGTTTCTCTCTCTCCCTCCCTTCTTCTCTCTAAAATCAATAAAAACATATATTATACACACACACACACTAGAGGCTCAGAGCTCGAAATTCATACTGGGGGGTCCCTCTGGCCGGCCTGCACCCTCTCCAATCCAGGACCTCTCCGGGGATGTCTGACTGCATCTCCCAATCCGGGGCCACTGGCTCCTAACTGCTTGCCCACCTGCCTTCCTGACTGCCCCTAACCCCTTTGCCTGATTGCTGATTGCCCCTAACTGCTCCCCTGCCAGCCTGATCGCCCCTAACTGCTCCCCGGCCGGCCTGATCGCCCCTAACTGCTCCCCTGCTGGCCTGATCGCCCCTAACTGCTCCCCTGCAGCCTGATCGCCCCTAACTGCTCCCCTGCCGGCCTGATCGCCCCCCCCTAACTGCTCCCCTGCCGGCCTGATCGCCCCTAACTGCTCCCCTGCGGCCTGATCGCCCCTAACTGCTCCCCTGCTGGCCTGATCGCCCCTAACTGCTCCCCTGCCGGCCTGATCGCCCCTAATTGCTCCCCTGCTGGTCTGATCGCCCCTAACTGCTCCCCTGCTGACCTGATCGCCCCTAACTGCTCCCCTGCTGACCTGATCGCCCCTAACTGCTCCCCTGCTGGCCTGCTCGCCCCTAACTGCTCCCCTGCGGCCTGATCGCCCCTAACTACTCCCCTGCTGGCCTGATCGCCCCTAACTGCTCCCCTGCTGGCCTGATCGCCCCTAACTGCTCCCCTGCCGGCCTGATCGCCCCTAACTGCTCCCCTGCCGGCCTGATCGCCCCTAACTGCTCCCCTGCTGGCCTGCTCGCCCCTAACTGCTCCCCTGCGGCCTGATCGCCCCTAACTGCTCCCCTGCAGGCCTGATCGCCCCTAACTGCTCCCCTGCTGGCCTGATCGCCCCTAACTGCTCCCCTGCCGGCCTGATCGCCCCTAATTGCTCCCCTGCTGGTCTGATCGCCCCTAACTGCTCCCCTGATGGCCTGATCGCCCCTCCCTAACTGCTCCCCTGCTGGCCTGATCACCCCCCCCTAACTGCTCCGCTGCTGGCCTGATCGCCCCTAACTGCTCCCCTGCTGGCCTGATTGCCCCTAACTGCTCCCCTGCTGGCCTGATCGCCCCTAACTGCTCCCCTGCTGGCCTGATCGCCCCTAACTGCTCCCCTGCCGGCCTGATCGCCCCTAACTGCTCCCCTGCTGGCCTGATCGCCCCTAACTGCTCCCCTGCTGGCCTGATCGCCCCTAATTGCTCCCCTGCTGGTCTGATCGCCCCTAACTGCTCCCCTGATGGCCTGATCACCCCTAACTGCTCCCCTGCTGGTCTGATCACCCCTAACTGCTTCCCTGCTGGTCTGCTCGCCCCTAACTGCTCCCCTGTTGGCCTGATCACCTCTAACTGCTCCCCTGCTGGCCTGACTGCCCCTAACTGCCTCTGCCTCATCCCATACCTGGGACCCAGGATCCCGTCCTCCAGCCAGTCGCTGGCACCAGGGACCAGGGCATCCCTCCCTCTGTCCGGCCGCAGACACCCAGGACCCAAACCGACTCTGCCACAGCCACAGGTGCCCGGGACCACCGGGCAAGCGGCTTGTCCCTCTCCCGGCCCACAACCTGGCTCGTCCCCATTCCTCTCCCCCCAGGGCTGAGTGTCTGAGCTTTTACAGGGAGGGCAGAGGGCGTGAGGGCGTGTGACCATTTGCATATTAGCTCATTATTCTATGGGATTTACTGCATTTCCTGTACTGCACGTTACACCCGTGACTGTGGACTTGTCCCTCCCTGTCCCCCATTCCCCAATGCCCTGCTGCCCCCCGGCCCCCATCCATCCCTACCCCACCCCCACCCCCCTCGCCCTGCCATGGGACTCACCTCTCCTGGCCAGCTCCAAGGCGGTCTCCCGCCCGATGCCCGTGTTGGCACCCGTGATGATGACGGTCTTGCCCTGAAGGGTGGCCTTGCTGGGACAGGCCCCGCCCGCGACATAGTCCCTGAAGGCAAGAGAGAGCCCCTCCCTCAGCTCCACCACCAGACCGCGCACCACAGCGACCCCACCCTCTGAGCTGTGGGAAGACGGACAGATGGACAGACGGACGGACGGACGGACGGACGCTGCCTGACTCTGCACCACAGGCGACCCCACTCTTGGATCGCAGGCACGTGGCCCCTCTGAGCTGTGTTCCCCGAAGGGTCCCGGGTTGGAGAGGGTGCAGGCTGGGCTGAGGGGGACCCCCCCGAGCATGAATTTCATGCACCAGGTCTCTAGTATTTTTAATTTAAAAAAAAACACTTCCATCACCACAGTAAGTTCTACTGAACAGCGCTGCTATAGAGCAGCTGGTAGCTGTTCTTTGAAGTTTGTTTGTGGTGTGTTGTTTGTTTTTTTTTAATTGTCTAAAGTTTTACATGTCTCCCTTTTCTCCAATTGACCTGCCCCCGCCACCCAGCCATTCCCACCCCGCCATTCTCGGAGAAAGGGAAACATCACATGACCTCACTTATAGAGACAAATGGCAGGGGAGGGTGGGGAGGGCGTTAGAGAGCAACCAAAGGACTTATACGCATGCCTATCAGCATAACCAATGGGTTTGTTTTGTTTTTGAAATGAGCTTACACACACACACACACACACACACACACACACCATACAACACGAGCTTTTCCTGCGTGGAGTTGCACAATTCTCCCTGTTCCCCTCATGGCGGATTAGAGAGTTTAGGGGGCTCATACTTTTCCCTTGCACCCCGGCCCAGCCGATCTGCGGAATGAATGAATGAATGAATGAGTGAGTGAGAAGCCCGAAAGCCGCTAGACCAGCGTGTTTCCCAGGGCCCGGGCCCGCCCCTTCCTCTGAGTGACCTTGGCGGTGACCTGCCCTCTCGGGGCTCCGGGGAGTCCCCACGTCCTCCGGGGGGCGCTGCAGGCCGGGGCTGGCTGGCGGGCGATGACTCCGTGGTCCCAGCCCGGCCTCCCCTCCCCTCCCCCGGCTGCAGACACCGGAGCCGGCGCGCACTCACCGGAGCAGCACGGCGCCGCCCACCGCCGTGCCCAGCACGGACACCGGAAGCAGGTAGCGGTTCATGCCGGCCAGGCGCCCGGCCGACCGCACCTCCGCCGGGCGATCGCTCCAAGGAGCCTGCGACCCGGGATCCACGTGGGGACGGGCAGGCGGCGGGGCTGGAACCGCGGACTTCCTGAAAGGGGCGTGGCTTTGGCGTGGCGTAGCTGACAGGGGGCGGGGCTTCCAGGGCAAGACCTATGGGGATGGGTGTGAGCGCTACGGCTGCTGGGAAATGTAGTTTTCTGGGGGTGTGGGCGTGACCAAGGTTGTGGTGTTGCTAGGGGCGGGGCCTGCGCGGTGTTGGGATGGCGTCATTCTCGTCCAGCTGCAAAGCGCAGCCCAGTTCTGGGGTGAATCCAGGATTCCAATCCTGCGGCTGCCGCTTCAGGACTGTCCTTCTAATACATCAGCCTGTTGCGTCGTCTAAAAATGTGTTTAGATCTTCCTCACAGACGCGATGGCTGAATTTTAGGATTCCGATACTCAGAAACCAAGACCAGTATACTAGCCTCGGGTTTCCAAACTCCTGGGTCTGAGGGAGGAGGGCTGGGGGCCTGGGCTCCTGGGTCTGAGGGAGAAGGGGCTGGGGGCCTGGGCTCCTGGGTCTGAGGGAGAAGGGGCTGGGGGCCTGGGCTCCTGGGTCTGAGGGAGAAGGGGCTGGGGGCCTGGGCTCCTGGGTCTGAGGGAGGAGGGGCTGGGGGCCCGGTCTCCTGTCTCTGAGGGAGGAGGGGCTGGGGGCCTGGGCTCCTGGGTCTGAGGGAGGAGGGCTGGGGGCCTGGACTCCTGGGTCTGAGGGAGGAGGGGCTGGGGGCCTGGACTCCTGGGTCTGAGGGAGGAGGCTGGGAGTCTGGGCTCCTGGGTCTGAGGGAGGAGGGCTGGGGGCCTGAACTCCTGGGTCTGAGGGAGGAGGGGCTGGGCTCCTGGATCTGAGGGAGGAGGGGCTGGGCTCCTGGGTCTGAGGGAGGAGGGGCTGGGAGCCTGGGCTCCTAGGAGGGTCTGAGGGAGCAGGGCAGATGACTGGGAGAGAATTTGAGGGGAATTGGAGATAGTCTCTATCTTCATCCTACGATGGTTATACACCTGACTGCATACATTTGACAAGTCTCAGTGTTCACTTACAAATAGTGAATGCTAACCTAACCGGTTTGGCTCAGTGGATAGAGCGTAGGCCTTCGGACTGAAGGGTCCCTGGTTCAATCCCCGTCAATGGCATGTACCTTGGTTGCAGGCACATCCTCAGTAGGAGGTGTGCTGGAGGCAGCTGATTGATGTTTCTCTCTCATCAATGTTTCTAACTCCCTCTCCCTTCCTCTCTGTAAAAAAATCAATAAAAAAATATATTGTTTTAAATAGTGAATGCCATTACATGCAAATCACACTGCGATAAAGCTGGCTAAAAAGAAAATCAGCCCCCTGGAGATTTTGAGGATTTTTGTTTTGGAAATATCTTGGCAACAAGTGCTTGGTATGATTTGTGATTGGATCGGCTTTGTCAGCAATCAGCAGACATACTTGAAAACGCTTTGAAGTGAAAAATGTCGGACTAATAAAGTGTTTCTAACTGTCCCAAGAGTTTTTTTTTAATATTGGCTCGGACAATAAAGCGGACAGTTGACGTAATGTTTTGTTTTCTAAACGTGGAATGAAATGTGTTCGCTTTGGTTCTGCGGCTTTTATAGTTTAGAGATAACAACTTTCCTTCTTCGAGAGGCGTGTCTTCTTTCTGGAGTGAGCTGGTAAGCTCTGGGCCCAGGCTCTGTTATTGGAAATTCAGTCTAGGCGTGAGGGAAGACTTCCCAGAGAAAGGGGAACCTAAGTAGGGTTCTGCAGTATGAGTAGGAGTTCTTCAAAGGGACCAAGTAGAGAGGTGGAATGGCACATGCAAAAGCTAGCAGTCAGAAGGCAACTTGCTTGGGGAGTGCCCGATATTTCACATCATAGGAGGTTGGCTCGAAGATGGAGGCAGCTGGCAAGACATGTGGCTGAAGAGAAAATTTTAAAATTAAAAATAATAATAATAATAATAATATCAGATATTGCCCTGGCTGGGTGGCTCAATTAGGTGGAGCATCATCCTGTGCATGAAAAGGTTTGATTCCCAGTTAGGGCATATTTGGGAGACAACCAATCTATGTTTCTCACATTGATGTTTCTCTCTCTCCCTCCCTCCTTCTCTCCCTCCCTCCCTCCCTTCTTCTTTTTTTAAAAAAAAATATATATTTTATTAATTTCTTACAGAGAGGAAGGGAGAGGGATAGAAAGTTAGAAGCATCGATGAGAGAGAAACATCCATCAGTTGCCTCTTGCACAAGATGAGACCGCAACCAAGGTACGTGCCCTTGACCGAAATCAAACCCGGGACCCCTCAGTCCACAGGCCGACACTCCATCCACTAAGTCAAACTGGTTTTGGCCCTCCTTCTTCTTCTTCTTCTTCTTCTTCTTCTTCTTCTTCTTCTTCTTCTTCTTCTTCTCTCTCTCTCCCTCTCTCTCTCTCTCTCTCTCTCTCTCTCTCTCTCTCTCTCTCTTCATTCCTCTCTCTAAAAATCAATAAAAACATATGCTCTGGTTAGAATTTAAATAAATGAATAAAAATAATACCAGATACTATTTCTTGAGTAGCCAGTATGTGCCAAGTGTTTCATTGATGCCGTGAACCAAAGAACAGGTTTGCTGTTGAGGATGCAGTAAGGGTGGCTGCGTCTGGTGAGAGGCCTCTCCCCTTTCTGAAATTGTGGGAGTCCAGAGCTCCTGGGCCGTGGAGGGGCAGCGCCAGGGGCAGGAAAAGGTGCCACGGAGGCCGTGGTGAAGATCCCCAGACATGGATCTAGACAGATCTTGTTTCACATTTTTGATCCACCTCTGCTTTTTTTCCCCCCCAAAAAAATATATATTTTACTGATTTCCATTGAGAGAAAGAGAGAGGAAGAGAGAGTCAGAAACATCGATGAGAGAGAAACATCGATCAGCCGCCTCCCGCACACCTCCCACTGGGGATGTGCCTGCAACCAAGGTACATACCCTTGACTGGAATTGAACCCGGAACCCTTCAGTTGGCAGGCCGAAGCTCTATCCCCTGAACCAAACCAGTTAGGGCTGATCCACCTCTTCTTAGATGTGTACCTTACCCAGCAGCTTCCCCTCTCTCAACTTCAGGATCCTCTTACCCACCAAAATGACAAAGAGCTGGTTTCCTTAATTTGTAAAGAGCTCTTATGAATCAATAAGAAGAAAAAAAGCTTGCCTCCAACAGGGACATGGGAGCATAGGCAAAGGACATGATGGGCAATTTGCAAAAAAATAAAAGTACGGCCGAAACCGGTTTGGCTCGGTGGGTAGAGCGTTGGCCTGAGGACTGAGGGGTCCCAGGTTCGATTCCGGTCAAGGGAATGTACATTGGTTGTGGGCACATTCCCGGTGGAGGGTGTGCAGGAGGTAGCTGGTCGATGTTTCTCTCTCATCCATGTTTCTAGCTCTCTATCCCTCTCCCTTCCTCTCTGTAAAAAAAATCAATAAAAATATTTTTAAAATAATAATAATAATAATAAATAATAATTAAATAATAATAATAATAATATAAGTGCATTAAGAAATGTAATGATGCTGCTCAGCCTTACTGAGAGTCAGAGAAAAGCTCGTTAGGATCATAACAACATATTTCCCACCTATCAGATTGGCAGGCCCAAAACATTGATGATACCCAGTGTCAGCAAGGATGTGGCAAAACAGGTACGCATACCGGCCGATGGGAGTGTCAGTTACTGCAGACTTCCTAACAGCCATTCCAATACCTGGCAAAACCATCTGGGCATAGTTTGGATCCAGCCTTCCCCGTGTAAGAATGTATGTAAATAATGGGTCCTTGGCCCTGACCGGTTTGGCTCAGTGGATGGAGCGTCGGCCTGCATACTGAAAGGTCCCGGGTTCGATTCCGGTCAAGGGCATGTACCTTGGTGAGGGCACATCCCCAGTGGGGGCTGTGCAGGGGGCAGCTGATTGATGTTTCTCTCCCATCGATATTTCTAACTTTCTATCCCTCTCCCTTCCTCTCTATAAAAAAATCAATAAAATATATTTTTAAAATAAATCTTTTTTAAAAAGAAGGCTATTGAAATAAATATAGCACAAAAATTAAAATAAAATAAAAACTAGACCCTAGAGTAAAATATATATATGCTCTGGTTGGTTTGGCTCAGTGGATAGAGTGGGCCTGCAGACTAGACAGTCCCAGGTTAGATTCCGGCCAAGGGCACATGCCCGGTTTGTGAGCTCGATCCCAGTAGGAGACAGCCAAAGATTCTCATCATCGATGTTTCTATCTCTCTCCCTCTCCCTTCCTCTCTGAAATCAATAAAAATAAAAATTAAGCCCTGACCGATTTGGCTCAGTGAATAGAACGTCGGCCTGCAGACTGAAGGGTCCCAGGTTCGATCCAGGTCAAGGGCATGTACCTTGATTGCGGGCACATCCCCAGTAGGGGGCGTGCAAGAGGCAGCTGGTCGATGTGTCTCTCTCATCGATGTTTCTAACTCGCTATCCCTCTCCCTTCCTCCCTGTAAAAAAATCAATAACATATATTAAAATGAGACCTAAATTAATTATTAATTAATTAAACGGCAGAAGGCGTGGTCTGTGGTTGGCTGGCTCCTGTCCTAGACTTTGGGGGCTGCCATGCAACCAGGACCTGACCCCCCGTGAGGGCCTGGGCACCCCTGGCTGCCGGTGTCATCATACGGGAGCAATGCACGCAGGTTCCTCCCGCTGGGCGCCGCCCACCCGGTTCCCAGACACACCCAGGATGTTTCCATCCTCCCTCTGCCCTCCATAGGCAGCGCCTGTTTACATACCGGTGTGCATGTCCTTAATGCAGGCCCGAGTGCTGGGCGCTGTCCCAGGTGCTGAGAGGATTTTCCCACAATGCCCTCTGGTTTCCTCATCCTGGCGTCCAAGTCTCTCTCTCTCTCTCTCTCTCTCTCTCTCTCTCTCTCTCTCTCTCTCTCTCTCTCTCTCTCTCCTCTTCTCTGAATCTGCTGTTTTTAGGAAATACATAAAGTTCTTACGGGTAAAGGGGTATCAAGGTTTTTAGGGGTAAAGGGATATCAAGCCTGCAACGACAAACAGTTGAGAGAAGAGGTGTGTGTCAGAGACAGAAGGAGAGACAGAGAAAGAGAGAAAAATGAAGCAAAAGCACTCATGTTCACTGCTGACCTTGGGGAATGAATTTAGAATACGGGAACTCATATATATATATATATATATATATATATATATATATTTGATTTTTTTTTTTTTTTACAGGAGGAAGGAAGAGGAAGGGATAGAGAGTTAGAAACATCGATGAGAGAGAAACATAGAGCCTTGGGCCTGAGGACTGAAGGGTCCCAGGTTCGATTCCAGTCAAGGCACATGCCTGGGTTGTGGGCTCGACCCCCAATAGGGGGCGTGCAGGAGACAGCTGATCAGTGTTTCTCTCTCATCGCTGATGTGTCTCTCTCTCTCCCTCTCCCTTCCTTTCTGTGTTCTTTTTTTTGTTTTTTTGTTAACAAGAGAAACATTGATGAGATATAAACATCGATCAGCTGCCTCCTGCACACCCTCTACTGGGGATGTGCCCACAACCAATGTACATGCCCTTGACCGGAATCAAACCTGGGACCTTTCAGTCCACAGGCTGACGCTCTACCGCTGAGCCAAACCGGTTTCGGCTTCCCTTCCTTTCTGAAATAAATAAATAAATATATATATATATATATATATATATATATATATATATATATATAATGAGATCTGTAGGCCCAGCTCTCCGCCTCAGAGCCCGCAGTTTCCGGAGCCCTTCCTTCCTCTGATCCCGCCCAGACAGCAAACAGCTGGGCCACCGCCCTCCGCCTCCTGCCCGGCTGGTCCTCAGGCCCGCCCCCTCCCACCGCTCCCGCCCCTTTCCCTCCACCCCCCCCCCCACCCACAACACACACAGTGGGGCTCTCAGAGGGACTCGGAGGGGAGCCTGCCCTGAGCCCATGGCCTGGGGCTGAGGGGTCCCGGGTTCGATTCCCGTCAAGGGCACATGCCAGGGTTGCGGGCTCGATCCCCAGTAGGGGGTGTGCAGGAGGCAGCTGATCAATGACTCTCTCATCATGGATGTCTCTCTCTCTCTCTCTCTCTCTCTCTCTCTCTCTCTCTCTCTCCTCTCTCTCCCTCCCTCTCCCTTCCTCTCTAAAATCAATAAAATATGTTTGAAAAAAAATTGAAAAAATAAAAATCAATGCACATTTTTTTAAATTTAATAAATCTTTATTGTTTGGATTATTGCAATTGTTCCTCTTTTTCTCCCCGTAGCTCCCCTCCATCTGGTTCCCACCCCACCCTCTGCCCTCACCGCCCCCCCCGCCACTGTCCTCATCCATAGGTGTATGCTTTTTTTTAAAATATATATATTAATGATATTTTACAGAGAGGAAGGGAGAGGGATAGAGAGTTAGAAACATCGATGAGAGAGAATCATCGATCAGCTGCTTCTTGCACGCCTCCCACCGGGGATGTGCCTGCAACCAAGGTACATGCCCTTGACCGGAATCGAACCCAGGACCCTTCAGTCCACAGGCCGACTCTCTATCCACTGAGCCAAACCGGTTTCGGCCGATGCACATATTTTTTTAAAAAATAAAATAGAACACGTTGGTGTCACCTCCCCAGCCAGAGTGGGAGCTGCTTAGGCTCAGGCTTCCGGCAAATCCGCTTCCCTGGAGGCGGCCCCTCCCGTTTGCCCTCCTCGCTCTGGCCGGCGCAGCCACATCAGGGAGGTCCCCATAGCGAGGTCTCCGTGCCACCCCCTCCCACCCGCACTGCCTCCTACAGATTCCCCCGCTCCCCAAGGTGTCTCCTGGCCTGAACCTCTCTCGCATTCTCCAAATTCAGGCCACAGCTTACATGCCACCCCCACCCCACCCTGCAGAGGCGTCCCCCACACCCCCAGGCTGGGCCACGCCCACCCTCCACCAGCCCCTGGCTTCCCCTCCTTTCATTTCCTCCCTCACTGGACACTCTCTGAAGGAATCATTCGTGTGTGTGTGTGTGTGTGTGTGTGTGTGTCTGGGTGTGAGTGTGTGTATGTGTCTGTGTGTGTCTCTGTGTTTGTGTGTGTGTGTGTGTGTGTGTCTGGGTGTGAGTGTGTGTGTGTGTCTGTGTGTTTGTGTGTGTGTGTCTCTGTGTTTGTGTGTGTGTGTGTGTGTCTGGGTGTGAGTGTGTGTGTGTGTCTGTGTGTTTGTGTTTGTGTGTGTGTGTCTGTGTCTATGTGTGTGTGTGTGTGTCTGTGTGTGTCTGTGTGTGTGTGTGTCTGTGTCTGTGTGTGTGTGTCTGTGTCTGTGTGTGTATGTGTCTGCGTCTGTGTGTGAATGTGTATGTATGTGTCTGTGTGTGTGTCTGTGTGTATATGTGTGTCTGTGTGTGTGTCTGTGTGTGTGTCTGTGTCTGTGTGTGTGTCTGTGTTTGTGTCTGCCTGTGAGTGTGTGTATGTGTCTCTGTGTGTGTGTGTGTGTGTGTGTCTGTTTACCTTCCAGCTCTGCACCACACCCGACAGGATGACTAACCCGTGGGCAGGGGTTTCCTCTGTCCAGCGCTCAGCATGCGCTTGGCACACAATAGGTGCTTAGGAATCTGCTGCCACAGCCCTGCAGGCGTGGCTCAGGGGCTGAGCATCCACCTAGGAACCAGGAGGTCACATGTGGGCTCCCGGTCAGGGCTCAGGCCCGGGTAGAGGGCGTGCAGGAGTGAGCCCGTCAATGATTCTCTCTCACCAGTGATGTTCCTCTCTCCTCTCTCTCTCTCTCTCTCTCCCCCCCCCCTCCAAAATCAATCCAAATATATATCTTTTAAAGAATTTGAAAGAGCCAAAGCCAGTTTGGCTCAGTGGATGGAGTATTGGCCTGTGGACTCAAGGTTCCTGGGTTCGATTCCGGGCAAGGGCATGTACCTTGGTTGCGGGCACATCCCCAGTGGGGGCGAGCAGGAGGCAGCTGGTCGATGTTTCTAACGCTCTATCCCTAGCCCTTCCTCTCTGTAAAAAATCAATAAAATATATTTTTAAAAACAACTACACCAGCCCAGCCCCCTAACAAGTCCGAGGACAGAGAGGAGCCCAGGGCCCTGGCCCAAACTCACTCAGGGAAAGGCGCCCTGGAGAATTCTGGGCGGCAGGCGGGGTCCCGCTGGAGAGGCCCCCAGACGGGGGCCCCTGGCTCCCCCAGGACTCACTGAGCAAGCCCTGCAGGGTGGGAGCCCCACTGGAATCTGGGAACCACTTGATACGGTTTGGAGAGCGGGAGGGGCCGCCTCTGCGGCCTGAGAAGGAGGAAGGAGCCACTGGGCCCAGGAGGCAGGGCGGGACTCGGTTTCGGTCTCACAGACTGCTCCAGACCTCTGGGGGAGGGGGGGGGGGACTGGGGTGCCTGCTCCAGGGCAGCCTCCGCCCTTAGGCCCAGGAGCCCAGACCCCCAGCCTCCTCCCTCAGACCCAGGAGCCCAGGCCCCAGGCCCTCCTCCCTCAGACCCAGGAGCCCAGGCCCCCGGCCCTCCTCCCTCAGACCCAGGAGCCCAGGCCCCCAGCCCTCCTCCCTCAGGCCCAGGAGCCCAGACCCCCATCCCTCCTCCCTCATACCCAGGAGCCCAGGCCCCCAGCCCTCCTCCCTCAGATCCAGGAGCCCAGGCGCCCAGCCTCCTCCCTCAGACCCAGGAGCCCAGGCCCCAGGCCCTCCTCCCTCAGACCCAGGAGCCCAGGCCCCCAGCCCTCCTCCCTCAGACCCAGGCCCCCAGCCCTCCTCCCTCAGACCCAGGAGCCCAGGCCCCAGGCCCTCCTCCCTCAGACCCAGGAGCCCAGGCCCCCAGCCCTCCTCCCTCAGACCCAGGAGCCCAGGCCCCCAGTCTCCTCCCTCAGACCCAGGAGCCCAGGCCCCCAGCCCCTCCTCCCTCAGACCCAGGAGCCCAGGCCCCCAGCCTCCTCCCTCAGACCCAGGATTCCAGCCCCCCATCCCTCCTCCTTCAGACCCAGGAGCCCAGGTCACATCCCCTCCTCCCTCAGACCCAGGAGCCCAGGTCCCACCTCCTCCTCCCTCAGACTCAGGAGCCCAGGCCCTGCCTCCCAGCCAATGCCTCTAAAAGGTCAGTTTCTCCACCTGCACGTGAAGCAAGGGCCCAAGGGCCCGGCTCAGCTGTACATGAGTCAGTGTCTCAGCCTGGGGCCCTGTGACCTTGGCCCGTGACCCCTCCCCTCCCCCACTCTGGGCCTCCACCTGCTCCTCTGTGAATGGGGTGCCCATCCAGTTCCGTCTGCCTCCCAGAAGATAAGGGGTCCTTCCCTCGGACCCCAACCCAGGCCAGGCCAGGCTCGGAAAGCATCTGGGAGCCAAAACTAGATAGAGCATCAATCTGTGGACTGAGGGGTCCCAGGTTCGATTCCGGTCAAGGGCATGTACCTTGGTTGCGGGCACATCCCCAGTGGGGGGGGTGGGGGGCAGAGGCAGCTGATCAATGTTTCTCTCTCATTGATGTTTCTAACTCTCTATTCCTCTCCCTTCCTCTCTGTAAAAAAATCAATAAAATATATTAGAAAGAAAGAAAGAAGGAAGGAAGGAAGGAAGGAAGGAAGGAAGGAAGGAAGGAAGGAAGGAAGGAAAGAAGGAAAGAAAGAAAGAAAGAAAGAAAGAAAGAAAGAAAGAAAGAAAGAAAGAAAGAAAGGAAGGAAGGAAGGAAGGAAGGAAGGAAGGAAGGAAGGAAGAAAGAAAGAAAGAAAGAAAGAAAGAAAGAAAGAAAGAAAGAAAGAAAGAGAAAGAAAGAAAGAAAGAAAGAAAGAAAGAAAGAAAGAAAGAAAGAAAGAAAGAAAAGAAAGAAAGAAAGAAAGAAAGAAAGGAAAAAAAGAAATTGAAAGAGAAAGAGAGAGAGAAAGAGAGAGAGAAAGAGAGAGAGAGAGAGAGAGAGAGAGAGAGAGAGAGAGAGAGAGAGAAGGAAGGAAGGAAGGAAGGAAGGAAGGAAGGAAGGAAGGAAGGAAGGAAGGAAGGAAAAAAAGAAGGAAAGAAAGAAGGGAAGAAAGAAAGCATCTGGGACAGGGAGGTGACCGGGACCCAGAGCTCGGCCTGCTGACAGCACCCAGGTGAGCCCAGCCCTGCCCAGGCTCCGCGGCCCTCCCTCCGGGCTCCCGGGCTCCCTGGCCTAGAACACCCCTCCCTCGTCCTCTGGGCCACCCTGGGCTGCCGAACTGGCCCTTCAGGTTCAGCGCCGGCCGCCCCTCCTCCTCTCCCCCCCTTCCTCCTCCAGGAAGTCTGCCGGGACCTCACCCTCCGCAGCCTCCTCTGGGCTTCCCCGCTGCCCTTTGCATCCGCGTGACAGCACATGCCTCTGTCATCTTTTCCCCTCGGCGTTACCCTGCCAAACGCTCAGCGTGACCTCAGGCCACCCTCCCCGAGCGAGCTGGGCAGCACAGAGAGGCGGAGACACATGCCCGGGGTCACACAGCCAGCCAGGGGCCAGCCAGGGGAGGGAGGCACCAGAAGGTGAAGGAAGGGGCTGCTGCATTGGGGTGACTGCACGGCCCAGGTTCACCTGTCTCCGTCGTCACGCCAGGCCGGCGTGGCTCCGCGGTGGAGCGTTGACCTATGAACCGGGGGTCACAGTTGGATTCCCGGTCAGGGCACAGGCCTGGGTTGGTGGCTCGATCCCCAGGGTGGGGCGTGCAGGAGGCAGCTGATCCACGATCCTCTCTCCTCGTGGATGTTTTTTTTCTCTCTCTCTCCCTCTCCCTTCCTCTCCGAAGTCAATACAAATATCTACATACATGTTTAAGACTCCACCGTGTATTGGTTGTGTTGTTGTAAATAAACTAGTTATTGCCGAAACCGGTGTGGCTCAGTGGATAGAGTGTCGGCCTGCAGACAGAAGGGTCCCAGGTTTGATTCCGGTCAAGGGCATGTGTGCCTTGACACCCAGTATGGGGTGTGCAGGAGACAGCTGATCCATGTTTCTCTCTCATCAATGTTTCTACCTCTCTATCCCTCCTCTCTCTTCCTCTCTGTGGAAAATCAATTAAAAAAAATATTTTTTTTAAATAAAAATAAATCGCCGAAACCGGTTTGGCTCAGTGGATAGAGCGTTGGCCTGAGGACTGAAAGGTCCCAGGTTCGATTCTGGTCAAGGGCATGTACCTTGGTTGCAGGCACATCCCCAGTGGGGGTTGTGCAGGAGACAGCTGATGGATGATTCTCCCTCATTGATGTTTCTAACTCTCCATCCCTCTCTCTTCCTCTCTGTAAAAAAATCAATAAAATAGCTGAAACCAGTTTGGCTCAGTGGGTAGAGCGTCAGCCTGGAGACTGAAAGGTCCCGGGTTCGATTCTGGTCAAGAGCATGTGCCTTGGTTGCAGGCACATCCCCAATGGGGGGTGTGCAGGAGACAGCTGATCGATGATCCTCTTTCGTTGATGTTTCTAACTCTCTATCCCTCTCTCTTTATGTCTGTAAAAAAAAAATCAATAAAATATATATTTTAAAAAATCAATAAAATATATTTTAAAATAAAAAATAAAAATGAATCACTTACTAGTAACGTGTGTGTGCCTCCGTTTTCTCATGTATAAATGGGGTTTCTGGGATCCATTTCCTAGGCTGTGGTGGGGAGAACCCAATACAAATATAATGTGCCCTGACCAGATCGAACCATGACCTCTCGGTTCATGGGTCCGTGCCAAACCACTGAGCCACACTGGTCATGCTCCTGTTCCAGTCATTGATGCATTCCTCGGTTGGACGTGCCCTGACCAGGAATCAAACACCCAGATGATGACTCTGCTTTTACCCCTAGGGGACTGGGACAGAGAGAGAGGAGGGCAGGAGCAGGGAGGCGGGTCAGGGGACAGGGCCAGGGGAGAGCCGATGAATGGCGGTGGGAACCGGGTGGGGGTGGCCTGTGCCCCCTCCTGCTCCCAGCGGTCTGAGCTTTGAGCTCTGACTTCCTGGGGGACTCGCTGCCCACTCGGCGGCCTTGGGCTCCTCTGGCCCTCCCCCACCCCCACCCCCCGCGGGGTTTAGGAAGGAAATCCCCAAGGAGCTGGGAAAGGGAACAGGTGGAGACGGAACCACGGCCAGGGGTGCCCAGAGCGCCAGGCCCCAGCTCTGGGGACAGAAGGACAGCCCCTGCCCTGCCCGCCTGGCTCCGTGGCTGAGCGTCAACCTGGGAGGTCAGGGTTAGATTCCAGGTCAAGGGCACATGCCTGGGTTACGGGCTTCATTCCCAGTGTGGGGCCTGCAGGAGGCAGCTGGTCCATGACTCTCCCTCCTCATGGATGTTTCTCTCTCCCTCTCCCTTCCTCTCTGACATCAATAAAAATATATATTTATGTCTGAAGTGTATCATTGGGCATGTGGAGGTGTTATTGATATGAGAAAATGCTAAGTAACTGATTTACTATCTGAAAAGGGATTTACTATCGAGGAAAGGGAGGGAGGAAGAGACTGAACATAAACTGTGCACCTGTGGATGAGGACAATGGGGGATGGGGAGGGGGTGGAGGGTGGGGTGGGAACCTGGTGGAGGGGGGAAGAAATGAGGAACCTTTGTAATAATATGAACAATAAAGATTGATTTTAAAAAAATACTTCCTTTCTAATCCTGACTTTTTTTCTTTTTACTTTAGCATCTTTGGCTCATTCTCATTATTGAAAGAAATGTTTTTAATATTTTACCATTAACTGTTTTCTGTAAGTTTTTGTAGATACTTGTATTTATACAATGGAGTTCCATTTTATTATTGGTTCACTAAAGTTAGTATCATAAACAGGTGCTACTTTTTATTAACGGCTTTTGGCGCTTATCAACATGACCATATGATTTTTTTTGTTTGTTTCTGTTAATGTGGTGAATTAAAAAAGTTTTTAAACAATAATATATATATATATTTAAAGCACTAGCCGGCTCAGCTCAGTGGATAGAGTATCAGCCTATGGACTGAAGGGTCCCAGGTTCGATTCTGGCCAAGGGCACATGCTTGGGTTCCAGGCTCAATCCCCAGTGTAGGGCGTGCAGGAGGCAGCCGATCCATGATTCTCTCTCCTCATGGATGCTTCTCTCTCTCTCTCCCTCTCCCTTCCTCTCTGAAATTAATATATATATATATATATATATATATATATATATATAATTAAAAAGGGCCCTAACAGGTTTGGCTCAGTGGATAAGGGCCCTAACAGGTTTGGCTCAGTGGATAGAGCGTCGGCCTACAGACCAAAGGGTCCCAGGTTCGATTCCGGGCAAGGGCATGTACCTTGGTTGCGGGCACATCCCCAGTGGGGGCTGTGCAGGAGGCAGCTGATCGATGTTTCTAGCTCTCTCTCCCTCTCTCTTCCTCTCTGTAAAAAAAATCAATACACTATATTTAGAAAGGAAAAGGAAAAAGAAAGGCCACCCTCCCAGGCACTCCAGGTCGCTGGCTCCCGGCTTGCACCTTGGAAGCCACCTCTGACAGCCCTGGGGACCGGGAGGGAGGGATCGGGCACGACGGAGGCTGGGGCTGGTGTTGTGACGGTCGCATTGTTGTCACCGGGAAACAATCGAGGTTCCCCAGGAGCCGGACCGCCCCGCCCCGCCCCGCCCGGCCGCCTGGAGGGGCAGTGCCAGGTGAGTGCTCAGGTATGCAGAGGCGGGCCACAGGGAGGGAGGAGGGAGGAGGAGGAGGAAGGAGCGGCCCAGAGCGGAGCGGCTGGGACAGCAGAGCAGGCCTGGCCTCCCAGGGAGCCTGACGGGCAGGTGAGGAGGGGCCCCGGCGGGGCTGGGGGCCGGACCCCAGGGCCCTGGACTCGGGAAGGGCTGGGGGCTCTGGACTCTGAGTCTGAAGGGGTGAGGACTGACCTTTGGGCCTCCGCCGGGGCTAGAGGAAGAACACATGGTCATGGGGACTGAGGAAGTGGGTGATAGGTCCCCCCCAGGAGATCCCGGGTCAGACACCCTGGTTCTCAGAGGTCAGCACTGGGAGCTGGGCCCGGGCCCCTGAGAGGGGAAGGCTGGGAGACTGGACCCTGGGGAGAAGAGGAAGGGGGGAACCCAGAGATTAGAGAATTGAATGCAAGGATTTGTGAAGGATTGTGGGGGAATGGGACAAGGTATGAAAGAGGAGGGGCTGGGGGCCTGGGCTCCTGGGTCTGAGGGAGGAGGGGCTGGGGGCCTGGGCTCCTGGGTCTGAGGGAGGAGGGGCTGGGGGCCTGGGCTCCTGGGTCTGAGGGAGGAGGGGCTGGGCTCCTGGGTCTGAGGGAGGAGGGCTGGGGGCCTGGGCTCCTGGGTCTGAGGGAGGAGGCTGGGGGCCTGGGCTCCTGGGTCTGAGGGAGGAGGCTGGGGGCCTGGGCTCCTGGGTCTGAGGGAGGAGGCTGGGGGCCTGGGCTCCTGGGTCTGAGGGAGGAGGCTGGGGGCCTGGGCTCCTGGGTCTGAGGGAGGAGGCTGGGGGCCTGGGCTCCTGGGTCTGAGGGAGGAGGGGCTGGGGGCCTGGAATCCTGGGTCTGAGGGAGGAGGGCTGGGGGCCTGGGCTCCTGGGTCTGAGGGAGGAGGCTGGGGGCCTGGGCTCCTGGGTCTGAGGGAGGAGGCTGGGGGCCTGGGCTCCTGGGTCTGATGGAGGAGGCTGGGGGCCTGGGCTCCTGGGTCTGAGGGAGGAGGCTGGGGGCCTGGGCTCCTGGGTCTGAGGGAGGAGGCTGGGGGCCTGGGCTCCTGGGTCTGAGGGAGGAGGCTGGGCGCCTGGGCTCCTGGGTCTGAGGGAGGAGGGCTGGGGGACTGGGCTCCTGGGTCTGAGGGAGGAGGGCTGGGGGCCTGGACTCCTGGGTCTGAGGGAGGAGGAGGGGGGCCTGGGCTCCTGGGTCTGAGGGAGGAGGGCTGGGGGATTGGGCTCCTGGGTCTGAGGGAGGAGGGCTGGGGCCTGGGCTCCTGGGTCTGAGGGAGGAGGGCTGGGGGCCTGGGCTCCTGGGTCTGAGGGAGGAGGAGGGGGGCCTGGGCTCCTGGGTCTGATGGAGGAGGCTGGGGGCCTGGGCTCCTGGGTCTGAGGGAGGAGGCTGGGGGCCTGGGCTCCTGGGTCTGAGGGAGGAGGCTGGGGGCCTGGGCTCCTGGGTCTGAGGGAGGAGGGCTGGGGGCCTGGGCTCCTGGGTCTGAGGGAGGAGGGCTGGGGGCCTGGGCTCCTGGGTCTGAGGGAGGAGGGCTGGGGGCCTGGACTCCTGGGTCTGAGGGAGGAGGCTGGGGGCCTGGGCTCCTGGGTCTGAGGGAGGAGGCTGGGGGCCTGGGCTCCTGGGTATGAGGGAGGAGGGATGGGGGCCTGGGCTCCTGGGTCTGAGGGAGGAGGAACCGAGGGAGGAGTCTGGGTGGAATCAGGTCCGCAGGGCAGAGCAGGCCTCACCTCTTCGCTGGTTCCCAGGGCACCACCAGGTGGCAAGAGCTGCCCACTCGGCACCATGAGCGCCAGCATCGGGTAAGTGTCCACCCCCAGCCCTGCCGCGGCACAGGCCCTCACCGGCCCACCCACGCCCGCGGGGCATTCCCGGAAGGTCAGGGGCTGCCTCCCTCCAGCCCAGGCCGTGGGGCCTCTCCGCTCAGAGCAGACAGCGCTGGGTTCTAACCCTCAGCGAATTCATGCACCAGTGGGGTCTCCCGACCTGGCCTGCGGGACCGGGCTGAAACCAGCTCTCCGACATCCCCTGAGGGGTCCCAGATTGGGAGAGGGCGCAGGCCAGGCCGAGGGACCCCATGGGTGCACTATCGGGGCGGGGGAGGGACACGGGAGGTTGGCCAGCCGGGGAGGGCTCCAGGGCGTGTCTGGCCCCCTAATCTGCCAGACCCCAGCAGCAAGCTAACCTAACGGTCATAGCGTCCACCCCCTGGTGGTCAGTGTACATCATAGCGACTGGTTGACTGGTTGACTGTCTGCCCCCCTGGTGGTCAGTGCACGTCATAGCAAGCAGTTGAGCAGCCTTAGCATATCATTAGCATATTGCGCTTTGATTGGTTGAATGGACAACCGGGCACTTAGCATAGGAGGCTTTTATTATATAGGAGATGGATCCCTTGCTCAGCTGGTTAGACAGTTGTTTCAATGCACCAAAGTTCTGGGTTCGATCCACAGGCAGGGTGCATACCAGAATCACCCAATGAAGGCATAAATAAGTGGGACAATAGATTGTTCTCTCTCTCCCTTCCTCTTCCTCTAAGATCCACAAGTAGAAAATAAATATCTGCTAAGAAGTCAGGGGTGTTTATAAGGAAGGCTCAGGTCTCCTGGAGTGAGCACGGACAGACAGTTGGGAATGGGTGCATGGTGGGGTGTGTGTGAGGTAGTGAGCTCTCCAGCCCAGAGGTAATCAAGTCGTGGCGATGTCTGACGGACAGGAGCAGGGTGAGGAGCACCTGTTTGACTGAAAGGGTTTCTCGTTGCTCACCCCTCACCGCACCTGGGCTCCTGAGGAAATGGGGACTCAGGAATTCTTCTTGGAGGAGGCAGGAGGCAGGGAAGGGTTTCGCTGGGTGGAGCCTGGCGGGCGGGGGGGGGGGGAGGAGGAGGGGGTAGGAGGGGAAGAAGGTAACTCTCCATCTGCCCCAAATATTTTCCAATTTTTTAAAAATATAACTTTAGCTGAAACCGGTTTGGCTCAGTGGATAGAGCATCAGCTTGCAGACGGAAGGGTCCCAGGTTCGATTCCAGTCAAGGGCATGTACCTTGGTTGCGGGCACATCCCCTGGTGGGGGTGTGCAGGAGGCAGCTGATCGATGACTCTCTCTCATTGATGTTTCTCACTATCTCTCTCCCTTCCTCTCTGTACAAAATCAATAAAATATATTTTAAAAAATCAGTAATATATATATATATATATAGCTTTATTGATTTCAGAGAGGAAGGGAGAGGGCAAGAGAGAAACATCAATGATGAGAGCGAATCCATTGGACGGCTGCCTCCTGCACGCCCTACCCGGGATCCAGCCCGCAACCCAGGCCTGTGCACTGACCGGGAATCGAACCGTGACCTCCTGGCTCATAGGTGGATGGATGCTCAACCACTGAGCCACGCCGGCCGGGCGCTGCTCCAAATATGAATGCGATTTAAAAACTCCCGTTAATTAAGCAACTACCACGTATGCGCCAAGCCCTTAGCATTGCAACAATGATGATAATGGTTACCGAGGGCAGAGAGCACTCCGTGGGCCTCATCTCACTGAGTCCACCCGACAGCCCTGCCAGAATGGGAGCCACGGGGCAGCCAACCCCTGTCTTGCAGAGAGGGAAACCGAGGCAGGAGAGATGAAGTCTCCTACCCTGGGCCTTATGGCGAGGCAGCGTGTGCCAGGGGATGTGAACCCAGGGCTGTGTGACAGCGGAGGCCACACTCCCCACCGCTGCCCGGACCTCCCCTGTCTTCCTGAAGTCTGGCCCTGCCCGCTCCTCCTCCTCCAATCAGAGCCTTCCGCGGCTCCCTGGTGCGCGGGCCCCCGCCCCCCACCCCAAATGAAGTCGCTGCTCTTCTTGGCTATGAAACCCCATGGTCTGTCCCCGGTTCCCACGGCCCCTCTTACCCCCTCTTTTCCGTCACCAGCCCAGAAGCTGCCCCCAAACCCAGCGCCAAGTCCATTTATGGTGAGTGTATTGGCAAGGGAGCCCCCCCCCCTCCCCAGCCGAGAGAAACTGGGTCTGAGGGAGGAGGCACTGAGGACCTAGAGTCCTGGGTCAGAAGGAGGAGGGGCGGCTGGGGGGGACCTGGATTCCTAGGTCAGAAGGAGGAGGAGCTAAGGGTGGGGACTTCTGGGTCTGAGGGAGGAGGGCTGAGGGCCTGGGCTCCTGGGTCTGAGGGAGGAGGAGGCTGGGGGCCTGGACTTCTGGGTCTGAGGGAGGAGGGGCTGGGGGCCTGGACTCCTGGGTCCGAGGGAGGAGGAGGGGCTGGGGGCCTGGGCTCCTGGGTCTGAGGGAGGAGGGCTGGGAGCCTGGGCTCCTGGGTCTGAGGGAGGAGGGCTGGGGGCCTGGGCTCCTGGGTCTGAGGGAGGAGGGCTGGGGGCCTGGGCTCCTGGGTCTGAGGGAGGAGGGGCTGGGAGCCTGGGCTCCTGGGTCTGAGGGAGGAGGGGCTCGGACAAGGACTCCTGGGCCTGGGGCTTATGGAGCTGAGGACCCAGGTCCCTGACCCCTCACCCTCCGCCCCCAGAGCAGAGGAAGCGGTACTCCACGGTGGTGATGGCTGACGTCTCCCAGTACCACGTCAATGTGAGTGTGGGGTTTGCGCTGCCGGCGGAAGTCAGTCTTCGGGGACCCAAGGAGATGGGGGTGTTGAAAGCAGGGGGGCTTCGGGGCTGAAGGAACCGGGGAGCCCCAGCCCGCTCACCTGCCAGCCGTGGCTCTGGACCAGCGTGGCCACAGGCGCACACCAGAGGCAGTCCTGGAGGGAGGAACAGGGGCGCAGACCCGGTCCGGAGGCACAGCCAGGGGAGGCAGGCAGGCAGAGAGGCACTTTGGGCGGGCCGAGACGGAACCCAGGATATTCCCTGTCCGTGGGAAGACAGGCCTAGGGGGTCTCCGTTCCAATGAGAGAGAAACAAAGGGGCACTGAGCGGGAAGCGCAATGGATGGCGCAGGCGGTCAGGGAAGGCTGCCTGCAGGCGGCGTGGTTAGCCACCAGCGGGAAGGCGGCTGGTGCCAGGGATGCTGAGTCCCCCACCCCCCGGGCACCCGGCCGGGGCTCACTGCTCCCTCCGTGTCCCCCCCCCTCGCCCCCCCAGCACCTGGTGACCTTCTGCCTGGGCGAGGAGGACGGCGTGCACACGGTGGAGGACGCGGCGCGGAGGCTGGCGGTCATGGACAGCCAGGGCCGCGTGTGGGCGCAGGAGATGCTGCTGCGCGTGTCTCCTGACCACGTCAAGCTGCTGGACCACGTGTCCAAGGTGCCCGGGTCACGTAGGGGTGGAGGGAGAAGGTGGGGAGGAGGGTCTTGGTGTGAATCTTGGCTTCTGTGCGCGCTTCCTCTGGGGACTTAGGCAAGGAACCCCGCCCCCACCCGCCCCTTCTTGGGGGGCTCTATTCGTCTCATTTGTTTTTTAAAAATATATATATTATTGATTTTTTTACAGAGAGTAAAGGAAAGGGAGAGAGAGTTAGAAACATCCATGAGAAAAATCCATCAGCTGCCTCCTGCACACCCCCTATGGAGGATGTGCCCGCAACCAAGGTACGTGCCCTTGACCGGAATCGAACCCGGGACCCTTGAGTCCGCAGACCGACGCTCTATCCACTGAGCCAAACCAGTTTCGGCAAAAATATATATTTTATTGATTTTTAAATTTTTTTACAGAGAGGAAGGGAGAGTTAGAAACATCCATGAGAGAGAAACATCGATCATCTGCCTCCTGCACACCCCCCCACTGCCCGCAGCCATGGAATCGAACCCGGGACCCTTCAGTCCGCAGGCCGACGCTCTGTCCACTGAGCCACACCTGTCAGGGCTTGTCTCATTTATTTATTTTTTTCTTAAAATATATGTCATTGATTTTTTTTTTACAGAGAGGAAGGGAGAGGGAGAATTAGAAACATCGATCAGCTGCCTCCTGCACACCTCCTACTGGGGATGTGCGGGCACCCAAGCTACATGCCCTTGACCCCTCCAGTCCGCAGGGCGAGGCTCTATCCAGTGAGCCACACGGGTTAGGGCTGGTCTCATGTAGTAAACGGCCTGCGCAGCAGCGCGTGCACCGGCTGGGCTGGCACTGCGGTCTCCGCGCGGCCGCGTCCCGGTTCCGGGCCTCAGTTTACCCCTCCCGCCCCGCAGGAGGAGCTGGAGTCGTACCCGCTGAGCGCCATCCTGCGCTGCGACGCGGTGACGCCGCCGGGCCGCGGCCGCGCGCTGCTGCTGCTGGTGTGCCAGGAGCCCGCGCGCGCGCAGCCCGACGTGCACTTCTTCCAGGGCCTGCGGCTCGGGGTGAGCGCCGGGGCGGGCGGGGGCGGGGCCCCGGGAGCTGGGGGCGGGGCCCGGGAGCTGAGGGCGGGCCCGGGAGCTGGGGGCGGGGCCCGGGAGCTGGGGGAGGGGCCCGGGTAGCTGGGGGCGGGCCCCGGGAGCTGGGGGCGGGGCCCGGGAGCTGAAGGCGGGCCCGGGAGCTGGGGGCGGGGCCGCGGGAGCTGGGGGCGGGGCCCGGGAGCTGGGGGCGGGGCCCGGGAGCTGGGGGCGGGCCCCGGGAGCTGGGGGAGGGGCCTGGGAGCTGCGAGAGCTGGGGGCAGGCCCGGGAGCTGGGGGCGGGGCCTGGAGGTGGGCGTGGTCAAGGCGGGGTCAGGCGGGATCAGATCGGGAGAGGGAGGGGCTTGGGAAGACGTGGGAAGGACGGGAGCTTTTTTTCTTTTTTAACTTTATTATACCCATTTTTTTTAATAATATTTTATTGATCTTGTACAGAGAGGAAGGGAGAGAGATAGAGAGTTAGAAACATCGATGAGAGAGAGTCATCGATCAGCTGCCTCCTGCACACCCCCCCACCAGGGACATGCCCGCAACCAAGGTACATGCCCTTGACCTGAATCGAACCCTGGACCCTTCAGTCCCCAAGCCGACGCTCTATCCACTGAGCCAAACCGGTCTTGGCTATTATACCCATTTTTTAAATTTATTTATTGGTTTCAAAGAGAAAGGGAGAGGGAGAGGGAGAGAAACATTAATGATGAGAATCATGGATCAGCTGCCTCCAGCAGGTCCCCTACTGGGAATCGAGCCCGAATCTCAGGCATGTGCCCTTGGCCGGAATCGAACCTGGGACCCTTCAGACCGCAGGTTGATGCTCTATCCGCTGAGCTAAACCAGCTAGGGCTCTTTTTTTATTTTTTTAAATATATTTTATTGATTTTTTTTTTACAGAGAGGAAGGGAGAAGGAAAGAGAGAAACATCGATCAGCTGCCTCCTGCACACACCCCACTGGGGATGTGCCTGCAACCAAGGCACATGCCCTTGACCGGAATCGAACCTGGGACCCTTCAGTCTCCAGGCTGACGCTCTACCCACTGAGACAAACCAGGGCTCTTTTTTAAGTTTAAAAAATATATAATTTTTATTTTTATTGATTTCAGAGAGGAAGAGAGAGGGAGAGAGAGCTAGAAACATCAATGATGAGAGAGAATCATGGATCAGCTGCCTCCTGCACGCCCGCTACTGGGGATCAAGCCCACAACCTGGGCATGTGACCTGACTGGGAATCGAACCCAGGACCCTTCTGTCCGCAGCCTGATGCTCTATCCACTGAGGCGAACCGGCTAGGGCGGGAGTGGGCTTTGAGTGCAGGTTGGGCTCAGGGTCAGGGGCTGGGACGGAGCAGGGGAGAGGGGCCTAGAGGTCAGCGCAGCGGGGGTGGGGGAGTGTGTGGTCTGAGTGGGGAGCCACCCGGATGGGGTCCCGTGGGAGGGGGCGTGGCCTCGGTCTGGGTCAGGTTTAGGGCGGCGGAGCTATGAGCCCAGGGTGTGCACCTGCGCGGGGCCACATGCGTGAGCGATGACTGGACCTGGTCTGGGACCGAGCCCATCCGGGTCCATCCGGGGCGGGCGGTGGGCGGAGTGGGCGGGGCCTGACCGCGTGATTGGCAGGCGGAGCTGATGAAGGAGGACATCCAGGGGGCTCTGCACAACTACCGCTCCGGCCACGGGGATCGGCGGGCGGCGGCGCTCAGGTAAGGGGGGGCAGGGAGGGGGAGAAGAGGGGGGCGGGTGGGTGTGTCTGGGCCTCAGTCTCCCCATCCGGGAAATGGGCTGTTACCACTAGCCTAGAATGGAGTCAAACACAGTCTCTTCAAGTCTTGCGTGTACCTCCCAGACAAGTGCCCCCCTACTTTTCCTGGTTCTGGTCCTGGAGTCCTCCCCGCTTAGCCCGTTTCCCCGCCCCAAAGAGGTGCTTCCCCTGCCCGCGCCAATATCTTGGAATTCTCCATTCTGACCCATGTGGGCCACTGTGTTTTTTTGTGTTTTTTTATTATTATTGACTTTTTACAGAGAGGAAGGGAAAGGGATAGACAGAAACATCGATGAGAGAGAAACATCGCTCAGCTGCCTCCTGCACACCCCCCACTGGGGATGTGCCGGCAACTAAGGCACATGCCCTTGACCAGAATCGAACCTGGGACCCTTGAGTCCGCAGGCTGACTATCCTCTGAGCCAAACCGGTCAGGGCTATTTTTTTTTTTTTAATTTCCTTATTAAGGTGTTACATATGTGTCTTTATTCCCCCATTACTCCCCAATCTCCCCCCACTCATGCCCTCAGCCCCCTGTTGTCTGTGTCCATTGGTCACTGTGTCTGTTTTAGCCTCCCTTTTTCCCCTTCCTGGACTCCTCGGGGGACCCAGCCTCAGTTTCCCCTTCTCCCGCACAGGGCCACGCAGGAGGAGCTGCAGCGCCACCCCGAGCCCGCCGCCGAGACGCCGCCCCTGCAGCGCCGCCCGTCCCTCCGCGCGGTGATCAGCGCCGCGGAGTGGGCCGCGGCCCGCGAGCGCCCCCAGGCGGAGCCCATCCCGGAGGAGGAGGAGGAAGCAGCACGGAGGCCGGGCGGGGCGGAGACCCCCAGGGGCGCGGACCCGGCCTCCCCGGACCTGGGCCCCCGCGGCCCGGAACTGGCGGGTCTGCAGGCCGAACGAGAAGTGGTGAGCGGGGCGGGCCCAGCGGTCCGGGGTGCGGGCAGGGCGGGGCTGGGGTCTGGGGGCAGGACCCGCTATGCTATGGGGTGTGAGTCCCCCGTTAGGAGGCGGGGCCGAGTCTGGAGGCGGGGCCAGGTCTGGGGCAGGACCATGTCTGGAGGCGGGGCCAGGTCTGGGGGCGGGGCCACCTCTGGAGGCGGAGTCAGACACCAGCGGGGGTGGGGGGTGACCGAATGGGGGGGAGCCAGGCATCAGTGGCCTGGGTTGGACCTGCCCGGGGTGAGAGGCGTGGCCATTGGGGCGTGGCGTGGGGGGCGCCAGGCGTGGTGATTGGATGGTGCGGGGCAGTTGGGCGGGGCGTGGTTTATCGAGGGGCGTGGTTATATTAGGGAGGCGGGGCATGGTGATTGGAGGCCCAAAGGGAGAGAGTAGCCAATGAAGAGTAGCACCAAGGACAACCCAGGGCGTGGTTATAGAGGGGCGTGGTTATATTAGGGAGGCGGGGCGTGGTGATTGCAGGCCTGAAGGGAGGGTGTGGCCAATGAAGAAAGAGTGGGACAGAGGACAACCCGGGGCGTGGTTATCAAGGGGGCGTGGTTATATGAGGGAGGCGGGGCGTGGTGATTGGGTGGGGCGGGGCAATTTAGCGGGGGCGTGGTTATCGAGGGGCATGTTATGTTAGGGAGGCGGGCGTGGTGATTGGAGGCCGGGAGGGAGGATGTGGCCAGTGAAGAACGGGTGGGACATCCCGGACCCTGAGCCCTCCAGGCTGGAGGGCTTTGCCCGGAGCGCTGAGGGTCCGGGATCAGGATCAGGGGTCCCACACGTCCCGTCCCCGCTCCATTCTGTCCGCCAGGACATACTGAACCACGTGTTCGACGACGTGGAGAGCTTCGTGTCGAAGCTGCAGAAGTCTGCGGAGGCGGCCCGCGTGCTGGAGCACCGGGAGCGGGGCCGCAGGACCCGGCGCCGGGAGGCCGGGGGTGAGGCGCGCCCTGGGGTGGGATCCCCGTCACCCCCCTCCCCTGGGCACTCCCTGATAGCCTCCCTGTCCCCAGGGTCTCCCCCTCGCACCCACTGCCAGTCTGACCATCCTAAACCCTCCGGGGCGCCCCCTCTCTCTGACGCTGCCCCCTGCCCCCTTGCCTGTCCCCCCGCACCCCCAGAGGGCCTCCTGGCGCTGCGGGCCAAGCCGCCCAGCGAGGCCGAGTATACCGACGTCCTTCAGAAAATCAAATACGCCTTTAGCCTGCTGGTGAGGACGCGCTCCCGGGGGCTTCAGGAGCGGGGGGCCCGCGGGGGGACAGCGGCTGGCGACCACGAACTGTCCACGTCTAATGCCACCCCCATTCCCGTCCCGCAGGCTCGGCTGCGCGGCAACATCGCGAACCCCTCCTCCCCGGAGCTGCTGCACTTCCTGTTCGGACCCCTGCACGTGGTGAGATGAGACCACCCTCCCGCCTCCTCGGTCCTCAGGACTCCCCCTCCGCACCCCCCCCCCCGCAGCAGGAGGAATCGGGGTTCCTCTTCTGACGGTCTGAGGGTGTGCCATTCCTGCCCCCGCCCCCTTGGGCAGATTGTGGAGATGTCCGGCGGGCCCCAGCTGGCGAGCGGCGTGCGGCGGCCGCACCTGACGGCGGAGGCGGTGGCGCTGCTGCGGGAGAACGTCACCCCGAGTGAAAACGCGCTCTGGACCTCGCTGGGGGACGCGTGGACCCGCCCCGGGTGAGGGGCGTGGCGATGGGGGCGGGGCGTGGTTAATGAGGGGGCGGGGCGTGGTGATTGGATGGGCGGGGCTGATGCGTGGGGCGTGGTTATTGAGGGGCGGGGCGTGGTGTTTGGATGGGCGGAGCTGGTGAGTGGGGCGTGGTTAATGAGGGGGCGGGGCGTGGTGATTGGAAGCCAGGAGGGAGGGTGTGGCCAATGAAGAAAGGACCTCGGACAAATGCCAGCTTCCGATTGGAGGAAAGAGGAAAGGCCAGAGATTAGTGTGCAGAGATTTCTTTAAAAATATTTTTTTTTTATTGATTTCAGAGAGGAAGGGAGAGGGATAGAGAGATAGAAACATCAAGGATGAGAGAGAATCAATTGATTGGCTAGTGAAGATCGAGCCCACAACCCAGGCATATGCCCTTAGCCAGAATCGAACCTGGGTCTTTCAGGCCAATCAATGCTCTATCCACTGAGCCAAACGGGCTAGGGCTGAAGGAGAGATTTAAGACAACATCAGATAGACAATCAGACCGGAATGAAAGGCGGGGCTTATAGGAATGGGGCGGGACTGCAGGGCGGGGCCATATCGAAGGGGTGGTGCTTAGGAAAGGTTTGGTCTGAGGGTGGGAAAGGGGGCGGAGTCTGTACTCCGAGGCAGAGTTCCTCATTAAATATTATATTTAATATAAATTATTAGCCGACCGGTTTGGCTCAGTGGATAGAGCGTCGGTCTGAGGACTCAAGGGTCCCGGGTTCGATTCCGGTCAAGGGCATGTACCTTGGTTGCGGGCACATCCCCAGCAGGGGATGTGCAAGAGGCAGCTGATCGGTGTCTCTCTCTCATTGATGTTTCTGACTCTCTATCCCTCTCTCTTCCTCTCTGTAAAAAAATCAGTAAAATATGTTTTTAAAAAATAAAAAATAATATCAATTATTAAATAATATATTTAATATAAATTATTGAGTATTATATTTAATATAAATTATTAAGTGTTATATTTGATACAAATTATTAAATGTTGTATTTAATATAAATTATTGAGTATTATATTTAATATAAATTATTAAATATTATATTTACTATAAATTATTAAATATTGGGGGCGGGGTTTAGAGGCAGGGCCAGAGCTTGGCAGGAAGAGGCCAGGATAGGATAGCTGGGTTACAGTGCGGTTTGGGGGTCAGGGGGCAGGAGGGAGGGGAGAAGTCACGGGGCTAAGCCAGGGTGGAACCGGGTCGCTGAGCCTCCCCTCGGCCTCTTTGGCTGCAGGGTGGAGCTGCCCCCGGAGGAGGGACCCCACTACGTCCCGGAGTTCTACAGCGGCTGGGAGCCCCCGGCCGCTGACCCCCAGGGCCGCCCCTGGGAGGACCCAGTAGAAAAACAGCTGCAGCACGAGCGGCGGCGCAGGCAGGTAAGGCTCAGGGTTGGGGGGTGACCCAGCAGGGCCAGGCCTGGGGGGGTCTGGGAGGGTGACACCCCCCCACCCCCACCCCCACCCCTACCCGGCCCTGCCCCTGACCTGCCTGCCGCCTTCTCTCCCGCAGCAAAGCGCCCCCCAGATCGCTGTCAACGGGTGAGTGCCAATCCCAGGGCGGGGCCGCTGGGGTCCCGGAGGGGTGCGTCCTGGGGGCTCCCCGCGCTGACTCCGCCCTCCCCCCATTTTTTCCCCCTGCCTTTTTCCTTCTGTCTTCTCCACTCTTCTTGCAGGTGGGTGAGGTGGTGACCAGGCCTGGGGCCCCGGGCTGGGAGCGGGGGGAGGGGCAGGGAGGAAGGGGCGGCCTGGGCCCAGATTTCTGGGTGTGAGGGAGGAGGGGGGCTGGGGGCCCGGGTTCCAGGGCCTGAGGTAGGAGGGGGGCTGGGTGTGGGTAAAATTCTGAGAGGTTGGATCCAGAGTCCCCAAAGGGCTGGGGGAAAGGCACTTGGGTTCCCCAGGATCTGGGACACTCCCTGCCGGGGTCCCTCCCAGGACGCAGCCCTGGGTGTTGAGGGGGAAAAGGCTGGGAATGAAATATCTGGGTTGCGAGTCTGGTCCTTGGGACCTTGGAGGCCAGAGAAGGGGGGCTCCGAACGTCAGGGGCTGAGCGGCCAGTCTGGGGAGGGAGGTTCAGGAAGTGGAGAGGGGACAAGGCTCTGCAGCAATTGTCTCGCTCGCTGCTGAGCATCAGACTGGGGCCCTTTAAGATGTAAAGGGCCGAGACATGAAAGCTTAAGACGGGATTCCTCTGTCTCTGGGGGAGGAAAGAACTGGGGGGTGCAACTTCATGATTCCCACAAGCAGTGGGGGTGCAGACTCTTGGGGCCGGGGGCAGAGAGGGGTAGAGGGTGCCTGGACAGTAGGGAAGCCACGTGGGATGAGAGGAGCCGAGCAGGAAGGCTGGAGGAGCCGAAGGGGGGTCTGGGCCCGGGCCGGGCGGCGGGTCTCAGCAGGGACAGCGTGCTGGGAGCTGCCTGCCTGCCCCACACAGGGGGTGCCGCGGCCCTGAAGACCCCCCCTCTCCCTCGCACAGGTAGGCCTGATCCGGGTTGGAGGTCAAATCTCAGGCCCCTTCCCCCAGCTGCCTGGTCTCGCAGTACCCCACCCCCACCCCCATGCTTCTGAGACCCCCAACTTTTCACTCGCCTTCTCTGTGCCTCGAGTTCTTTGGAGGAAAAATAAAAATAAAATAAAAATAGGGGAATGATCATCCCTTCCTGGAAGAATGAGAAGCCTATGAGGCTGTAAGGTTTTCCGTTCTGAGCTCAAGGCCACGGCCCTAACCGGTGTGGCTCAGTGGATAGAGCCTCGGCCTGCGGACGGAAGGGTCCCGGGTTCGATTCCGGTCGAGGGCATGTACCTTGGTTGCGGGAACAGAACCAGCAACCCCCCCTGGGTGCAGGGGTCGAGGAAATGGAGGTGATGCTCGTACCCATCAGCATGTTGCAGGCTCATAAGAAGCAAAACACACCTCGTGGCCAGATGATGATGATGATCTCTGAACGCATAATAATCTGGCCACTCTTTGTATATATATATTAAAGCCCTGTGCATGAATTCGTGCATGGGTGGGGTCTGGCCAGGGGGGAGGAGACATGGGCGTTTGGCCAGCCTGCCCGGTGGTTGAACTCCTGGTCGAGGGGACAGTTTGCCTGGTAGCCTTTTATTCTATAGGATTCTATAGGGATAGACTCTGAGTGGCCAGACTATTATGCGGTCAGAGTTCATCATCATCTGGCCACTGCATGGATATTCCCGCTGTTTTTCCAACGCTAAGTCTCCATTAACCGTACTAACCCGGCCCCTGCCTCGGCCCCTGCTTGGCTCTCACCCCAGCTCACACCGACACCCTCCAGCCCAGCGCCCTCAGGGGGCTGCCTCCTTTCCCCAACCCTCCCCTTCTCTTCAGCCACCAGGACCCGGAGTCGGAAGCCGAGCCCCAGCAGCCGGAGCCGGAGCCAGCAGGGAAGTGGGTGCTGTGTAACTATGACTTCCAGGCCCGCAACAGCAGCGAGCTGTCCGTCAGGCACCGGGACGTGTTGGAGGTCCGAGGGGTGGGGGCGGAGGGGCTGGGGCGTACCCCACCCTAAGGGCACACACAGGCTCTGAGCCCCCCGCCACCTCTGACCATCCCCCCAGGTCCTGGATGACCAGCGCAAGTGGTGGAAGGTGCGGGACCAGCGCGGGCAGGAGGGATACGTACCCTATAACATCCTGACACCCCACCCGGGGCCCCGCGGGAGCCGCAGCCCGAGCCCTGCCCGCACTCTGGTGAGCCAGGGCGGACACACACACACACACACACACACACCCCATCATCCCCAGGCCTTGAGGGAAGAGGCTCTGGGAACCAGATCCTGGGTCCTGGGAACGAGGCGGGTGGTGAGTCGAGTCAAGGGCGCTGGCGAGTCGAAACCAGTGTGGCTCAGTGGATAGAGCGTGGGCCTGCGGATTGAAGGGTCCCAGGTTCGATTCCGGTCAAGGGCATGTACCTTGGTTGCGGGCACATCCCCAGTAGGGGGCGCGCAGGAGGCAGCTGGTCAATGATTCTCATTTTTCTAGCTCTCTATGATATATATATATATATATATATATATATATATATATATATATATAATGTTTCTAGCTCTCTATTCTCTCCCCTCCTCTCTGTAAAAAAAAAAAAATCAAAATATATTTAAAAGGGGGGAGGGGCACTGGCGGAGGAGGTGCTTGGAGGTTCAGAACTTGATCTCCATCCAGAGGGGCTGGGACTCGGAGTCCTCCCTCTGACCCAGGTGCTCTCCTCTCGGTCCTCTCCAGGAGAACAGCACTCCCCCGCCCCCACCGACCTCGGCCCCAGCCCCCACCCCCGCCCGGCCCCACTGGGACAGCTGCGACAGCCTCAACCACCTGGACCCGGGCGACAAGGGTGAGTGTGCGGGCATCAGGGTAGCGGGCCCCGTCCTTCCCGTCCCGGAGGGAAGCCGGGGCTCAGGAAGAGGAGGCTGGCCCATCGCGGGGGGCCCCTGTCCCCCTAAGACCTCCCTCCCTCCCGGTTTCCCGCTCGCAGAGAAATTCTGCCAGATGCTCAGCGTCAACGAGGAGCTGCAGGCGCGCCTGGCGCAGGGCCGCTCGGGCCCCAGCCGCGCAGCCACGGGGCCCCGCGCCCCCGAGCCGCAGCTGCACCCGCGCTCCGACGCCCGGGAGGTCCGCGCCTGGCTGCAGGCCAAGGGCTTCAGCTCGGGGTGAGTAGCGGATTCGGGGCGCGTAGCGGATTCCGAGCGCTCAGAGGCGACGTGTTCTCATTGGCCCAGAGGGGCGCGTGGCGGGCCGCGGGGGAACCCGGATTGGCCCAAAGCGAGGACCTGTCTGTTTGATTGGCATGTTTTCCCAAGCTCCAATTGGAGCCTCTAGAGAAGTCCCGCCTCCCTCCAAGCAGGGCGCCCCGCCCACCTGTGGCGCGCCGTGATTGGTGGGTGGGTGGGGATTCAGGCAGGAGCCTTCTGCCGATTGGACAGACGGCGGGGCGGGCGTGAAGGGATTGGTGGGGCTTGGGAGGCTCGCGTTCCGATTGGCCGGCAGGCTGACCGACCGCGCCCCCGCTGCCCTGGCTCAGGACCGTGGACGCGCTGGGCGTGCTGACGGGCGCGCAGATCTTCTCGCTGCAGAAGGAGGAGTTCCGCGCGGTGAGCCCCGAGGAGGGGGCCCGCGTGTACAGCCAGGTCACGGTGCAGCGCGCGCTGCTGGAGGTGAGGGGCCGCCCGACCGCCCGTCCGCTCGTCCAGGGCCGGGACCGACCGGGGAGGGCGCCCAGGGCCCGGACGCCAGGGTCCTGATTCCCGCCCCGCCCCTGCAGGACAAAGAGAACGTGTCAGAGCTGGAGGCCGTGATGGAGAAGCAAAAGAAGAAGGTGGAAGGCGAGATGGAAACGGAGGTCATTTGACTCTTCTTCCCGGACCTCCGGGAACTGTGTCCGGGCGGCGGGCTGCCCCGCGCCCCAGTGGGAGAACGGACTCTGCGTGCAGCCTCCCCGCCAAGGGAACTAGACCCCTCGACGGACCGTGGACCTGATCCGACCCTGCTCTTCCCCGATCCCAGTGGACAAAATGGACCATCCCTGCTGGACAGTCCTGAGCGAGGAGGGCTGGCCGGGGCGGGAGGGGCGGGGAGGGGGGAAGACAACGTCGGGACCGCGCTCAGGAGCCCTGTGCCTTGTCATGTGCTACCCAGTCTATAAACAGCCTCCTCTTAACGGGCTATCTGCTGACCCTTTTCTACCCGGCTCCCAGGGGGCTCAGGAGCCTGACCCCCACCCGGCTGTAACCTCATAGGGGGTAGGAATCCAGGTCCTGGAGTCTAGGAGACGCTCCCACCTTCGCTGGTTCCTGTCCCTGAGATTTCTCCTTACCCAGGGCCCTAGGCCAGGCTTCCTCCGGCCCCCCAGTTCACTCCAGAGGGCTCTTCTGAACACCCAGGAGCCCGGCCCAGACCTTGCTCTGGCTCCCCACTGCCCTCTTAGCCCCACAGCCTGGTACCCCAGGGCCCGAATGGTTTGGTCCCTACCCACCTCTGCAACCTCGTCTCTTCCTCATTCTAACACGCGTTGCATTCTGGGCCTGCCCTTCCCCAAATACTCCCCGAAACCTCTTCAACCACTGGTTTCAGCTGTTGCGAGAGCAAGTCCCTGCCACCTGAACTCCCATTCGGCCTTCCAGGGCCAGCGCAGGCACCCAGCTCAGCGAGGCCTGCCCTCCTCCCCTCCCCCCACCATCCACTCGGCGGCGCTGTCCCACCGCCTGCCAGGGGCCCAGTCACGGAGAAGCGGCAGCTCCTGCGGGTGACAGGCTTCCTCCCCTGGCCCCTCCCTCTTCCCCCGAGCACCTCGGCCCAGCCCCCCTCCCCCCCCCCCACGGAATTCCAGCCGGGCCCTCCCCATGGAGCTCAGCTCCTACCTGAGCCACCCACCAGCTTCTCGGACCCACTGCTCTGCTTCCCTCTTCCTGCCGCCAGGCCCAGTCCCCGTGGCTGCTTCCTCCTGGGACAACCTTGCCCTCACGGGTGTCTGAACCTTAAACCTCTCACCTGGGCCCCAATCATTTCTAACAGAGGACTAGAGATGTGAGTGGAGCCCCATACCTGCCTGCCCCCCCCAGCCCCCCTCCTTGGTAACCCCCACGCTGCCATCACCCAGGCTGCTAACAGGAACGATGTGGGAACATGGGAGGGGCCTGCCTCCAGGGTGTCCTGGCAGGTGGGGCTGTGACAGGAATGGAGGGTGAACCAGCTGACCCATGAGCACACATACTGGTCTCCGTTTCTATCCCGCACTGCCCTCCCCCGGGGTTGTTCTGATGCAGCAGCTAAAGGCACTCCCTCAGCTCCAGCCCTCCCCCGGCCACACCCCTGCATGCAGCCTCTCCAGGCCATCCCCTACTGCCCTCCAGCCGCGTGGGCCTCTCTGCGTCTCAATATGTCGGCACACTTCTACCCCAGGGCCTTTGCACATGTGTTCTCGACAAGACTCTTCCCTCAAACAACAACATGGCTCATTGCCTGATGCCTTCACGTGTGTCTGAGCCAGCTTCTCATGAGATACACACACACACACACAGGCTAGCACTAGCCCCCTTCCCCGCCCCCCATATTTTCTCCATAGCACCACCACTTAAATGCATCCCTTTTTGTTGCTGGGTGCCTTATGCCTCTCCCAAGATGGCTCAGATCGCCGCCCTTCTCATTCACTAACGTATCAGCAACAGGCAGGCCAGGGCCTGGCATGAGAAATATGACCAGGAATGAATGAATGAATGAATGAATGAATAGAAGAGTGTGGCTCCAACTCGGCTCCAGCTGTTCCCATGCAGGACTTCTGAGAAGTCAGATTCCAGAGTTTTCTATGTGAATCACCCACATTTTAAATGCTGGCAACTCCCCGTTTCACAAGCAACGACAACGACAAGACCCCAGCTCCTAGCTCCATCTCATCGCCGCCCTGCTGGTGGTGAGCCTGTCAGCCGGCTGGCCGCTGCTCCACCAGGCTTCCCGAGGCCCCTCCCCGGCCTGGGGAGCAGGCACCTCTGCCCTCGGCACCCCGCGGACACAGCGCCCCACCTCCGGCAGGGGACCCAGCCGCTGAGTGGCAACATCACGACCTTTATTTGTGGTGCCTGTGCTATGTCTCGAAAATACCTTCTCCCCCTGCCCCGGGCGGCGCCGGGGAGGGGGCAGCAAAAAATAGAAGACGCCCTCCCTATTGCACGCGGACCCTATATACAGGCCCGCCGGCCCAGGCCGGCGGGCGCTTGGCACATTCTCGGATCCCTGCTCGGGGCGGGAGGGCGACTGGTGGCAGCACACGTGAGAGGGGACCTCCGGGCGGCCACCCTGGTCCTGGCTACTGGTCCTGGCACTTCCTGGTCCTCGGTTCCTTCTGGTCCCGCCTGCAGCCCTGGTCCCCACCTGGCTCAGCTCCGTCTCCGTCCCGGCCTCAGAGGCCCCCCGCTCCGGGAGCTCCGTCCTCCCCTCCAGCCGGGAGGTCCCGCGGGGAGGCTATGGCTTCAGACTCCCGGCAGCCCTGTCACTCGTGTTCACACAGGGAAGGGGTGCGTGTGGCAGAAGCAGCTGTATAAATGCGGGGCGGGGCGAGTCCTCCGGGGTCACTTGGACAGCTTGCTGATGACGCGGATCAGGGCCGCGTTCTCATCCTTGAGGCGCTGATTGTCCGCGCGGAGGTTGGACAGGCCCTGTGGGGAGGGATGGGGAGGTCGGACAGGCCCTGTGGGGGGGATGGGGGGGTTGGACAGGCCCTGTGGGGGGGGATGGGGAGGTCGGACAGGCCCTGTGGGGGGGACGGGGGAGGTCGGACAGGCCCTGTGGTGGGGGACGGGGGAGGTCGGACAGGCCCTGTGGGGGGGGATGGGGAGGTTGGACAGGCCCTGTGGGGGGGATGGGGGGGTTGGACAGGCCCTGTGGGGAGGGATGGGGAGGTTGGACAGGCCCTGTGGGGAGGGATGGGGAGGTTGGACAGGCCCTGTGGGGGGGGATGGGGAGGTCGGACAGGCCCTGTGGGGGGGGATGGGGAGGTCGGACAGGCCCTGTGGGGGGGGATGGGGAGGTCGGACAGGCCCTGTGGGGGGGGGATGGGGAGGTCGGACAGGCCCTGTGGGGGGGGATGGGGAGGTCGGACAGGCCCTGTGGGGGGGATGGGGGAGGTTGGACAGGCCCTGTGGGGGGGACGGGGGAGGTCGGACAGGCCCTGTGGGGCGGGGATGGGGAGGTTGGACAGGCCCTGTGGGGGGGATGAGGGAGGTTGGACAGGCCGTGGGGGGGGATGGGGAGGTTGGACAGGCCCTGTGGGGAGGATGGGGAGGTTGGACAGGACCTGTGGGGGGGATGGGGGGGTTGGACAGGCCCTGTGGGGGGGATGGGGAGGTTGGACAGGCCCTGTGGGGAGGACGGGGGAGGTTGGACAGGACCTGTGGGGGGGATGGGGAGGTTGGACAGGCCCTCTGGGGGGGATGGGGGGGTTGGACAGGCCCTGTGGGGAGGATGGGGGAGGTCGGACAGGCCCTGTGGGGGGGACGGGGAGGTTGGACAGGCCCTGTGGGGGGGACGGGGGAGGTTGGACAGGCCCTGTGGGGGGGGGGGGAGGTCGGACAGGCCCTGTGGGGGGGGACGGGGGAGGTCGGACAGGCCCTGTGGGGGGGACGGGGGAGGTTGGACAGGCCCTGTGAGGGGGATGGGGAGGTTGGACAGGCCCTGTGGGGGGGATGGGGGAGGTCGGACAAGCCCTGTGGGGGGGGATGAGGAGGTTGGACAGGCCCTGTGGGGGGGACGGGGGAGGTCGGACAGGCCCTGTGGGGGGGGATGGGGAGGTCGGACAGGCCCTGTGGGGGGGACGGGGGAGGTCGGACAGGCCCTGTGGGGGGGACGGGGGAGGTCGGACAGGCCCTGTGGGGGGGACGGGGGAGGTCGGACAGGCCCTGTGGGGGGGACGGGGGAGGTCGGACAGGCCCTGTGGGGGGGACGGGGGAGGTCGGACAGGCCCTGTGGGGGGGACGGGGGAGGTCGGACAGGCCCTGTGGGGGGGGACGGGGGAGGTCGGACAGGCCCTGTGGGGGGGACGGGGGAGGTCGGACAGGCCCTGTGGGGGGGGACGGGGGAGGTCGGACAGGCCCTGTGGGGGGGACGGGGGAGGTCGGACAGGCCCTGTGGGGGGGACGGGGGGGGACAGGCCCTATGGGGGGGACGGGGGAGGTCGGACAGGCCCTGTGGGGGGGACGGGGGAGGTCGGACAGGCCCTGTGGGGGGGACGGGGGAGGTTGGACAGGCCCTGTGGGGGGGACGGGGGAGGTCGGACAGGCCCTGTGGGGGGGACGGGGGAGGTCGGACAGGCCCTGTGAGGGGGATGGGGAGGTTGGACAGGCCCTGTGGGGAGGGATGGGGAGGTCGGACAGGCCCTGTGGGGGGGGATGGGGAGGTCGGACAGGCCCTGTGGGGGGGACGGGGGAGGTCGGACAGGCCCTGTGAGGGGGATGGGGGGGTTGGACAGGCCCTGGGGGGGGGGATGGGGAGGTCGGACAGGCCCTGTGGGGGGGACGGGGGAGGTTGGACAGGCCCTGTGGGGGGGATGGGGAGGTTGGACAGGCCCTGTGGGGGGGATGGGGGAGGTCGGACAAGCCCTGTGGGGGGGGATGGGGGTTGGACAGGCCTGGGGGGGGACGGGGGAGGTCGGACAGGCCCTGTGGGGGGGGATGGGGGGTCGGACAGGCCCTGTGGGGGGGAGGGGGAGGTCGGACAGGCCCCTGTGGGGGGGACGGGGGGGGGACAGGCCCGGGGGGGGGACGGGGGAGGTCGGACAGGCCCTGTGGGGGGGACGGGGGAGGAGGGCCCTGGGGGGGGACGGGGGGGGGGGACATGGGGGGGGACATGGGGGGGAGAGGGACATGGGGGGGAGAGGACATGGGGGGGAGGGACATGGGGGGGAGAGGGACATGGGGGGGAGGGACATGGGGGGGAGGGACATGGGGGGGAGGGACATGGGGGGGAGGGACATGGGGGGGAGAGGGACATGTGGGGGAGAGGGACATGTGGGGGAGAGGGACATGTGGGGGAGAGGGACATGTGGGGGAGAGGGACATGGGGGGGAGAGGGACATGGGGGGAGAGGGACATGGGGGGAGAGGGACATGGGGTCAGGCCCGAGCTGCACGTTGGCCCGCGGGGCTCACTGCACAGGTGCGGGACAGTGAGACAATGTGGGGCGCGGGCAGAGGCCCTGGCGGGCAGAGGGCAGGCTGCGGGGTTCGCCAACCTTCCTGAAGCCGCCCTCGGGCTCCTCCGATCCGGGCTGCGGCTCTGGGTTGAGGGCCCGCTGCCTCCGGGGGGAAGGGCCGGCCTTGGGGGTGCTGGGCGGAGGCAAAGCAGGCGTCAGGGCGCTCGGCCTTCGGACAGCCCGGCCCTGCCCCTGCCCGGCCCACCCCGCTCGTACCTGGATTCCGGGCTGATGTCCGAGGGCTTCGCCTCCTCCCCCTGTGGGCGGGGCGGGGTCAATGGGTGCTCAAAGGGGTGTGTGCCCCTGCTCCCCCACCCCCACCTGGACCCACCCTCAGCTCCACCCTGATGCCCCTCATCTCCACCCTCACCTCGTCTGGGCTCCCCTCACCTCTGCCTGGCCCCCCTCACCCCCCTGGGCCCCCCTCGCCTCCGCCCCGGGCCCCCCTCACCTCTGCCCCGGGCCCCCTCACCTCCGCAGGCCCTCTCCTCTCCCTGCCAGCTCTGCGGAGCTCCCGGGAGGCCTGCGGTCCGTGTCCCTGCCCGTCGGGCGCGTCTACTGGGGGAGGGGCAAGAGTGAGGACTCTGTGCTGTCAGGGTCCCTGGCCCGAGACCCCCGCGCGGGCGGACTGCAGCGGGAGGGATGGGCGGCTCAGGAGCCGGCCTCCCAGAGGCCAGGCCTCACCTCTCTGGGCGGGGCCATCGGGATTCTCAGCCCCGGGGACTCGGGGCTGCCGGGAAGGGTCCTGTGGGAGAGGGAGGGGTCAGAGGACCAGGGCTGCTGGGACCACCCCGAGCCCCGTCACCTGACCCCGCGGCCTCTCACCAGGCTCTGTGGGCATGACTTCTCGGGCTCCGGGGCCTTCCCCGCCACCTTCTCTGCCTCCTTCAGGTCTGTCAGAGTCACGCCCTGCAGGCACAGGGGCAGTCAGGGCCTCCTCATTCCGACCCAGGAGTCCAGGCCCCAGCCTCCGCCCTCAGACCCAGGAGCCCAGACCCCCAGCCTCCTCCCTCAGGCCCAGGCCCTCAGCCCTCCTCCCTCAGACCCAGGCCCCCAGCCTCCTCCCTCAGACCCAGGCCTCCAGCCTCCTCCCTCAGACCCAGGAGCCCAGGCCCCCAGCCCTCCTCCCTCAGACCCAGGAGCCCAGGCCCCCAGCCCTCCTCCCTCAGACCCAGGAGCCCAGGCCCTCAGCCCTCCTCCCTCAGACCCAGGCCTCCAGCCTCCTCCCTCAGACCCAGGAGCCCAGGCCCCCAGCCCTCCTCCCTCAGACCCAGGAGCCCAGGCCCCTAGTCCTCCTCCCTCAGACCCAGTAGTCCAGGCTCCCAGCCTCCTCCCTCAGACCCAGGCCCCCAGCCTCCTCCCTCAGACCCGGTGCCCAGGCCCCCAGCCTCCTCCCTCAGACCCAGGCCCCCAGCCTCCTCCCTCAGACCTGTGTCCAGGCCCCGCCCGCCCCCACACCTGTGTGGACCTCCGGGACTGGCGCATGAGGCGAGAGCGAGCTTTGCGCTGGGACTCTGACTCCTCGTCCCGCACTGGCATCTGGTAGGACCTGCGTGGAGAGCCCTGACCTCAGGGAGGCTTCCTCTGGGGCCTGTCCCGGGCTGACCCCCTGGGGAGACCACTGCGGGGCCTCTCTTACCTGCGGCGGTCCCGCGTGTCCGCTGGGGGCGCTGTGGAGGCGGCAGGGGCAGCTGGCTTCCCTGGGGATTCAGGCTGCGGGGTCCTGGGGGAGGGCGGAGTCGTGAGGGAGGAGGCCTGGCGCGCTCACACCCGCACACCCTGTGAATTCGCTCGTTCGGCAAACGTCACTCGAGCTCGCGGCCGCCACACGGTAGTGAGCAAGAGCACAGGTGACTGCCCCGCGAGCCAAGCTGTGCAGAAAGGATGCGAAATCACAACCGCCGTGAGAAGTTAATCCATCTCAGCACCCGCAGGGGGCAGCACGCGGGAGAGGACAGCCAGCGAGGTCGGGAGACGAGGCCTGGGGGTCTGAGCTCTGCAGCAATGGGAGCCGTGGCCGCCGTGGGCCTCCCGGGGAAGGTGACGGGACACAGACCGAGCGAGAGAGAGCAGAGCAAAGGTCCTGGGGCAGGAGGGGGGGGGGCAGAGGGACAGGTGGGGGGAGGTGAGGCCGCAGGAGGCCGGAGTGCCCTGGCTGACACATTTCACCGTGAGCTTTCACTCGGAGCAGCAAAGGGAACAGGCAGAGCGGGGAGCTGGGACCAGGCTGCCCAGCGCAGCCCGTGCTCGGGGTCCCCGCCGCAGGGCCCGGGCCCCGGGTACTCACGGGGCAGAGGGCTCTGGCACCTTCCGGGAGGGAGTGGGGGTAATTCTGGCCAGCCGGGGCTCCTTGGCCTGCGGAGAGAGGGAAGGAGGGGGTTCTCTCTCCGGCAGCTTTGCCTGGCGGGGCCGGCGCCGGCCTCTCCGCACTCACCTGAGTGGCGGTCCCAGTCCCCTCCACCAGCGAGGAGGACGCCGAGCGTTGCAGCCCGGCCCCGGGGGCGCCCTCCGCCCCGTGCCTGTCCGCAGGGCCCAGGGCACCTGAGCTCCCCGTCTTCTGGAGGCCGAAGCGCCTGGAGAAGGGGACCTCCTCGGAGGTCTGGGTCAGAGAAAGGGGTCTGGGGTCAGTGATGGAGAAGGGGTCCCTCTTCCCATACATTTCAAAGATGACCCCCAGAAGGACCACAGCAAACTACAATGCCCATCAGCCCCCGGAGCAGGTGCAACCAGAAAAAGATGGTCGGCTGTACTGGAGGATTCTGGGAACTGTAGTCTTCACCCTATCGACCCAGACAGGGAGGGATGCCCAGGGTCATGGGCGGCCCTCCCCTGCCCTCTGCATGCAGGGCCTGCACTCACCGAGGGGCCTTTCGGGCTGGGGGGTGGCGGGGAGGACACGCCATTGAGGGTTCTGGGCTCTGCAGGGGGCGGCTCTGCTGGGTAAGACAATGGGATCTCAGTAAGAATAATGCCAGCAGCACCGGCCAGTGTGGCTCAATGGTTGAGCATCGACCCATGAACCAAAAGGTCACCAGTTTGATTCCTGGTCAGGGCACATGTCCAGGTTGTGGGCTCGATCCCCCGCATCGCAGGATGTGAGCAGGAGGCAGACAATCAATGTTTCACTCTCACATCGATGTTTCTTTCCCTCTCTCCCGCTCCCTTCTACTCTCTTTAAAATCAACAAAAACATTTTTTTTTTAAATATATTTGATTGATTTTTTACAGAGAGGAAGAGAGAGGGAATAGAGAGTTAGAAACATTGATGAGCGAGAATCATCGATCAGCTGCCCTCTTGCATACCCCCTACAAGGGATGTGCCTGCAACCAAGGTACATACATGCCCTTGACCGGAATCGAACCTGGGACCTTTCAGTCCGTAGGCCGATGCTCTATTCACTGAGCCAAAACGGTTTCGGCAACAAAAACATTTTTAAAATAAAAATAAAAAATCTGCCAACTGCCTGTTAGAACCAGCCCCTCCTCCCTCAGACCCAGGAGCCCAGGCCCCCAGCCCTCCTCCCTCAGACCCAGGAGCCCAGGCCCCCAGCCCCTCCTCCCTCAGATCCAGGAGCCCAGGCCCCCAGCCCTCCTCCCTCAGACCCAGGAGCCCAGGCTCCCAGCCCTCCTCCCTCAGACCCAGGAGCCCAGGCCCCAGCCCTCCTCCCTCAGACCCAGGAGCCCAGGCCCCAGCCCTCCTCCCTCAGACCCAGGAGCCCAGCCCTCCTCCCTCAGACCCAGGAGCCCAGGCCCCCAGCCTCCTCCCTCAGACCCAGGAGCCCAGGCCCCCAGCCTCCTCCCTCAGACCAAGAGCCCAGGCCCCAGCCCCTCCTCCCTCAGACCCAGGAGCCCAGGCCCCAGCCTCCTCCCTCAGACCAGGAGCCCAGGCCCCCAGAGGCTCACCTGTGGGGCCTTCCTCTTTCTCGTCATCATCGTCCCGGATGGGGGGGCCCCCCGCACCCCCCGGCCGCCGCTCCTTGGACAGGTCCTGGAGGGAGATCTTCTCCCGGCTGCTCAGGCGGCACACGGAGCTCCTGGCGGGAGGGAGGTGTCAGGGGCCCGCCCAGGCGCCTCCAGCCCTGCCCGGGACATCCCGTACCTTCGGTGCTTGCTGCTGGAGGGCGGCTGGGGCTCCGGGACCCGGCTCTGGGAGGCTGCCTTCTGGTTCCGCAGCTGCAGGGAGAGGGGGCTGCTGGGAGGGGCAGACATGGGGGTCCCCCTGGGTCCCACATCCCCAACACAGACGGCCGCCCACACAGCTGCGGTCACGCCTTCCCAGGTGCTCCAAGGGGGGGAGGAGGGAGCTCAGCTCCGGCGCAGGGAGGGCTGCGGGTGGCCTTGGCACCCGGGTCTCATTGTGCATGCACCATGTGCACCCACAGGCGTCCTGTCCTCCCTGGGCCTCCCGCTCCTTGGCTCCGGTCTCACCCCCAGCGGGGAGTTCCTATGCTCCTGGGAGACCTGCTCCAACCCCTCCAGCCTCCCAGGTCCCTGACACACGCTCCCTCCCCCAGAGCTGGGGCCGGAGCGGAGTCTACCCCGTTCCCTCTCCGCTCCCACAGGCCCCGCCTGGTGCTAGTTGGAGGGGCCCTGGGGTAGCGAGGCCCAGCCTGCACCCCTGTGCATCCTCAGAGGGCCCCACGCAGCCCTCCCCACCCTCCCCACGCCCTCCCCTGGGCTCGGTGACCAGAGGGAATGAGCACTGCCTGGGGAGTCAGGGCCAGAGCCCCCCCTCCTCCCCAAAAGGGGGACGCTGCGAACCCCATGCAGCCGCGGAGGCCTGACGGGAGGGGTGGCGGGAGGGGCGGGACTCACGTCCTCCTGCTTCCGGGCCAGCTCCTCCAGCAGGCTCAGCACCTCCTCGTCCGCCAGGTCGCAGGGCCGCTGCCCCTGGGGGAGGGGGAGGGGGCAGATGAAGGTGCGGGGGCTCCTGACCCCCCACAGTCCCAAAGGGGGGGGGGCTGGGACTCACCGCATGGGTCAGCGAGTCCATGCCCCCGCCGTGCTCCGCCAGCAGGCGGCAGGCGTCCTCCACGCCCCAGTGGGCCGCCGCGTGCAGGGGCGTCCAGCCGTCCCCGTCCCGGAGCTCGGGGTCATAGCCAGCCTGGAGGAGCAGCCTGGGGGTCAGAGAGGCTGGGGGTCAGAGGGCTGGGGGTCAGAGGGGCTGGGGGTCAGAGGGGCTGGGGGTCAGAGGGCTGGGGGTCAGAGGGCTGGGGGTCAGAGAGGCTGGGGGTCAGAGGGCTGGGGGTCAGAGAGGCTGGGGGTCAGAGGGTTGGGGGTCAGAGGGCTGGGGGTCAGAGAGGCTGGGGGTCATAGCCAGCCTGGAGGAGCAGCCTGGGGGTCAGAGGGGCTGTGGGTCAGAGGGGCTGTGGGTCAGAGGGCTGGGGGTCAGAGGGGCTGGGGGTCAGAGGGCTGGGGGTCAGAGAGGCTGGGGGTCAGAGGGGCTGGGGGTCAGAGAGGCTGGGGGTCAGAGGGGCTGGGGGTCAGAGGGGCTGGGGGTCAGAGGGGCTGGGGGTCAGAGGGCTGGGGGTCAGAGAGGCTGGGGGTCAGAGGGCTGGGGGTCAGAGGGGCTGGGGGTCAGAGAGGCTGGGGGTCATAGCCAGCCTGGAGGAGCAGCCTGGGGGTCAGAGAGGCTGGGGGTCAGAGAAGCTGGCGGTCAGAGGGTTGGGGGTCAGAGGGGCTGGGGGTCAGAGGGGCTGGGGGTCAGAGGGGCTGGGGGTCATAGCCAGCCTGGAGGAGCAGCCTGGGGGTCAGAGGGGCTGGGGGTCAGAGGGGCTGGGGGGTCAGAGAGGCTGGGGGTCAAAGAAGCTGGGGGCCAGAGGGTTGGGGGTCAGAGGGGCTGGGGGTCAGAGGGGCTGGGGGTCAGAGAGGCTGGGGGTCAGAGGGGCTGGGGGTCAGAGGGGCTGGGGGTCAGAGGGCTGGGGGGTCAGAGGGGCTGGGGGTCAGAGAGGCTGGGGGTCATAGCCAGCCTGGAGGAGCAGCCTGGGGGTCAGAGGGGCTGGGGGTCAGAGGGCTGGGGGGTCAGAGAGGCTGGGGGTCAGAGAAGCTGGGGGCCAGAGGGTTGGGGGTCAGAGGGGCTGGGTTCAGAGGGGCTGGGGGTCAGAGGGGCTGGGGGTCAGAGGGCTGGGGGTCAGAGGGGCTGGGGGTCAGAAGTGCTGGGGGTCAGAGGGGCTGGGGGTCAGAGGGGCTGGGGGTCAGAGGGCTGGGGGTCAGAGGGGCTGGGGGCCAGAGGGGTTGGGGGTCAGAGAGGCTGGGGATCAGGGGCTCGGGGTCAAGGACCGGGACAAAGTGGTGGTGGCAGCGCCAGCTGGGACAGGCTGACAGCATCCCGGACCAGGGGTACAAGCCCGGTGTCCCCAGCCCCTCCCACAAGAGACCCCTCTGCCAGCAGCCCCGACCTCTGGTCCCTGCAGCTCGGGGCGGGGCAGCAATGTCCTCGGAGCCCCGGGGACAGCTGGTGGGTCTGGAGTGACTCTGGCGGCCACGCTGAGGGGCGGGGCCGGGGTGCTGCTGACCCCACAGCGCGGGGGACGGCCCACAGCTGACCAGACGCCACGGGTCCAGACGCCACCAGTGTGAAGCCGGGAAATCAAACCACCTCACGTTCTCGGGGAGACAGTCACCCCCCTCAGACCACGCGGTTCAGGGGGAGGCAGGGCCGCAAGCCCGGGCGACTCTGCGCCCAGCTCGGGGCAGGCACGGATTGTGGCGTGGGAAGAACAGCCGGCAGGCTAACGATGCCGCTGCTAAGGAGCTCCCTGCCCTGCGGACACGGGCACGCCTGCCCCCGGCCCCGGGCGGGTGCTAGCTCTCCCCCGGGTGCCCGCCTCGGCCCCGCCCTGCTGCCCTCTGCCTGCTGCTGCTCTCGGCGCGTCCCTTCTCAGCAGGGCCTGCGCGTCAGACCCAGGGCTTGGGCTCTGGGACGGGCAACTGGGCAGCAGCCTGGAGCTAGGGGTCGCCTCAAACACCGCCCTGCAAAGCCTGCCTGGAGGCTCAGCACGGAGGCAAACAGAGAGGAAGGGCTCATCTGAACCCCGTTTTCACACTAAAAATAGAGCTTAGGTCGCAGGGGAGGCTGAGGGTGAGAACCGGAGCCAGCTACTCCGACGGAAGGTGGCGGCAGTGACACGGACAGGACCGAGGTGAGTGGCAGAGCACGCAACCAAGCCTCGCAATACATAACAGAGACAGATGGAGCCCCGGGAGGGACGCACAAAATCCACAGCGTGGGGTCGCATCACACCTCTTACGTCACTGCCACAGCGAGCAGAGGGAGAAATAAGCCACCCAAGGACACAGATTTAAGTGGCATGCCTACGAAGCTGACCTAATAACCTACATACAACACTGCCTGACGGCACGATTCTTTTCCCACCTCTCTTACACCGGAGAATAAAATAAAGCAAAACTTCAACCAACTCAAGAAATCCGGAACCATAGGGAACCCCGTTCTCTCTGACCACAGCGCAGTTAAACCAGGACGTGGGTAAATGAAACAAAATTCCACATTCTTGGAAATTAAGAACATGCTTCTCGAAGAACCCACGTGTCCAAGAATAAAAATTACGTGTTGAGCCGAGACCGGTTTGACTCAATGGATAGAGCGTCGGCTTGGGGACTGAAGGGACCCGGGTTCGATTCCGGTCAAGGGCATGTACCTTGGTTGCGGGCACATCCCCAGTGGGGGATGTGCAGGAGGCAGCTGGTGGATGGCTCTCTCTCATCGATGTTTCTAGCTCTCTATCTCTCTCCCTTCCCCTCTCTGTACAAAAATCGATGAAATACATTTAAAAAAAAAAAATTAAAAAAAATTACGTGTTGGAAGATGTTTTAAACGGGGTGGCGATGAAAGGTCTATACACGGAGACCGTATGGACGCAGCGAAGGCCGTTTTTAGAGGCGGACACATAGCCTTCAGTACACCGATTAAGAAAAAGGGGCAAGGGACAAAATTCACAGGAAGGTATAAGACAACGAGAAGGAACAGAGGGGGCCCCACAGAAAGAGCAGGGGGAAAGGGGGGGGAGGGGGTGCCTGCTCACCTCATCACCTCGATGTAGCCCTTAGCAGCCGCCACGTGCAGCGCGGAGGCCCCCGTGCGGGGGTGCCGGGCCTCGGGCATGGCGCCTCCGCTCAGCCAGCACCTGGTGTCGCGAAGGAGCAGCTCCTCTTCGGCTCGCTTAGCTGCCTCCACATCCACACCTGGAGGACAGGAAGGGGTGGCGGGTGGGACTCACCCCAAAGTCCAGGAAGCGCAGCTCGCCCTGGGCCTTCCCTGTCCCTCTCCGTCTGCGTGCTCCTGCGGGACCCGGCGGTCCCGGGCCAGCTCGCCCGCCCACCTCCCTGTCACGTCCTGCACGGCCCAGCGTGCCGCTCAGGGTCACCGAGTCCCTGCGGGGTGGGGGGTGGGGGGGCTGGGAGAATGGAAATCACAAGCATTTCCCCACTTCAACCCAAGAATCCCCTTGATCGTCCTTTAAAAAAAAAAAAAAAAAAAAAAAAAATTCTTGCCGAAACCGGTGTGGCTCAGCGGATAGAGCGTCGGTCTGCGGACTGAAAGGTCCCAGGTTTGATTCCGGTCAAGGGCATGTACGTTGGTTGCGGGCACATCCCCAGTAAGGGTTGTGCAGGAGGCAGGTGGCCGATGATTCTCTATCATCGATGGTTTTGTTTGTGTGTTTTTTTTTAATATATATTTTACTGATTTTGTACAGAGAGGAAGGAAGAGAGATAGAGAGTTAGAAACATCGATGAGAGAGAGTCATCGATCAGCTGCCTCTTGCACACCCCCTACTGGGGACGTGCCCGCAACCAAGGTACATGCCCTTGACCGGAATCGAACCCGGGTCTCTTCAGTCCCCAAGCTGACGCTCTATCCATTGAGCCAAACCGGTTTCGGCTCATCAATGTTTCTAACTATATCTATCCCTCTCCCTTCTTCTCTGTGAAAAAAAAAAATCAATAAAAATATATTTTAAAAATTCTTATTGATTTTAGAGAAGGGGGATGGAGAGAGAGATAGAAACGTCAATGATGAGAGAAAATCACTGATTGACTGCCTCCTGCCACCCCCCACTGGGAATCAAGCCAATAACCCCAGGCATGTGCCCTTGGCCAGAATCGAACCCGGGACCCTTCAGTCTGTAGGCTGAGTCTCTATCCTCTGAGCCAAAATGGCCAGGGCTTGATCATTCTTTTTAAGGATAGCACCTAAGCCGAAACCGGTGTGGCTCAGTGGATAGACCACTGGCCTGCGGACTGAAGGGTCCCAGGATCAATTCCGGTCAAGGGCATGTACCTTGGTTGCGGGCACATCCCCAGTGTGGGGCATGCAGGAGGCAGCTGATGGATGTTTTTCTCTCAAGGATGTTTCTAACTCTCTATCCCTCTCCCTTCCTCTCCGTAAAAAATTAATAAGAAATATATATTTTTTTAAATTACTAAACTTAATTGTACCTTTTTCATTTTACTTTTACATTTTTACATATATTTTTGTTGATTTTCAGAGAGGAGGGCAGAGGGAGAGAAGCACGGATGGGCTGCCGCCTGCAGCCTCCCGTCGGGGGCCGGCCCGCAGCTGGGCAGCGTGCCCTGACGGGAATGGATCAGTGACCTTTCGGTGCGCCACGAAGCCCAGAGCCACCGCCAGGCCTCTCCTGACCTCCTGGAAATGCACCCCCCGGGGGCTGTGCAATGCTCCGCGCTCACACCGGCTTTCCCGTGGACACAGCGGCCAAGGACCCCCACGCATCGCCACCGGCTCAAAGTCAGGACGGCAGTCTCCCCACTCCCCGTGCCCCGAGGGAACCACCACCCTGCTTAGCTGCCTACACACAGCACACCTGACCCCCCACCCCAGCTGAGGGCGAGCCACCGGAGCCCGGGCTCCCCGCTGGCGCCACCTGGTGGCACCTGGGCCTCACGCCAACCGGACACCTTGGGGCGGCCCAGCTGCCAGGGACAGGGCTGCTATTCCAGGAATGTGTCTGCTCCGTCAGGCCATCTCCGGGCGGAGGCTGAGCATGCTGGTGTCTGGGGGCCCGCTCTCTCCCTCACCCTCGGCCACTTCCTTACAGGGAACGCCCCCCCCCCCGCCCAGTGCCAGGCTGCAGAGGCAGGGGCCACGCTAACTGCTGGCCGCCTCCAACCGCAGGGGGACTGCGTTCCTTCATGCTATCCCTCCTTTTCCTGGAGACCTGCCTGTGTCTGTTGACAGGCGGCAGCGGGGGGAGGGAGACAGGCCACTGGGTTTTTTAAGTGTTTTTTTTGTGTGTGTGTGGCGGTAAAATGAAGATTAACATCAACTCTACTGGCGGTGCCATTTGAAAATGTCCAACCGAGTGTGCTGTGCGAGCCATCGGCCTGTCCGGCTCCCGAGCCGCACCCCCAGTGCCAGTGGCTCCCTGTGCCCCTTCCCAGCCCCTGCGCCCACCCGTCTCCTTCCTGTCGCTGTGGGCTTGCCTGTCGGTAAATAAAGTTTTATCGGGACACAGCCAGGCTCACGCCCTTGCTCCTGTGCCTTCCCCGCTGTGGCGGCTGCACCGCGTCCGAACTGGCGCCACCCTGCCTCTCAGCCTGGAACTCCCTCATCTCTTCTCTAAGTGTTTTCAAAATATATATATATTTTTTATCGATTTCAGAAGGAATAGAGAGGGGGAGAGAGAAACATCAATGAGAGAGAAAATCATGAATCGGCTGCCTCCTGCACGCCTTACACTGGGGAGCGAGCCCACAGCCCGGGCCTGTGCCCTGACCGGGAATCGAACCCTGACCTCCTGGGTCACACTCAACCGCTGAGCCACGCCGGCCGGCTACACATGTTTTTTTTAAAAACTGATTTTCGAGAGAGAGAGAAACATCAATGTGAGAGCGGAACATCGACCGGCTGCCTCCTGCATGACCCCCACTGGGGACGAGCCCACGACCCGGGCCTGCGACCCGGCCGGGACCCGAACCCGCGACCTCCCGGTGCGAAGGGTGACACTGAACCGGCCGAGCCCCGCGGGCCGGGACCAGAACCCTCTTCGGCGGACAGCACGGACACGGTCCCCACCAAACAGCAGCTTCCCCCTGCGGTCACCACCCTGCCGTCTGTCTGGGCGTCCGCCTGACCGGTGCGTCACGGACATGGACCCACACCTTGTGCTCCTGTGACGGCTCACGGCACCCAGCGGCTGTCCCTGAGGGCCGCCCTCGGTGTCGTGTGTGTGTGTGTGTGTGTCGTGTGTGTGGTGTGTGTGTGTGTGTGTGTGTCTTGTGTGTGTGTCTGTGGTGTGTGTGTGGTGTGTGTGTGTGTATGTGGTGTGTGTATGTGGTGTATGTGGTGTGTGTGTGTGTATGTGGTGTGTGTGTGTGGTGTGTGTGTATGGTGTGTGTGTGTGTGTGGTGTGTGTGAGTGTGTGGTGTGTGTATGTGGTGTGTGTATGTGGTGTGTGTGTGTGTGGTGTGTGTGTATGTGGTGTGTGTGTATGTGGTGTGTGTGTGTGTGTGTGGTGCGTGTGTTGTGTGTTTGTGTTGTGTGTTGTGTGTGTGGTGTGTGTGTGTGCATGTGTGTGTGTGAGTGTGTGTGTGTGTGTGAGTGTGTGGTGTGTGTGTGTTGTGTGTGTGTTTGTGTGGTGTGTGTTTGTGTTGTGTGTGTTGTGTGTTGGTGTTGTGTGTGTGTTGTGTGTTGTTTGTGTTGTGGGTTTGTGTGTTGTGTGTTTGTGTGTGTGTGTGTGTGTTGTGTGTTGTGTGTGTGTGTGTGTGTGTGTGTGAGGATTTCGTTCCTTTTCAGGCTGCACAACATCCCGTACGGCCAGGCCACGCGCCTGTGGATGGACACGGAGTGCCCACCTGCCAGTGGCCGTGAGTAATGCTGCTGGGAACATGGGTGCGCAAACCACTGGGCTGAGCCAGCTGCACGGCGCCTGGCCCTCGCCCTCGCCCACTGCCCTGCGGACCGCTTCTGCTGGCCGCAGCCTAGAGGCCCGGCGCCGGCGGGACCTGTGCTCCGACCGGGCAGCGGGCAGCCCTAGCGCCCAGCAGCCACAAGGGAGGCAGAGGCAGTGAGGAGGCAGCAGGAGGACGGACGCGCTCAAGGCAGACGGGCGGCCGGTTGGTGTGGCTCGGCAGCTGGGCACAGACACCCACGACTCAGGAGGGCACACGCCCGGGTGGTGGGCTGGATCCCCAGAGAGGGGTGTGCAGGAGGCAGCCGATCCGCGGCTCTCCTTCATCACCGATGCTTCTCTCTCTCTCCCTTCCTCTCCGAAGCCAATAAAACTATATGAACCAGGAAAAAGTTTTCAAGGCTATTTTTTGGGGGGTTTTGTTTGTTTTTTTGTTTTTTTAATTTATTGATTTTGTACAGAGAGGAAGGGAGAGAGATAGAGAGCTAGAAACATCGATGAGAGAGAGAGAGCCATCGACCAGCCGCCTCTCGCACACCCCCCACTGGGGATATGCCCGCAACCAAGGTACATGCCCCTGACCGGAATCGAACCCGGGGCCCTTCAGTCCCCAAGCCGACGCTCTATCCATTGAGCCAAACCAGTCTCGGCCAAGGCTATTTTTTGAAAAAGCCATCTGAATTGACGCAGTGATGGGCGCCAAGCGCGGTGGGCTGTGACCCCGTAAACCTGCTGCAACCGGGAGCCTCAGCGAAGGTCACGCTGCTGGGAGCTGGAGGTGTCTGATGAGAAGCCTCAGGCGAGGAGGGACCCCCAGCAGGCGGCCAGGCCCATGTGCCCCGCGGGGGTCTCTCTCTCTCTCTCTCTCTCTCTCCCTCACTCACCTGCCCAAGGCCAGGCCCTGACCACCCAGCCAGGCCCGCAGGGGGGCACTGGCACCAGGTACCCCTCCACGTCGGACTGAGCCCTGCCTCCACCCTAGATGGCGCCGCCCACCTCCTGTCCCCCGCCAGCAGGGATGCCGGCCCGAGAGCTGGGCGCCTCAGCCGCTCTCTCACCAGCGCTCCCGCGGGCATCACAGGGCCCCGGAGACCGGAGCTGCTCCTGCCCCGGCCCACCTGCCCCGCCTCCTCCGCCCGTCCCGCACGTCCGCGCCCTGCGTCCTGGCCGCTATTTTTAGGTGCCTCATTTTTAGGTGCCTCCGGGAGTGGTCACACCCTCCCGAGAACCTGCTAGAAGCGATGCACTCCTCCTTAGAAAAACAAACGGGCCAGATGCGTGGGGTCCCCGGCCACACGCTGCGGACCCCTGGGCTTCGGGGCGCGTGGGGAACCCGGCCACCTGCGTTCTGCCCCCTCAGCAAACACCTCCGCCGCCGGGGCACCCCCATCGCTCCTCGGAGACACCCCCCCCCCATGAGCCCCCCGCCCCCGCCGTGTCCTCCGCTGCCGGGGGGTAAATGCCGATGGGGCCCACGCCCTTACTCAAGGTGCCAAGCGACCGTGGGAGGGGGTGCTGACACCCCCGCCTCACAGGCGAGGAAACTGAGGCACGGAGGGAGCCAGGGCCGGCCTCTGACCCCGCCCCGCACCCCGGGGCGCGGCGGGGAGCCCCCAGGCCCACCTCGGCGGGCGATCTCGGCCCTCAGCAGCCCCTCCATGGCGTCCGCCTCGGCCAGGTCCAGCGGCAGGTCCCCGTCGCTGTTGACGGCGGCGATGTTGGCGCCGTGGCTCAGGAGGTACCTGGGGCCGGGGAGGGCGGGAGGCGGTCAGGCCGAGGGTCCGAGCCCCGCCCCCGCCCCCAGGCCCCGCCCCCGGCCCCCCTCACCGGGCGATGTCCAGGTAGCCGCAGGAGGCGGCCACGTGCAGGGGCGTCCAGCCCTCGTTGTCCGCCTGGTTCACCGTGGCGCCCTGCTCCACCAGGAAGCGCACCACCTCCAGGTTCTCGTCGATGCAGGCCTGGGGGGGGGGAGGACACAGCCGTCAGCCCTGGCTCCTGCAGACCCCACGTCTGTCCGGCCAGGCAGGACTCCGGGCAGGGGCCCTGGGACAGCTCCAGGCGCCGAGTGGCCATGAAGTTCAAGGAGGAGGAGGCCCGACGGCCCTGGGACAGGCCCTGCGGCCGCCCCGCTGTGTGCCATACCGGCTTCCCAGCTCAGCGAGGCCATGAGGGGCTCCAGCTCCCTGTGTGTCGGGACTGGATGTTGAAGGCGCCCCTAAGCCAGCCGGGACCTCCCCCCAGTGCCCACCGTCCCATCATGGACAGGATGACAGGACGGGCTGCAGGGAGGGCCTGAGGGACGAGGCCCGGTGCCCCCAGGCCTGCGGGTGCTCTCTAGGGGCCGCCCTGAGGGGAGACCACTGGCCCCTGCAGCCAGGCTGCTGCTCTGGAGCTCAGGGTCGGGGGGAGGGAGACAGGACTGGAGGTGGGAGAGGCCTGGGGCCGAGGACTGCAGCTCACGAGCACTGAGGACCAGTCACTGTGCTGGCACCGACCCGTTTTTCTGTGTGTTTAAAAAAATAATAATAATAATATATATATATATATATATGTATTATTGATTTTTTTACAGAGAGGAAGAAAGAGGGATAGTTAGAAACACCGATGAGAGAGAATCATCGATCAGCTGCCTCATGCACACCCTCTACTGGGGATGTGCCTGCAACCAAGGTACATGTCCCTGACCGGAATCGAACCCGGGACCTTTCAGTCCGCAGGCTGACGCTCTATCCACCGAGCCAAACTGGTTTAGGCTGTGTGTGTGTGTGTGTGTGTGTGTTTTGTTTATTTTAATATATGTTTATTGATCTCAGAGAGGAAGGGAGAGGGATGGAGACAGAAACACCCATGATGAGAGGGAATCACCGATCGGCTGCCTCCTGCACGCCCCACGCTGGGGATCGAGCCTGCAACGGGGGCCTGTGCCCTTGACCGGGAATGCAACCGTGACCTCCCGGTCCCTAGGTCGACGCTCGCTGGCCGGGCAGGACCGTTTTATGAAGAACCAAAGCTCGGGGGACCGCAGGCAGCCCAGGCCCCCGGCCCCTCACCTCTCCCGGGCTGCCCGTCGGGGGAGGGGGAGGAAGCGGCAGGGCCGAGAGCATGAAGTCATGGAAACTCGGGCTGCGCGAGGGGGGCCACACGTGCCCTGGGAACGGGGTGAACTCTGGGCTCCGTTTATTTCCACCCGGTCGTCATGGCGACGGCGGAGGGGGGCCAGGAGGGAGATGGGCCTTTCCCTTTCAAGGGCCTGGCCGGGCACAGGCATCCGTGTGAAAGATGCCTGCGGCCTGGGCACCAGGGACCAGGAATCCAGGCCCGGCCCCGCCCCCCTCCCACCGGGTCCCTGCACCTTCCCCCCCCCCCACCCCCCGGACCAGACCACCGAGTCCTGGCTCCCAGTCCCTCCGACCCGTCCACACCGCCGGCCAGGGGTCACAGGGCGATTTGGGGCGGAGGAGAGCATGTCCCAGGCTGAGTCTTGAGAACGGGGGGACACACACGGGCAGGGGGGCAGCCGGCCCGGTCCGCCCGGGACTGGGGGCTTCCAGGGGCGTCTCAGACACCTCAGACCGGGGCCTGACCTCTGGCCTGCTGCTCCCTCACCCACAGGCGTCCTCAGAGCTCCCACAGCCAGGAGCCCCTCAGGGAAGGTCCAGGGCACCCTGAAGCCGGGGCCCCCTCTCCCCCCCTCGCTGGCCCGACCTGGCCCCAGCGAAGCGGACCCTCCTCTGGGGGAGATGATGTCCCAGGTGACAAGCCTGGGGGTGGGGGGAGAGGAGGAGGGTGAGCACTTAGGCCAGGGACAGCGCCGCCCTGCTGACCCCCCGAGGCTGCTACACACACACACACACACACACACACACACACACTCAGCCTCCCTCCTTCGCCGGCCCTGCAGGGAGGCCTCCACCACCGGCCCCATCTTACAGATCAGACAACTGAGGCCCAGAGAGAAAAGACACTGACTCAAGGTCTCGGCTGCGAGGGGCTGAGGCTGGGACTCAGGGCCGCCGTGTGTCCCTGAACGGGGCTCCCCCCACCCTCCTGAGAAGCGGATCCGTGCACGCACTGCCCCCCTCGCCTGCCAACCTATCCCTCCTCCCGGCTCCATCCGCAGCCAAAGCCTAGGGGCTCTGGCAGGGAGGAAGGGCTGGGGCCGGATGAGGGGATGGAGGCTCTCCCGTGGCCTGTCTGGTCCCTGGTGGTCCCACTGTGTGGGTGGAGGTAGAGGGAGATACATAAAACCACCCAGAACCAGGGGGAACCCGGGACATGAGTGGCAACCAGGGTGTCTCAGAAAACCCCCCGGGCCTGGCCGGTGTGGCTCAGTGGTGTGGCACCGACCTATGTATGAACCAGGAGGTCTCGCTGTTTGATTCCCCATCAGGGCACAGGCACGGATTGTGGGCTGGATCCCCGGTGTGGGGCGTGCAGGAGGCAGCCGATCGGCCAATGGTTCTCTCTCGTCATAGATGTTCCCATCTCTCCTTCCTCTCCGAAATCAATGAAAACGTAGTATGTAAAGCCGAAACCGGTGTGGCTCCGTGGATAGAGCATCGGCCGGCAGACTGAAGGGTCCCAGCAGGTTTGATTCTGGTCAGGGGCCTGTACCTTGGTTGCGGGCACATCCCCAGTGGGGTGTGCGGGAGGCAGCTGATCGATGTTTCTGACTCTCTATCCCTCTCCCTTCCTCTCTGTGAAAAATCAATAATATATATATATATCTTTTTCTTTTTCTTTTTTTTTTAAGGAAAGCATACGGGCCCAGGATGTGCAGGGGCTGGACGAACGGGGTTCTAGAACCCCCAGGAAAGGCGGCAGGACAGAAGGCGGGGAGATGGCACAGCCTGGGGGAGGGAGAAGCCGGCCAGACCCACCGCAGGCAGGAGCAGGTGTATGGGCAGAGGAAGCAAGATGCCCGGAGGAGGGAGGGGTGGCTCGGAGCCAGGAAGGGGTGGGGGTGCTGAGAGGGTGCAGGGAGCCAGGGGAAGGGGAAGATGCGGAGGTGCCCGCAGGAGGGGCATCCGGGGGAGAGGGCATCTGGTAGGAGCAGGCGGCAGCGGCGGGGCCAGCAGGAGCGTTAGGAGGGCGTGGGCGTGGAGGTGACCCAGCCCAGGGAGGCGCCCCTTGGAGGGTGCAGAGCCTGCGGGCGCTGTGAGCAGCGGTGTGAGCATCCTCATTCGGCAACAGACGGGCGAGCCCAGGGAGAGCCCCAGGGAGGAGCGGGGGGGACCCGGGGCCCCGGGCGGGAGGACCTGCGCCCCGGGCAGGGCCGGCGGAGGAGGAAGCACAGGCCGGAGAGAGAACGGGGCCGGCCCGGAGGGGAAGCAGCAGCGGGCCCGGGGGCACCGGTGTTGCCGGAAGAGGTGGCACCGACCCGGGAAGCGCGGCTGCATGGACGGCAGAGCACGGCGGCTGCGATGGGGGAGGCACAGACACCGGTAAAGGGCGCTCAGGGCGAGGGCAGCGCCGGGACAGGTCGGGGGGCCGTCGGCGAGGGGTTGGGGTCCAGGGAGAGGGCGGCGCAGGGGGGCTCGGACCCAGGCCGGTCCCAGGGGCTCAGGCTGCACCGGGGAGCTGGGGAAGGGGGCTCGGACCGGGGCCGGGGGGTGGGAGGGGGGGGCGGGCGCTGACCTGGTGCAGGGCGCTGATGCCGTCGGCGTTGGTGGAGTCGAGCACGGCGCGGGCGGGCGGCGGGGCGGCGGGGTCGGGCTCGGCGCCGGGGTCGGGGTCGGGGCCGGGGCCGGCCGCGCGCAGCAACAGGCGCGCCTCGTCCAGGTCGCCGCCCGCGCAGGCCGCCAGGAACTCGGCGGCGCGCTCGAAGCGCACGGTGCGGACGCGCCGCTCCCCGGGGCCCGGCTCGGCGCCCGCCCGCGCCCCCCACTGCCGCAGCTGCTCCCGCCGCCGCTCGCGGGCCGCCGCCGCCGCCGCCCCCGGGCACGCCCCGTCCTCGCCCGACATCGCGCCGCCCGCCCGCTCCGCGAGCGAGGGAGCGAGCGAGCGAGCGCCCAGCCTCCGCCGCGCCGCCGCCGCCGCCGCCGCCGCCCGCCCCGGGGCCGCCGGGAACTGCCGCTCGTCCCGCGCCGCCCGCCGGAGGCGCTGCCGGCCCCGCCCGGCGCGCGACGTCACCGCGCCGGTCCCGGGGGGTCGCTGGGAAATGTAGTCCACGGGGGTCACAGAGACCCGCGGGGAGCGCTGGGAAGCGGAATCTCTATAGCAAGAGGAGGTGGTTAATGGCAACATTCCAGCCTCTCTATCTGCCCCCCAGGCATACTGGGAAATCCGCTAGTCTCTGGGGCCAAATGGAAATCTCATTTGGGGGAGGGGGGGGAAATGCACCGAGCGACTCTGGGAAATGGAGTTTGTAGGGTAGAGGTGTGGCCCCCCCCCACAGCATGCTGGGAAATGTAGTTGATTACCTCAGGGGAGGGACCTGGTAGGAAGAGGGACTCTGCAGCCCGGAAGTCCGAGAAGATAGATAAATTTCTCCTTATCAGCTTTCCTCAGACCATCGAATTGATGTATGATGGACCGTCTGCTCTCTTCAACCAGAAATAAGCTACAGGAGGACAGCGAGTTTGTCTTCTGCGTGCACCCCTTGTTCCCAGAGCCCAGAACCAAGCCTGATAGTAATTGAAAACAGTTTTTGAATGAATGAGTAAGGGGATTCCCTAGGTTGTGAAAAACTTCAGGGCATCATGGGAAGTTGAGTCCGCAACCCCTAAATCGTTAAAAGCAATGCTGTCCAAGCCTCCCTGGCTGGCCGCTCAAGGCATGCTGGGAAATTCACTTTTTTTGGTACAGAGTTCACAGCAATCTGCCAGCAGTCTAGGGGTCTGCTGGGAAATATGGTCCGCATGGCCACGCCCCTAAAGGCTCAGTTGGTTAATTTAAGCGGATTCCCAAACCACCCCAAGAAATCAGGCTCCTTGGCAAGAGAAGTCCCAAGTCCCTGATGATAACTCCTGGATCATATGGGGAAAGAACCCGAGAGGAGGAATCCACAATGAGCACCCACAGAACCTATTGGCTCTTGCTTGCCCTTAGTCTTACCGTGGGTGATAAAGCATGCTGGGAAATGTAGTTCAGTCCCTACACACCCCTGCAAGCCAATGCTGGGGTTTGTAGTTCAGAGCGAGGGGTCTCATACATAGCACTATGAAGCACACCTAAGTCCCAATTGAGACAGATGCAATCACTCTGAGATGAGAATAAAGACACATAGAAAGGGGCTGAAATCTGGACAGAAGCAACAGACTACCCACGCTGAAGTCCTTGGGCCTATGCAAAGAAATAAACTACAATTCTCACAAGGCTTTGGGAGGACAGGCCATAGGTACAAAAGGGCATACCAGTCTCAATGTCTCTTGGGATATGTAGTCCTCAACCTCATTCTTCTCATGCACCTACCTTAGGCAGTATATGATCCAGGTTACTAGATGTGTCTCCACGCCTGTGCATATGGTGACACATTATAATCGTGTGCGTTTTGCAGTTGTGTCTGTCGCCAGGTGGGTGCTGTTCAGGGTGCTTCTGCTTATGGTGCCTAAAAGCTTTGGTGTAAAAGCCATCTGCATTTTTGTGTGTGGAAGACACAGCTTGAGGTGTCCACAGAAGGATCTGCAGGGCGCGCTCCCACCGTAAGCTCTCTCCCCGCAAGTTTTAATTGGCTTTAACTTCTATGTTTAAAATTCTATTCCATCGCCATGGTTAAGGATTCCAGCTGTGGCTTAGGCAGTCCTGAGATTGAACTGGTCTCTGCCCCCTTCTTAGCTCTAGGGCCTGGCCCAAACTCTCCATCCCCGGGGTTTGCTGAGACAGCGGGCGTAAAGTATCTGCTAGGTGCAAGACCTTGGCTGTGTGCAGGCATGCTCAGATTCCACTGGTTAAAGCTCCCTCTGCCCTCAGTCCTGTTCTCTCTCAGGGCTAACCCTGGCGTTAGTTATCCAAGGGCAATGCTTGACCCTGGAGCTGCAGGCACTCCTCACGGCGGCGGGGGGGGGGGGGGGGGGAGATAACCTCAGTGTCTTCAAACAATAACAAAGATGTTCCCCCCGGGCTGCTGTGTCTCAGTGCTGGAGCCTCAGCCCATAAACCGGAAGGCCATGGTTCGATTCCCGGTCAGGGCACAGGCCCAGGTTGCAGGCTCGATCCCCAGTGTGGGGCGTGCAGGAGGCAGCCGATCCATGATTCTCTCTCATCATGGATGTTTCCCTCTCTCTCTCTCCCTTCCCCTCTGAAATCAATAAAAATATATTTTAAAAATAAAAGTAAATTTTAAAAATAATCCCACTATCGGGGCTCCACTCTCAGGATCTCATCTACTGCTAATCACCTCCCAGGGGCCCCACCTTCAACACCATTCCTTGGGACGGGGCAGGACCTCAACCTATGGATTTGGGGGGGGGACACACAAACCTTTAGTCCATAGCACTTACCCCTTGGACAAACCCAACCCCATAAAAAATGTAGCCTCAGAAATGAAGGAGCTGGCCTGACGGGGGATCGAACCTGCAATCTTGGTGTGTGGGGACGATGTTCCAGCGAACGGAGAAACCCAGCCGGGACCTGGTTTTGCATTCCTGCACTCAGATACGATGCACATATCGAAAGCATTTGCAAGTGCTCAATGCAATGGTGCTTTGGTGCATTCAAAAGGTTGTGTAAGCCCGGCCTGCAGGGAATGCTGACCTATGGTCAGGGTTCCATTCCCGGCAAGGGCACATGTGGGTTGAGGGCTCAATCCCCAGTGTGGGCGTGCAGGAGGCAGCCGATCCATGATTCTCTCTTTCATCATGGTTGTTTCTCTCTCTCCCTCCCTCTCCCTTCCACTCTGAATCAATAAACATATTTAAAATGATAATAATAAGCCCTCACCGGTTTGGCTCAATGGATAGAGCATTGGCCTGTGGACTCAAGGGTCCTGGGTTCGATTCTGGTCAAGGGCATGTACCTTCGCTGCGGGCACATCCCCAGTTGGGGGGGGGGGGTGGAGGAAGCAGCTGAATTGATGTTTCTGTCTCATCAATGTTTCTTTCTTTTTTAAAATATATTTTATTGATTTCTTACAGAGAGGAAGGGAGAGAGATAGTTAGAAACATCAACGAGAGAGAGCCATCGATCAGCTGCCTCCTGCACACCCCCTACTGGGGATATGCCCGCAACCAAGGTACATGCCCTTGACCGGAATCGAACCCAGGGCCCTTCAGTCCCCAAGCCGACGCTCTATCCATTGAGCCAAACTGGTCCTAGCTTAATATATATTTTTTATTGATTTCTTACAGAGAGGAAGGGAGAGAGATAGAGAGTTAGAAACATCGATGAGAGAGAAACATCGACCAGCTGCCTCCTGCACACCCCCAAGGTGAACATGCTCTTGACCGGAATCGAACCTGGGACCTTTCAGTCCGCAGGCTGACGCTCTATCCACTGATTTCGGCGACACATGGATGTTTCTAACTCTCTATCCCTCTCCATTCCTCTCTGTAAAAAAAAATCAATAAAATATAATTTTTTAAATAAAATAAAATAATAACAACAATAACAACAACCTCAGCAGGTGCCCGCGGGCGGAGCATTTATTTCAGGGCTCAGACTGACAAGCACTCCCAGGCGTCTGGAGCGGCCCCGCGCCGTCCTCACTTCCAGCGGCCCCCCAGGCGGCCCTTCGCTGCCCCCTTCCGGCTGCGGGAGAAGGAGGGGTGTCAGGAGGGGGGCTCCTCAGGCCTCAGAGATGGGGCCCCAGGGATGCCCGCTACCCGCGCCCAGAGGGAGAGGCGGGCAAGTGCGTCCTCATCGGGGTCCGCTGGCTGGGGCGGTGGGGGTCACGTGTGTGTGCGCCCCCCACCCCCCCGTCGGGGGCGCTGTCCGGGGCCTGCAGGGTGCTGAGCCGCCGCTGGGGCCTCCACCCACTCCAGGCCAGGAGCACGGTGCAGGGGGGGCAGACAAACGCGTGCCGGCCTCTGCCCGGCGTCCCCTGGGGGCAAGGTCACCCCCCATCCTTGAGGACCGGTGACTTAGAGGGACGGGGCCCCGGCCGGTGTGGCTCAGTGGATAGAGCGTCGGCCTGCGGACTGAAGGGTCCCAGGTTTGATTCTGGTCAAGGGCACGTGACCCGGTTGCAACTTGATCCCCAGTATGGGGGCAGTGCAGGAGGCAGCCGATCCATGATTCTCTCTCTCTCTCTCCCCCCTCTCTGAAATCAATTTAAAAATAAAATAGAGCCCTAGCCAGTGTGGCTCACTGGATAGAGCGTCGGCCTGAAGACTGAAGGGTCCCAGGTTCGATTCTGGTCAAGGGCATGTACCTTGGTTGCGGGCACATCCCCAGTAGGGGGTGTGCAAGAGGCAGCTGATAGATGTTTCTAACTCTCTCTCCCTCTCCTTTCCTCTCTGAAAAAAAAAAAAAAAGAAAAATCAATAAAATATAATTTTAAAAATAATATAAAAACAAGCCCTAGCCGGTGTGGCTCAGTGGGTAGAGCGTCGGCCTGCGGACTGAAGGGTCCCAGGTTTGATTCCAGCCAAGGGCACATGCCTGGGTTAAAGGCTCCATCCCCAGGAGGGGGGGGGGGCATGCAGGAAGTAGTCGATCAACCATACTCTCTCATCATTGATGTTTCTATCTCTATCCCTCTCCTTTCCCCTCTGAAATCAATAAAAATATATTTTAAAAATAAAAAATATATAAACAAAATAGAAGGGCGTGCGTGGCGATGGCAATGGAGGCCTCAGAAGAGAGACGGGGTCAGAGAGAAGGGACGGGGTCAGAGAGAAGGGACGGGGACGGGGGACAAAGCCAGAGGAAGGGGCGGAGGGCAGAGGGAGTCAGGGCGTGGGCGTCAGTCACACTTACAACTTCTGGGCGTGGCTGATGCGGTTGTAGAGCAGGTTGATCTGCCGAGGGAGGAGGGGGGTGATGCTGGGACAGCCAGCTGGGGACAGGCCCCCCCCACACACCTGCCCGGCCCTGCCCAGCCCAGCCCGGCCCTGCCCCTGCCCAGCCCAGCCCCGGCCCAGCCCAGCCCGGCCCTGCCCCCGCCCCGCCCAGCCCCGGCCCAGCCCAGCCCCGCCCCCAGCCCAGCCCCCAGCCCGGCCCCGCCCCCAGCCCAGCCCGGCCCCGCCCCCAGCCCAGCCCCCAGCCCGGCCCCGCCCCCAGCCCAGCCCGGCCCCGCCCCCAGCCCAGCCCCCAGCCCAGCCCGGCCCAGCCCGGCCCCGCCCCCGGCCCCGCCCCCAGCCCAGCCCGGCCCCGCCCCCAGCCCCGCCCCCAGCCCCGCCCGGCCCCGCCCCCAGCCCAGCCCGGCCCGGCCCCGCCCGGCCCGGCCCACCTCACCTCGTACTTCTGCTGCTTCATCTTCTCCATCAGGTCAAACTTCTCCGACTCCAGCTGGTGGATCCAGTCCAACAGCTCCTGAGCCTTGGCCCTGGCAGGGCAGACGGGCGGTCAGGACGGGCGGGGGGCGGGGGGCGGGGGCGGGGGGGGAGGGGCTGGCCATCCAAGGCTCAGAGAGGGAGAGGGGACTGTCCGAAGCCACGCAGCACGACTCTGCACTCTGAGTGTGGTATCCGCTTGCCGCTGCGTCACTATGCGAGGGAGAGCTGTTCCACGTGAACGGGAGTAAAGGGTTTGAAAATCTCTGCCGGTGCCCTAGCTGGTGTGGCTCAGTGGATAGAGCGCCGGCCCGACGACGGAAAGGTCCCGGGTTCCCGGGTTCGATTCCGGTCAGGGGCATGTACGTTGGTTGCGGGCGCATCCCCGGTGGGGGGTGTGCAGGAGGCAGCTGATGGATGTTTCTCTCTCATCGATGTTTCTAACTCTAGCCCTTTTCCTTCCTCTTTGTAAAAAATCAATAGGATATGTTTTTTAAAATAAAAATAATTTGGCCCGGGTTCGAGGAGGGCTCCCAGCTCCCTGTCTCACCCCCAGGCCTCCCTCCCCGCCTACCTCCCCCCCGTTTGCCCCCTGCATACCCCCCTGCATCCCTTTGCTCCTGCCCCCCGCCTAACCCCCTGCCTGCCCCCCGACTACCCCCCCCGCCTGCCCCCCGCCTACCACCCTGCCTGCCCCCCGCCTACCACCCTGTCTGCCCCCCGACTACCCCCCCCGCCTGCCCCCCGCTTACCCCCCTGCCAGCCCCCCGCCTACCTCCCCCACGTTTGCCCCCTGCATACCCCCCCTGCATCCCTTTGCTCCTGCCCCCCGCCTACCCCCCCTGCCTGCCCCCGCCTACCCCCCGCCTAACCCCCGCCCCACCTGAGCTGCTCCTCGCCCATGTAGTCGATGTCCAGAGGCTTCTTCCGCTCCGACAGGATGCGAAGCTTCATCTCCCGCCCCGTCTGCCGCTTCCCCCGCTTCTGTTCCGCCTGCGCATGGGGAAGGGGGACACCTGGAGTGGGGGTCCCGGCCCCTCCCCTCCTCCCTCAGACCCAGGAGCCCAGGCCCCAGCCCTCCTCCCTCAGACCCAGGAGCCCGGGCCCCAGCCCTCCTCCCTCAGACCCAGGAGCCCAGGCCCCAGCCCTCCTCCCTCAGACCCAGGAGCCCAGGCCCCAGCCCCTCTTCCCTCAGACCCAGGAGCCCAGGCCCCCAGCCCCTCCTCCCTCAGACCCAGGAGCCCAGGCCCCCAGCCCCTCCCTCAGTCACCTCCTCCCTGGGAACCTGGACCTCAGGCCCTGGAGCGGAACGCACCTTGACCAGGTAGCCCCCAAAGTGGGCCCCCATGTTGGACAGGACCTTCTTCTTCTTGGCGTCATCCTCCGCCCGCTTCTTGGCCTCCTCCTCCTCCTTCCGCATCTTCTCCTCCTGTGGGAATAGGCGTTCAACCCCGAGGCCCGGTTCCAGGGGCTGCCTGCATCCCTTTGCTCCTGGCCCCTTCCTCCCTCATCTTTAAAAATATATATTTTATTGATTTTGTACAGAGAGGAAGGGAGAGGAATAGAGAGTCAGAAACATCGATGAGAGAAAAACATGGATCAGCTGTCTCCTGCACACCCCCCACTGGGGATGTGCCCCCAACCAAGGTACATGCCCTTGACCGGAATCGAACCTGGGACCCTTTCATCCCGATGCTCTATCCACTGAGCCACACCGGGTAGGGTTTCCCACCAGCCCGCTCCGGATGGCTCTGAGCCCGCCGGGATCACCCGAGACCATCTCCCCATCTCCAGATCCTTCGCCACGTCTGCAAAGTCCCTTTTCCCGTGGAAGGTCCCAGGAACCAGGATGTGAGCTGCTTGGGGTCACCCTTATTCCACCCACCACACCACCTACTCCTGTCCCTCAAAAGTGGTCCAGCCGAAACCGATTTTGCTCAGTGGATGGAGCGTCGACTTGCGGACTGAAGGGTCCTGGGTTCGATTCCGATCAAGGGCATGTACCTTGGTTGTGGGCACATCCCCAGTGGGGGGGTGCAGGAGGCAGCTGATCGATGTTTCTCTCTCATCAATGTTTCTAGCTCTCTATCCCTCTCCCTTTCTTTCTGTAAAAAGTCAATAAAAAATATATATTTTAAAAAATATAAAAAGAGGCCCAGGTGGGCACTTCCTGGATGCCGCCACAGATCAGGCTTGGAAGGCCTGAAGCCACAGACGCATTCTCAAACACGCTCACCAGTTACGGACGTGGGACCATTCCAGTCTGCCTGGGACAGAGGGGGATACAGGGTCATCAGGGCTCAGCAGGGAAGCCCGGGGCAAGCAGGGACGAACTGGTCTTGGGGACATCCACGGAAAGATGGGCCAAGCGACGGGAAAAGAAAACACGGGGTCTTTGTGACAGCATGTGCTTGAGCCGCTGGATCCAGCCATGCCTGAAGCAGGCTCTCCCTAGTCTTTGGTTTAACAGGAGCCAAGAAAACCTTCTTTCTGCCGCATGCAGCCTGGGTGGGGGTTCCCGTTCCTTCCAATGGAAAGGTCCCTGAATAACGCAGCCGGGAAGACCTTTTTTTTTTGGGGGGGGGGGTCCCAGAGAATATGATGAATGGAACCTCAGGGCTCCCACCGGGAGGCACCCACCGCCAGCCGGGCCTGCCGCTCCTTCTCCTTCTCGGTTCTGAAGCGCTGCTGTTGCGCTCTCTCCGCCCGGCGCCGCTCCTGGGGGGAGGGGAAGGGAGCCAGCGGAGAAGAATGAGGGGGTGCAGGCACCTCACCCACCCGGGACCCGTCCCCCAGAGGAACGAGGTCAAGACAAAACAAATGAAAAAATAAAAATGCACAAGTTTGATGCCTTGGACAGAACCTGTTCTCCGTTATTCCCCCAGGACCCCGAGGACGGTACTGGGCGGGGGAGGGGGGGGAGGCAGTAGGGGAGGACTTGGGGAGCCCCACTCCCCACCCGGACTCACGATGCGGTCTTTCAGCGCAATGAGCTCCTCCTCCTCCTTCTTGCGCTGCTCGAAGTGCACGTCGATGAGCGTCTGCAGCTCCAGCAGGTCCTTCTCCATGCGCTTCCGGTGGATGTCCTGGGGGGGGAGGGGGGCGGCGGGAGCGCCCCGTTATTCCCGGGGAGCCCCCAGTCCCCAGCCCCGCAGGAATCAATCAGCGGAGCTGGCAGTTCCGCCCATGGCCAGCAGGTGGCAGCAAAGCGCCGTGTTCGCGCCCTACTTGGCTTTTGGGATTTTTTTCCCAATTTGCGTCCAGGCGGCCTAAGGGCTTGCAGCTGCTGGGGGTCGGGGGTGGGTGGGTGGGTGGTAGGGGAGTAAGTGGGGGGGTTACTTACATCGAAGTCCACACGTTCCCCTTCCGGGATCTTTGGGGGGATCAGCGGAGGCACCACGGGGCGGCTGAGGGGACAGGGAAGGAGAGGAAGACAGTGAGGGCGGAGGTCCCTGATTCCCCCGCTCCACACACACACACACACACACACACACACACACACACACACACCCGGTCCCAGGCCCAGGGACGCCGGGGAAACACACAGCTGACTTCCAGGACTCGCTACAAACAAAGGAATCTCAGGATTATGTTTATTGCATGTTGCACTGATGAAATGTCACAGATCACAGGCTGAATAGATACGAGATATTAGGATTAGCCTGTCCCTGGCCGGTGCGGCTCAGTGGACAGAGCGCCAGCCTGCAGACTGAGGGGTCCCAGGTTCTTCTATTCAGGTCAAGGGCACAAGCCTGGGCTCTATCCCCAGTTAGGGGGCATGCAGGAGGCAGCCGATCCATGATTCTCATCATGGATGTTTCTATCTCTCTCCCTCTTCCTTTCTCTGAAATCAATAAAAAATGAATTAAAAAAAAAATTAGCGTGGCTTGCCGAAGTCGGTTTGGCTCGGTGGTAGAGCGTCGGTCTGTGGACTGAAGGGTCCCAGGTTCGATTCCGGTCAAGAGCATGTATCTGGGTTGCGGGCACATCCCCGGTAGGGGGTGTGCAAGAGGCAGCTGGTCGATGTTTCTCTCTCATCGACGTTTCTAGCTCTCTATCTCTCTCCCTTCCTCTCTGTAAAAAAATCAATAAAATATATATTTTTTTAAAAATTAGCGTGGCTCAGTGGTTGAGCATGGACCTAGGAACCAGGAGGTCCCGGGTTGGATTCCTGGTTAAGGCACATGCCTGGGATGCAGGCTCGATCCCCAGTGAGGGGTGTGCAGGAGGCAGCCCATGCGTGATTCTCTCTCATCATCACTGAAGCTTCTCTCCCTCCTTTCTGAAATCAATAACAATGTGTTTGAGGGGAGGAAAAATATTAGCTTTATGTGTTTTGTCTTTATAAAACGCAGCTAGTAAAAATATTTCAAAATATACATTTGTTGATTTCAGAGAGAGGGAGTGAGAGAGAAACATCAATGATGAGAGCAAATCGTCGATTGGCTGCCCCCTGCATGTCCTTTACTGCGTGCGATTTGAGCCCACAACCAGGCATGCGCTTGCTCTTGCCTGGAATCGAACCTGGGACCTTTCAGTCTGCAGGCCACGGCTCTATCCACTGAGGCACACCGGTTAAGGTACAAATAGTCAAAAATTTTAAGTTGTGTGCAGAGTTTGCATTATATTTGCATTGCAGGGGTGCGGTCAGCCCTCCCTCCTCTCTCTCTCTCTCTCTCTCTCTCTGCCTACCCCCCACCCTATCTGCAGGTGGGGGACATACTCAGGAGGGTGTGGTTGGGACGCACACACACATACACACACACACACACACACCCGCCAGGATCTCTCACCTCGGTCTGGGGCGCTCCTCCTCTGGTGAAAGGATACAAAGAGAGAGTTAGCCAGAGCTCATGAGGGGCCGAAGAGGGGACCCCTAAACCTTGCCCGCCCCTCCCCCGGAGCCCAGTTCCCTCCTCCAGACGCTCTGGAGGGTCAGAGAGGGCATGGGGGGGGGGGGGACCGGGGAAGGGAAGTCAGGGTGGCCGCCAAGGGAAAGAAGAGGGTCACACGCGTCATATATACATTCAGAACTGGCATGGGGACCCTTCCCACTTTCCTGGGGGCCCAGAAGGCCAGACCCCAGACCCCAGACCCCCAACCCTCCCCCTTCGACAAATCCAGAGCTCCTGCCCTCCTCCATCAGGACCTAGCGGTTCAGGCCCTCCCCCCACCCCCGCAGCCCTCTCTTCATTCGGTGTCCCCAGCCCCCAGCCCCTGGGGGGACACAGGAACCCAGACTCGGGGCGCCTGACCCCTCCTGCAACCCCAGACACACACACCCCCGACCTTCGAATGTATATGGAGAGGAACATGACAGACGGGGTCTGGGGTGCAGGTGGGGGGCGGGTGCCTCCCCGCAAACACCCAACTCTTCTCCCAGCTCCCCTCCGGGCGGGGAGGGGGCGGGGAGAAGGCTTGGGTGCCGGTCCCTTTAAGAAGGAAGGGAAAAGGGTTCACATCGCTGCGGGGCGACTCCCTTCCTGGCCGCCAGAGGGCGCGCGCCCCCGCGGCTTAAAGGGACCGCGCTTGGGGGGAGGGGGGCGGGGGGGCGGGGCGGGGATAGGGGGGGGCGGGACTAGGGGGAAGGGAGCCCCGAAATCATCCTCAGGAAGCGAAGCGGCCGCGGTTACCTCGCTCTACCACCGGCTCCGGCTCCTCGGGGGCTGGGGAGGGGGGCGGGGGGTGCAGGGAGAAGCCAGGATGCGGGGGGGGTGCAGGAAGGGGGGGCGGCCACGAAGGGGCGCGGGGTGAGGGGTGCAGGGTGCGGGAGGGGAGAGAGGGGAGAGGCTGTTAGAGGAGCTGAAACCCAGGCCCTGGGGAGCCCCCACCCCAGCTGCCACCGGGGGACAGAGGTCCCCCTCCCCCCCAGAACCCACTCCCTTCCCCTCTCCCCCTCCCCGGCCCGCTTCCAGCTGCAGCAGCTGCTGAGTCCTGGTCCGGGGCCTCACCTTCCTCCTCCTCCTCCGCAGCCTCCTCCTCTGCCAGGGGCGGGGGGCAAAGGGGGAAGCCGTTAGGAGCCCGGGAGCCGGGCAGAGACCCCGGTTGGGGTCACAGGTGGGCGTGGGGGGGGCGGTCAGTGAGCTTTGCCCTCAAACAAGGAGGACCCGGGTTCAATTCCCAGGTCGGGGCACATGCCCGGGTTGCGAACTCCATCCCCAGTAGGGGGCGTGCAGGAGGCAGCTGATCCGTGATTTTTCTCATCATTGATGCTTCTCTCTCTCTCCCTCTCTTCCCTTCCTCTGTAAAATCAATAAACACATATTTTCAAAAAAAAAGAAAGAAAGAAAGAAAGAAAGAAAGAAAGAAAGAAACATATCCTGAGGTGAGGATGAACAAACAAAGGAGCCCAAGCCGGGTTGGCTCAGTGGATAGGGCACTGGCCATCAGCCTGTGGACTGAAGGTCATGGGTTCGAATCCGGGCAAGGGCACATGCCCGGGTGGCAGGCTCCATCCCCAGTCGGGGGCGTGCAGGAGGCAGCCGATCGATCTGTGATTCTCTCTCATCAATGGATGCTTCTGTCTCTCTCTCCCTTCCTCTCTGAAAGCAATAAAGAAATATTAAAAAGAAAATAAACAAGGAAACACTCCTGCCCAAATCGGTGTGGCTCAGTGGCTAGAGCGTCGGCCTGCGGACTGAAAGGTCCCAGGTTCGATTCCCGGTCAAGGGCGTGTGCCTTGTTTGCAGGCACATCCCCGGTGGGGGTTGTGCAGGAGGCAGCTGATGGATGTTTCTCTCTCTTCGATGTTTCTAGCTCTCTATCCCTCTCCATTTCTCTCTGTAAAAATCAATAAAGTATATTTTTTAAAAAAACAAAAACACTCAGGACACCAGGAGGGTGGGCTTCTCTGTAATGCCCCTCCCAGGAGGCCCGCCTGCTGCCCCCCACCTCCAATGCCGCTGCGCTCCCCACTCACCTTCTGGCTGCTCCCTGGTCCGGGGGACCCCCGGGGAAAGAGAGAGAGAGTTAGAGGCTGGGAGGAGAAAGAGGGTCCCCAATTCCCCAGGCCCCCAGTCCTCTCGCCACATCACTCACTCCTCATATTCCTGCTCCTCCGTGTCCGACATCCTGGTGCGACCTGAGGACCACAGAGAAGGTGGGGGGGGGGTGTATGAGGGAGGAGGGCTGGGGGCCCGGGCTCCTGGGTCTGAGGGAGGAGGGCTGGGGGCCTGGGCTCCTGGGTCTGAGGGAGGAGGCTGGGGGCCTGGGCTCCTGGGTCTGAGGGAGGAGGCTGGGGGCCTGGGCTCCTGGGTCTGAGGGAGGAGGGCTGGGGGCCTGGGTCTGAGGGAGGAGGCTGGGGGCCTGGGTCTGAGGGAGGAGGCTGGGGGCCTGGGTCTGAGGGAGGAGGATGGGAGCCTGGGCTCCTGGGTCTGAGGGAGGAGGCTGGGCCCCTGGGTCTGAGGGAGGAGGGGCTGGGGTCTGGGCTCCTGGGTCTGAGGGAGGAGGGCTGGGGGCCTGGGCTCCTGGGTCTGAGGGAGGAGGGGCTGGGGCCTGGGCTCCTGGGTCTGAGGGAGGAGGGCTGGGCTCCTGGGTCTGAGGGAGGAGGGCTGGGCTCCTGGGTCTGAGGGAGGAGGGCTGGCCCAGCTCCTGCCCCCTGCACCCCCCCCCAGCTGTCCCCCTTTGTCTGATGACAGGGCCTGGAACCCGATCTCAGTGGGATTAGGAGCGGCATTTGGGAGGCGGGTGTCCTGAAGACAATAGCCGCCCCACCCCCAGGGGCTATTTCGGGGGGATGCCCTCCAGGAGGACAGAGGACATCTCCTAAAAAGGGTCTGAGTGCGTGTGACTGAGGGGGGGGGGGGTCGGGGAGAATTAGTCACCCCCGTTCCTCTCCCCCTCCTTGGCCACCCCTCCCGCCCCGCGGGGTCTCCCCACCTGCCTCCCTCACCTTCACCCACAGGCCTGGAGGAGGAGGGACACCCCGAGACCAGCGTCTCCCCCAGGCCTCACCCTCACCCCTAAGCAGACGCCCCCCAATCTCTGGCATCCCTCCCCCCGGCCCCCGAGGTGCCCAAACCCCAGTGCCCACAGAGCCTGGCACGCCCAGTTCATGGCTCACAGGGATTCGGAGACCCCGGTTTCTGATGCCCCATGATCCTGAGACCCCAAAACTGGTGCCCAGGCTCAGAGCCCCAATTCCTGCTGCCCCTGAGGTTGACACGAGGAGGAATTTCGCCCGCCCCCTCTGAGCACGAGGGCACGGAGCTTGGACCCTCAGCTCCTAGAACCCCGCTTCTGACCCTGCCCCCCCCCCCTATTCCTGACCTGCAGACTCTGGGACTGCCACCCAAGCCCAGACACCCCCATGTTCTGGGAGTCCCTGACCCAGACCTCCGGGGGCTTGAGGGTATTTTCTGGCTCGCCCCAATCCAGGCGCCCCCAGATTCCGTGTGTGTCCCCCCCCCCCCCCGCACATGCTCATCCCCCCAGGCCCCTCCGCCTCATCCCTCCCCTCCTCGCCCCGCCTCTCCCACCTGGATCACGGGGAGCTGTACCTAAAGCGGGGTCTGCAGAGGCAGGAACCTGAGGGGCAGCTGCGGCACCCCCATTTATAGGAAGCTCAGCCCCGCCCCCTGGGAGGGAGGGGGAATTCCTTTCCCCAAATGCTGGGCCTCGCCCTCCCCGCCTTCTCCCCCGCCTAGCGCCCCTGCAGAGGCCGCCCCGCCCCGCTGGCTCCAGGTCCGTGACCCAGGCCTCTGCTGGCTGCGGGGACCCTATCCCCCCATCAGCACCTCCTGGGAGCTCAGGGCTGGGCCAGGGACCCCCTGCTCCCCACCCCCCACCCGCCCTGGGGCACTGCACTGCAAGTGGTGCCACTCTCTGTGTTCAACCCTGGGCTTAGCACACGGAGGCCCTTGGAGAATGCATTTTTATTTATTTTACTTTAAAAAATATATATATATTTTTTATTTATTTATTTATTTTTTTTACAGAGAGGAAGGGAGAGGGATACAGAGTTAGAAACATCGATGGGAGAGAATCATCCCCCACTGGGGATGTGCCCGCCACCAAGGTACGTGCCCTTGACCGGAATCGAACCTGGGACCCTCCAGTCCACAGGCCGCCAACGCTCTATCCTCTGAGCCAAACCAGTCAGGGCTTTAAGAAATACTATATTCTTATGGATTTCAGAGAAGAAGAGAAAGGGAGAGACGGAAACATCCAGGATGAGAGAGGACCGCGGACCGGCTGCCTCCTGCACACCCTACTAGGGATCAAGCTTCGCAACCCGGGCATGTGCCCTTGGCCGGAATCGAACCCAGGATCCGTGGGGGGCTCAGGCCGACGCTCTACCCACTGAGCAACACTGGCCAGGCTGAGAATGCCTATGGATGGCGGGTGCGGGACGGTTCCCCTTTCCCAGGCTCCTGTCCCTCCCCCTCCCCGCACCCCCCCCCGTTCTGTCTCTCTGTCTCTGTCTCGCCTTTGTCTCTGGGCCTCTCCACTGTGTGTCTCTCCATCCGTGTCTTTGTCTCCCCCTCCCCGCCCCCACCCTTTGTCTGCCCGGATTCCACCCTGGTGACAACAGGCGCTAAAGCCGGGAAGCAGGTGTGCCTGGGGGAGGGGACAGGGAGGGTGTGAGGCCCGCTGGACCTTGTCCCCTCACCCCCCCATCTGACGGGGCGGGGGGGGGGGCCTTTTTCGGTATCTCCGTCCCTCCTTCCCTGCCAAGCCGCGACCTTGACCTCGGGGAGCCAGCCCTGGCCAGCGAGTACCGCACCCCTCACCCCTCCCTCCGGGCCTGTGGGTGTCTCGCCGCCTCCAATCCCTGTCTCCCTCCCTGTGCATTTCTCCGCGGCTCCCCTGGGCCCCTCTGCTTTGGGCTCTGTGTCTGCGTGTGTGTTCTTCCCTCGCGTGTCCCTCCGAGCCTTTTTCTTCTTCTTTTTTTTAAAATATATTTTATTGATCTTTTACAGAGAGGAAGAGAGAGGGACAGAGAGTTAGAAACATCGGTGAGAGAGAATCATCGATCCGCTGCCTCTTGCACACCCCCCACCGGGGATGTGCCCGCAACCATGGTACGTGCCCTTGACCGGAATCGAACCCGGGACCCTTCGGTCCCCAGGCCGACGCTCTATCCGCTGAGCCAAATCGGTTTCGGCACGAGACTTCTTTGGTTTGTTTGTTTGTTCGTTCATCCTCATTTGAGGGTATTTTGGGTTCCTGAGCCTGTCCTCACTTGGCCTACGTACAGTGGTGGGCAAACTCATGGGTCCGCAGAGCCAGATAGCAACAGCGCAACGATTGACATCTCTTTTTAGAGAGCCACATTGTTTAAACACACCGTTTCTTCAAGACAGGCTCGCCCGGGGCCGTGGTATTTTGTGGGAGAGCCACCCTCCAGGGGCCCAAGAGCCGCGTGTGGCTCGTGAGCCGCGGTTTGCCGACCGCGGGCTTAGGAGACCCTTTTGAGGAGATGCCCTCTGTCTTCCTGTCTAGGGCATCCAGAGTGGGAGAGAGGAGGAGGAGCAGAGAGAGAAAGGAGACCCTTTGGAGGAGATGCCCTCTGTCTTCCTGTCTAGGGCATCCAGAGTGGGAGAGAGGAGGAGGAGGAGCAGAGAGAGAAAGGAGACCCTTTTGAGGAGATGCCCTCTGTCTTCCTGTCTAGGGCATCCAGAGTGGGAGAGAGGAGGAGGAGGAGGAACAGAGAGAGAAAGGAGACCCTTTTGAGGAGATGCCCTCTGTCTTCCTGTCTAGGGCATCCAGAGTGGGAGAGAGGAGGAGGAGGAGCAGAGAGAGAAAGGAGACCCTTTGGAGGAGATGCCCTCTGTCTTCCTGTCTAGGGCATCCAGAGTGGGAGAGAGGAGGAGGAGGAGCAGAGAGAGGAACATTGATGAGAGAGAGGCGCATGGACTGCTTATCTTCTGCATCCGCCCCAACTGGGGCTGGGGGTGGAAGCTGCAGCCAGGCTCGTGCCCCTGGCCAGGAATCAAACCCGAGAGCCCGCAGCTGGGACTGAGCTCCAACCACCGAGCTCCCCAGCCAGAGGTCCCTCTGTGTTCCTGTGGCTGCATCTGTGAGTGCCTGTCCCTCGTGTGTCTGTCTGTGACCCCGTCTCTCTCTCTCTGGCTGCATCCCTGTCCCTCCCTTTTTGGCTCCTCTGGATCTTTGGGTCCCTGAAGTTACCCCCCCACCCCACCTCCACCCCCACCCCGGGGCCTTCATTTCTGCCTCAGCTCCGTCTGTCTCCTGCCTGTGTGTCTCCCTCTCCAGTTTCTCGGTCTTTGCACTGATCCCCACGAATCTGGCTTCCCCCTCTCCCTCTCATTCTTTTTTTTTTTTTTTTTAATATATTTTATTGATTTTGTACAGAGAGGAAGTGAGAGAGATAGAGAGTTAGAAACATTGATGAGAGAGAGTCATCGATCTGCTGCCTCCTGCACACCCCCCACTGGGGACATGCCCGCAACCAAGGTACATGCCCCCGACCGGAATCGAACCCGGGTCCCCTCAGTCCCCAAGCCGACGCTCCATCCATTGAGCCAAACCGGTCTCGGCTCTCCCTCTCATTCTTGGTGTGTCTCTGTGAGCCTGGGTCTCCGCAGCCCTGTGCCCCTCCACCCAGAGCAGAGGCGCCGCAGAGCGCCCCCTGCTGGAGACCCAGGTCTGCCCCTGATGTGCCCGTGGTTTCGGGGCCTGGCCCTCCGATTAACCCACTCCCACACCCTGGCCCCTGGAGGGCAGACACACACACACACACACACACACACACACACAGCCTCTCCGGCTCAGACACAAGCTTTATTCCTCAGGGCTGTGGACGGGCCGGGCGGGCCCAGCAGGCGGGGGCTCAGCCCTCAAACTTCTTCTTGCGGCCCTCCATGCCGCTCAGCAGGTCGATGTTCTTGCGCCAGTCTCCCACCTCCCGGTTTTCCTGGGGAGGCAGGGTCAGAGGTTAGAATGTCTTCCCTCAAATGTCCTCCAACTGCCCTCCAGCCCGAGGGGCCACTCTGACCAAGGGTCTGGTTCTGGAGCACTCCCTGCCCCTCAACATCCCGTCCACACTGATCCATGCACTTCCTGTCTCCCTCCTGCACTTCCTGTCTCCCTCCTGTACTTCCTCCTGCACTTCCTGTCTCCCTCCTGCACTTCCTGTTTCCCTTCTATACTTCCGGTCTCTCTCCTGCACTTCCTGTCTCCCTCACACACTTCCTGTATCCTTCCTATACTGCCTGTCTCCCTCCTGTACTTCCTGTCTCCCTCCCACACTTCCTATATCCTTCCTATACTGCCTGTCTCCCTCCTGTACTTCCTCCTGCACTACCTGTTTCCCTCCTGCACTTCCTGTCTCCCTCCTGTACTTCCTCCTGCACTTCCTGTCTCCCTCCTGTACTTCCTGTCTCTCTTCTCTCAAGCACTTCCTATAACCCCTATTCCTATTCCGACTCCATGCTACTTCCCCTTGTCCTAATGCACTCCGAGTCTCCCCCTTCTACTTCCTGTCTTCCTGGTGCACTTCCTGTGCCCCTCCTGTACTTCCAGATTTTTCTCCCTCAAATTCCAAAGTCCGCGCCCGGAGGCCAGCCTGGGACTGCTGCTCCCACACCCTGTCCACTAGGCTCCTTTCCGGCCCAGCCACTCACCTTCTCCGTGTCCTCCTTCTTCACCTGCTTGAGGTGGGCACGCAGGTCCAAGGACTCCTTCGCCCGGGTGCCCAGCAGCGCCTGCATCATGGCATCCGCCGAGATGCGCACCCGCCTCAGGGTGGGCCGCTTGAACTTGCCCCGGAGGTCAAAGATCTTCTGGGTCAGATCTGCGATCTGGGGGTGGGGGTGGGGGGAACAAGGGGAATAGAGACCGCTCCCTCCACTTCCGCCTCCCCCCACTCCTCCCCCGTCCCCTCCCCTCCTTTCCGTGCCCAGGCCCCGCCCAGGCCTGTCCTAGCCGAGGCTTCAGGGTGAAATCCCCTGTCCTCCTCCTGACCTGGAAACCCTCCCAGATCTGCCTCAGCCTTGTCTCCCTGACAACCAGGGACACATCCTCGCCCAGCTACCTGCCTCTCAGGGTCCCCTGTCCACGCCTCCGCTCCTTCAGCAACGCTGGGCGCTCCCATCACACATTTCACCTGTTCTCTGCTGTCCCACCTCCCCCTGCCTGGAGCGGCCTGGCCTGGCCATCCTGTAAGCCAGCCTTCTGCCCGCTCCCTGCCGGACACACGGAGCTGACCTGGGTCCCCTGGTGACCTCCACCACGAGGGGCCAGGCTGGGACCACAGAACAGGCACAGCACGGCCTCATCCCCGGACCTGACGGGGACCCCCCCAGTGCCCGTGCCTCCCACCTCCGTGATGTTCTTGGTGACTTTGGCCTCCACATCGTATCTCTCCTCGTCCACCTTGTCCAGGCGGGCATGGAGCTGCCGGCACAAGTCCTGGGAAAGAGAGGTGGCGGTGTGGTAGGGGAGGGCTGGGGACCCGGACCCCTGGGTCTGAGGGAGGAGGGCTGGGGGCCTGGCTCCTGGATCTGAGGGAGGAGGGACTGGGGGCCTGGGCTCCTGGGTCTGAGGGAGGAGGCTGGGGGCCTGGGTCTGAGGGAGGAGGGGCTGGGGGCCTGGGCTCCTGGGTCTGAGGGAGGAGGGGCTGGGGGCCTGGGCTCCTGGGTCTGAGGGAGGAGGGGCTGGGGCCTGGGCTCCTGGGTCTGAAGGAGGAGGGGCTGGGGGCCTGGGCTCCTGGGTCTGAGGGAGGAGGGCTGGGGGCCTGGCTCCTGGGTCTGAGGGAGGAGGGCTGGGGGCCTGGGTCTGAGGGAGGAGGGGCTGGGGGCCTGGGCTCCTGGGTCTGAGGGAGGAGGGCTGGGGGCCTGGGTCTGAGGGAGGAGGGGCTGGGGGCCTGGGCTCCTGGGTCTGAGGGAGGAGGGCTGGGGGCCTGGACTCCTGGGTCTGAGGGAGGAGGGGCTGGGGGCCTAGGCTCCTGGGTCTGAGGGAGGAGGGCTGTGAAGCAGACAAAAGCTGGTCTCTGGAAACTTCTAACAAAGCCGAACTCCAGAGCCAATAACCCTGAGAATCTACGGAAGAAGGAACAGAGGAACCACCCTCTGGGATTTGAGGCTGTAAGTAGCTTGCGGGCCATCCATACGTGTGAACTGGTGAGGGTAAAAATTAGGAGATTGGGCCCCAGGTCCTGAGCAGAAGGGGAAGGGTAGTGAGTGTGCCGGAGCCCCAAGATGCAAGACCGGACAGGGGAGCCCAGCCCTCGGGCTGGACGGGGACCCTGCTCGGAGCCTGTACCTGCAGCTCCTCGAGGCTCAGCCCGGCCAGCTCCAGGGGCTGGCACCGCGTGCTCAGAGCGCGCCCCTTCTCCCCGCGCCGCTCCTCCGCCTCGCGCTCCAGCTCCTGCTTCGCGATCTGCAGCATCAGGGTCTAGGGGGTGGGGGTGGGGGGCAGAGGGAGGCCGGACCTCAACCCACATGGGGGGAGGGAGATGAAGACCCGCTGGAAGGCTGCCTCCGCCCGCCTGGGTCCTCTGATCCCAGCTCTGGACTTGGGTCTTTCTTTCTTTTTGTTCTTTTTTTTTTATATATATAATATATTTTTATTTATTTTTTTACAAAGAAGAAGGGAGAAGGACAGAGTTAGAAGCATCGATCAGCTGCCTCCTGCACACCTCCTACTGGGGATGTGCCCGTAACCAAGGTACATGCCCTTGACGGGAATCGAACCCGGGACCCCTCAATCCGCAGGCCGCTGAGCCAAACCGGTTTCGGATGGACTTGGGTCTTTCTGAGCCGCGTCCACTCAAGGTCCATCATCCCCAGCCCCAGAGGGTCCCCCGGCTGCAAAGCCACGCCCCCAAACCCAGCTCTCCAAGCCCCACCCACTCACACATTCGAAGCCTCAAGCCCCGCCCCCCAAGGACGCCCAGGCTTCCTCTCCAGGCCGGTTCTCACCTTCAGCTGCAGTTTTCTCGAGGCGGAGATCTTAGACTTTTTCTGCGGGTTTGAGATGGAGAGAGGAAGGAGGAGGGAAGAGGGACCCAAAGGCAGGCAGTGGGCGGGGCTTATGAACCCGCCCCCCCCAAGTCCGGCCCAGACTTGAGCCCGCCTCCAATCCCAGCACTCGGAGTACGAGAGGCCACGCCCTCCTCAGCCCAATCCACCAATCTGGGCCTCTGACTCTGGCGAGGCACCGCCCACCACGTCGTAAGCCAACGCGGTTCCCATGAGCAACGGGACTCCGCCCATAGGCAGCGCTCACCAATCCGAGCCCGGTCCGGTGCTAAACCCCGCCCCTCACGCCTTCGTCACCCTCCTGGGCTCCGCCCAAGGTCTAATCCACGCCTCCATTAAGGCCATGGCCCCGCCCCTTTCACAGGCCCCGCCCACCGCGCGGTCCGGCTCACCTTGGCGTGCGGCTCGGTGGCGTAGGCCTTGTAGTTGGCGGAGGAGCGGCGTCGCATCGGGGCCGGTGCGGGTTCCCCAGCCTGGGGTCCGGGGTGCGGAGCCGCGTCACCTCCCGCACCCTCAGCCCCGCTCCCTGCCCTCCGCTAGGGCTGCAGCCTCCCGCCCCGCCCCGCCCCGCCCCGCCCGGAGGTGCAGCCCTGCCCGCTCTCACCGCATTGCCGCTCCTGGGGGGTGAGGGGGGGAGAGAAAGCAGGAAAGGGGGTTCATGGTGGGCCTCTGATCTGTCCCGTCCCCGCCCCCAAAGGGACCCCAGAAAGCCCCTCTGACCCAGAGGCCCTGCCACCAACTTCCCCGTCTCCTGTCCAAGGAGTCCGATTCCCAAATTCTTTTTATTTTATTTTTTTAAGAGAGACCAGGAGGGGCCTCTTTTTTTTCTTCTTCTCCTTCTTCTTCTTTAAATATATTTTATTGGGGTTTTTTTACAAAGAGGAAGGGAGAGGAAGAGAGAGTCAAACATCGATGAGAGAGAAACATCCATCAGCTACCTCCTGCACACACACCCCCACTGGGGATGTGCCCACAACCAAGGTACATGCCCTTGACAGGAATTGAACCTGGGACCTTTCAGTCCGCAAGCTGACGCCCTACCCACTGAACCAAACCGGTTTCCGCTGATTCCCAAATTCTTAACAGCTTTCGGACCCCCAAGAGTCCTGATCCCCCCCCCTCCTTTCTCAGGCCAGGGGATCCAGCCACGCGGGCCTCACCCCTGCAGGAGATGACCCCACCTCCCCCCGCCTTGGCTCAGGAGACCCAGAATGCACTCACTCATCCGCCATGCTGAGACTCAGCTGGGAGCTGGAGGGGGCAGAGAAGGGATAAGAGGCTCCTGGAGTCAGCGAGGGGCGTCCGGGGTGACCTTGAGGGCTCAGGGGACTTCAGTCCCGTCCGGGCTGCTCAGGCCTCACTGAGGACACTGATAAAGGGTGAGGGCAGCGACTAAATATACGGCTCCCCCTCCCCCTGCCCGGGAAGCGAGATAACGGGGCGCGTGAGGGGTGGGGCGGGCGGGGCTCCAGCTGGATCATCCCGACACAGAGCTGCCTGGGAATCCGGCTTCCAACCCCCTCCTCCCTCAGACCCAGAGCCCAGGCCCCCCAGCCCTCCTCCCTCAGACCCAGGAGCCCAGGCCCCCAGCCCTCCTCCCTCAGACCCAGGAGCCCAGGCCCCCAGCCCCTCCTCCCTCAGACCCAGGAGCCCAGGCCCCCAGCCCCTCCTCCCTCAGACCCAGGAGCCCAGGCCCCCAGCCCTCCTCCCTCAGACCCAGGAGCCCAGGCCCCCAGCCCTCCTCCCTCAGACCCAGGAGCCCAGGCCCCCAGCCCCTCCTCCCTCAGACCCAGGAGCCCAGGCCCCCAGACCCTCCTCCCTCAGACCCAGGAGTCCAGACCTCCAACCCACCTCCTTCAGACCCAGGCGCCCAGGCCCCCAGCCCTCCTCCCTCAGACCCAGAGCCCAGCCCCCCAGCCCCTCCTCCCTCAGACCCAGGAGCCCAGGCCCCCAGCCCCTCCTCCCTCAGACCCAGGAGCCCAGGCCCCCAGCCCTCCTCCCTTAGACCCAGGAGCCCAGGCCCCCAGCCCCTCCCTAAACTGCCATGTCTCTGAGGGCAGGAGCCTTGTCTTTTTAAAAAATATATTTTTATTGATGTCAGGAAGGGAGAGGAAGAGAGATAGAAACATCAATGGTGACAGGGAATCATTGATTGGGTGCCTCCTACACGCCCCCCACTGGGGACTGAGCCCGCAACCCGGGCATGTGCCCTTGACCAGAATCAGACCTGGGACCCTTCAGCCTGAAGGCCGACGCTCTATGCCCTGAGCCGCACCGGCCAGGGCAGCCTGGTCTGTCCTCCCATCACCTGACGGCCACTATCAGTGCCGAAGCCGGTTGCCAAGGGATCCATTTTTGTTCACTTATTTGAGGATCCACGTGTGTGGTGCGGGGCAATCCCAGGCCGCTTGGAAAACCAGGAATCTGGTCTGGCTGTCCTCGCCTGCCCTCTCCCGGCCCCTCCCCACGCCCAGCCCCGGAGCCGGACGGAGGACGGACACGGGGACACAGACAAGGCTGGCAAGTCTCTGCTCTTTATTTGAATCTCTGGGTGCAGAGCAGCTGCAGGAGGGGAGACAGCTGCTTGGGCCTGGGACATCTGGGGGGGCCCCCCGCAGAGCACCGAGGACCCCCACAGAGCCCCCGAGGCTCAGGGCCAGTCTCTGGGCTGCGTTTCCAGTGTCGGGAGTGGAGAGTGGGACTCTGAGCGAACCATCTAGAATTCCAGGGGGCAGACTATAGGATCTCAGAAACGGAATCTGAGATTCCAGCCACGCCTCTGGGCGCTGAGCGAGCGTGTGGAGGGTGCAGCTCCAGGACCGGCTTTGGAAGTGAGAGGTGGGGGGGTGGTCTCTGAGGGTCCCCTCAGACTCTCTGGTTTGGGGGGCTCTGACTCCCTGTGGGCGGAGCGGAAGCCTCGAGTGAAGAAGCCTGGGACTCTGAGGGCAGTTGGAGGGGTTCAGGGGGCGGTTGACCTTGGAGGGGCTGGGTCAGGCCCTCCGAGGGCGGGTTTGTTGCCTCTGGGGGCGGGGCCAGAACATCAGGAGGCGGAGCCATGGTGTCAGGAGGCGGAGCCATGGCTTCAGGAGGCGGAGCCAGGGCTTCAGGGGAGGGAGCCAGGGCATCAGTGGGCGGGGCCAGGGCTTCAGGGGACGGAGCGAGGTCATCAGTGGGCGGAGCCAGGGCTTCAGGGGAAGGGGCCAGGGCACCAGGGGGCGGAGCCAGAACATTACGGGGCGGAGTCCCGGATTCCACCCCTGGGCCTCCTGGAGCTGAGTCCCCGGACTTGCAGAAGCGGGCGAAGGTCTCTGAGGGCCCGGCCCCGGGCTGGGGGGCGAATCCAGCTGCCTGAGCCAGTTCCCCGACCCGGTTGGAGAATGCCTGCAGCTGCTCTGGCCGCACATCCACCAGGTACCTGAGATGGACAAGCTGCGAGCTAGGGGACCAGCTCTCCGTCCCCAGCCTGGAGCCCTGCCCTGCGCTCCCGGGACTCACCGGGCTAACTCCACCACCAGGCGTCCCCCAGGGGCCACGCAGGCCCCCAGCTCAGGGCTGAGAAGTTGCACCATCCTGCAGAGAGAAAAAGGGAGGCGGAGGTCCTGAGGGAGGAGGGCTGGGGGCCTGGCTCCTGGGTCTGAGGGAGGCGGGCTGGGCTCCTGGGCTCCTGGGTCTGAGGGAGGAGGCTGGGGGCCTGGGCTCCTGGGTCTGAGGAAGGAGGCTGGGGGCCTGGGCTCCTGGGTCTGAGGAAGGAGGCTGGGGGCCTGGGCTCCTGGGTCTGAGGAAGGAGGCTGGGGGCCTGGGCTCCTGGGTCTGAGGGAGGAGGGCTGGGGGCCTGGCTCCTGGGTCTGAGAGAGGAGGGGCTGGGGGCCTGGGCTCCTGGGTCTGAGGGAGGAGGGGCTGGGGGCCTGGGCTCCTGGGTCTGAGGGAGGAGACTGGGGGCCTGGGCTCCTGGGTCTGAGGGAGGAGGGCTGGGGGCCTGGGCTCCTGGGTCTGAGGGAGGAGGGCTGGGGGCCTGGTTCCTGGGTCTGAGAGAGGAGGGCTGGGGGCCTGGGCTCCTGGGTCTGAGGGAGGAGGGGCTGGGGGCCTGGGCTCCTGGGTCTGAGGGAGGAGACTGGGGGCCTGGCTCCTGGGTCTGAGGGAGGAGGCTGGGGGCCTGACTCCTGGGTCTGAGGGAGGAGACTGGGGGCCTGGCTCCTGGGTCTGAGGGAGGAGGGATGGAGAGGGAAGCCGGGGACCCCAGGCCCTCTTACCCACAGGCCATGTAGAGGAGCGGGAACCGGCCCTTGTAGCAGCTCTTGTGGTGGAGGGTCTGGTCAGAGCCGAGGGGCAGGAAGTGCAGGGTGAAGGGCGCCGGGCCAGGGGCTGGGGGGGTAGTGGGGGGAGATTAGCACCGTTAGTGGGGTGCACACAAGGCTGGGGGATGACACCCGGTGGCCCTCTGGAAGCCCTTTCTCGGCCTTCCTCTCCCGTGGACTCCTGGGAAGTCTCTGGGATGGATGCTCGGCCTGGTAGGCAGAAACCCACTTTACAGACCAGGCCACTGAGACTGAGAGAGGGAAAGGCAGTGGCCCACGGCCGGACAGCGCACGGGGCAGGGCTCGGTTGGGGATGGTTGGGAGGCGGCATGGGCAGATGTGGGCAGAGGGGTGTCTCGCCAAAAGGGACCCTGGACCCTGGACCCAGCAGCGTGCTAGAATGTTCTCAGCTCTCAGCCTCAGACTGTGCAGGCAGCGTCAGAATTCTGGCATTGGAATTGGGGTGCTGAGGGCAAGGAGAGATCCAGAGAGAGGAGAGAGAGGGAGGCCGCCCCCGGAGCCGGGCACCGGGAACCGGATCGGTGCGCCCTGGTGCTGGAAACCCCTGGAGCCCAGCCCGGGACCCACTCACCCCAGAAGGCGATGACGTGCCCACCCGGCCACCGGAACCCGCCGCCCATCTCAAGGAGGAGAGCCTGGTCCCTCGCCTACCAGGCTCCCCAGTTCCATTGGCGGTGCCCGGCACCTCCTGGGGGTCTCCCTGGGCGGCGCGCGGGGGCCCCCAGGCGGCCAGTGCGCGGAACAGCTCCGTCACGTTGTGATGAGTGATGTCGCCTGCAGTCTGGGGGTGGGGAAGGAGGGAGGATGGGGCGTAGCCAGACGCTGGTTAGGGCCTCGGAGGCGGGGGCTTGGAGTTTGTCACCCCTCCCATCCCTGAGTCCCCAGAGCTGGCGTCCAAGCTGAGAGCCCAGATTCCGGGGACTGGGTTTAGGAAACGGAGAGGGTGGATCCCAGAACTCTATGGGCGAGGCCTGTTGCACAGGGGTGGGGCCTGTTGTGTAGGCGGGCGGGACCTGGAGTACATGGGGTGGGCCTTGTGGCAAGGGGCAGTGCCTGTCGTGCAGATGGGCGGGGCCTGGAGCACAGGGGTGGGGCTTGTATAGGGGGCGGGGTTTGTCATGCAGGTGGGCGGGCTGTTGTGTAGATGGGCGTGGCCTGTGTGCACGGGGCGGGGCCTAGAGTACAGGCGTGGTGTCTGTCATGCAAACGGGCGGCGCCTGTCATGCAGGTGGGCGGGGCTGTGGGCGGGGCGGGGCCTGGAGCGCAGGGGGCGGGGTTTGTTGCAGGGGGCGGGGCCTGGCAGCCCACCCCGGTGCCGCTCACCTTGACCGGCTGCCCGTTGTTGGTCCGCAGGAGGCTCTCGTCCTCCGTCTCGATGCCGAAGGCCACGAAGGGCCCCGTGGCGATGTCCCCCCAGTACCCTCGCGCGGCCACGCGCTCCCCGCGCTGGGAAAGCAGGGAGCGAGGAGGCGGCGGGGTCGATGATAGGGACCTGGGCTCCTGGGTTCCCCCCAAACCCCCCTATCTCCCCAAAAGGAGCGGGCCAGGCGGCGGGGACACGCACGTGGCTCAGCAGGCGGCCGGACGCCAGGGTGCGGTTGGGCACCTGGTAGGCGCTGGCGTCCCGGAGCTCAAAGGCGACGCCCGTGTCCCGCCAGCGCCTGAACTCCGTGGTGTGGATGACGCGGGCCTGGGGCGCGGGGAGAGGGGCCCGGTGAGGCCTGGGGGCCCCCCCCCCGGCCCGCCCTCCTCCCCCTGAGCCCGGCCCCGCCGGCCGCTCACCCCGCGGTCGTGCAGCTTCATGTGCAGGTCCCAGTCGCTGACCCCGCGCCGGGCGTCGTAGCGGGAGCCCAGGTAGTGGCGCAGCCGCAGGTCCCAGAGGCGGCGCATCGGGAAGGCGGCGGGGCCCTGCTCCCCGCCCGCCCAGAAGCGGAGCACGGCCTCCAGCGCGTCCCGCTCCCGGAACTGCGCACCGGGCAAAGGGGTGGAGAGGGGGGGATGGGAGAGCGATTTTGGGGGGTGACCCTTCCTCCCTCCCGCCCCAGGGAATGGTCACCATCCTGCCTTTTCTCTGCCCCGGCCGGTGGTGCTCAGTGGTTAGAGCGTTGGCTCTGTTCACGGACGGGTTGCAGGTTCGATTCTCAGTCAAGGGCACATACATGGGTTGCAGGTTCGATCCCCCCGGGCATGTGCGGGAGGCAGCCAGTGGATGTGTCTCCTCACACCCATGTTCCTCTCTCTGTCTCCCTCCTCCCTTCCCTCATTCTCACTCTAAAAAAAAAAAAAAAAATCAATGGAACACGGCCGTGTGGCGCAGTGGTTGAGCATGGACCTGTGAACCAGGAGGTCACGGTTTGATGCTTGAGTTTCAGGCTTGACCCCCAGTGGGAAGAAGTGGGGGGTACAGGGGGCAGCTGATCCATGATTCTCTCCCATTATTGCTCTCTCTCTTCCTTCCTCTCTGAAATCAATTAAATTATATATATTTTAAAATACAATAAAAAATGCCCTGCCCTAACTGGTTTTGCTCAGTGGCTAGAGCGTTGGCCTGCGGACTGAAAGGTCCCAGGTTCGATTCCGGTCAAGGGCATGTACCTTGGTTGTGGGCACATCCCCAGTGGGGGGTGCGCAGGAGGCAGCTGATGGTTGTTTCTAACTCTCTATCCCTCTTCCTTCCTCTCTGTAAAAAAATCAATAAAATATATATTTTAAAAAAACGCCCTCGCTGGTTTGGCACAGTGGATAGAGCATCGGCCTACAGACTGAAGGGTGCTGGGTTCGATTCCAGTCAAGGGCATATGTCCAGGCTGCAGGCCGATGGGGGGCGTGCAGGAGGCAGACAAAGATTCTCTCTCATCGTTGATGTTTCTATCTCTCTCTCCCTCTCCCTTTCCTCTTTGAAGTTAATAAAAAATATTTTTAAAAATATATAATAAAATATAAAAATCAATGGGGGAAAAAATATCCTCAGGTGAGGGTTAACGCAAAGAAAAAAACAAACACAAAAGCAACGGAGACTCAGAAAGTAGAAGCCACCCCCCTAGACCAAAGCCCACCTGGGAAGCTGGGGTTCAGACTCCCGGGACGCCAGCTCCATTCTCCCCGGCTTCCCGGTGCCCAGGGGTGAGGGGTGAGGGGAGAGGGGTGAGGATTGGGGGGTGAGGGGTGAAAGGTGGGGTGTGAGAGGTAAAGGATGAGGGGTCGGGGGAGAGGAGAGAGGGGTGAGGGGTGAGGGGGTGGCGGAGGCACCTTGAGGGCGCGCAGGCTCAGCCAGGGCAGCTGATCCGCCAGGCGGTCGGGCTCGGGCACCAGGCGGGCCAGGCGGTCGGCCTGGGCGCGCACAAAGGCGGCCACCGGGGGGCGCAGCAGCGCGTTCCCCCACACCTCCAGGAAGGCCTCGCTCCGCTCTGTGGGGCGGGGGAGGGGAGAAGGATGGGTGGAGGGGGGAGTGGGCCCAGCAATGAGAGCAGCGGCCCATCTCCTGCTTACAGAATGGCGCCTTCTGTATGGCACAGGCTTTCTTTACAGAGTCTTACCAGGAGTCAGACAAGCACCATAAACCCGGCAAACTCCCACCCACCCCATAGCTAGAGGGCAAAGGACCCCTAGCTCCCCTCCCTAGCTCTCTGCCCCTCCTGATAACCCCAATCCTGAGTGTCATGTTCACATTTCTTTGTCTTAAAAAAGTAAAGGTTAGCCCTAACCGGTGTGACTCAGTGGATAGAGCGTTGGCCTGTGGACTGAAGGGTCCCAGGTTCGATTCCGGTCAAGGGCATGTGGTCCACGTTGGTCCCTGCAACTGACCTTGCAGCCCCATCTTCTCGGGATCCTCCAAGGCCAGGCTGAAGAACAGCATGTGTCGGGCCACCGCTTCCAGGTTATTCTCCAGCACGTAGAACTGGGAGGACGGACGGGCAGGCGGAGCAGCTCTGAGACCGGTGTCTCTGACTCTCGGGAGACTTGGGGGAGTGGGAGACCGGGGCCCCTCCTTCTACAGTACCCGGGAGTCCTGTACACTAACACACCCCCATACACACTTCAAACACCAGGGGCTGGCCTCTCAGGACCCTGCTCCCCAGCATGACTCAGGAGACCCCGTCCTTAGGCCTCCTTCTCCCGCTTGAACCCAGGAATCCCCAACTTCTGTCCCTCAGGAGCATGTATTGGGGCCCCAGCCTCCACCTCCCTCAGACCTAGGGGTCAGGCCCCCAGCTTCCCTCTCCCCCAGGGACTTGGGAATCTCACTCTTTAAAAAGAAAATCTTTATTCAGATTATTACAGATGTTCCTTTTCCCCCTCCCCCATAGCTCCCCTCCACCCAGTTCCCACCCCACTCCAGGCCTCCCCCCACCCTCACTGACCTCATCCATAGGTGTAAGCTCTCTGTCCAAACTCTTCCCGCACCCCACACATCCCCTCCCCGCCGAGAGTTGTCAGTCTGCTCCCTTTCCATGCCCCTGACTCTATTACATTCACCAGTTTGTTCTGTCCATCAGGTTTTTTTATTCATTTGATTTTTAGATTCACTTGTTGATAGGGGATTCTGAACTCTTATTTAAAATTTTTTATTTAGCCCTAACCGGTTTGGATAGAGCATCAGCCTGCGGACTGAAGGGTCCCAGGTTCGATTGCGGTCAAGGGCATGTACCTTGGTTGCAGGCACATCCCCAGTAGGGGGTGTGCAAGAGGCAGCTGGTCGATGTTTCTCTCTCATCGACGTTTCTAGCTCTCTATCTCTCTTTGTAAAGAGCAATAAAAATATATTTAATAAAAATGTATATTTAATTTCAGAGAGGTAGAGAGAGAGAACCATTAATGATGAAAGAGAATCACTGATCAGCTGCCACCTGCACGCCCCCCACTGAGGACGGAGCCCACAATCCAGGCGTGTGTGCCCTTGACCTCCCTAGATCGATGCTCAGCTAACACAGCGACCCGACGGGACTCTTATCTTCCTCCTCCTCCTTTCTTACCCCAGAATCCCAACTCACGTGAAACCTCCTGCGTGGCCAGCGTGCCGCCCGGGCCAGGGTTTGAAGCAGGTGGCGCCCGTCCACCGAACCCAGCAGCAGCACATCCAGCTCAGGGGTCCCGGGCTCTGGACTGGCCTGCGGGTCCGGGTCCACAGGAGGACCTAGCGAGGCGACAACGGGCTACGGTCCGTGGCCTGAAGAGCGCCATCTGCAGTCTCCCTTCGCACGGTGACTACAACTCCCAGCAGAACTTGCACTACCCCAGCGTAGGTTCTAAAAGGAGCTGTGCCTCTAAGCATTCTGGGACTCGTAGTCCTCATAGAGAGAGCGAGGCCACCTGTGGCTCCCCCCCGCCCCCCGCCGTTGGAACCTCTGAGGACGTTACTGCACATCTGGGACGGCGGCCGCGGTGGCAGATGTGGTCCTGGGGGGGTTTTGGGGTGGGGTTTGCGGGGAGGGGCACTCACCCTCAGCCTGCAGGTCCAGCGCCGGGGACAGGCCCCACCAGGACACGGAACCGAAGCCCGAGCCGGAGCCCGCCGGGGTGGTCATCGCCCTGCGGGACAGACATCCAGGGAACCCCCAAACATCGTCTCTGCGCCGCCCACCCATCCCCCCTCACCGCCCCTGATTTCTCGCCCTTTCCGCCAGGTGAGACCCCACCACCACCACCTTTATCTGCTCAAATATCCCAGGACTTCTCTCCTCCCTCCTGGGGGCAGCGCCGCGGTCCCCCTCCTGTCACACAACTGCTGTCCACAGCCCCGCCCCCTGTGATCAATCAACCAATGAGAACATGAGAGATGGCACCGCCCCCATCAATTCACCAATGCGAGCGGGTGGGAACCGCCCACTTCAAACTTTGCACCAATAGGAGCGCGGCTCTGCTCTCCCATGTCCTTGCCGGAAAGGAGGGCGTGGGGACGCGGTTGTCATGGCGACGATGGTGCTGGAAGCGGCTGGGGCGGAGCCTGGGGAAGTCCAAGCCTCTGGGCTGGATGGAGCCTGAGCTGATTCACAATTTGAAAGAACTGGACGGAATCGTCATGAATTCAAACTAAACCGAGGTGCCCTAGGCCTTAAACTACAGACATGTGTGTCCCCTTTCCCCCTCACACCCGGACTATCACACCCCGCTTCTCACCTGGCAGGAAACTCAGGAAGCACTGGCTCTGGTTGTATATATATTTTTTTCTGTTTTAAATATAATTTATTGATTTTTTACAGAGAGGAAGGGAGAGGGGTAGAGAGTTAGAAACATCGATGAGAGAGAAACGTCCATCAGCTGCCCCCTGTTCACCCGCTACTGGGGATATGCCCACAGCCAAGGCACATGCCCTTGACAGGAATCGAACCCGGGATCCTTGAGTCCGCTGGCCGACGCTCCATCCACTGAGCCAAACCGGTTAGGGCTGCATCACATTTTTAAACATTGCATTAAAGTACTCTCTATCTTGATGACTGAGCATTTTGTTTTGGGGTTCTATTTGTTATTTGTTTGGCTTTGCCTTCAATTTCGGGATCCTTGTCTGACCATGGGGAATATTACACGTTGGCTGGCGCGCTAGCAGAAATCTCAACTCCGTATTCAGTGACCTCACATTGGGGCGTGAAGTCAGCCGCAGCGGAGCGGGGGTATTTACACCACGGGAGTGGGTGAACCACACAACGGGGCCTCAGACAGTTGGTAACAGCACACCGTGGGAAGCACCCACGTCCTCTGCCTCCAGAGATGGCATGTTCTTTGCTTTGTTCCTGCGGACATCTTTCCTCCTTCTCCCCCTGGAGAAACCCAGCTCCTCCTTTCGGCCCCAGCTGGGGACCATCCTTCATGTTCTTCTGCTTCTGCCTTCCTGGCGGAATGTCCACAGCAGTCCCCGGGGACTCACACGACTTTATTTTGTTCAATGTGTTTTTATTGATTTCAGAGGGAGAGGGAGAGGGGGAGAGGGAGACATGGGATTGCTGCCTGCGGCACACGAGTAGAACATGTGCCACAGGCAGCCCTCCCACACCCCTGCTCGTGTCCTGACCAGGAGTCTCACCGGTGACCTTCTGGTGCGTGGGACAATGGGCAATCTACTGAGCCGCACGGGCCAGGGCTCCCACTACTCTACAGTCTAGGGGCCAGACGGCAGGACGCTTGGCAATGTGGCTTTGGGGTCAGACATGCCTGGGTTCCCGTGTTGTCTGTTACCTGCTGGCCGAGAGGCCATGGGCAGGTGAGAGCCTGCTGTGAGTTCACAAGGTCGGAGCCTTGAAGGAGACATGTCCTTGGGGCACCTCCAACCCCCAGCACAGGAGCCAGTGCCCCCGGGGGCCCGGGCGCTCTGCGGCCTCTTCTCACCCCGCCGTGTGACCTCAGACAAGTCAATTCCCAAATAAGGAGGTACATTCTCACGGACTTCTCACAGCACTTGGGCGAGTGAATGGATAAATGAAGGGATGGATGATGGATGGATGGATGAATGGATGGATGGGTGGGTGGATGGATGGATGGATGGATGGAGAGATGGATGGATGGATGGATGGATGGTTGGATGGAGAGATGGATGGATGGATGGGTGGATGGATGGATGGATGGAGAGATGGATGGGTGGATGGATGAAGATGGATGGGTGGATGGATGGATGGACGGATGGATGGATGGTTGGATGGAGAGATGGATGGATAAATGGATGGATGGATGGATGGATGGATGGAGAGATGGATGGACGGATGGTCGGATGGTTGGATGGAGAGATGGATGGATAGATGGATGGATGGATGGATGGATGGTTGGATGGATGGATGGATGGAGAGATGGATGGATGGATGGGTGGATGGATGGATGGATGGAGAGATGGATGGGTGGATGGATGAAGATGGATGGGTGGATGGATGGATGGACGGATGGATGGATGGTTGGATGGAGAGATGGATGGATAAATGGACGGATGGATGGATGGATGGATGGATGGATGGATGGATAGATGGATGGAGAGATGGATGGACGGATGGTTGGATGGTTGGATGGAGAGATGGATGGATGGATGGATGGATGGATGGATGGATGGATGGTTGGATGGATGGATGGATGGAGAGATGGATGGGTGGATGGATGGATGGATGGATGGGTGGATGGATGGATGGATGGATGGGTGGATGGATGGATGGGTGGATGGATGCAGAGATGGATGGGTGGATGGATGGATGGATGGATGGAGAGATGGATGCACGGATGGTTGGATGGAGAGATGGATGGATAGATGGATGAGTGGATGGATGGACGGATGAATGGTTGGATGGGTGGATGGATGAATGGTTGGATGGGTGGATGGATGGATGGTTGGATGGATGGATGGATGGATGGATGGATGGGTGGGAGGGAAGTTCCCCTTAGCACATTCCGAGGATGGACAGCCCTCCTCCTGCCCTTGTGTGACCCTAACCCTGGAGGCGAGATTCCCTCCTGGGCTCCGGCCCGGCCCCTGCCTGCCCCCAACAAGGAGCACCCAGTCACACCAGCACATTGCTGAGTATTTATTTGGCCCGAGGAGCAGTGCAGGAATGAGACGGGGGCAGGGTGGCTGATCCTGTGTAGAGTGAAGGGGACAGTCCGATGGTATCACTGATTGTCAAAGCAGAGTGGGGGGGACCCTGGGTGGGTTGGGGGGAAGGCCAAGCTGCTCCCCTCCCCAAGGGGCCCCTGGGGCTTCTGGGAATGTGCGGTGGGGAGTTGGCAAGTTATGGTGATTGGCATAATGGGGGCGAGAGGGCAGGAATGGGCCAGGTGGTTGGGGCGGAGGGGTGGGGTGGGGGTTGGTGCCTGAGAAGGCTTACAGGTGGGCCTGGGCAGGGCGTCGGCCAGGAGTCCGGGGTCAGGGGTGTGCAGGAGGGGTCAGGGCACAGGCAGCGGCCTCACTCGGTCGGGGGGCCGCAGGGAGTGCCACTGGGCGATGGGCCGCCGGGGGTTGGCCAGCATGTCCGCCCAGTGCCGGAGGCCCGCCCCGCCAGCCTCGGCCCCCACGGCCACCCGCCCGATGGCCTCGTTCTTGCCCAGCTTGTCGTAGTCCAGCACGGTCAGCTCCACCTGCACCTTCTGGGCGGGCAGAGGGGAAGAGGGAGGGAGAGATAGAAACATCAATGATCAATGACGAGAGAGAATCATGGATCGGCTGCCTCCTGCATACCCCACACTGGGAATCACACCTACAACCTGGGCCTGTGCCCTGACAGGGAGTCGAACCGTGACCTCCTGGTTCCTAGGTCGACGCTCAACCACTGAGCCACACCGGCCAGGCTACCTCCGGGACTCTTCAAGGAGTGGAGGGCCCTGTCTCTAAAGCGGTGGAGAAACCTTGGTCTCAGTAACCATGGCTCCTGAGGGGGCGGGGCATCCTGGTCTTGCCTAGGGGCGGGGTAACCCGCTCCTCATAGAAGGAAATTGGGGGCACAACCTGGGGACCCCCCCCCCAGTTTCTGGAGGAAGCTAAGGAGTCTCCCTCTAGCAGAGGAGTCTCCCTCTAGCAGTTCCTCAGGGCCCCGGGCTGTCCCACGGGGGCTCAGCAGGCCTCGCTCACCTGGACCTGGTCACAGGGCACCTCGAAGCTGAAGGCCTCGTTGTAATAGGGGTTCAGCGTGTTCTTCTTGATGGTCGTCTTCTTTTTCCGCATCTTCTTGCCGCCCTGCAGCAGGTGGACCTTGACGTAGGGATCTGGGGGTGAGAGGGGAGGCGTTTTAGAGCCCCACCCCCCCTGCTTAGTGGAGGGATCAGATGGAGGGGGACGCGGGAGACTGCTTTGGAACAGCATAGAGCTGCCCCATGCACCCCTCAGGTCTCCTCTGGGGGTGCCCACATTCATCTATATCCTCCCAAGGCAGCCTGGACCTTTCTCGCCCCCAGGAGACCCTCGGACCCTTAGCAGAGGGCCCCTCTTGCACCCCCTGACACACCCCCCCCCCGTTTCCTGGCTTCCCACACACCTGACAGCCCTCCCACGTCCATCTTCTTCAGGTTTTTAGCCTCCAGCACGATGACCGTGAGCTTCCCGGCAGTGGGGACGTAGCGGAGGGAGAAGCAGATATCCCCAAGTTTCTCCTGCTGAAGATCGGAGGGGGACCCGTCACCGGAGTGCCCCCTGCACATCCGCCCACCCCCCCCCCCCGCCGCTGCCGCCCGCCTTGGAATGAACTGGTCTAGAGCAATGGTCGGCAAACTCATCAGTCCACAGAGCCCACTATCCACAGCACAACGATTGACATGTCTTTGGAGAGCCTGATCTTTTTAAATTTCAACTTCGTCTAGCGCCACTTTTTCAACACAGACTCGCCTAGGCCTCACGTGGCTCGCGAGCCGCAGTTTGCCAACCACGGGTCCAAGCGGTAACACCAGGAAGGTAGGTAGCCCTTCCTGGTGTTACCCCAGGTGGTAGGTGCGAGGGCTGGAGCCCGGGTCCGGAACCTGTGATCTGATTGGCCCGAGAGGCCTGCGATCTGATTGGCCCTGGATAGGCCTGAGATCTGATTGGCCCTGGATAGGCCTGAGATCTGATTGGCCCTGGATAGGCCTGAGATCTGATTGGCCCTGGATAGGCCTGTGATCTGATTGGCCCTGGATAGGCCTGAGATCTGATTGGCCCTGGATAGGCCTGTGATCTGATTGGCCCTGGATAGGCCTGAGATCTGATTGGCCCTGGATAGGCCTGAGATCTGATTGGCCCTGGATAGGCCTGAGATCTGACTGGCCCTGGATAGGTCTGTGATCTGATTGGCCCGGGGCTGCGGGGGCGTGCCGGGCCGCGGGGGCGTGGTCGCGCGTGCTCACCTCCTCCCTCGGTGCCGCCTGCAGCTGCCGCCAGGCCAGCACGGGCCTCCCCAGGTCCACGGAGCTCATGGGGATGCGCACCTCCCCGATGGCATCGTTGCGGGAGAAGCGGTCGAAGTCGTACACCGCCATGACCAGGACCCTGCCTCCCAGCTCCACGTAGGGGACCTGGGTGGGGGGAATGCAGAGATGTGCAGAGCAGGAAGGCAGAGAGGAAGGGGGCACAGCACATCCGGGAGGGAAGCAGCGAGGAGGGCAGGGAACAGGTGAGGGGGGGTGTCCATGGAACCCAAATGGGAACAGCCCGGGGGCCAGTCGAATGAATAGTCTCTGGCCAAAACCGGTGTGGCTCAGTGGATAGAGCGAGGGCCTGTGGACTGAAAGGTCCCAGGTTCGATTCCGGAAAGGGCATGGACCTTCCTTGGGGCATATTCCCAGTAAGGGCGTGCAGGAGGCAGCTGATCGATGTTTCTCTCTCATTGATACTTCTAACTCTTTATCCCTCTCCCTTCCTCTCTGCAAAAAATCAATAGAATAAAAATAAAAATAAATAAATAGGGGAAGAAGAAAAAAAAAAAAAGAATGAATAGTCTCCGGAGCTGTTAGCGGCCAGCTGAGCGGTGGCTGCCTCCAGAAAAAGCTGAAGGAGGCCGGCCCACCTGGCTCAGTGGCTGAGCGTCGACCTATGAGCCAGAAGGTCACAGTTTGATTCTCTGTCAGGGCACATGCCCAGGTTGTGGGTTCGATTCCCCGTGTGTGTGTGTGTGTGGGGGGGTGGCGTGCAGGAGGCACCGATCAACGATTCTCTCTCATCATTGATGTTTCTATCTCTCCCTCTCTGAAATCAATAGAAATACGTTTTAAAATATATATATTTTTAAAAAATATATTTTATTGATTTTTTTACAGAGAGGTAAGGAGAGAGATAGAGAGCTAGAAACGTCCATGAGAGAGAAACATTGACCAGCTGCCTCTTGCACACCCCCTACCAGGAATGTGCCCGCAACCAATATACATGCCCTTGACCGGAATCGAACCTGGGACCTTTCAGTCCGCAGACCGACGCTCTACCACTAAGCCAAACCGGTTTCGGCTAAAATATATTTTGTTGATTTTTTTACAGAGAGGAATAATTCGAAACATCAATCAGCTGCCTCCTGCACACCCCCCACTGGGGATGTGCCCGCAACCAAGGTTCATGCCCTTGCCCGGAATCGAACCTGTGACCCTTGAGTCTGAAGGCCAATGCTCCATCCATTGAGCCAAACCGGTTAGGGCAGAAATATATTTTTAAGGAAATAGAAAGTTGGAGGTGTTGGTCCCCAATGTTCCAGGAACTTGGGGGGGGGGGGGGAGGCAAGGCCTGGTGCTCACCTTGAAGGCAAAGGTCTCCCCGAAGTGTGGGTTCAGCGTCTGCCGATGCACCTTGGTCTCATGCCGCCTCCGCTTGTCCGGCAGCAGGTACACACGCACGTAGGGGTCCGAGGAGCCACCCAGATCCAAGGCCGCCAGCCCCTCGGCTTGCAGGATGCCCACCAGCAGCTGCTCGGAGAGGAGGGTCCCTGGTCTGAGCTTCCCTTCCGGACCCTCCTCCCCAAAGCCTCCCCCTCCTCCGCGCCCACCTGGCCGCTCTGGAAGTCATAGTCCAGCGAGTACTGCAGTCGTCCCAGCTCGTGCTTCTCTGCCGCCACCTGCTGCCCTGGCCCGGGTACTGCCGGCTCCAGCTCTTCCACTTCTGGCTGCACCTTGGGGAGCCCGGGGGTATGGGGGAGGGGGGTAAATTCTTCCCCTGAGTGTGTCATCCTCCAGGCCCAGAAGCCAAGGGAGACTCTTACATCTCTAGGTTATACCTGAGCCCTTGAGGGGCTAAGCAGAGTCAGTGTTCGATTAGTGATGTCTGCCACTGGGGAGGGAATGGCCATAGCAACACACGGTGTAGTGTTTTCTTGGTGTGTGATTAGTGATGTCTGCTATGGTGGGGGCAGCGGTGAAATAGGCACCCACGGTAGCCTAGAAAAACAAGTGCAGCCAGTTTTTTGCTCAGTGGACTGAAAGGTCCCAGGTTCGATTCTGGTCAAGGGCACATACCTTGGTTGCTGGCACATCCCTGGTGGGGGGTGTGCAGGAGGCAGCTGATAGATGTTTCTCATTGATGTTTCTAACTCTCTATCCCTCTCTCTTCCTCTCTGTAAAAAAATCAATAAAAATACATTAAAAAACAAACAAGTGTAGCCCTATCCGGTTTGGCTCAGTGGATAGAGCATCGGCCTGCAGACTGAAGGGTCCCAGGTTCCATTCCAGCCAAGGGCACATGCCTGGGTTGCAGGCACATCTTCAGTGGGGGTCGTGCAGGAAGCAGCCAATCAATGATTCTCTCTCATCATGGATGTTTCCATGTCTCTCTCCTCCCTTCCTCTCTGAAATCAATAAAGAAATATGTTTTTAAAAAAGAAGTTTAAGCTTAAAAAGTGTGGCTCTCAAAAGGAAGTTCAATCGTTGTACTGTTGATACTTGGCTCTGTTGGCTAGTGAGTGTGCCGACCACTGGGCTAGACTGTCCTTCCCGCTGTGCTCAGTTAACTCTGTGGGTATCCAGGGTCCCCACACAGAATTCACCTCCACTGGGAAGCCTTCAGGGACCTTGGAGGCTGCCAGCCCCCCTGGGCCAGGTGCCCCCCATGCGACACATACCACCTTGCATTGTGAGCCTGAGGGTGTCTGACCTCCCTGCCACCCTGTAAGGTTCTTGTGACCAGTGAGCAGGTCCAGGCCATCTCCAGCCCCCCAGGGTCCACGGAGGAGATGGGCGAATAAGGTGGGCAGAGGAGGGAAGGGGCAGCGGGGCGGGGGGCGGGGGGCGGGGCGGGGGGTCTAGGCCCGGGCCACACCTTGTTTATGTAGCTCCGGCCCAGCTCCTTCACTTCCTGAAGGTGCACCTGGGCTTGCGCCTGGCTCTTCTTGCCCAGCCGCCTGCGGCAGCGCCTCCGGTACAGACAGAAGCAGCAGCTGAAGACCAGGAGGCCCGAGACCAGCACGCCTGTGGCCAGGGCCCAGGGCGGCACTGCGGAGGGCAGGACAAAGAGACATTGAGGCCCTGGGAGGCCCGCAGGCGGTTTGGTCCGCGTGACCTCACCTGTAAAGCCACGTGACGCCCTAACCCAGCCTGACGCCTTCTGATTTTTTATTTTTTTATTTTTTATTTTTTAATTTTTTTTACTTATCCCTTCCACTCCCATTCTAATGTTTCTGCTCGATTGCTTTTGGAAGCCTGAATCCCTCCCCGAGCCTGTTTCCCTATTTTTATTTTATTTTTATTATTTTATTTTTGAAAAAAAAAAACCATATATTTATTGATTTTTTACAGAGAGGAAGGCAGAGGGATAGAGAGAAACATCCATCAGCTGCCTCCTGCACACACCCCCCACTGGGGATGTGCCCGCAACCAATATACATGCCCTTGATTGGAATTGAACCGGGGACCTTTCAGTCCACAGGGGACCTTTCTATCCACTGAGCCAAACCCGTTAGGGCTGCTTCACTATCTTTAAAAAGAAGGGACGGCGCAGCGGGTGTGGGTCAGTGGTAGAGCGTGAATACCTATGAACTAGGAGGTCACGGTTCAATCCCTGGTCAGGGCTTGTGCACCAGTGGTGGGCTGGATCCCCAGTAGGGGGCGTGCAAGAGGCAGCCCATCAGTGATTCTCTCATGATAGGTGCTTCTATCTCTCTCTCTCCCTCTCCCTTCCTCTCTGAAATCAATAAAAAAATATTTTTAAGAAAGAATAAAAGAAGGAACAGGTGGACACTCTAATTCACCAATGCAAGAGCCTATTCCTTGGTCTGGTTTTCGTGGTGGTTTTTTTTTTGTTCATTTTTTGTCTTTATTCATTCATTCATTCATTCATTCATTGTAGCAAACGTGTTTGGTTTTTTTTCCATTTCATTGAGATTCCAACCCAGGATTCCATTCGTTCATTCATTCATTCACTCATTCATTGGTAGCAAACGTAAATCCTGGCCGGACTTTCCCTCCGCTCTAACCGGGGATCTGGCTCACCAGGGCCGTGGCTGATGCGACTTGAGTCCGGAGGCGTGTCTGACGCTGGAGGCCCCGGGGTCGGTGGCTCCGGAAACATGGCGGAGGGGTCCTACGGTCCTTTCTGCGGGGGCACCCAAGCACCCTAGCCTCCCACGCCCACCCGTGCAACCATTGAGTCCTCCGAACAACAGAGAACTACAACTCCCATCGGCTCCCTGGGCGACTGGCCGCGCGGGAGTCGGCTGGTCGCCGCAAGGCATGCTGGGGGTTGTAGTTTCAGCCTCCCCGAGAAGGAGGGAGTGCTCTGGGGGTGCGTTCTAGGACTTAGTTCCATCCCCAAGGAGCGCCTCCACGGCCCCAGGTCCCCGCAGGAATCCCGCGGACTTGTCCCCTGTCTTTGCCCTTTCCGGGACCGGAATCGGAAGCGGGCGAAGGCGAGCGTGGGAACCAGCGCGCCCAGTTGCCCAGAGCAACGCCTGGCTCCGCTTGGTGCCCCAGGGTGGGAGTTCACCCTGGTTGCCCCGGCAACGCCCTGTTGCCACGACAACGGGCGGGGCTCCACGTACTAAAGACAAGTCCCCAGGGGGATATGGGATACGGCAGGGGGTGGGGGGCCCCCCCCGCTGGCTCAGTTCTCTGTTGGACTTGGGACCCCAGACCTGGATCCCGGGACCAGCGAAAGTGGGAGGGACGGCCTGGCCGTCGGTCCAGGCGCCCGCAGCTGGCCCCTCCTCCACATCTGGCCATGGAGGCGGAGACTCGGCCTCGCTTCCTCTCCCACTCATCCGGAGAGAGTGGGGGTTCAGGGGGGCTGCCCTGCTGCCTCTGCCGGGCTCCCACGCCCTCCTCGGCCCGCGCACCCCGCGCTCTGCCTTCACACCTGTCCTCGTGACCGGCTCTGTGTGCGCCCTCCCTCCCTCTGGACTCCCGCCTCCCGTCCGTTCCCCCACGGGCCCCTCGCCGCTGCTCCCCACCCCGTGTCTCCCCTGCCCCCCGCCGCCGCCGGGGTCCGGTCTCTGTCTCCCGAGGCCCGCTCCTGCCGCCCCTCCCTCCCCTCCGGCTCTTTGCCCCTCACCTGTGTCCCCCTCCCGGCTCCAGCCCGCCCACGCCCTCTGTTGGTCTCTCTCGAGGTACCCTCTGTGTCCCCCCATATCCTGCCCCTCTAGGGATGGGAATGAGGGTGCGGCTCAGGGAGGGGATCCCCCTTCTCCCCCCCTCCCCCCCACCCCGCAGCTCCTTACCTGCTCCCCGCTGGACCGGACCCTCCCCGAGACACCCGGCGCCGGGCGGACTGACGCAGGCGGCGGCGCTGTCCGCGGTGCTGATAGTGGAGAGCGGTGGGCGGGGGCGCGGCCGGCGGGGCGGAGACACGTGTGTGCGCGCGTGTGTGTGTGTGTGTGTGTGTGTGTGTGTGTGTGTGTGTGTTTGCGCCAGCGCCTGCGTGCTCGGCCCCGAGCAGGTGGAGAGCCCCCTCCCGCCCCTCGTCCCGCGCCCCAGCCATAGCCACCATGGCCCCCGCATGTTCTGCCTTCTAGCCCAGCCAGCTGGCGCCCAGCCGCCCCCCTCTCCCTAGCATCCAGATATCCAGACGCCAGACTCATTGTGGAAGTGTCCCCCAGGCATCTTCCCCACCTTGAGGTCCCCCTGCCTCCAGGCCCAGGACATAAGCCCCAGGCAACCGGGATTCGGCCTGCAGCCTTCTCAGCCATCCACACCTGCTCTTTGTTCAGGTGCAAACCTGTGGGTCCCTCTAGCCACCTCCCTAGGACTCACGCCTCAGAGCCTGAAAAAGCAGAACCCCAGAACCCCATCCCCAGATTATTTCCGGACCCAGAAACCCACTGGGGCCAGCATTTCTGCACAGAAGAGTGATTTAATA